>JARDWD010000061.1:0-684355 GCA_029034505.1 Ornithoptera priamus | reverse complement strand
TTACGAAAGTGATAGACACAATACATCAATGTGTTGTTAATGAACATCGATATCAGAGTATTAAATAAGTATTGATTTAGTATTTCAACATTAATAAAAAATAAAAAACGGAATAGTTTTAAAACCTACAATCGTACAAGTTACTTTTTTAGATTATTACTTCGATATTAGTTATTCAAAATCTATTCTTATTTTTTATTAGGCAAGTAAATACTATTATTATTGTTAGGAGCTATGTTTTGTAAAACAAAAAATATTTTCTTTTAATTATATCCTTCATTTCTTAAATTTTTATCTTTTTTAATACATCGATGTTTCCACGATTGCACATTTTGTTCCTCTTAAATAAATGATCACAGTTCAGTATTCAATACCGAATAAAAATTAAAAATTTACTTTCTATAGAAAATAATGGATAAAGAATAAAAATGCTGTTTTAAACCAAGGGACAATGATAAGCAGCATTCCAGTTTATCAGTTTGAAACTACTGCATTGACCTTGATACAATGTTTTTTATTGTAGGAAAGGGATTGGTTTATATGTTTAGTGAAATAATTCTAATGATACTATTATGGTTCGTGAATAAAAATGTTATTCATTAATGTATAATTTTTTTTTAAATATCAAGGCAAATAATATCTAATAACGTATATTAAATTCTGCATGTAACAATGTACTTCAATTCGCTGCTTACATTTTGTTAGGATGAATCCCATAGAGATGGCGCCTGTTTTAAATTTCACTACAATGTACTTCAAGTTGGAATTTTTTTATTCATACACTTCTCAATTAATATTACGGAAGGCTTCCTGAAAATAGAACATATATGTATATGTTTAATGAGCCACTTCAACCTTAATTGAATGTAATGTTTTGTTACTATTCTTAAATTGTAACTTAATTAGCAGTTTGCACCAGCGTATCAACAAGAAATATATCGGTATACTTTGTTTAGAAAGGACCACGGGTGTTAATGTTTATCCACAACTACTATCATTAGTTATATTCTGCGCTTTATAGGTATATTTTATGAGATTAATATTCAAACTACATAATTATCCAAATAATTACTAACCTACTTCGTAACGTATACAATCCTTTTCGTTTTCTTCGGACTTATGTAGAGGATTCTTTCTTTTTAGAGTTGTGTACGATCTCATGACTAATTACATTTTGGTTTTGTAATAAATATTAAAAGAACAATATAAATAAAAAGTCAATTATGAATAAAATACTGCTTAACAATGATAACAGTCCCATGTCTAACATTTCACCCGAGCGTGTGTGTTTGTGAAAGTCGATAAAAGTTACAATCGCACAAAGTGAATTAAGAAGAGCTCCACCCAACAGTAATGATGCTTCAACGTAAACGTCGGAGCTGATGTGAAGTCCTATTTCGCAGAGCAATCCTAGGGTAACAATAGCGTAACTTCCATACACGCCAGATTTTATGAATTGATTGAATGCTAATAACTTTTCATGTTCAGAATTGAGAAAAAATGCTATGAGCATCATTATGAAAGCAGCACCACGTAGAACCATTTGTACGATTTTGTGGCTCATCGTAACACATTTTAAGTTGTTTGCTTTAATTTATGTGTATATAAAATATGCTTATTGAAAAAGTAAAATGATAATATTGGCATTTCAATGATAAACAGAAAAATTGACTGACAGAACTTCATTGGATTTATGTAGTGTACTATACATGAGCATAATAAATTGTTACAGAAAAAATACAATAGTATGTTTCACTGTCTGTCGTGAAAATATTTTTGTTATAATACACCAAAAAAAAAAATTACACCAAATTTCAAGAAATGGTTATGTGTGTGTTACTATGTACAGAACATATTTTTTTGTAAATAAATATTTAAAATCGTTGCGATATTTGATGTTAATTGGTTAAGCCTTCTCCACTTTCATTTCATTTTTACAACATTAAAATTTCTTTCAGTTATCGTAATGGTCTATGGTTTAAAATAAAATTACTGTTCATATATTTGAGAAACGTCATTTGTGACACGGACGAGAATTTTCTTTGATAATGCATTATACAAAGAACTCATTTTAATTTTAATCTTTGTGAGAGGTGTACATGTAATGTCTGTCTTTTGTTTATTTTTATTTTTAGTAATAACTTTATCCACATATGCCGATGTAAATCGAACAAACAGCAAGTTCGATTACTGCACTCATCCGGACTGTTCTTTGAAAAATCAGCATACCCTGTGTGCTGCCAACAATAAAGGCAGCCCACGGCTGTATGTGTCTGGGATGACGACGTGGATGAGATATCAGATACTTTTACTACATAACAGACACAGGGATAATATTGCTATGGGTCTAGAAGCGGCACAACCCCCAGCTACAAATATGCGGAAGATGTATTGGGACTATGAACTGGAAGAGATGGCAGAAGTTTGGGCACGGCAGTGTCAAAAACGACACGACGAATGTCGGAACACCATCAGATTCAATGCTCTGCAGAATATGGATGTGCGCCCTGTTGTTCCAAGAGTAACAGAAGCGCAGTTACTAGCTGATGCTGTCGGCGCATGGTACTCCGGATCGAGATCATTACCACCAGAACATGTCTGGTCTTTTAAACTCAGTAATTGTAGCGCCCCTGGTGGATGTAATGCTCATTGGTACACGGCTGCTGCTTGGGCCTCTACTTGGCGTTTGGGATGCTCACAAGCACTTTGCACAGTTAGGAAACCATCGTGTGTCTTATTTCGTAAGAGAAGGCGCACGCGGCAGTATGACGATAAACCTGATTTAGATGAATTCAAACCTACCACGACAACATCAAGCACGGAGAATATTCTGCGCAGAACGAGGTATATGACTCCTTCGAAGTCTTCTCGGTTTGAAGATTTTGCGACTACCGTCAGAGATGAAAACGTAGAATCTCTATTGTACCGGGGCTTTATGGATAACATGTCAAAGAGAAAGCGAAGAGATCTAAAAATTATTGCATTCACCTTTTGTAACTACGGTCCCGCGGGGAACATAGAGGGTTTTCCAATATACGAAGCCGGCGCTACCTGTGGCAATTGTCCACAGGGCACTCATTGCCGAGATCGCACGCACAGGGCCCTGTGTTCAGTTCTCAACGATCCAGACGCACAAAATCCATCTCAAAATAAATTACTAAAAGCACAATAATTTCCTTCACTTATTAAAATCCGATTGGGATCTGTTATTATTAATTTAATGAAAAACTTCACAAATATATTGTCTTATAAGCATTTGAATACGTTTTTAAACTGTTACCTGTTAGTTACTATTGTAGTTTTAATTTAATTATAACCCAATTTAAATTACTGGTAATGGGCTTTAATGGTATAAACAGAAACGTGTCATTTTGAGAGAAGTCTTAGTCTCACCAAGTCTTAGTAGTGGGAACAAAATGGGACTCTGGGTAAAAATAAAAATATTTAGGGAGATGAGGATATTATACATTGTTCTTCACCATTACATATCTTTTTATCCATCATGACTCTTGACTACAAATTGACACGGGGTTATGTGCCAACGAGGCCACCAATGGTAAAGCGCGCTAAGAATATTTTGACTATCATATAGGTGTCCCTTGGCAGATTTAGGTTTTAAAGTTTGAATATTTTTTTAACGGTTGCGCGGGGGACCGGGGAGGGGTTATAGTTTAGCGCGGCATTTGTGCGGATTGGTCAGTCATGATGTCCCGGTGGACTGGTGTTCTTTCTGTCAATGGAATAATTGGAATTTTCTTTGAAAATTCTCGTGGAGTAACCGTAACTGTTGATGGCGATGTCTATCGCCGCAGTTTTATACCGAACATCCATGGAACAGCTCTCATACGTGTTTTAATAAGATGGCGCCACGCCTCACACAGCAAGAGCCACCATGAGCTTCCTTCGTGGGATACACTCAGAATACTCTCGGAAGATTCCGCGAGTGTGTACGTCGCGATGGAAAATATTTGGACAGAGTAATCTTTAAAAATTAACATCCGCATATCTCGTCTTTCTTTTTATGACAAATATATTCTAAAATAATAACATCTTTTAATTAAATAAAAACTTCTAAATCTGCCGCGGGACATCCTATATGTTGCTATTCGAAAAACAAGATAGACGTTACGGCAGTAGGGTTACGATATATTGGTAGTAGGTATTCTAATGATTCAAGAAAATCCTAATCACTCATCCAAACTCCATATGTGCCCCCAGAATTGGACCCCGTACCGCTGTCTCACAAGGCAATCCGTTAAAAATTTGTAATATTGTAATAATGTATAGGAATTTTTAATATTTGTTAGGTACGTAATAATTGAAAATCATGAATGGTATAATAATTCGTTATCAGGTAACAAAACTTCATTTAGAACAAAACAGGTCCTTTAGAACCTCTTTTCATTTAAAAATTGTCAAAAATCAAAAGAACTTTCAATCTTGCCATAGCGATCGAACGAAGCGTGTCATACGTGTTATTGTTTAGTAAAAATATTGTTGTAATATAAATTTAAAGAAAATAAACTATTAAATATGTTGTCCCTAGCAAAAGTTCGCATTCATGGGATGCAAGATGAAAACTGGGTCATAAAGGATAAAATCAATCAATATCGAGGACTTATTAAATTATATGGTAAATAGGAAAACACTTAATCATCGTTACAAGCCTTTTTTTTTGTTTATTATTAAGTTATATAAAAGTCTTTATAGACAATGCTTCTTTTGCTTCTCCATACGGACTTATAGCTACGACCATTTTCTTTATTTGACTGGTTTCTGGTATTGTTAACCATATCTGTTTATTTTTTTTATGTACGTAGTGTCACAAGTTACTACTTCTTACTGCAATAAAAATCCTTACTACCTTCAACTTATTAAAATGTAGATGTTTTAATACATTTTATTTACACAATACTGCTATCATAAGTTTTTGTTCTTTGTTAACCATGCAATCTGTTATAAAACTTTTGAAGTTATTTTTATAAAGTAAATGAAGTTATGACATCTTTTATATATAGTCTTCACACTGTGATAGCACAATAAATAGATAAAAATCAATTTGTGTTCATGGATGTTGAATTGTATGTAATGTATCTCACATTGTAGAGCGAGATCGCAAAATCCATGAAGGTGATTTGGCAAAACAGAAACGACGATATTGCCGAGATATTCGTCAACTGCGAAAGGATATTTCTACGAAAAGGCAGGAACTTGGTGTGGCTGTTTATGGAGACAAGCAATTTCTCAGGAACGCTTTTCAAGAGCACAGAAGATTGCAATTATCGTATATGAACAGTCAAGCTGATGTAAGATGTTTGGTCAAACACATATAAATTTTTATATAGTTTTCTTCAGCTAAGAGACCTTTCATTCTCACTAGTCTGTATTTATACTATATTTAGATAATTGGGAATCCGTATTTGGTCATGTAAAAACATATTTTCGCGGTGATCAGTCAAAAAGTTATTCAATCGCCATTTGGTGGTGTTACAACAAAGAGGTTTCATAATCTTCCTGAGTTCAATTGGTTATACGTACGTACGAATAGTTTAAGGCGTCATATATTTACTATACTACTTTTAAATTTGTGTCTTAAGATTTATATCATATTTAAATTGAATAAGAATTTAACTTTGTTATGGAAAATGTTTTTGTAGAAAGTTCTAGAGAGTATTCATCAAGAAAACTTTAATAAGAGAAAACAACTAGACCGCATAAGGTTTACAAAGAAGAAGAAAATGGAGAATTTTCGTCTTACAAAAGTAAGTAATCATAAAGATTTTTATTTTTTGAAAAGTTATTTATTTTTTATGAGCAACAAGCTGAGGTTCTCATTTTGACCCATACGCTTTCTTCTGACTTTTTTTAGAGAGTGTTGTTATAATAGTCGGTGGCTGAAATCTTAAGAGATACATCACCAAAGATAGAAGACAATGCGAAGAGTTTCTCTTGAAACTGTGTTTTCTCTATTTCTTACTTACGTCCATACAATCATTTGTGAAAAACTATTATTTATCTTATACATTTTTATACAAACAAGATATCTTTCTTTTTGTTAGCTGGTGTCGGCAGAATTACGCGACCGGTTGCTGTACGAAGTTGGAGGAAAACTACCAGCGGAAAAAAAGGAGCAAGCTGTCGCGAATTATGTTCAGAGCGCTAACATTAAAAAGAACGCCGCTTTGGCGATTAAAGTCATGTACAAGAAGATTCTAGATATTCTTAAAAAGGTAATTCTTATAATTTTTCTCCGTATTTATATTGAAAGATCTTTCTATATGAGTAAATATTTGTTTACACAGGACTCTTCATACTTTACTGTAGTGTTAGATGCTCTGAAACTGGACTGTAGATCTCAGGGTAAGTGCTTAATGGGTGCTACAGAAATGGGTCAACTTGCAATGGAATATTTAGATGATAGAAAGTTCGAGTTTAATCAGCTTGAAAAAGAAATCAAGACCAACATGAAAGAGAGGGAGCGGACTCTGAAACTTGTAAGGAGGGAAGTTGCTTACTTAATAGATTCCTTTCCTAACTTGATACGTAAAGAAGTAAGTACGTTTTTCATTGACCTTGTTACATTTGTCAATTCATTAGCACGGATATATATAAAAAAATATATTTATCGATGGATAATTAAGAAAACAAATATTAACGTTGTTGAGAAAAATTTAAGAAAAATGATTTTTTTTACCTTCTATTATACATTATTTGCTGGTTGATTTCTCCATTATTTATATGCTTTATGAAAATTTTAATAAACATTCCCTAATTAAATGATTTACTAGAGGTATTAGGAAAAATTTTTGTAAGTTTTGTCAGTTTTTTTCTGTGTTGCATATTCTTTGTAATAAATTATGAATTATTTTTAGGAAGCCACGAATCTTGACGATTTGTACGAAGAAGAGGATAATGTTAGTCTCCACTCTGTGCATTGGGAACTGGAGGAAGTTATGGGCATCTGCAAACGACTTCAGATAGGAACTCTAGTTTCATCCTTTGATAAAATATTGCTCAGGTGAAGCCTTCTTTTACTTTCCATAACAGACGAGATGAGAGACTTCAAAGGCTTCTAGCTAGACTTAAGTCTAATCAGCTTTTGTTTCAAGATCTAATTAATTTTATAAAAATGCAACACTTTTTATGAAAGGCTTAAGAGGATTTATTTTTTATATTATGTTTAATAAATATAGGTTATCTTGATCCTTTATAAACGTGATTTTGCTTTAACTTTAAATAAGAACACTTGTAATAATTTTACAGACCGTTTAGAATTTCTATTTCCAGAGAACACATCTTAAGGTTTTGTAGATTTCATAAGAAAAATGTTTTAAAATAATAATTTTCCATTTGTGAAATTTTCCGTGTTAATTTCTAAATTATTCTCATTTCTATACATATATAACATTACGCATTAAATCCACCCACAGGGCCTATTTTTTAGATTACAGGAACAGAGATACCAATCTGAACGGCTGATGATGCAGTTAACACAAAATAGTATGAAAAGGGATGCCTTGATCGAGGATCGTAAACATGCCATCTTAATGCTTGATTCTTTAAAAAACGTTGGACAAGAGCAGACCGCCCTGTAAGACATGAATTTGTTCAACATTTATAAATGTCATACATTTAGTTAAATAACATAATATAAGATACTTATATTTAGTATTATATATATATTTATGTGTTTTTTATTTATTTTTGTCCCTTAACCATTGGACCTCTATCGGGTGTTGATGATGACAATGATAAGAAATTTAAATTTTTGCGATAAACATAATATTTTTATTTATTCTACGAAGCGAAGATACGGGCATGATATTAGACGATAGGTCTTGTTATATTTGTTATTTCTATCCAGCAATAGAGTCCTACCTCCAATAACAATAACATTCTATACATTACAAATTTTCAGATATCTTGTAGAGAAAAACAAACTGAAAGCTTCCTTCGAGGCGGAGCAAAAAGAAGAAAAAAATCTCACAAAAGCTTTAGATGACAGGGGAAAACTGATCATTCAAATGAAGATTTCCTTGCAGCAGATAAATCAGTTGCTGTTATCCGTTGGTAAATAATCTCTTTGAATGATTCCATGTCACTGATAGATGAATTTAAAAGGAAATTAAACTGTTTCTCAAATATTAGGATTCATGTTCATAATTTTATGTAAGATTGTGTAATCTCTTACATCTTCATATATTTGTTTTGGGAGGATCCAACGTATTCGGTCTAACAGTGGCTGAAATCACAAAACAGACAAACATATTATTTTTATAAGTTTCATCAAAGTTGTAAACAGACACTTAAGTAGTATTTATTAGTATATATATTTCGAAGGTCTATACAGTTGGGGTTTAGAAATATAGATCGATATTTTTAACCCCAACTAATAGATGTGTGTCATAAATTTAACAAGGGTGTCTTTGTGTACGTAGAGTTTTTAAATTTGCGTAACATTTTTATTCTAGTAAATATTGTTTGATCCTGTTTGTCCTTAGCTATAATTCCATATCATACCTTTACCATAGGAGCTGCAAATGTAACTAGAACGCCACGTGTTGCACCCACCGCCATGCAATACGCACTCGACGAACTGGTCCAACCGGTGCCTGAAGTAGAAGCTGACTGTAAGTAATCAAGTTTAAGATATAAAAATGTCTTGTCTCTTTTGAACAATGTTTGTGAGGTGTTGATAGTTTTTAATAACAATTTTAACTGGTCGGAGGTGTCTGTTGCCGGAGACCATCTAGGTAGGTACCACCGTAGCGCCTATTTCTACCGCCAAACTGTAGTATGCGAACATTATTGTGTTCCGGTTTGTAGGGAGTTGTAGCTAGTGAAATCACTGACGAGACTTAACACTTTATATCTCATGGCGTCGAGCCTAATGTGGTGCTGTATATACCATCCTAAATACCCTCACATTGTTCCTTTAACAAGCGTATCACTTATCATCAGGTGAACGTCTTGCTAGTGTTCTTGCTTCATCGAATAAAAAAAAAAAACACAATCTAAAGGTTCTACTGGAACGGTTATATTATGTCAGTAGCTTTATCTTAATACGAGATGGTGATGTTTAAATTACAGTTGACAAGCTGATCTTGTATGCGCGGCAAAAGTTGAATATGCTTATTCAAGCTATATCAAAAATGGATGTAACCAAGGAAGTGCGGATTAACGCTAATTTGTTCTACCACAACATCTTGGCAAGGTCTATGCGTGATAGTTACAAAGATGAAGCAGTGGCGGAAGGAGGTTAATTTTATTAATATCTAATAACGAAACAGTACATGTTTGAATATAAATCATTTCTTACTTCATGTTTTATCTTTAGACTTAGTGCTCAATAAGTTTTTTTTTAATGGACCACTGATAGGGAAAAAAAATCAATTTATCAAAGGAATGCTGAAGACCAGAGTTTATTGAAGGGGATGCTTTTTCTTGTTTAACGTTTAGTGTTTTCGTAGAAAGAGATTTATATGGTTGTTACGTGGATAATTTTTGGGAAATCTGTTTGGTTACTATTACATTATAAGTTATTTAAATTTACTTTATTTATTAGGTTTGATTGAGTTTGAAATTGAAGACCCGAATGTACCCAACCACGACCTTATTAAACTTCGTAGTAAGCAGCTAGTAGAAGCCCAGGTCAGCGAGTTTGATGTGCCCGATCAACCAAGCAAGAAGTAGATCCGCCTATATAAACCCATTTCAGATCATGTTTTACCTCAAGCTTCGTCGGAGATTTTTGGACAAATTTTATAGGTTATATCACATTTATTTTAAAACTACGAATTCTTGTGTGGTTTTTATGACCTGTTTAATATTTCCAAGGACTGTCATATTATACACATATATGATTCATAAAAAATCCAAAAAAAAAAATATTGGATTGTACTGGTAAGTGAGCTTTTTTAAATAATAATTTATGATATGGCTCTATATATTTTTAACGCTTTCGATACAACTTATTCTTTATAAATAAAATTAACATTTTGATTAAATAATAGAAATGAAACATTTCTTTTATTTATACTATTTATTAAAAGGTAAAATATATTTGATGATTATAACATATTTACCGTTGAATCGTTGTACTTAGCGGCGGAGCTCATTTGCACCTTAGAGGCGAATTAATTACAATTAAAATAAAATAGATAAAATAATGATAACCTTACTATACTATCTATACATGATCCTACTTGATAACTAATACTCATACTTTGAAAATTAAATAATACAGTACGTATTTTTAATATTACACTTCAGATGCGGCTCTCTAACGTGTTGGCGAATAGAATATATAAAATACAATTAAAAAAACAAAATCGATATTTTTCTATAATAACATTTAAAGTTGAATATTTTAAGTAGTATTAAAAAAAGACGTACTGAAGCTTTTACGTTATATATGTTTATAAGCATGAAGCTTGAGTCTTAACTATAATGTATTCAAATTTCATATACTATGTATTAAAAGATTTAAAATTTGTTAAATGGCAGTTCTTATATAATAAAGAAAATTTTATTGAACATGAATTAAAAAATAAACTTAAATTTAATACAGTATCTGCATTTCAGTGTGAAATACGCATCAAATAGTATAAACAGTAAAAACTCTTTTAATATTTAAGATGCCCTTGATACATATTTATAAGGAAATTAGGGAAAATTTTTTTGATTTACATTATTAATAGATATCGGGGCTATTGAAGAAGTATGTTATCTGTTAATAATATAATAATTTTACCAGCAAAACGAACTAGTTGATTATAAAAGTACTTTATGCAAATTGTCTTTTTCTTAGAAAAAAATTATTTTAAAATATAAATATGTTCGTTGTGTATGACCTCTATTAAAGTATTTTTTTGAAGATATGAGACTTATTGTTAAATAATATATATATCACTGTTACAAGATTATTAACCAGCACTTAAACTCTTGCAATTAGAGTATTTTTGATTTTTTGATTCGAGAACTCTTTTTTTATTATAAGAAGCTTTAATAATTTAAATTAAAACCTTCTCTATGATATCCATGATTTTTACACTATTACATGTAATCGAAATTTGAAGTTTGAACTTGAATCATTGTTTAAAAATTTAAATTATATACATTGTACACTTATTTTAAGACAATATATACAATGTATTACTTTCTACAAAATTGTTAGCAAACACTAAACTTATGGAATTTTATAAGACATGCCTAGACGCAGTAAAAGCGATGTCCCGCCTTTTCTTTTCTACTTCTTGTAACTGGATTTTAACTCTGTGAAGCTCTGCACAAAATATACTAGGAAAATTAGATTAAAAATTCTACGCGTTGTTCTTATTAAAAGTAATAACGCAACTTAAGACTTAAAAAAGAAAATATTAAAGTATATAAAATGGTAACCAATTACCGTGGCCTTATTAAAATTATGTTTATTTTTCTTAAAAGACTATGATATATATCGAATGTAATACTACATATAAGACAAATACATTTAAAATACAATAAAAATAAAAAGTTATATAACATTGATTAAAGGTAACCAACACCAATTCATAAAAAATTAAAATCTAAATAACTGATGATTAACAATAGTGCACACGTTTGAAAATCAATAGTTTTCAGTTGAATTTTCAGTTGAATTAAAAAACCTACTGCGGATTGTTTGAAGAATATTTTTAATGCAATAGTAGCATAATAAAGCGGGCCACTTAATTATACATGAAATCAGCTCATGATTAAATTGAAAACTATGGAAATCAGTTGTTTAAAATCGATTACTATTTCATAATTTTCTTTACGACACGATTATCGCAAATACTTCGAATATTTAGTTTAGGAAAGTATGAAGGCACTTGAATAAGCCTTTCGAGAGGAAATAAGATTGCGACTGTGTAATGTATGATCTTCAAAAATTTACGTGAAAACGGTTCAGCAGTTACTGGAGATCTCGCATCGTTTCAGCTAAAACTGGCACAGGTTGGAATGAACGTACTATGCTAATCAGAGCCGTGTAGGTACCAGCGAGGAGGCCAACGATCCCGATGACGAAGAGCACGGTATCTTTTATGAGTAGCAGTTTCGGTTTGTTGGGGTATTGCAGGAAGGCCTCCATGATCGCGGGGAAACATATCCCGAGAGCCGATAAGCATAATGCACCAAACAGTGAGATGAACAACCCCAAACGTGGCACCGTAACCGCAAGTAAAACTGAAAATTTATCATTAGGTTTTATATAAAATGAAAGTATTGCTAATACAGACTTGGGAGAGAAAGTGGTATTTGAACGGGTTGTAATAGGTTCTATGTTGTTCCAATTACTTTTAATAACAAGAAGAAAGGAGAAGAAGAGATACTTACATGTAAGCAAACATAATGCAATCCTGAGCAAGTATTCCCAAAGTCGTAGTCGGTTGGAACCTGAATCCACAAGCCAGGGAAGAAGATAACCCTTCCACAGAACCTCCACCGGTACATAACAATGCAAACCGTAGCTGATGAAGATGGCTATTGCGAACATTACGATCACCGTCGTGGCCAACCTAGTAGCACAAAAAAAATGGAATATAAGACATGAAATTTTAAATTTTTTACAAGATTAGGAGATCTGGTGTTTATTCTTTAAATTGAAGTTCTTTTAATCTTTATTGTTTTAATATTTATTGAATATTTATTTTTAATTTATTTAAAAAGAAAGATTTACAGAACGAAGAACATGTATATGTTGCTAACTGCAGTAGTTAATTAAATGACTGTGTCGCAGTAAACAACGTCCACTTCCAGACGTACATATAAAATAAAATAAAATTTATTGTCTAATATCGGTACTTATTGAATTTGTAATCTTGATGTATGTAGGTGTCTTGTATGTACTAGGTAGTAAATATATACCAAAACAACATTAAGATGATTATAATATAATATATCAATGTTGTTAGTATCTTCATAACGTGTACTAAATTTATAATCGTACCAAATATGATTTAATCTGTGCTTGTTTACTCCAATATTGGTCAATGTGTTGCTATTACTAATTTGTCGTAAGTTCCGTTGATTAACTAATGTCCGTTTAAAAAGAATTTCTTACAGTTGTCGAAATGGAATTGTTGAATATTTCTGATGAATTATATACTTACACATTTATTTACTACATACACTATTATATACTTTTAAAATTGTAGCATTATAATATTACATTACAATAACAAAGGGAATTATAACGACGTAATGGACACGTCATGTTATCTTTATTAATTGCCAAATATCAGCTAACACTACTTAATCTGTTTGTGGTTGTTCTTAAAATTGCTTCAAAATATGTGGTTTGCTGCAGTTTTTTTTTATATTTTGATATCTAAATAATTTAGAATGTACAGGGAGACGTTAAGTTTGTGAATTTGAGGTGCATTAGGAAAAGATGATCAGTGATACGAACGGGCTATCCTTCGGTAAGTCCAGGGTTATGGAGTCACTGCAATTTGAGACGCAGAACACGTAGCCCAATGCACCTACTGCCACGTACAATAGAACGATGAAGGTCATGCCGGTGTTCAACACTCCGCAGGGACCACCGAACGACTTGGGAGTTTTCATGTTATTCTCTAATGCGATAACCTATACAAGTAAATTGACATTTATAAAATAATTAATTTTACTTCCTACTACCTTTAAATTAATTTACTCCTTTCCAATATCCTTTATACAGTTTTTAAATACAACATTTACAGAGATAAAACCAGCTCCGCAACATATAAGCATATAAGCAATGCATAACTTAGCTAACTAAACTTATCTAAATAATAATAACTCCCTCAAGTCAATCAAAAGATATACAACTATACTGTATTGAAGTAGTAATTTAACTTTCCACTGTAGTTAAGCACAGAAATGCCGAGTAGGAAATTATGTATCTTAAACATAACCAAAATTTCATTCCCCGTTCATATCTAGTTATTTTGAAAACAATAAGTATAGCAAGTATTAATAAAAGCATCAAGTAGTTCGCATAATAGTGTTGGCTTATTGTACTGTGCATAATAAAATTAATTCGCAAACACTGATCTCGCACAGTTTTAGTCGCAACGGTTTCCACAAATATATATCGCATAAGCCGGAGAATAACCAACTTACCACTCCCACTGCCGTCAGGGCGAATAATATAGTCCCGAAGAACAGAGGAAACGTTTCGGCAGAGCCCCACAGATCTAAAGGTTCCGTAGACTTCTGTTCGGAGACTAAAAAATATATAACAATCCCGAGACCAACGAACGTCATCAAGTTCGCTAAGGCTGAAAAGGGTGCTAATAATTTGAGACTCGGAATAAGATTGAATGCGATTAGAGGAACTAAAATGATCAGCATATGAATTTCAACAGCCATCTCGTAATACGGGTCGCAGACCTGAAAATAAAACAAAACAGCGTTGACGTCCTGAACTTTTGCACTGATATTTTGTCTACCGAGTGAGGATTCGATCAAATATTTATGTTTTCGGCTCCGTCACTCATGTTTATTCTATTAGCTTACTCGGGGAACTGGCAATGTACTTTTATTGTTCGCAATCATGTACTATATTTTGCAGTAACGGTACAGGACATACGAAATTCACGATCGTATACATCATAATCATCTCGCACTATCATTACGCAGATTGTAAAAATTATTTCAGGTGTTAGTTCATGCTTTTATTTCATGGTTTGGGTCTGTGTTCTGTACAATTCTAGAAATCATTTATGGCCTAAAATATACCTTGTTATTTCTTTTTACATATAGTTTCGAAAACTAAAAGTAAACTATATAAGTTTCCGCATTAATATTAGTATTGCTTGAATGTCGTATTCATGTCACATGTATACGGACATTGTGGGATGAGTTGATGAATATTGACGTATGATGTAAGGATGCCCGCGCACTTAATCAATTAGAGAGTTGGTTTCGAGTTCTATTGTTGCTTATTCGTCGCACCTCCGGGCATCGGTCATAGTTAGTTAACCTCGTGAAATAAATACACACCTCTTAAAGCAAGAGTATTTTGTATTTAAAATTAGTTTTAATAATATTATAAGAAAGGGCTTCACATCTCTCTGAGACTCACAAATTTTCAGTTAAATGCTTTCATGTTAGACAAAGGTAAAACTCGATGAATTAGCATTAATACCTTTTTGATGTTATCAGCTATAAAGACGATATAGACACAGCAAATTCCCAATTGATAAACCACGAGGAACACATCTACAGTGATGGCGCACGGCTTAGCAAAGCCTCGGAACGATGGTGGTCCACTACTGAAAGCCGTCGCTGCTGAAGAGGGATAGGACAGTAGGGGCACTTGAAGTTTTTTGCACGCCAAATACTGTGATCGAACCTGTATAAGAAATAGTTATGCTAAATTAAATATATAACAGTCATTTACGGCGATGTTTCACATGTATTACAGAATATTAAGTATGACGGGTGTTTTAAGAGGAAACAGTATCATGTACAGAAATTATCAAACATAATGATTACAAATGTAAAAATATATTATATATATGTATCTCTATAAATATATTAGGACTAAAATGTTCCGTAACTATTACCGTCTGTTTGTTTTGTTCCTAACTTAGACTTTGACCAAGGTTTAAATTGTTAAAAATGTCGATAAACTAAATCAAGTAGTATTATCCTAATTTCTTTAGTTTTCTCAATATATCCTTCTCTTTTACTATTTTAGTATTAAAAGATTTTTTAATTGCCCAGTATTTCAATACTTTGCCTGTATAAATGAAAAAAACATTGTACAGTCTGATTGTAAAGATATAGTTGCTTTTTTATTAATTCACATGTTAAATGTCAGAAAAATATATTTTAACACATTGTCTGCCTATTAATACGGAGTAGTCTTCGAAACGGTTGGATAAAACATGTCATAAATGCTACATTAATATATTAAAATCAATTAGTATCGCATAAAAAATAACATCCTATAAAATTATAAATAAAAACCGATTCAGTCTAATTTGACTGGCAAGTGTTTATATTTGTGAGTACTTGTTTTCTTTTTGTAACGACAATATATAAAAATTGGCAGAACAACGACTGTCGATACTAACTAGTTAAAATAATAATAACAAAGGAAATAAAAGGATTTAGTTATTTGATCTCTTTTCGGCAATGATCTAATACAGATTTCATGTGATGGTAATAGATAATGAGACTTTAGATGGTAAAACGTTCTTGAATACTATGTCTATGTACGTCGGACGTCAAGAGACAGTTATTACAAAATGCTGCTCCATTGTATTGTAGTAATAAATATTGCATGGTTAGCGTTATAAAATATTAATACGTTTTATTACACAACTGTAGTTGAACAGTGTATTGAACTGACTGAGGCCATACCCTCTCCCATATTGCATCAGTGATCTAAATGCGTAACGAAATGTAATTGTAGTCCCATATTGATATGCGGAGGTCCCACGTGAACAAATGTGTATCGTACTTAAACCAAAATTATATTTTTGACGAAGGTGACAGACGAGTTAGTTTGGGGTATTTTATTTGTTTGAACCAGGGGTTGAATTCTAAAATTAAATAAATAGCAAGCGAATGAGCATTTGAGGTGTTATTCAATCATGACTTCTCATTCGTTAAAAGTAAAGTAACTTCTTCGTTACGATCTAATTCAGTTTTAGGATATAGAACAATCAAACATAAATGAAATATTTTAGTGTATATGGAATCTGCTATATGCTACTGAATTTTTTTCTTCTATATATACATATATTGCGCTACATCTCGCAATAGTCGCAGTAGCGTTGTTGATCTTTAAGAAAATAGGTAAATAGGATATTTCGTTCAAGTTTCTGAAGTCGATACGATCTGGAAATACACAAGGCGATAACGGATTCTACGAAGTGGTAGCGAATGGCAGGAAGTTGCGTTTGAATCATTTAATGAAAGACTGTATAATGTATCTTTTAGGTGGTGCGAATGGAATTTGCGCGTTGTATCGTGTAACTAGAGTGGTGGAATACAGTGACCTAAATAAATTCTATCAATTCACCGCTATACTCGGAATACTTGAGTGCGTAGTACTAAAATTAATTTCAATACGTACCAAGACATGTAGGCAGTGTGTAACAAGTATCCCGACGAGGATTGTTGCAATAACGCCTGTGACAAGACCAGCGCGAGCAAACGCTTGTGGCATGGCAAGTATTCCAGTACCAAGACTGCACTTTAATAGATGCACTAGTGTTTCCAGGTTGCTGCAATTTAATGTCTCAGTGATTTTCTTGATAAATTAAAAAGTTATATATT
This sequence comes from Ornithoptera priamus, assembly GCA_029034505.1. NCBI lineage: Eukaryota > Metazoa > Arthropoda > Insecta > Lepidoptera > Papilionidae > Ornithoptera > Ornithoptera priamus. The sequence goes on along the minus strand of JARDWD010000061.1, from coordinate 667,057 downwards.
AATTTTTTTTTCCTTTTATCAACTTACTTTGTAGGTTTATCTAATTGCCGATAAAGGTGCGGATCGTATTCATTAGAATTGTCGTCTCTATAAATGAAATAAAATATTAGAATAAATACAAACAAAAGAGGAGACGAGAAGCTCTTCAAATCAATCCGTTAGTTGTTCAACAATCGAGAGGAATAATATTGTTTTCGATTGGATCAAGTAACTCAGTGACGCGAACATTCCATAATGTACTATATATCGCAGGAATTAGATTACTACAACAACAAGTTTTTACAAAAAAATGCTTCTGTATATATAATTCGATTGTTCCCAATGTTAGCCTACTTTAGAGAAAAAAATTGTTCTTTTTGTATTATCTAAATAAATTTGATTTTTTAACTGTAGTACATTTATTTTTTGTAAATAAGTTTTTTAAGGAAGAAATACGTCATAAACTAATCCAGATATCCAGTGTTTGGGTTTCTATACATGTATTGTCTACAATTAATGTTCTGCAATAATTTTAAGAGACGACACCACAAACGCCTGATGGTGGATGATATATTTGTCCATAGCAAGGAGTTGAAATATTTAAAGGTACCACATTGCGTTCGTCTCGATGTGATATTAGAAAAATGTCAGAATCATTTTCATAGTCATTTTATTTATCGTGAGCAATGAGTAACGATTAGCCACCGGTAAAGTCTTAATGATAATTTTGTGTAATTTTTAATTCAAATCTTAAAAAAATTCATACTTACTTATCAGGGCTGGTTGGACCAGTTTCATTAGACATCGGTTGCAACCGCACAGTTTCCATTTTTTCCTCCATTTCTAGTAACGATGAATCTGTTACGATATTACAAGAGTGATGTTTTATAATATATATAAATATTTTTTAAAAAATCTCTTTAATACTAATTTATTTAGATGTATATTTTTATAAAACGTATGTTTTATGCATGGATCCTGTGTAAAATGTTATGAGATTGTATTTGCTCTCCGTCCGTTATTGTCAACAATCTCAGAGGTTAGAGATCAATTGTAGCAGTTAACGAATGCCGCGGGTTAAAATATAACTAATAGTACAAAATTAGAACGAGAACTTTGTTAAAGTTGTTAAAAACCGCGTACTGCATATTTTTACTTACATCTGATCAACAGACTGCTCTTTTTAGGAAAGTGACCTAATTTTGATACTTACATCTTTGTTTAAGAGAATACCAATGAATGATAGATATTCTGTTAAACTTTAGTATTTTTTTATTCAGTACCTATTTATCGACGATTCAAATATAATATAGACGCATAGATACAACTATAAAAAGTTAACAGTAACTTTATTTAATGATATTACATGTGTTTCATATTCAACGATGCTGTATAAGTATCTGATCCATAGTTATGAAATGAAAATCACTAAAATTTACAGTCAATTGAAACGTAAAATCTTGTGCGGTGTAAAAATTTCGTTAGTTGTACGGCTGGATAATACACCGGAAGACTGTTTGGCAGTTACGATTTTTTACTCTTTCCTCTTATATCATCAACATCATGCGGTGCCCTATTGAGATCGGAGTTCGGCGATCAGATTGAGTAAACTCATTAGGTGTTATATACGATTACGTTCAGTAATTATAGATAACACTTTACATATAGGAGAGCAGTTGCGCTTACGTTATTATTAAAGAATAAATTATTAATACGTGTAATAAAAGATAAATCACTTTGCAGATGTATTTTTTTTTTTTCTATAATATGTAATGTGGTGCGTTGACTGAGCATGTGGTTGGGAGATACGCCTACGGGAAAATTGAAACGGCTACTGATGTCGCTGGTTATGTAAATAATGCTATTTAAAAACTTTAATAGAACTAAAAACAAAGACAACGTACGACGGGCGGGCGGACACGATCACTCTTGCCTAATTTACCATGAAAATAAATTCAAATTAGTATACATGATATATTATATTCATTACAATGATACGGCGTACAAAGGAGATGAAAAATTACCATTGTTTTTTTTAATATAGTATTTGTTTATAATTTTGGTAAGGGTTTAAGTGTAATAATAAATCAAAAATGTTTAAAAACATAAGGTAACTAGTGAAAATGAAATCAGTAATACTGAAAATATTATTTGATTTCGTATAAAAGTAGAACTATTTTATTAAATACATATCAAAGTCTTTTGATTTAGTCTTTAATATGTTTTGTTGATATTAAGAAGTTATATTTCCATTCATATAATGGTTTTGTTGAGAGAGGATTGATGGAAATTCAAAATGTTTTCGTATACTTGCATATTATAACTGTTGTGCAGTTGTTTGGCTTGCTCGGTTTCCCGGTTAGGGCCGTCGGTGTGTGATTGGTATGGAATTGCGAATGACTGCTATCGGCGAAGCGACAACTGAAGTACTGAGCCTCATCTCCAGCGCCCGGGCGCAGCGTCGCGCGCCCCGCGACCCCGCTGTCTTACCGTACGCCGTGTCGTCGATCATCTCATTCATATACCGGCTAACCATTTTGTATGCAAGGAAATTAGGACACAACGCATCACATCGAGATGAGGTGATAGCTACTTCCTATCATTTGCGTATTACACGAATGTTCTATTATAAGAATGATTGGTTCATGTATTACATGAAGTATTATTAAATTCAAACATTTCGCTAAACAGGATGGTGTACCCACGATGCGCTCGTCGCCTGGGACATACAATAATTCAAACCGGAACACAGTAACAGGCTCTGATATGGTAACGACCTAGACGGTTTCCGGCAACAGAGATCTACCACCAGTAAAAGTGTAGTAAAAACAAGTATGTAGTGTATGTGGAAAAATATTCTAAATATTATAACATCTTTTTTTTTTATTTATTCGTCGCAGCATAAAAACAAACGGGATGTTCACATGATGGTGATTGAGACGATAGCCTATAAAAATGTGGCGGTAGTCCTTTTTTATTATAAAGTTTAGAGTTTTAATCTATTTCGATCTGATAGTAAGCGGTGACGTAGTCTGTAGTCTTCACTTGAGGTGACGTTAATTTATGAGAGGTGTTAACTCTCTTCATCCCAGTAATTTCACTAGGTAACCCTTCAAATAGCACTGGTTTTTAGTGTCAGTGACTAACAAAATGCACTGCGAGGATACGTGCTTCGGCAGTCTTCGGAAAGACGGATCTATCACCAGTAAAGTTCTTCAAAAAAATTTCCGCAACAACAATTTTTTTTTTAAATAATTTTGTGGTACATGGTTACATACGAATTTGAAAAGGGAAATAATCTTTTTATATATATATATTTATTATAGAATCTATATTAAATATATTGGTATGTAGTGTAATTATCCTAATTCATTACGGGCGCGTGGTTATTGTGTTTATTTGTTGTTTCACAGGCAAGTGGCGTCGTATATAAGAAGTCTCACCAACTGACGCCTTATCAATTGCCGTACAATTGATATGAAGTCAACCTGACCCTTCGCAATCAAACAGTCCTGAGGCAATAAAAATAATAAAAAAAATATTATAGCTGCTTCAACAAAATACAATTCAATTGTTCTAAAAATATTGAAATTAATATCTTTCAGTTATTTTATTTATTTTTCAAATAATTATCAAGTTTATCAACTAGCTGACCCCGCCACCATATGGGACATGGTTGGAAAGATCAAGTTAATCAACTATGTTGTTCAAAATCAAAGCTTGGTGTTTTGTCAATACAAAAAACAGTAAAGAAAACCATTGTCTGCAAATTAATATATTAAATTGGCCACCCGAAATGATTCCCACATCGATCAGGTAGTGAGTCATGTGAGGGGATTTGGGCCATTTCCCATCACACTGGCCCTATACGGGTTGGTGGGAGCCAGAGCCTTATTTGTTTATTAACAGGGTTCACCACGAGCAGGTGAGGTTGGCTCGGTTCCCGTGAGTTGTTGTGCGGGGCTCCTAGGATTGTTAAAATGAATTATTAACCAAATAGGTTAAATCATAGTTTCAAAATTGCTATGTGGGGAAAATTTTATTCATTAATAATTTACAATAACATTTCGTATAAAAAGCATTTCAGTGTATTTATTGAGTCAATTTTAATTTCACGATAATACAAAATCACGTACTTTTCAATACTGTCAGGAAATGATGAGTAACGGCATCTATTGGGGACATTCGCAACGATTTTCAATCTCGTGTGTTCCGTGCTACGCGAACGTTAGAAACCAGATAAACTTACGAACGAGCCTAATATCTAATATTTTTGCTCTTTATCATAATTTTAAAATAGTTTAGTAACATTTCCAAGGCAAAGACGATAAAAACTAAATCCATTTTAATAGCAATAGATATTTGAAACGATCATTCTTTATGATTATTTTTATATATGATTATAACACGTAGTAAACGAAATGCATATCGGAAGTCATCTAATAATCACTTGTTTTTAAGATAAATTAAGTACTTTAATATAAATAAAATTTCATTTATCTCTAAAACGATCTTATAGTAAACAACTAGTAAATGGTTATGTAGGGTTAAGGGGTTATGTTGCCATAATTGCTAACACACTTTTTTATATATAAAATAATAAACGATGTTACATTATATATAACTCATAACATAAAGCACTGAGCTTACATAATATATATAGGTCAGTCTACTTAAACTTCAGAGCACCGTATAAACTACGATTTTACTTAGCTAACCACTATATATATTCCTACCGTATAGTAGTAAGCATGTAGATTTTGCTGCTTTTCACATTAAATGACTCTGTCGGTAGTAATAGTGTACGCAGACGAAAAATGTGACATACTCGTTTAGGGAAATCTTCTCGAAGCATCGAAGTTTTTTATCTATTTTAAAAAAAATTTAAGGATATTTTTAATGTATTTCTATACCATTCTTTTATACACAAATAGATGAGGTCGTTACACAAGGTAACCAGGAAGGACACGTCTAAACAAAGTCGTTGGTTACTAATGGCTCAAGTGGATGATACGGATCGTAGGTGGCGGAGGGTTACCAAGAATAGATAATGTGTAATTTAGATCTAACGACCTGCCACCACGACAGTTCTTCATAGCGAACGCAATTGCCGTTAAACTAATATCTATTTTTTATACAACGTTGTTGGTAGAAACTATTTACAAGTTACAGTATTCACTTTGAAATTTTATGTAAAGCAAACAATAATATTCAGTATAGATGTAAGTAATAAGCGAATACATAAAATGAATGACGTATTATAGAAGTGAAGTTACGTCGGAGAAAGTATCAAAGCTCTTCTGTGCTTATTAAAGAGGTATATTGTGCAGTGGGTGCAGAGATAGATTCTAAATTCAGTCCTTAGCATGAAGCCATAAATAAAAAATAACATTTTCCATAAGCATTTTGGCAAAGCAGTCGCTTTACTAGATAGACACTAAGTAAAACTTACTGGGCGGACGTTAGTGGAGCTTCCCATTTTATATTCACTGGAGTGCCAAGTAATTTTTATATTCGCAAATAAATTTGACATACATAAAAATAAGTATAAAAACAGTTTTCTTCTTTATGTATTACGTAAACAGAAATGTGTTAAATAATTCGCATTAGAGTTGGCAGATTATTAAAGCGATTACAATGTTTTTAACTAAGAATAAATAGTGAAGTTCCTTACTTTTCCCTCGGGCGTAAATTCATGTGCGAGACATTGGTATCGTACAAACGTTATGTACACATCGATTGGTTGGAGGTTATTACGTCACGTTGAGTCGGTCGGCGCCGGTTCGGCAGTGTGTGTTCGTACTATGAAGCGAAGTAAAAAATTCCCCGGGCCGCGGCCAATGGTGGTGCCGTCACCGAAACCACTGCAGTCGTTCGGGACATGTAGCCTCCTCAGTCGCATGCGCGACAATCTCAACTTGTTACATTTCAATTAAGCTTGTACGAAATAATATTCTTCCCTACACATTTTCTTTTATTTTACACGAAGCTATGAGACGAGCGACCATCTATGGAACGTTATTCCTATATGGTAAATGTGAAACCATACCAGCATCGCGCCTCTGTATTTGTTAGTTTGATATTTAATTCGTGTTGATATTAAATATATTGATTTGAAATAATAAATTCGTGTTTTCGGTTTTAATTCTTTTATTTGACTTTATCGATTTTTATTTGTCACTTTGCAGTAGAAAGATTTTCTTTTCATATGTTCAGGTTTAGTTTAAGTTTTGGTCACAATACTATGTATTAATAGATAAATTTTCCGAAAGAAATTGAAAACGAATAAATTAAAATTAACAGTAGGTAGAACGGTTAAGGGACATTTTGTGAAAATAATACTTACTGCTTACATTGTTTTAAATAATTTCTGGCGGTGTTAAAAATATGCTTTGAACTGCCTATATCGTATAAAACAGTATATATAATTTTGAGTAGTTCTCTGTTTTCTCTTGACAATAGAGAACTTGTTGTTTCTAAACTATTTCTGCCGTTAAACAGTACTATGAAATTACTGAGTTCAGATTTGAAAGGCGCTATAATTAGTAAAATTACTTAAGTGACTAGACCTAATAACTTATATTTTAAGGCTACGAGCATAATCTGGTGCTGTGTATATCATTCTAACCATTGTCACATTGATAATAACGTGGCGATGGTCAAGTAATCCATAAAGGCGGGCGTATCACAATCACGTGAACGTCCCGCCTGGCACTTTGTAAAATTAACAAAATATGTATAAGTTTGTAATAATTTTTTTTACTAATTTGAACAAAAAATGCTCATCTCCAGGGTGTATTATTGGTACTTTACCACTAGTAAGTCATCATCAGCCGATCGAAGTGCTCTACAAAACAGATGAAAAGATCTCAAGATACGTTGACTTGTTAAGTAAAATCTTAGTAAGCAATAAGTTATTCATAAAAAGAACTATGCTCGGGGGTTCCTTGCGCGATCGAATGAGGAGATCCGCAGGAGAACTAAGGTCACCGACATAGTCCAAAAGATTGCTAGCCTTAAGTGACAATGGGCAGGACACATCGTTCGAAGGACTGATAGTCGATACTCGACACCAAGGTACTCGAATGGCGCGTACCGGAAGGCGCACTGTTGGCTGGCACTACATGGTCCGGGAATCTGGTGAAGATTGCCCAAAGTAGCTGGATGACGGCAGCGCACAATCGATCGGTGTGGAGATCTTTTGGGGTAGTCATATATTCAGCAGTGGACGTTTGTCGGTTGTTAATGATGATGTTGAAGTTGTTTATTTCAAAAACTCGAAAAAAATATTATTACTACAATAAATAACCATTAATTCAAATATTGTCTGTATATAATCTGTAATATTTTTCTGTAAAAGTTTTCTGGCAATAAAATTAATGACATAAAACATTGATCTTGTCATCAGATAACTTTGTTTATCCATATATAATATATTTCTATTCAAATTACTATTCAATAATATTATTGAAGAACGAAATCATGTTGTTCAAGCTTTAACTTTCATTTTTGCACAAAAGCGAAAAGAAACCTCAAACATGTTTATCTACGAGTTTATGTCCGGTATCGTTGATACGATTAAAGGAAGTGAGAGAATATTTTTTTTTAAGAAAATAATTTTCCTCACGATAGTTTTAATAAATCTAATTATCTGATTTTTATTAGCTGACGAAGAAGATTATGATCCGCATAAACATAGAAAAGTGGAGAAAGCAACTACGTGAGTATCTCCCTCTCTTTAAGTCGGTTCCTCAATTCAATTATTCGTGACTCATTATCGATAATCTGAGTATCTAATAAACACTTTTTTTGAGCATTAATAAATTTAATCTTAGTCATAGATAAATTTTATCTAAGGAGATATCCAAAGATTTATTGACTCAACGTGAGATCTCCGAAACTATTTCACGTAAACAGTCAAAATTTGGTAGTTATTGCTTCTGCGATTTAGAGGTGAGCTAAGTATGAATTTTACAAAAGAAAATAAAAGAAATTCCATCCCCAAAAGAAGTTGCGGGGATATTACGTCCAGCAAAGCAGGCGGGGAACAGCAGTATATTATAATATATAAAAAACAGTAATCACGTGAACTCTATTTTGTTACGAGTAATATTTTTGAGATATTATATAAAACCTTAAAATGTTATTATATTGAAAATGTAAGCAGCATTTTAAACTGTACAGCAAATTACTTCAGTAAAACAAAATTACTGGTTCTGCCGTCAACAACCGGTAACAGCAACCGGTCCGAATTAAAAAGGGGGCTAGTGAAATTACAGTAGTAATGAGACTTAATATATCTTAGAATTTGTCTCAAAACGCCAAGCACAATGTGGTGCAGTGATTGTAATTTTTTTCCGTGGGGTAAACACTTTCGCATACCTGTCCTCGCAGGGGCAAAGACAGGTTATGTCGGACTTGCACCTACTAAAACCCCCACGATGTTCTACCTTCGTCGCTTTACGGCAGGGCCACAGAAACGCTTTCGCATACCTCTGTGACCCCTCCAGCGCTGGTTGCACTGTGCAGTTTCACCCCGGGGGAAAGGATCTACCTTTGCCACCTTTGTAAGAGCGTGCCAGAAAACAAAATGCACCCTCTTCTCGGCCTCTTATAGTCACCTGGGCAATGCATCCCCCTGAATCCGTCACCCAGAGGCCATGTGAGCTAAGATAGAAAACACTCCCGATTCTCCGCGGCGGAACCGGTCTTAGAGTCTACCACGAACTGTTATATGGTCGCGGAGGATAAGCAGAGCGGCGAATGGCAATACCGATACTCCTCTTCCTCCGCGATTCCATTTCCGCTACGAAGGGCAGTACAAACCTGCCCTCACTGTCTACCGGCACACATCCGAGGTGAGCTCACGGAGCTCACCTAGAGTGCCTGCTCGGGCCGGCCCTACGCTTTGGGCCGGTAGGTTTTTTTTAGCTTCACCGTGGGTGACTAAGCCACGGCTACTAGAACCCTCCGCCACGTAAGGCGGTAACCTGGTCGGAGGGAGTAATGAGCAAATGTAAACAAAAGTAGTTTTTAAATATTGTACGTAGGTTTTGTATGTAAACTCTTTAGTAAAATATTTTTCCTATTGAAACAGATATTCGGAAACGATGATTCATTTGTTAAAAGGCAGCATTGGAGCTGGAGTACTGGCGATGCCATCAGCAGTTTACCGTCTAGGCATTATTGCCAGCATCGTGGGATTGTTATTCGTCGGCTTTTTGGCAACTTATTGCATACTCTTATTGGTCGGTGTTCCTGTTACTTATAATTTTATGTAGAATTTTATTAGCATGTTATTCTCTCACGCATTATATATGAACATGAGCGAAGAAACTAACATTTACACAATGTAGTAGTTTTGACCAGTAACCCTGGTGAATATGCCCAGGCGGAGGATGACCACTACTTGACATAGTCTTCTCTGACGTTTCCTCACCGATTAGACTTTCTTGCAATCAGTGGTCCAACATACTTGTGATCAGATTGTCGATCCACTTTGCAGGTGGTTTTAGGTAGATAAAGTGCCATGTTCAATGTCACTTAGGGCTAGCAATCTTGTGAGCTACTTGCTTACTTGGTGTTAGAGATCAATAAAAATAAAACATTATAATACTATAGTGTTAATCCCCCATACATACTAACCACACGTTGACAATACTTACTGTGAGTAACGATAGTTTTTGTTATTGAATTATTGTCCTGATCGTTTTGTATTCAGAACAAATCGGAATCAAAATTATAGTCAAAAAGTTTTTAGCAAAATTTTACAAGATTTTTAGCAAAATTTTAAAAAGTTGACAGTTTATCTTTTTTAGTTTGAGTTATACACTTATCCCTCAGTTTACACGGTAGATACGTTCTTAGGAAAATCGTGCAAAACGAAACTGTGTAAAACGAGACACAGTTCACACAAAGTAGACGGATATGTTCAATTAACCTGAAAACTGTGTAAATCAATCTAAAGTAGACAAAGAAAAGTTAAAGATGTGTTCATTATAATCTAGTAAAATGAGATAAGGATTGAAGAATAAAAGGGGAATTGGTTCACTCAATTTCAATTCAGTTGCTTCTTTCATTCCATATTCTTTTGCTGGGGATGTTAAGCCTCCTCCAGATTTTAGTTTATCTAATTTTTTTATTTCCTAACTGTTTTGCTTTCCTTGGGTTTTCTTTTTGTTGACTTTACAAGGCTGTAACAAAGTGGAAACACTATTACGAAATAAATTTTAAAACTAAAAATTGCCTTTTATACCTGTTATTAGAATACAATCAGAATATATGACTTTGAAGTCTTTTCTTCTTCCAAAAAAGAGGCTGATGTAAACAAGAGCCTCGTATTGTTTTGGAAAAGGGTGCGTTCGGTAACTTTAAACGAGCCATTAAAAGAGTACGTTCATCAATATGATACTGATAAATGGCATAATGCAAAACTATCAGAATAAGATGATTTTTTTTATTTAATAACCGTGTAAACGTGAAACCATGTAATACAAGTATCGTGCAAATCGAGGGACGTATATATATATAAATAAACAGCCCCTTTAATGAACCAACAGGCTATGGATCCGGGTCCACGAGCCCAGTGTCAGATAAGCTGTAAAAGTCGCATGGCTTGCAGCGCTGACATCATCACGAATCTAGCCTTCAATGGACCCTGCTAGAATTCGGGGTCTTCTGTAATATTAAAGTTAAGAATTCTTTATAAAAGTTACTAAGCGCTGCGACAACCGCCCAAGAAATGGATCGACAACCTGGTGAAGATCGCAGTTAGTCGTTGGATGCAGGTGGCATCAGATCGGTCGTGCTGGAAGTCGGTTGGAAAGCCTTTGTTAAACGGTTGATAAGGGCAGCCTAAAATGTTGATATTAAAGTTGTGTAGTACTGCAATGTTATAATATTTTGGAGACAGATCGCTGCCCAGTATGAATTGTGCAAGCGACTGCACCGGGGGTACATACCCTATCCACAGTCAATGCTTCTGGCCGTACGGGACGGCCCTCCAATGCTTCGCTGCTCTGCTACGGCATTAGGTTACTTTGTCGAAGTAGTCCTCATACTTTGGCAGTTGGGGATTTGCGTTATATTTTTTGTATTTGTTGCAGAAAATTTAAAGCAGGTAAAATTTAATTCCACTTTCCTTATACGTTTAGTAATTACAAAAATTAAAATTAAAAGCTTTTACTAGAATTTCATATAGTTTATGTCTCAGATGTTTTTACATATTTAAGATGGTATCAAAATAGATCACTTTTCTATTTAAACATTTTTCCTTAAAAGATGTTCTAGTAATGTTCTAATAAACAAAGATTCTTTTGTCAATATCGTATATAGTTATTATATATAGATAGTAAACAAGAAGAAAGATTAATCGAGTTAACCTAAAAATGACGAGATTGTCCAATTTATTATCTGCATTATATTTATTTTTAAAAGACACTATTGATGTTAAAGTTAGATTTTAGGTGTAGCCGAACGATAATTACAGATTCTCTGATAGAATTTTGTTCATGTATAATTTCATCTTACAGGTATTCGATTTTCATGGTTACGAAGTATCCCTGAGAGTACATCTTTGCTACATATTACCACCGCTCATATTGTTGAATCTGGTGAAAGACCTTAAGCTAATGACTCCTCTCTCCTCGTTTTCGAACATAGTGACAATACTTGGATTGATATTAGTGTTTTTCTATCTTATCGAAGACGATATAGTTATGGAAGATGACATTTATCACATAAAAAAATATAGTGACATACCAATTTTTATAGGAACTGCTTTATTTGCTCTCGAAGCCGTTGGTGTGGTGTGTACTATTTTAACCTTGTAAGTAACAGATTATTTAGTAATTTTATTAAAAAAAAAACCATTCGTTTACAGGTACTGGCCTTAGAATATAACATGGAAGAACCAAAAGAATTTGTGGGTCTATTTGGCCTTTTTAGTATAGGCATGTGTTCTATAACAGTGCTATATTTACTTATGGGTGTATTCGGTTATGTTAAGTATGGAGATGAAATTAAAGCTACAATTACGCTGAATTTGCCTCAAGAACAAAAGCAAGTTGACTAAACTCTTTATATAATGCGAAATTTCATAAGAGCTACTGTTGTATTTCATAATGTGAATTTAATGTCATGGAATTGTTTCAATGATTAAAAATTTTATGTTGCAGAAAAGCCCAGGCAGCGAAACTTATATTTGCATTTGCAATATTCCTTACGTTTCCTCTGCAAAACTACGTCGCGTACAATATGATTTGGCGAAGGCTACAAAAAAAGCTTCCACCGTCACGTCAATGTCTCCCTGATTATTTACTACGGATTGCACTAGTCATTTTACCCTGTAACAATTGAATAAGTGTAAATTATAAAAATAGTTTCTATAGATTCATCATCATCATCATCATCATCAGCCGATAGGAGTCCACTGATGGACATAGGCTTCCCTATAGACCTCTACATCTACCGGTTCTGATTGGGTTCTATAGATTATGACAACAATATTTAAAACAGCTTAAAATCGCAAGAGGAAGCAAATTGGATTGTTGTAAAGAGGTGTCGACACATAATGATGTGGAAACAGGATAACTGATGATGATGATGATAAAGTAAAAGCTGAATTTATGGCTTTGTTCGATTACCGAGGTATAGTTTTTCGTTAAAATAATGCGTTATACTCGTAGGTATTGACAATAATCAAACTCTTCAAAAGGAAGTAATTAATTTTTTACATACCATTTGAGTGATAAAGCAGATAGTTACAGTTAATTTATAAATTCTATCTTAAATTACAGGTCTCTAAAGAAAGGTATGGTTATTTACCTACCTTTAACGATGAATTTTGCATCCGTTATAAGGTTTAAAGTCTTAGTAACGTCAAGAATTTAATGAGCAATTCATAGCCTGTGCATGAAACGCTTTGCCTTTGTTAACTTTCTTTATACACCATCAAGGAATATACTTTGTTACCTTTTCTAGAACACTGCGTTTTACTGAACTTTTTCTGTAATAATGTGATTTAATAATTAATAAAAATTTGTCATTTTTAGGGATGCTCGCAGTTGCTGTACCCCACCTGGGCCCGTTCATCTCTTTGTTTGGTGCTTTTTGTCTATCGCTCTTGGCAGTAATCTTTCCCGGACTGATGGATCTTTGTTTGTGGTATCCGGATCGATACGGAATATGTTGTTACAAGTACATACGCGACGTAACAATTATCTTCATAGGAGTAGCTTGCCTCATATCTGGTGTTTATACAAGCTTACGAGAAATCGTACAGACATGAACGCGCCGAAATTTTTTACACTCCATGTAGTAGTTTCTCGTGTAAAAGGGATTAATAATTATTTCTATTGGTATTCGTTATTTTTGAATTAAAGTTTACAAGTGCTTTGTTAGAAAAAAATATTTTTTTTTTGTTCACGTTAATTTAGTTTGTATAAATTTGTGATTTGGTCGTACTGAAAATAGATTATGTACATCTATGTGTGTTGTGGACATTGCTTACAATGACAATGATGGATATATATAGGATGAAAGGTAATAAGTGTAAAAGATCTGGAGAGGCTAAAGTATAGCTTGTATCCTATCTATCATATGTATGGAGTACCCCATTCAAAAACAGTGGTTCTGGAGTTATAAATTTTTTATTTAATATATTTTGTACGCACAGCTGCTAGAAGAAACACGACAATAAGGATACAGAGTACAAGGGCACTACTTATGTCATGTTGAAATCTCTTCCAGTAGGCCCGCAGAACAAAGGAAGAATTTTTAAATATTTTTCAAAAATTCTTGATTTTCTATGAAAAAATTCGATGATTTTATTTGTTACTTATTTCTCCAAAAAATTTAATGTAATAATTATTATTTAATCATCGTTTTATTAAATTAAATTAATACTCATCACTTAGCGGCTAAAACTCTTAAATTAGGTTCTTTGAAAGTCGTGACAGTAAAAAATAAGGCTTCATACTTACATTCTTATTTAATATTAAAATAAAATTTTAAAACGGCAGAAGTCAAACCTCTTTGCAGGGTCTCCTTCCTCCAGGGCGTGGATCGGTGAATAATGGTAGGGGTAGAGCCTTGCCGTATGCATAGTAAACTAAGCTTTCCATTGTGTTAAACCCAGCAATCTTGCCACGACCCTGGTTGATGTAGTCGGATTTATAACAAAATACGTGGTCTACCTGCGTCATGTCGCCTCTGTTGAACGCTGCAAGTTTCCCTAACGCGTCGATACACCGCAGCAAAGACTCTTTGACTTGGCAGATGACGATTTGGAAAACGAAGCTGATATACTCTTTGTGCTTGTAAAGAATTTCCATCACTAAGTCCATAACAATAGAAAATGTCAGCGTGTTCTTCATTACCGTAATCCGCTATTTAAATTAAATTTATTTGGTATGGAAAAGAAAAACTATTCAGAATTAAGAAGACAACGATAATGTACGTCCGCCCACGAAACTAGTTAAATTTTAACTGTCGTACTGACCCATTCCCTAAAAAGTATTTTTTTTTTCTAAATTTTAGAAACTTTATCTACTTATACCTTGTGGGACAGGTAGTGCTTTATATGTATTTTTTATAAATAAAATTTTATTTTAAGATTAAATAAAAATGTAAGTATGACTCCTTATTTTTTATAGTCATGACTTTCAAAGAACCTAATTTAAAAGTTTTAGCCGCTAAGTGAAGATTATTAATTTAATTTAATAAAACGGTGATTAAACAATAATTATTACATTAAAATTTGTGTAGAAATGAGTAAGAAATAAAATCATCGAATTTTTTATTAGAAAATCGGGAATTTTTTGAAAAATATTTAAAAACTTAATAACTCCGGAACCATTGTTTTTGTATCGGGTATTCCATACATATATAGGATACGAGCTATACTTTAGCACTTCCAGATCTTTTACACCTATTACCTTTCACCTGTATACTTAATATATTTTACCCACGTGTTTTATCAATAAATACACTGTACCCTGGCGTGCGAACAGGTTTCCTATACAGTATGCATACCACACCTGTGAGTGATATGTTGGATATAATATAGGAGGGTCTGCAGGCATTCACTCAGATTTAAAAACAGTTTAAATTAATTACTTAAAAAACCATATAAAAATCAAATGAAACAATGTCAAGAAATAACTTGTTAATATTTTATTTCATAATGATGATTAGATTTAAAAGAGTATTAATGTAATCAGTAGCTCACACGTCAGTATCTAATTTATCTTTCATGTGGCAATCAATGTCAGCAAATGCCATCGATGATCCATTGTTATTTTTAAGACATATTCGTGGTTCCTAAGATAAGTAAAATTTTTCAATGATAAATAACACTTTCCAACAAAAATAAATTTATGCAATGAGGAACCTCGAGTTTCAGTGAGTATCAATCTAGCCAAAAAACTGTAACCGTTAGATATTGAATATAATAATATATCATCATCATCATCAGACGACCCGCTGACATAGGCTTCCCCTAATATGTCATTGATACATATTAGAATTTTATTTTATTAAATTGTAATATAAATATTGTAATGCTATATATTAACACAAAAGCTATTATGCAATATTGAAGAGCAACTTAATTTTATGGTTTTAGACGATTTGTTTCTATCGTCGACGTTTTGAAGGCTCCGGTTCTAATTAAATTTGATAAAAAAACATAAAAAGTTTCATAATACAAAATTACTGTACCCTCAGCTTGCTTCATTAAGTAAGGAACAATTAATTTCTTTTGGCTTTTCTTTGGCACAGAAGGATAATCAAATTACACGTGTTACATATAATGGAAAATTTTTCAGACAAACGTTCATAACTTAAACTTTTTTTTCTAACGGCGTGACTGAAAGTTGCAGGAAGAGGGTGTTTATGTAGCAAGTATTAATTTAAAAACTATGTAAAATTCGACAACGTTTAATTTCTACAGATGTACTTAGCGAAATGTTAGTATTAGGTTCTTACATATGAAGTTGCTTGACTTGTACGGGAGGAATATAAAGACAATTTTTTTTTGTATAATATGTTTAATTAATCAAAGTATGCACTGTGTTATCTATGCACTTTTGTCATCTCATAAGTAGTTCATTGATCCCTTTACTAAAAAAACACGGGGCGAGAATCAATAAACTCTTTGAAGGCGGTTTGGACTGCCGCATCGGAGTTGAATTTTTTTCTGTGTAAGATGTACAAATTCCGTAAAAAATAGTAATCTGAAGGGGCAAGATCCGGGGAGTTCATTGGATGTCGCAGACATTCCAATTGTACCTCATCTAACTTAGTGGTAGTTTGTTGTGCACAGTGTGGTCTTGCATTGTCGTGAAGTAGCAGTGGCCTAGAGCGATTGACCAATCTCGGTTGTTTAGCAGCTAGTTCTTCTTTCATGGTTTGCAGTTGCTGACAATAGATATCTGCCGTAATCGTTTGAGCAGATTTTAGAAAGCTGTAGTGAACGACACCGGTGCTATTCCACCAAACACTCACAAGTAACTTTTTCTGAGTCAATTTTCGTTTAGGGCAGGATTTGGCTGGGTCTCCAGGGTTCAGCCATTGCGACGAGCGCTTCCGATTATCGTACAGTATCCACTTTTCATCACAAGTAATGAGTCCATTTAAAATCCCTTCATTATAGTGTCGGTTGAGCAAACTAACACAGCAGTCGACGCATGTTTGTAAGTTCGATTCACTCAATTCATGAGGTACCTATCGTTCAAGTTTTTTTACTTTCCCGATTTGCTTCAAGTTGATTAATACAGTTTTGTCACTTACCCCATAGCCTGCAGCTATCTTTGAAGTGCTTTGTGATGGATCCGCTTCCACAATAGCCTTTAATTCTTCATTTTCCACATTGGTCTTCGAAAATTGTTGAAACCAAAAACGTACCGTGCTTTCTTTTGCGACACCAGCGCCGTACACATCATTAATTCTTCGAGCTGTTTCTGCAGCACTAGTGCCACAATAGAACTTGTACTCTTAAATATACCGATATTTCATGTTTACCATTGTGCGGTAATAAGAGACGCCAAAGAAAAATAAATATGAAGAAAAAGAAATGAATGACTGTTTTCAAAACTCTAATGTATCAGTTGAATGAATTTATAAATTTGAATTTAGGATTTTTAACCAAAGAGTAGATATTTCCAGTATGACAAAACGCTAATTTCATATGTAAGGACTTAATATTTTTTTTATTTAATATTTAGAGTGATGTCCTTTGTGTTCTGTTACAGATGTATTGGGAGGTCGCGGTGTCCGATATTACCTCTTTGGGCTCAAGCTTTGAAGAAAAGTTTACCTAGCAGCCCCGAATCATTCGGCTCTTGCCTGATACATTGTGATTCTTTCACTTTTTTTTGTTATAGTACTATATTAAATTGTATATACCAAATACTATGTTCGACTTAAACTGTACGTAACATCTACTGGACAAATAATTGATGCAACGTGACGATCCATCTTACCTCTTAAGACGATGAGGTCAAAGTGCCACTGTGTAAAAATCCCAATTAAATTATCTAAATTTCGTATATTATAACAAAGATATGTCCTTTACTTTATTTAGGTAGAGACAAGTAAAAGACTTTATAGAGGGTTCATTATTTAATAAGTTATGAACAACGAGAAAGCCCTGCTGCTGATATTTTTGTGTTTAATTAAAATGCTATGAAAATTACTTAAATTAATAGAAACTTTATTTATTAAAAAAAAAAAATTTCTTTGTGGATTGTATTTACAATGCATTATTCTATAAAAATGTAGATATCTAATCTTTAGGTCTGGTACATGGTAACAGTTTCATAAGACGATTATGTGGGTTGTACAAAAATGTCTATTTAATGTAATAAACAATGTGATGTCTGCTTTTTCGGATAGTTTTACTTTAAAGGCTTTTGTTGTAATTATAGTAAACACAGAAGGCGGGCGACGGCTTCGGACTCGATGTACTATATCTCGGTAGGTGAAATTTTGTTTTATTACGCTTTTCACTTAAAATACATCCACGTCATATAACATAGATTTGTTGAAAATAAAATTCGCTTTAATTAAGCTCGTTAGCGAGAACAGAGAATTTTGGAAAATTAACTTGTACAGTAAACAATATAATAGATAGTTGTTGTCATCTTACGAGGAGATATTATTGTCTGAAACAATGAATGTCATTTTTTAGAATTTTTCAACGAATACATCAGTTGAGCAAAAAATAATCTATTACAAGATTTTACTGACGATTGTGAAACAAAGAAGAAAGAATTAAATAAGTATAGAGAGTAGAAAGGAAAAGATATTAAGATTGAGTCATAACACACAACCTTTTTTAGAACATTGTAAAAGTAAAAGATCGAAAGAAACTGAAAAGAGTTAAAATTTGTGTTATATATATCGTAAAGTCGCTGTAACGGCTGTAAAGTTTCGAAATATGTAAAATGTCTTAAATACAAGCGTTAAGAATTTATGTATAAAATTACCTCATTTATTATTGTCTTTTTTAGATATCGCCAGTCATCATCCAGCAGTCCACCGCGACGCAATTATGTAAAGCCTCATTCGCCTTTATTTGGAAGGGTGCCATCACCGCCGCTTTGTAACTCACCTACAAGACACCGCATTTCTTTTTGTACACGGTAATGTTTAATAATGTATTTTTAATAGACTATTAGAACGTTCACTTGTAAGTTGTCTCCACCCTTAATAATATTTTATTAAGAATTTACTTACATAAATAGATAATAAGTCCAAATTGACTCTATAACAATAATAAATTCCAAGGGTTGATGGTTAAGTGTGACATAACTTTACGGAAATTTACATCCATCTAAAAGGGCTCAAGATATTTATTTTATTTTCTTAATATAAGAAATTATAATATTATATATCGTTACTAGGTCCCGAGATACTTGTCGTTTTGGATTAACGGATTGTAATATCCATAAGCCTACTAATCCAACAGCATACTTCATATCAAAACCTCCATCAGAACCTGTGCGCTTAATTTTCGAGCCGCCATTAGAAAATGGTCCTGAATTCAAACTAAATACGTTAAATAACGTTTCACAACTAACTCCGTGTAACAGTAAAAAATCACCTGTTTCTTCAACAATCCTGACAGAGGTATGATCAAATTAATGTTTTTACTTAATGATATTTATAAAGCACATTTGATTTACAAAATGGACCGTACCAAAACGATTAGATATTCATGTGGTCGACTAGTACTAGGAACAAATACAGCGGTGATAAAAGAAGATGAGAATCCAGAGTGTTCTCGAATATTGTACAGGCCCCTCAAATAGGACAATCAAAACTTTAACATTTAGTTTTATTGCAAGGAAGTACTACAAGGATGTTGAAATTAATTTTTTTTTTATTAAAAACGAAGGGTGAAGGCTTAGTTATTAAAAACCGGAAATATAGTAAGGAATGAGTTAAAGAGGTCCTCGGTGCATTTACAGATATATTATATATCATTACAGAGATGACATAAACAATATAGCTTTTTTATGAGAAATCAATGCCCTAGTAGGAAAGAAACAAGAATCTCTAGGAATAGTTTACAAAAATAAAAAGAAAAGATATTTATCGTTTAATAGTGTGGCAAAGTTCATCGGCATTGGTGTTCAGCAGATCGCAGATAAGAATGATAACACAAAAGATCCAATGTCCTAAATATTCACAGAAAAATTTAGGTCTTTATTAAATAAATACTTCTTTATGCTTTAAAAATAATCATATCGATTTAAAAACTGTTGTTTATTACTTTATAATGCAGACGTCGAGTTACATCTCTTCGCGTACGTCAAAAAAGCTTGTACGTCGTTTACTTCGTTCGTTGATATTAAACCTTCCTCTCAATAACACACAAGAGACCTCTACTCACTTGGACGAAACATTATCCGATAACAAGTAAGAATATCGATAAAACTCTTATTACTAACAATTTGTTTGAATGACTTCGATAAATAACTTAATCTGATTTAGTTTCAGAGAAGTAATGTTATAGTAATTTTTTTTATTTTAAATTTTACTTAGTAATTTTGGTGTAACGATATAGTTTAATAAACTCAGTAGTTATTACTTATATATGAGAAATAATTAGATATATATTAAAGAAGCCGTGATGGGTCAGTTCGTATTGAAGTGAAGCTACACGTTGCAAAGGGGCTTGAGTTCGATTCCAACTGACCTTAAGCTCCTTGACAGGGAAAACATTGCGAGGAAACCGACACGTTTCGTAAACAATAACTTTCCTGGACAAGTGCCATTCACTATCTCGCACTTGGCCAATTTGGTGGATAAATAACTTTGGCTTTTACTTCAACAGAGAAGGTCTAGATGATGGGAACATTAAGTGACCTATATATATATTTGTGTATAAATATATATATTTAAAAGTAATACTATTTTTGCATCATATTTGCTATATATATTAACATTTTAATGTCTTAATGAAATATTTTTTCAGATAGGTTAAGTAGTTATACTACTATTTAATCTATACTCCCACCAACCCCTTTTGGGCCAGCGTGGTGGGAAATGGCACAAATCCCGCACATAAAAATCCCTACAAGCGAAAGCTTCTAGTGCCCGCCGGTAGTGTAGGCTATGCTGACTGGAAGGTCGTGTGAAGCCGCTGGATGTGGGCAGCGTATGACCGATCCTACATCCAGCAGAGGACATCTATCGGCTGATGATGATGTTTAATCTACCTGAAAATATAATGTATATTTTGTTATATTTATTGGTGGTAGACATTTGTCTTTAGAGACAGTAGAAACCACCACAATGTCTATTTCTGTTACCAATCAGTAGTGAGTAAACATGCTTTCTTATCGGCTATCGAGTTAATACCTCATGTTTGTGTGAGCTAAACAAATTGTCGGCTGTGTAAACATTCAAACTAGTGAAACCGTTAACATTATAATATATATAATAATTGTTTATTTTGATAAAATTTGGAATTCATTGGAATAAATTTTCTAGATCTAGCTTTTCCCAAGAAATGAGTCAACGTAATGTCGCCGTGCAAGTATTTGCTTCATCTACGTAAGTAATGTTCGGTTTATATTTTTTTTAAACTAAATTCAGACGATGTACTTACTTGCGTATATTTTTTAATTACTTAGCCAGTGTGGTAGATAGTCCAAAAAATCTTGTGTTTCTCCTTATGAGAGAAAACCCTGAGACCTAGCAGTGGAACATTGTTCGGGTGGTTTATTTTAATTTAATTGTGGGTGAAGGAAATCTATGTTTTTCAAAATTCATCTGTTTCCAGTAAAATTAAACTCAAAAAGAATTTGTACATAATTTTAAGTTTTATTTTCTTTCAGCGGAATTCTAATTGTTGTTTAAAGTTTTCAATGTAATGCTTTTCTTTGACTTATGCCAGTTAAAGTTTCGTTAAGGCGATATCAGTCGCTCCTTATAATACAAGGAAAAATAATGTTACTTTATTGTCTTGAAAATATTTGTATGTATTAAGTAAAATGCTGTTATTTTGAGATTACAAACTGACATTTCAGTTTTATATATTACTATAGATAACAGTGATATTGGTCAAATTATATTTATTTTCCAGGGCCGTCTCTGTTGGCGATAATAACCATAATTACAATGACGATAAAGGCGAGTTTAAAACAGATTTGTTTTGGGTTTTATTTCTATATAAGAAAAAAGACTAGATTTTTGATAGGTGTTCGACCTTTTATTTATTAAGGCGACTAGACGAGCAGGACGTTTACCTGATGGTAAGTTATATGTTTGCCCATAATATTGTGACGTTAGTTAGGATGATATATACTGTATATATATTGCGCTTGTCGCCATGGGACATAAGGTGTTGTCTTTTTAATTTCACTAGCTACAGCGCCTTTCAAACCGGAACACAGTAACGTTTGTTGTTGTTTGGTGGCGGAAATAGACGCTGCGGCTGTACGTACCTAGACGGTTTTCGGCAACGCAGATCTAGCACCTGTAAAATATACTACTTTTCGATATATACACTAATTTGAAGCGCCACTTAGGATGATAATCACTGTATTACATTGTTATTATTGCCTTGATAAGATGTTTAGTATAATTACCTTGATAATTTCACTAGCTATAACGTTTGTAATAACCGGAACATATTAATGTTCGGATTTAAAAGAACTGAACCGTTACGCATATGAGATAGGCGCTACGACTGTGGCTAGAGGTCTGTCTACAAGAGAAATTTCACAATGACACGATGATCAGAGTGATTGTTGCTTAATTTTCTTTCACTCGCTTTATATCTGTTGTGCCACTTAATTTAAAATAATTTTTCTTAGAATCAATCGTAACAAGAAAGTCGAAGAAAGTGTGGTTGGGAAGCGTGCGCGCGTTACGAGAATCTCACCTTCGTATGGTAATGCGACAGTTACGACAGCTGCGGCAGATAGAGCGTCTCAATCGCTCGCTGAAACAAGAATGCTCGGCTCTTGAATGATAATCGGTTCTTAAAATAAAATCTTCAAATCTAAGTGTTTCATTGCATTCATCCTTGTTTATATCTTAAATAGCTACCTATATACCTATATCTATATATTTGTTATGAAAGTGGGTTTCATTTGTTCGCCAATCACGTAAAAACTAGTGATCGTATCTACATGTAAATCTGACTTCTATGCGGAACAATTATTACGTGGTTATAGGCTATTTATTTTTTGAATTTCATAGATCCTACGTCATTTTATTTCTTATTCTATAAAAATTTTGATTTGGTATTATTTATGCTGTTGCTATAGTAACGGTTGTTATGAACAGATTTGCGGTTGCTCTCAAGGAATATTTTAGATGTTTAATTTATATTAAGGTCAAGCGGCGGCGATCAGCTAGTTATCAATAAATGGTTAGCATCTACAAAAGAGTTTAAAAATTATTTTCTATGAATGAGTTATGTATATTCATGTTATATGGTACATTTTTTATAATTATTTAATTGTTGCTTTTGGCCAAAACATTTCTCAAAAATATTAAAAATAAATAATCGTAAACTTTCGTTTGGATATTATAGTCATCACTACCCAACAGACGTTTACAGAGCGACATAGGTTTCCTTCGATGATTTCCACGCCGATTGGTTATGCCATACCCTCATCCACTAGTTTCCTTTGCCAAAGTGTTTTAGTTCGAACAACAACTGGTAAAAGAACATTATTAAAATAATAGTTTAGCCTTTAGTTATCAGGGTGATTAAATTACGAAAACGTACTTTGTGGAGGCTAAAGATTTTTAAATTCATTATTTATATATTTATAAGAGATTTATACCTATGTAGAGATTTATCAGATTTATTTATTTATTTTTCACACGGTCAGGCGAGACCCAGACAGTCTGGAAAGACTGATTATTACTGGTTGTGTGGAAGGAAAGAGAGCGAGAGGGAGGTATCCTACAAGATGGACACACACAATTCAGGACGCTACGGGAGCTACCCTACAATCATCCATTCAAATGGCGCAAGACAGAAATGTCTGAAAAGAAATGGTGGCCAGGGCAACGCACCATAGTCACGTCCCTCAGTCATGAGGTTACGACAAAGAAGAAGAAGCAGAAGAGATTTATCACGATATTTCTGGAATCATAGAGACTTTTTTATTTTGTGGGGAAATCCTGTGGCTGTGTGGTCAACAAAAAGGTTATGTCGGACTGTTATCGGCTAAAACACAACAGTGTACGTCTCAATGTTTTTATTCGGAACCATGGGAACCATAGGGCTTAAAGACTTGAAATTTGATAGATATTCTTTTTACCGTGTATAGGTTAGATACGAACGGATTTTACGAAATGTTACCCTCATAAGGGCTTGCGGGGTTGTTAATAAGGCGAAGGGGCCATAAGTGCCGAGTTGCTACCAGGTGAAAATTCTTTTGATATGTTTGAAGTCGAAATTGCAAAGCTTATACTTATATATACGGCCAGAAAAGCGGGACGAGGATCTATTACTTATATAATAAAGCTCATCGATGATATAAAATTTTTATTATGAAAATTTGGTGAATGCTGTATTGTAAATATTGCAAATAAATTTATGTAAATTAAAAAACCGAACATATGTAAATACGAGGAGGTTCAATTAATTTTTTTGTTTTATTATTAATATTATAATGTAATGACACGTAGTTGCATATCATGTCAATAATTAAGAAAATTGTGACAGCGCTTTTATAAAATGAGCACTTGGCGTTTAGCGGGCTTAAAGTAACTATACAATTATTTATTAATATATGTATAAAAGAGATGTATGGCTTTATAAACACTTAGGTTTAATATGCTGATGCTAAATTTTACATACAGAATACTATGTATAATGAACTATGAGTGTATCTATCTTTGTGTAGCTTTGGTGAGGATGAGTATAGTTTTCAAACGTGTTTCAGCTATATAAATTATTCGAATATCGCTGCAAGAATATTGCGTATGTCGCTGAAAGCTGATGCAAAGCAAGAGGCGATGAAACGGGAACAGTCCGATATTAAGATCGTGTATTGGTCCCGCGGAGAACCCTTGCGTGAGTTCTCATTACCGTTTATCTTTGTTTATATGTTTTATATATATAGAACTTCTCCACCTATGCAGACACATCACGATAACTCTTGAACTATAATATTTATAGACTTGAAGTTTGGTAGGAATATTCTTTTTACCGAGGGTAGGTTAGCTAAGAATGGATCTTACGAAATTCCTTCCTCAAAGGGCGTTGGGATGTTACGGCCAGTAAAGCAGATGGGGAACAGATAGTATGTTTTATGATAGATAGTAAATTTTTTTATAACAGCGCCTGTCATTTATATCGCTTATCTTATCTTTTGTAATCGCATACTAGTTTTTATAAAGCAGCTGCTCTCTGAGATATCCATTAGTGAAAAAATATTTGCACTGCTTAATTAGACATTGATAAACCTGCGGCTTTAGTCAGCGTAATAATTCTTGAAATAAATTATAATGTTTTCAATTTCTTACATATGATTTTTTCATTATTCAGACTACATTCCACGTTTAAAATTATATTAACAAATAATGAATTTTCTTTACAGCTGCAGGTGAGAAACTGAAGATAACGGAAAAAGAAGTGGAGAAAACTTGAGACCAAATTATTAATGAAAATGTTAATTATATGATTATAAATATTTAAAGGATAATTTCTTAGTATAATATAGACCTTATCTGAAAAATTAGGTCGTGTACCGTTGATATTTAGTATTTATGCATATATGACCTACATTGTTACCAAAAAGAAACTAGAAGAATTTAAATCAAATTTCATTTCTTCGTAATTATTAGTGATAAATAAAAAAAAATCTTTTTCAGATGTAGCAAGTAATCTGATTTAGTGGTATTACTAGGGCATTACACAATTACACCATAAGCTTCGTGTGTTTCAATGTGCTAATTAAGATATAATCTAAATTGTATCAAATTAATATTTTAAAGTATTTGAGTAATTAAACTCTGGTTTTTTACACTACGGTTAGAGATTTAAAACCAAATAATTCATATACAAAAATTTAGTTTTTTGACTATTATAAACGGGTACGTTTGAATTAACTGATATTGTTGTTAAGTAATTTAAAATACCTGGTAGATTTATGGCTGTTATTGATAAATCTAAGAAATTAAAATTATTTGTTGTTCACACTATACTTTTACCAAAGAGGTGAATTTCGTTCCGAACTGTAGATACGAACAAACTTATTTACTTCTACCAGCTTTACTGGCATGGTATAGAATTGTGGCAAATATTTACGGTTTTCATTGGCGCACAAATATCTATATCATATATAATGAAATAGAAATATCCTTTGTTCGCCAATCACTTGAAAACTAGTGAGCGTATCGACATAGGAACGTGGTCATTCTACGCGGAATGATTTGTAGATGGTTCTAGGTTATTTATTTTATGAATTTCATAGATCTTTCATCATTTTATAAACATTTTCATTTCGTTTTATTTATGCGGTTGCTATAGAAAGTCATTTGCGATTGTCTTTGCTCCTAAGAAATATTTCAGACAAATTTAAAGTCTAATTTTATGTCACGGTCAGCGAAGCTGGCGGGGAGCAGCTAATATTAATGATATAAATAAAATAACGTACCAACTGACAATATGCGCTTTGGTTTGTCTAACACGTTTTGGACGTTATGAGATCTAAAGGAGCTTATACGAGTCTTTGAGCTAGTATGGCGCCAAAAATCGTGTTCTCTCGTTTTGTGAGAAAGGCTATAATTTTTTATGTCTATGTGTCTGCCAGGAGCAAACATATTTCAATTAAATAAAAAAAGTAGTAATTGTTTAGCTCCAAAATGCACTGCACTTAAGGACGGTTACAAGATCTCACAGATCCCAAACGCACTAGCTATAATTCCTCTAAATATTGACCCCGCAGTTAACTTACTAATCATAGATTTATTAGTAACAATTTTAAAATAATGTTTATTGACAACTTTAGTAAACACACTTTATATCTAGTTGTCAATCTTTAGCTTTTTTCAATCTATCATTTAATAAATTTTAACAAGTATATTTAAATAAATTAATACAATTAGTAATCATCATCATCATCGTGGGATGCTATCTTCAAACTGAAGTTTTAATAATGCAGGAGACATAAAGATCTTTGAACGATTTACGTTTTCTGTTACATGGTGTATTACAAGTGCAGTGTAGAATAAAAGCTTGTCAAGTATACGGACATCTTGAAAATGATAGTAGGAAATCGTTGATTGCAAAAGCTATCGGAGCTGTGGCTCTATAAATCGGTAGGGGAAGCCGTTTTTCAGCAAAGGACAATGAGAGGAAACGATGATATTGAATACAATAATAATAAAGTTTTGTAACAAAAATAGAGCTACTATTTGTCCTTAACAAAATTATTATTTTTGTTTGGTGTTTTTCATTCGTATTCTACATATATAAATATAAAATAGAACATTATAATCTAATGTGATTCGTTAATATTTTGCGCATAAATAAATAACACATGTTTATAACGTCAATATTGCTAAGTGGAAAATAACAGGAGTCTTTAAAAATAATCTTGCGATCAAAAAAAATCAAATAAAAGGATCCGAGGCAGTTCATAACAGCTTTACAATGTCGCAAAATAAGCCGAGATGCATTGTAAGGTCATAATCGAGTGATACTGAGTAATGCAATTTTATACAATTGAATGGGTGGCGACGAATCGTTCAAGGATCAAACAATATCCGGCCGCCTCCGCGTAATCGGCCTCATTTAAGCCACTGCGTACTGCGACTTACATATTTCCAGCTCTTTATTGTATCTGTTAGTTTATCCTACAAAGCGAGGACACAGGAAGGACCTACATCCGACCTGATTTTAAATAATATACCTACCCATAGCAATTTGATTCTAGTTAAAACTTAATGCGCTTAAGTCAAAGTTGTCTCTTTACTAAAGTATTTTTTTAGCTAAACGCCTTTCTTCATATACATACATGTATAATTTTTCATTTAAATCTAGTAAATTTTCATTTATTTATTATATCATAATTAAATATATAAAAAATAATCAAATACACAAAAAACTGTAAAAACAAATATTCATATTATCTTTTCATAAATATGATGTTTCTTTTAGACTTATTACATGACCGTCATCTTAATAATAAAAAAAATAAAAATCGTAGTTTCTACAGAAATCTAGTTCCGAATATTCTTAAAAAAATTCTATTTATGTCCCTTAAATGTGACGACTAGAACTGTGCTACTTAAACAGAATTCTCATTAGGAGCCTATCCAAATTCATTTCTTTTATAAAGATCTTTGCATTAAAAATAGATTTACCATTTTCATCTTTTTTGCATCTTTATGTATCAACTGCTCTGCTTGTTCAAGAGAATTTTAACTATTGTTAAGCAGATAACAGGAAAATGAAACTTTATAATCCTTTTCAATTTTTGTACCCAATATATTCAATTGAATCACGACTTGGGAGGTTTTCAGATACCATATTATTTTTATTTAACAGTTCATAAAAAGAACGCTACACAAAATGTAGAATTGTAAGATAAATTTCAAAGATAATCATTTACGATGTTAGACGCCAGCTTTATGATATTAGGAGAAAGCTTGCTTTTTATATTTCTGCCGATAAAGAGTAGTGAACTACTGTTTATGTATTCACGTTTTGGTACATTGTACCAAATGAAGATATTCATTTTAAGAGACTTAACATCTTATTTTCTCGAGGCAACTAGCACAATATGGTGCAGTATATCAGAGAGGCGCACTATTTACAAAGTCAGGTGACATATCAGGTGAACGTCTTGTTGAATTCGTCGTTTCGTTTAATAATAAAAATAAAAAAGCTATCCCACCAGGTTCAAAAATACATCCATCATCCAAATTCCATTATATGTGGCCTTCTAATCGTACCAGGTATAGCCGTGATATAAAGAAGAGGTTAGCCACTCAGCCACGGTAGTTGTTATATATGAGCCATTTTTTAAAATTCTTTTAGGGGTTTGTGCTTCACATTTTCTTGCTTTTTTTTATTACCGCTTTGTGCATGTAATGCATAAACATGATAAAACTTAACCAGTGGGAAATGAGTGATGTTAATAAAAAGGAAAAATTGAATTATTTAATAAATTTATTTCGTAATTCAGATTAAACCATTATATAGCAGTTGTAAAATTCACTTACAGTAGTAGCTTTTTTAAAAATTACAATTTCTTTCGTATGTATATAATGATTGTGAAAATATCATGTTAGTACTAATTCAATCATTATCGAAATTCATTATCTCAATTGTTGCATATTAGAAGAGAAGTTAAATATAATCTACAGTTAACATAGACATCGATAATCAATCATGATTTTGATTTTAAGGGTACTTTTTGATACTCCGGTATTGCATTATAAACATACGCATCGGAACCTTCTGTTCCGAGTTGAAAATCGCGAGTGCTAAAAAAGGACAAAAAACAATTATTTTCTAAATGATGGAATATTTAAAATAGAATTTTCATGAATTCTGCAAATTTTCCACTGTTGGACATAAACTATACAGTGGATTAATGAAATTGATATAGGTTCGAATAATTTTTTTATATTTTTAATCTAAGATATGGTTTTGTTAAAATCACACATTTTACCACTGTGCGTCACACAAACCTTTTCTTAGGGATGCAGTGTATATCTGATCACATTGAAAAGAAAAGCTTAGGAGAGAGGGACCACTCTCCTGAACTAAAGCTGAGCTCCTGAGCTTAGGATTAATTTAATTTTTGCCTTTCTTAATGTTCTTCATTATAAAAATGCTTTTTAATATTGCAAAAGCAGTTGAATTAGGTTAAGGCTATGTTTGTACTACAGTAAATTTGTAAAGATAAAATATTTTTTTAAAGTATTAGTAATTATTTTAAATGATAACGACAAAAAAAATTATTGATAACGTTAGTTTTTTATTAGGTTGTGGATCAATTTTCAGTATAATATAGCTGTTATTCATGGAACATTTAAATGTGGATCCTCGTTTGTGTTCACTTCAGTAAGTGTTTGGGCGCTAGTGGCACTGGCCATACCTTTAGGGATTTTTTCTGTATTATAATAAAGAAAGAAAAGAAAAGTGCATACCGTACGTCATACCTTTTTTGGTTTAAATTTTCGTTTATATTTATATTGTAGAAAATTAAAATTTAAAAATTGTGATATGATGGCAATGTTCAACGACACTAAAGGTTACTGAATAACATTCCCTGATCCACATTAGTTAGATACTGTATATTTTTGTATGATCTATAGGAAACATACAAAGTAAAAGTTTAATTGTTGTATGGTGATACAAACATTAAATTTGGCTTCTTTATATTATTGCCATTTATATAATTGTTTTAAAAAAACCTTGTAAGCAATGTGTTTATAAATTACTATGAATAGCGGCTGAATACTAGTAGGATGAGGCAAAGATATTTTTATTATAGTATCCTATACATTTTAAAATCTACTATTAACAGAGTTAGGCTTTTAAAAAATCGGACTGTGAGACGTTTATACTTCGTAGATTTTTCAGACACATGTCTTTGGTCCTGTAAATTAATTAATCGTTACAGTTATATTTGTAAGTACATTCAGGCCCTTTTATTGTGCAATCATAATGTGTTTTATTTGAGGAGCAACCTGAAAACAAAATTTCTATTGTAATCATTGATCGAAAATCTATTATTAATGCAATCCATTATACATATATACGTCTATTAATAAAATTTAAAAAAAAAATCATACTATAATATATGCTAAAAATAATAAAAGAATGTTTAATGAGTCACGATTTCAGACAAGGAGTGCAAGAAGCAAATCAAAAAGGCAGAATAGTTTCAGAGTTTAATATTCTTAATTACTTTCATTCTTGCTTTCTGGTGTAAAGGAATAATGAAAAAGACTTACTTTCCTAGACTTAGTTTTCCTATTTTCCCCATCTCGTTGTACTTGAATTCGAAATTAGAAACCGAAGTTGCATTGAGAAAAAATGCAAAAGTATTATGTAGATAGAAAAAGTATTAAGTAATCAAAACAAACATATATTCAACATCATGTTTCATGCTTTAGATTTTAAAATCTGAAGGTAGGTTTTTCTTAGTAATTAATTAGATAGCAAATACGAGAGCAACGGCTGTACTAGCATCACTTGGTTAAACAGCGGAATATGTTGGAAAATTCTCTGCCAAAAAAACTGCCTTTTAAAAGAATTGTTTTCTTATACCTCGTATGACCTACGGACAGTAAACCGGCGGTGAGAATAATCTTGCTCTTATCCTACACCATTTACATATGTTGCAGTACTTAATTAAATTACAAATATACATCGTTTATTCAAAAATCTTTATGAGACACAAAATGAAAGACAATTTAAGATAAAACATTTATTTAGCTTGTCCACGTTGATTACATTTCGTTAATAAGACAATTTAATTCAAACAACCTCGTAGCCTGTGACAGCTTTTACTGATTATATGAAATTATCTAACTGATTTAAGATGACTTGTAAACTGCACTTAGCTTTACGTAAAAAAATTAATTTAAGTTTTTTTTATCGACCTTTTTTACTTCAAATAACGACACATTCGTGGGGAAATACCAGGCCTCTTACTTGAGTCGTTGGACATGCTGAAACATATAAGGTTAGAACAGAAATGATTTGAGAACTTAACAATGAACTATTATTTAAATTACAATGTAAGTCCATAAAAGAGCATTCTCCTATCATTCAATCATTCATATATTATACAATTTATTAATTATATAGTATATCATAATTAGCTTACCCAATATGACCTTAAGACTTATTTGCTACCAAGTATAACATTGTTATAACTGCTACGCAATTCAATACTAAATACTGTGAAATACTTATATCGATATATAAGTTAATGATAAGAAGTACGAGTAGGGATCAAAAAGTAGTGAGAACGACGTATATTCTCCTTGGTAAGAAAATAAATAAATACTGGCATAGCTCAGATACATATTTGTATATATTAATAAAGAAAAAAATCTTCGATTCTCGTTTGTTTTTTTCTGAATGTAGGCATTTGTTTGCTTTGTGTCGGAACGTGTTCTCGAAAATGGAGAAAAACGAAGTGCGGGCCGTTATTAAATACCACTGTTTAAAAAAGTTAACGACGCAAGAGATTCATTGCGATTTGGAGGCAACATTAGAAGAGTCTGCTGCGCCGTATTCCACTATCGCAAGCTGGGCTTCTCAATTTCGAGTACAGAGAACGAACACGGAAGACGAACATCGTTGCGGCCGTCCATCAACGTCAGTCACTCAAGAAAATGTTGCGAAAGTCGAGAAAATTATATTGAGCAGACGAAGAGTTACCATTCGATACTTAATCCAAGAAACGGGCATTTCATATGAAAGTATTCAATCCATATTGAAACAATCTTTGAATATGAGAAAATTCTCCGAAAGACGGGTGTTGAGAATTTTAATTGACAGTCAGAAACAAAATCGACTTGACATTTCGAACATATTGTTGAACAAGTTTCAAGAAGATTCTGAAAAATTTTTGTCTCGTTTCGTAAATGAGATGATACATGGGTCCATCATTGTGATCCCGAGACAAAACAGGTATCTTCGCAATGGAAACGGCCATCATCACTGATCCCGAAGAAATTTCGTGCCATGACATCGACTGGCACGGTTATGTCCTTAATATTTTAGGATTCAGAAGGGATATTGTTGATTGATTACCTGTAGCGTGGAACCAATATTACAGGCCAATATTATGCAGCCTCAATTCCCAAATTGAGGAATGCCATCAAAAAGAAAACGAGAGGGAAACTTCGAAGGGGCGTGCTGTTTCATCACGACAACGCACTCACGCACAGATCAGCAGTTGCGATGGCTGCCATTCAGCAAACTGGCTTCGAATTGGTTGACCATCCCCCTTATTCACCAGATCTGGCCCCTACCGATTTTTATCTGTTCCCGAAATTGAAAGAATACTTAAGGGGAAACAGGTATGAAGACGATAACGAGGTGATGGATGCCGTGAGAAACTTTTTGCAGGACCAAAACAAAACTTTTTTTTGAAAGGGATTGAAGCCTTCGAAAAGCGCTGGACTCGCTGTGTAGAGACACTGGGAGACTATGTAGAAAAATAAATTATTAAGTTATCTATAGTCATTATATTCTATCTCATTCTCACTACTTTTTGAACAGTCTTCGTAATAAACATTTGAAAGAAAACATATTGGAGAAGATTTACTTTATACATACATATATGTAAAGCCAACGTACACGTTGAGGTGCATTAATGAATACAAAGAAAATTAAGTTATTTAAATCAAGTTACGTTTTAAATTGTTGCAAGGTTTAGTCTAAGAAAAATTGAAAATATACCTTTTTCACAGCGTTGGCCATAATATCCGGTACCTTCACATTTACAAGCGAAGCCCGGTTCCTGTGCTGTTTGAATGCATATCCCGCGAAGACAAGGTTGCCGGAAGCAAATGTTCGTACTTCTCTCTGTATTTTCAGATGTTATAATAATAAACTCGGTAAACAAAGAAGTTAGTTAGTATTGAAGGAAAACTGTATTATAAAATCTTTATCTAATTTATCTTAAGAATGTGATATCTTGTATATGTCATGTCACAGAAAATAACAACGCAATTATTATGAGAAAAAATATTGTCGTGTGTTTATAGCAAATATCCCTTGTGAACTACTAGAATAAAAATTTATAATAAATTATACGATCTTATCTAAATAAAAACGTAGCTTTTCTAAATAAAAACTTAGCTTATCTAAATTTATATCAATATAAGCTGCATACAAAAGTATATAGAGTTTAAAAATATCAATGTATAAATACAGAATAATATTATAGAACCAATATATATACATATCACTACATATTATCCTGTAATGTCCCGAATGGGAAAACTGATTTTTTTTTTAATAAATAATACGGAGCTATCTAAAATATAAATTGATACAAACAACATTAATACAAAATTTGCTTAAAAATAACTATAATGATATAGATAGTCATTATATCATACATTAACTAAATCAAAAATTTTATGTAATAAAATACAATTTATAAGAAAAAAAAAATTGATAATGAAACTTTATATCTCAAGACGACGAGCATAATGAGCTGTGTATGTCATCCTAACTAGCGCCACGTTGCTATGGCAGGCGTATCACTTACCATCATCAGAAAGTCTCGTTCTTCTCGGTTCGTGGAAAAACAATGAAAATGTAATAGCATAGTTAGTAAGACAATCATACACACTACATGTTCTGAAAAGGTGCGGGTTGGATTCCCAGTGAGCCTCAGCCTCTCCTGAGAGAAAAAATTGTGAGGAAACCGACATCTAAGAACAGCTTTCGCAGACATGCGCTATCTACTAACTCTCATTCAGCGTGGTGGGACGTGGCTCTAATGCTCTTTGCGAGAGAAGGTCCGGAAGGAGAAGGTGTATTCTACTCCCACTAACATTAAAAAGGATGTGATTTAAGAAACAAGTACTATTTCTCTACCTGATAATTTCTCTCGTAATTTAATTAACTTCCGACATAAAAGGAATCTTAAAGAAAATCCTTCATTCTAGCTGTTTGCAGTTAGCAAGTTTAAACATTAGTCGGTGAACATATTTTTTCATTAAATGTAGTCACTACAGGCAACCTTTTATAACATGGCTGCGACGGTGATTACAAAGATTTTACATTTAAGACCCTTGGCGTAGACGCTTTTAACTTAGATAATGTACCCTGTTCCTGTTTAGGTGAGTTTAAAAAGTGTTTGTTATACCTCTTAATGCGTTCAAACAAGCTCTCCTTGTCCTGTACATGTATTCGGATTTACAACCGTATCCGCAATTGCATACTGTCCCAAATATTTTGCATCCATTTTGCATCTGACCAGGTTCACATCCGTCAATTATATGCCCTGAAAATACACATAACGCAATCCTTACAGTTGCAATAGTATTAACAACATGAACACATACAACAGTGTTTCTAATACTTTTAACGATTAAAAAACCTTAGTGTTTGCTAACATTGTGACAAAGGATATAATAGAGGCATTGTTAGTATTTGCTTTAGGAAGTTATTATCAAACAAAACGTCCGCCACAAAATTATTAATAATTTAAACGGACATGTTACACATATGATATTTATTTGAAATTCTGTTTTGTGGTGAAACAAATAATTAACAATTTATTACAATATATAAACCGTGGTTATTTTCTACTGTTGCGTTTAATAATATTTTAACAAAAGTATGTGGTACGAATGTTACCATCACTGTGTAAAGATTGAAAGGAAAAATATTTACTAACTTACTATGGCACATACAATTTAAATAAAAATATTGCTTTGGATATGATAAACATGAATCAGACCAACGAAAGATTTAAAAAAAAATTAAATAGCCTAGAAGATATACTTTGCTGAGTTTCATATATTAATTGCAATTTAAAACTAAAATGTCCTTGATCACCATTCGTCGTAATCTTTATCAGCCGATTAATGTCCACCGCTGGACATAGGCGGCCCCCTAAATATCTCCATGTCGATCTGTTCTCGTATTCTTATTATATAAAGATTCGATAAAATTATAAACAAAGTATGAATGTGTCGTTCGAAAATGAAATAATTCGTCGGTGGTATGTTTTGGAATCAGATGGTTGTAAATATTTACTAAGGCCTTATCGAATAAAGACAGAAAGAAGAAATAAGAACTCAAGGCCCTGTCGAATAAAGAATGATTGATTCAAGTGGTAGGGGTAGCCACTAAAATATAATTTGGGGTAATTTACAGAACCATCCTTGCGTCGCTGACACGATCACAGAGTTTTCTTAACTATCATTACGTTTAACTTTAAAGAGATTGACAGTATTGTTAATAATAATTTAAAAGAATATAATAATGGATAAAACAATATTTGATATACACATTTTTTTCTCTGTATGTTCTCTAGAATATTGTTTATCCAAAAAAACTTGGAGATATAGTTTGATAGTTTGAAAATTATTAATAAATCAATAGTACGTTAAAAAATAGTCATATGTTAAAAAGGAGAGACATATTATGGACATGTTAATTTTTTAATCTGGCGATTAAAAGCATAACCTGCACATTCTTTAACACTAAGCAATAAGTAACAAATAGTCCAATAACTTTTTTTTCTTAATACTGCAATTTGGTTATGTAATGCAGTATTTTTTTAACAACAAAAGCAGGGCACAACTAGAAATATATCAATGAAGTGAAGTAGATAAAAAAAATGAAAGGAGACTAAATCTAAAATAAATGACGATAATGTTTTACTTCGCAGTGTTTAAACGGAAACAAAATAAGGGTTTAATAAAAATAATAACATTCCTAAAAATAATAAAATGATTAACCATGTTAGATATCTTATTTACTGTACACCTTTAACGATTACTTATTACACGTTATGGTTAAGTTGGCAGAAAGGAGTTTCTTGTTAAGAGTGCCAAGGCCGGTGATAACGAACTGCTTACTCAGGTAGGTGCATTGTAAATCATAATTATGAGCTATTCTTACTGTAATGAATATTAATTTATTTAAAATGTTACTATATAAATGTTGACTTATATTAAGTTATACAAAGTATTTTAAATTACCTGCTTAATAGTATAATATATTTTTTTATAGTATTAATAGTATTTTATATATTAGCAAAATAAAAAATATTACTATGCACAGTTATCATTTCAAAAGTAGTCTACAAAGATTTTATTAATAGCGTTAGAAAAATCAGATCTTTTAAAAATTCAACATTGTGTTATCATGGTGCTTATAACACTCGCTAAAGATTAGATTTCAGAATGTGAATAAAATTTTAACTAAATGAAATAATACACAATTAACTATTTAATATTATAGTAAAATAATTAAAGCTTATGTAAATATAATAAAAAAAAAACATTGACTAGTTATAAACAATAGTTGTTAAGAAGTAAATTTCTATAAAAAAAAGCAATAAGGGTAATGATATGAAAATCACAAAAAGCTCTTAAGAAATGTTTTAAGAAATTTTATTAGTATTATTTTATAAGAAAAAAAAAAATATTATCGCAAGCATTGTACTCTTTAAAAAGCTCTGAATTGAAAAACATAAGTTGGTTTTCTTTTTAAATAAAACAGTTAAATTGAACCATTGGTTGATGCGTGAATACGTATATGCGATTAACGATTGTAAATATTTCATACGTTTTCTATCGAATGGCGTTGCTTAAAAGTGTTTAATGTATTAAATTCTGAGCAAAGCATATACTTACAAAGCAGACAAATGATGGTGAACAGCAAGAGGGTATCGCTGACGGCACGCATTGTCGGTCGGATGTGCAGGCCACGACTGTAAGCCAACTGATACTGCATTTCCTCCGAAAGTGTGAACGGCCGTCATATCAAACCATATCTAAAACAACGTTTCAACTACGACCTCTAGATTTTAGTGCGCTCTTTGTTTTGTTTATTATTACAACAAACGTATACATTTAATTATAAAAGGAAGTTTTTTGTTATTTAAATGTCATTTTTTATGTTAGAATTAATGCTTCAGGTAGACATTCTCTGAAAACCTCCGGAATACCGAAAATAACGAAAGCATTAAAAAAGGTAACAAAAAATAAGTATATGAATAATCTTTCTGAATTTGAATGAATCGAATGAAATGAAAATGAGTTTTCTTTGTTCGTCAATCACGTAAAAACTAGTGAACGTATCGAACATAGAAACAGGACCATTCGATGGGGAATGATAGATGGCTAAAGGCAATTTTGTTTTGTATTTCATACTTCCTTTATAATTTTATTGCTAATTAACATTATAAACGTTTTCATTTTCTATGGTTTATGCGGTTGCTATAGTAACAGTTGATATAGAAAGTCATTTGCGGTTGCGGCTGCTCTCAAGGAATATGTCAGACAAATTTCAAGTCTAATTTTATATTACGACCAGCAAAACGAGAGACGACGTCTTACACTTCTGCAACTTGTGCCCAGCCTCCACTCCAAGACTTTTCTCTCCCATCGGCCGTCGCTGACGAGACAGACATGGCCAGCTGACTGCCATTTCAGTTTGCAGGTTTTAAGAGCTAGGTCGACAACTTTAG
Source organism: Ornithoptera priamus (assembly GCA_029034505.1). Lineage (NCBI taxonomy): Eukaryota > Metazoa > Arthropoda > Insecta > Lepidoptera > Papilionidae > Ornithoptera > Ornithoptera priamus. The sequence goes on along the minus strand of JARDWD010000061.1, from coordinate 629,405 downwards.
TTGTCCATGGCAATTTTTCGCTCCGAATTTTATGGATCACCAGCCTCTGTTCGAAGGTCTGCAGAATATACGGCCTTGAGCAAAGAAATCTGAAAGCTTGTAAGGCGAGACTGTCGCAACTTCAATACTAAACGAATTGAAGATGTGATAGAGCGTAACAAGGACACTCAAGATCTTTTTTTGGCCATTCGGAACTACCCATCTGGTGCCTCTAAGCTGGAGATATCCGCCGAAGTAGAGAACTTTTATGGCGAACTTTACGTTGCCCACGAACTACCACCCACACCTGTCTCTCGCGCTAGCGATAGCCGAGCTCCGCTAATGCGACACCGCTCGGAGGATATTCCAGACATGAGCATAGGAGAGATTAGAATAGCCCTTGATCAGCTGAAAAATTGTAGATCTACTGGAGAGCTCTCCTTAAAGAGCTGCAGCGTCTGTTTAACTCTGTAATGCATGAAGAGATCACATTATCGTCGTGGTCCAGAATCGTAGTTGTCTTGTTCTTTAAGAAAGGTGATAAACTCTTATCGAAGAACTATAGACCGATCGCACTCCAATCCCACGTCTACAGGCTGTTTTCTAGGGCTATTATGAATTATCTCTCCCAACGGCTTGATGAATATCAGCGGCCGGAACAGGCCGGGTTTCGTAAGGCAACGTAGATCACATACTCTGCGGCAGATTACACAAAAATCTATGGAGTATAATCTGCCACTTTGTGTGGCCTTTGAGGATTACGAAAAGACGTTCGACTCCATTGAAACCTGGTCAGTTCTGGAGTCCTTACAGCGACGCAATGTCGACCACTGCTAGATCGATGTATCGAAGTGGCTATACAACGCCCTAAAAAAACGATGACCGTGCGAATCTAAGGAGATGGGGTGAGATAGGGAGACGTAATATCCCCGAAACTGTTCACAATTGCGCTGGAAGACGTATTCAAAGTTCTAGATTGGAAAACACGGGGCATCAACATTAACGGTAAGTACTTATAGCATCTACAGTTTGCAGATGACCTGGTTTTAATTGCAGAATCGCTAGAGGATCTCAACCGGATGCTGAATGATCTCAATGCCGCTTCCCGATGCGTGGGATTACAATTGGATTTGGATAAAACTAAAGTCATGTCCAATGGCTTAATCATCCCTAGTTCAGTAACTGTCGGGAATGCGGTGATTGAAGAAGTAAAACAATACTTCTACCTCGGACAAGTTATAGAACTTCGCGGCGGTAACTTCAACAAAGAGATCGATAGACGCTTTCGACTCGGCTGAGCAGCGTTTGGGAAACTCCGCCACATCCTCACCTCGCAAATACCGCAATATCTCAAGACGAAAGTCTTTAACCAGTTTAAGCAGAGATATGGCCTCTGACCATCGGGCTAGTCCACCGATCCAATGGAGATTTTTTTATGTGTCTTGTTTAATTGAATTTTTGATAGAGGTGACCATTATCTAAGTTATACAAGATGTATTTCTTTATCTACAATTTAACCACAAACTGGTCAGTTAGGGTATGGGGTAACCTCTTAGTAGATTTACTATTTCACCAAGATATTATGGGTCGATGTAAAAAAAATTGTAATTTTGTCTTTTGTTAATCATGGCAGTAGCAATGATTGAAATAAATTCTTTTTCTTAAAGTTTATCGTTAAAATAAGTAATTAATTAAAAGTGGTATAAAGAGTAGTAAGTAGGACAATTGGAAAGGGGGCATCCGCGTTGGTGGCCACTTAAAAACCAACCTGCGCTTTGTTGATGACACCACAATAAAAGGCTCCTCCGAGGCACAACTAGCTGAACTCCTGTCCAGAACAGCTATCATCAGTCGAGAGTATGGTCTGCTGATCAACAGAGCAAAAACCAAACTAATGTTTGTGGATAGAACGGGTACCCTACAACGAACTTACGAACTTCGTGATTTACAGGTGGTGCAGAAGTTCGTATACCTAGGATCGCAGATCAGTGACGACGGTGATTGCGAAAAGGAAGTTATTACGAGAGCACAAATGTCCAAAAATGCAGTAAAAAGTTTGGAGCGATTATGGCGGAACAGGGGTATCAGCCGCAACACCAAAAAGAAGCTAATGCAGACGCTCATATTTTCTATCTTTTTATATGCTTCTGAAATTTGGACACTACAAGCGAGAGTGAGATCGAGAATTGAGGCGTTCGAAATGTGGTGCTGGCGCAAAATGCTGAGGATATCTTAGACGGAACATCGCACAAACGAGTCAATCGTCAAGCAGTTGAACATAATAACACGGCTCTCAACAATATGTAAGCAGAAGGTCCTCATATTCTTCGGACACACGGTCAGGCGAGACCCAGACAGTCTGGAAAGGCTGATTATTACTGGTTGTGTGGAAGGAAAGAGAGCGAAAGGGCGGTCTCCTACAAGATAGACACACACAGCTCAGGACGCTACGGGAGCTACCCTACAATCATCCGTCCAAATGGCGCAAGACAGAAATATCTGGAAAGAAATGGTGGCCAGGGCAACGCAACATAGTCACGTCCCTCAGTCATGAGGTTACGACAAAGAAGATAAATAGTAGCACATTGTAAGGTACTCTCTAAAAGGAAATCAATGCAATTTCAAAGAGGTGCTTATTGGCGCGGAGACGCGTTCCCGTGTCATTAAGAGCCAAGGCCAATTACTTACCACCTTGGTGAAATGCGGGTAGGCGGATATCACATTATATTTAAATATAAATACACCGAAAGATATTGTTCTGATGAATACATTACAAGAGACCCAAGTCCAGCAGTGGACGTCCATCGGTTGGGATGATGATGAATATAAAAATTCTATTTAACAAAAATAGTTTTTACTTGGTAAAAGCTACGTTAAAGTAGCAATATATTTATAATACGTTATGAAAGAGTGAGTTCTTGTAAAAGCGATATAAGCAATATGTCTGGAGGTCATTATATGTGTTATTGTTATCATATTGATATGTTTTAAAATATGCTTTAAGTCTTGAAGATGCGCCAGTTCGATTCTCATTTTGCATGTGCCTTCGATGGAAGAAAAAATAGTGAAGATGCCGATATGCAACAAAAGCAATAGTTTCTGTTAACTAGTAATATAATGTGGTGGTGGGCCAAGGCCACATTGGTCTATGGCGCTGTGCTTAATTCGCTATCGAAGTGAGAAATCTATAATTAATCCTGTTCATAGTAAACCTACTCCTGCTCTCCGGTGTGTATTAGCCACTAATTAAGCCAAAACTCGTGTTGCAGCTGCCTAATCAATGTTTATAATATAATATTGTATGCATTATGATTAAGATCAATAGTACGCATCATGTATTTCATATCAGGGTAATGCACACAATGGTGTGACACCTGGTGCTTAACTTATGTAAACCAGTTTGACACGTAGATTAGTACATGAAAAGCTCCGTGATATAACGGCTTCCCTTTTAACATGGGGTTCAGAGGAATTTGGCGGTTGGTAAGGTTTTTTCGAAGCCGTCTATTCAGCTATCATTCCCATATTATAAATCTGTCGTCATGACAGTATTTCTGTGTTGGACTGTCTATATACAAGAATCTGAGTATTCAGAGCAGCCGCTCTTTAACAACTTAGGTCATAGTATCACTTAATATGGAGGGAAAATGATGGTTGAAGTAAAACCGTTTTGTCTCTTAACAAATATACTTAACATGTAGCTGTATATGTTATATTAACTAAAAAATATGATTTTTTTTTTTTGAAATATAAAAGCATAGTAAGCGATATTAAAGTGAGATGTGTGGCGAAATCACCATGGAAAGTACCATTTAGGTACTATTATAATAAAATAATGTAACAAACAAACAAATTTTAAAATAGTTGTTTGATTGATCAATTTATATTTTCTGAATATTTAAGCCCTATTCCTATTTCTGGAAAATATACAGAATATTGAAATAAAATTTTCTTCAACGTTCTCGACAAAAATATCGTGGTGTATACAATAGCCGCCCACATGCTATTCGCAATGTACTAACTTTGAAGCAAATATCTGAGACGAAGCGAGGGTACTAAAAATATGTTATAATGCCCAACCAACCTTGCCAACACACAACCAAGTACACAACCTTGCATGTCTCAGAAGCGAAGTCCTTGCCTTTGATGAACGAATGTCGTATCTGATTTATAATACTTTGTAGTTCAGATGTTCCGAGAAGCAATTTTAAGCTGTCTGGTATCAAGAAAGGCAGTACGGAGAAATATTCAAAATAGTTTTTTCTTACACGTTATTTTTTTCATTTAAATTTTATGGTCGAGTTTGTATGTAACAACACAATGCTATCATTATACGTCGACAGACGTCCACTGCTGGACATAGGCGTCCCCCAAAGGTTTCCACATCGATCGGGTAGGGATTCATATGGGAGATTTAGGCATAGGCCATCACGCCGACCCAATGCGGGTTAATGGGAGCTAGAGCCTCATTTATTGATTAGCAGGATGCACCACAAGCACGTGAGGTTAGCGTTGTTGCGCGGGAAACCGTACACCCCTACACGCTGTTATTATGATGCCTAATATTAAGCTGCCTCCAGGCAGTAGTGTGCTAATGTTAACATATTTTGGTTTAAAATACGCCAAAACCAGTGAACATTTTGGTTTGATTAAATGTGATATTTATATGTATTTTGAATACATATAAATGCATTCCTCATGTTTATACATAAAACTTACATAAATATTTAAGTACAAATTTTTCGATAACTTTATTATTAATAAGGCAGAAAGATAGCTCTCATTTTTCGTGTACTTTATTTCTGGAGATTGTGTGTCTTAATATGTATTTACTGAATGTAATATAAATTATGAAATTAAAAATAAAACAAGCAAATAAATAATGGTTATAGTACTAAAGGTAAAAAAAAAGCATTAAGTGTAAGTATGTATTTAAAATATATTGTAAACATTTTCTTTCAAATGGCCGTTTAATTTGTATAATTATAATCTATCTCAATAAGAGTCGTTATGAAGTAACAAACTATGAAATGTAATTAAATACTCAGATAATGAGAATATATTCAAAGTTACTACATTTGTAATTTTTTTCTACAATTGTCCGATTGGAATGCATAATTTAAAACTATCATTCCTTTTACCACATAATCTGCGCTTAGAGACCTTGTTCAATGTTCATTGACATATATGTTCCAATAATATTTTATAGTATATATTTTCTTATTTATTTTGGATACATCTTTTAAAGGATTTGAGACGTAGTATAGATATTTAAGAAGGGAGCGTTTGGACCCTCTTGTAGCCAGTTTTGGGGCGAGTATGTGTTTTCATGTTTTTCAATAACATGAAATGTATATGCATGACGGCTGCTGTCAGACTTGTTCAGAGCACTCTTATGAACAACGTTCCCGTGTAATAAGATGCAGGTACCTTAAAAGAAAAGAAATCCGAAGTCAAAAAGGATTGCTATTTACGTTTACGACAGATCTCAATGTATATACAAAAGAAATATGTAAACAAGATTAGGGAATATCGAAGTTGTTTAGTACCTCTGCGGACTGGTACGGCTGTAAAGCTTGACTGCGGGTATACGGGCTCCGGTCTGTCGTATATCACCGCCTGTTTTGAATCTTTGTCGGGGTTCCGTATAAGACGCCGATGAACACCGGACTTATGCGAGCCGGGAGCGATCCAAAGACACCCGTTAGATATAGTAGCATCTTGGAGTGCGATCCAAAAGCCAATCGGGGGTATTGGTTCTGTGTGTAAGTAAGTAATGTCTTGATGTGGTTTTACTGAAAATATAAAGAATAATATAATACGTAAAATAAATGTCATAATAATGCATTGATATAAAATAAATACGTATCACCGTAATCGTTGAATTACCTATGTGAAATTATGATGTAAAATGATTTGAATTCCACCTTTTGTTAAAGTTATGAAACTATTTTTCTGCCTGAAGAGAATAAGAAATAATAGTAAGTCATTTCATTCGTAAACTAAGTAACAAGAATTAAGTTTCTAAACGGTAAAGTAGCTTGTTATTTATGATTTGTTACATCGTTAATTTACATAACTTTTGTAACCGGCACAATTTACTATGTATAAGGTAGAACGTAAACCTATTCGCCTTTTTGATGAGAGTATATCTGGAAAGCATATAACTAAATCCTACAATGATATTGATAAAACTTTAATACTCATAACATATAAAAAGTTAAATCTTTTCTTTTAATTACCATGAAAAAAGTATGGTTTATTATATATTTGATATTACTCCAAGATTTCTAATTAAATACGCATTTATAAAAGTAGCAACAGTGAATAAATACCATGAACCGGTATTACTTTGCTTATAACTGTTACATTTTTCTGTTGTAGTTTGCTCGGTTCACCACAGGATTCAAGTTACTCAGTTGTAAGTTACTTTTATATTTTATTTCATCTTCACTTTTAATAAAGTTCAGAAAGAGCTAATATAATTTTCTACTTCATTCCTATTTGCTTATATTTATTTCAGAATATTCCAACGACAAAATGTTATAAATATCGTTATTAGTTTAAAACAATGTTTTTAATACAATTTTATAGTAATTTGTCGAAATGTTACCAAGGAAAGTTTGAGGAATGTTAAATCGATTTAGGCATAGTAAATTTTTTGCTAAAATAGAGCATTTGTTAAAAAAATGCAGTTGGACTTAATTTACGTACGACTTTTGATTTTATTACATAATACTATTGTTGTAGTGTAAGACATGACACAAATATTACCTTCGCCTCCAATACCTGGATTCTTGTAAATGTACATGCTTTGCACAATGGAAGGCTCTATAAAATTAAGTTCCTTACATACGCGTTTTACTCTATCGCTATACGTATAGCACCTAAAGATTGGTTGCAGAAGATGTAACGCGTGGCCGACCTGAAAAAAATGTTTTTTTTTTTATGTAATAAGCTAAATTTAAAGAATATCAATAACTTTTTCATATTATTAGTAATATTTTAATCATTCATATATTATAATATGACTGTTAGATGAATTATAAACCGAGCTTCCGTTAAACTTGCCGTCCCGCATTAAACTTTGAAGAGTGAATTAATTAAGTTTAAACTTAATAGGAAGTTTATTCCCGGCTTCAGACGCAGGTTTCGTTGCAGTGTAAAATTACTTTGAAGGATTGCATCAAAGGCTCTGTTTACCTTGTTTAATGAAATGCTTGGGTCTACTTTCAGCTCACTGTCGGGGCCGATGGCGTCTACTTCAAAGAAATAACTTATTTTATCATTACTATCCATGAAGTATGCGTCCCTGTTTTGCTGTAAATGGGATAATTACATATTTATGAGTTGGTTATTAAAATTTCTTCCGTATTTCGCTTAAGGCTAAAGAGAATTTAGGTAGTAATATTAATATAATAATAAAGAATTTACTGATGACGATTATACCAAGTTATCTCCATCGACAGCAGAGAAAATTGGTTTTGGGTTTGCGTCTGCTACTTCTTTCGTGAAGTCGAGACCAGCTGAAACAAGTTCGTCACATTCAGCTGGCTTTAAGAAGTCTTCCAACACGACGTAACCGTCTTGGTCCAACTGAAAAATAAACACGAGTTGGTATAAGGCACCATATTAATGGGATGGGATGTCGCTTAAGATCGTGGTACGTCTGACTTAATGATAAGTAAGTAAGATCCAGAATGAGATTGAGTCTTCTGTGAAGTATAACATCGTTATGAAACAGCTTTGCAATAAATTCGTCTAAGGTATTCTCATGGTGAGATATGTATTAATTATTTTATACTGTTTATAATTTTATTTAAAATAACGCAAGAGAAAGTATATCAAGATACTTTAAAGCAAAACCTGACTTAGAAAGGCTGTTTAGTGCATCTGTTCCTTTATAGCATAGTAGCTATTTTCTTTATAACTTAAATCTTTATTTTCTTAATTTAAATCGGAACTCACGGTGAAATATGTGATGAAAAAGGTGAATCTTAACAACATACTTAAATGTAACATTATCGTTTATGTTTCATTATTTCTATGGTATTTCCATCACACATGTATTCATTTTCATCTCATGGCAATGAATGCGCTTGTCCATCATGTGGTACTGGTTAGGAGGATGAATACTACGCGTTGTTGTGATAGTCACTTTGGAAAAAAAGTTATCAATTGTATGTTGTTTGAATTTTCACTATTTCCCGTCTGTCGGTAATTGGGTATTCGTTCGTTCCGTTCAATGTACACATAGTAACTGATTAATGACTTCCCAAGTGTATGAAGAGAAAATAACTGTGAATAATGATCCATCGATTTTTGCAATTGAACCGTTTCAATTTTTTATAATAATTCGTGTCATGAGTTTTCATCGTGATGTAAATATCCGAAAAGAGATTCTGACGCATAGAAACTTTTTAAATTGTTTAAAGTAACTTTTATTAAAAATAATAAGTAAAAAATATATTCCAACAACGTCAAATTATTATTAATCTATACTAAGTTATTCCATCTACAATAGGCTAACACTTGCATTTTCACACGGTGTTACGTCCCCTCCAACGGGTTCTCGCCTTGTCGTGGCGGAGGGGCTTAGTAACCGTGGTCCGGTACACGGTGAAGCCAAGTGGAACCCATCCGGCCGGCCCGCGGCGAAGGGCTGGCCGAAGCGGCCGCTCCCGGTCCGAGCACCGGTTGGGATAACTGGAGCTCACCGGAGCGGCCGGGGGCCGCAGGGGCGGCTGTGTGCTGCCCCAGCGGCCGGCTGCAGGGGCGGTTTCATACCGCCCCTCGCAGCCGAGGTGGGGTCGCGGAGGGAGCACCCTCTGCGGCCAACCGGTGTCGCACCGGCGATGCGGCGGCGGTGGGGCCGCGAGGGAAGAGGAGTTTCGGTATTGCGATGCGCCGTTCTCCCTATCCTCCGCGGCCGTTAACAGGTAGCGGTGGGCCTAACATCTCTCCGCCGCTGGGAGCCGGGAGAGGTTTTCTCCCGTGGCTCCCATGGCCTCTGGGCGATAGGTTCGGGGGAACCGGTCGCCCGCACATGCATGAGGTCGAGGAGGGGGCGCGCTGCATGTTCCGGTGCGCCCTGGGAGGGTTCATCCCTCCACCCCTAGGTGGGGCCGCGCAAGCGGCCAGCGCCGGCAGGGTCGCGGTTGAGTGCGCACCAGCATTCCCGTGACCCTGTCATCACGGCGACGAGGAGGAACATCGTGGAGGTTTTAGTCGGTGCAAGTCCGACATAACTCGTCCTTGCCCCCGCGAGGACGAGTATGCGTAGGCATTTCCCCCACATAAAAAAAAAAAACACGGTGTTAAGTGATAATAATGACGTAGATGATAAATCCTGCTCGCTCAGAATGTTTTAGCTCAATCCTGACAGAACAGTACTTGTTATAGAGACAGATTTACAGTAGGAAAGTGGTAGTTAGCTAGGTAGGCTCGGAAAAATCGCGACACGTGCCATATTCGCTTAAGTAGCTTATGTCCTTTAATAGCTGGAAATTGTATGACTAGTAGAATCTGTATTTATGGAAGTTTAATTTATGTTGAAAACTATGAACAAATTTGTAGACAACCGTTAAAGTTGTGTTTATTACTCTTATTTTGTATTAACGTGGAGAATAATATTTGTAAATTTCAGCATTAATAAATATTTAAGTCATATGATTGTTGCTGGTGTAATTTGTATCTGTCCCATTGTTGCGGCACTATTTTTGATGTACAAATTTATTTTTAAATGTTTCACAATGTATTGAGTATAAAAACACCTGTGTATCACACACACATATTACGACATTGTTAATTCTGTAACGAACAATAAACGTAATAAAGCATTAACATATGTCACCAATAGACAAAGGATATCTTGAGTGATTTGCTTAACGCAGTAGCGATTTGATAATAATTGTTGGATTTTTTTTTATCAAGCTAAAGAAGTTAATGGTTATACAAATGTAAATATATGGTAAATGGTCACGTGGAACCATATATGTGTTATCTAGGCTATTATTGTATCACATTAGGGAATGTAACTTCAACCTATATGCATTGATTTAGATATGAAATATGTTTATACAGATTCTCTCAGCTGGTTTCCTTTCCTACGAGAATTCCAGATGTCGTGGAACACCAAAGCTCTTTACTGGACCTCCTGCTGACCACATGTCCGGATCGGTACTCAGTGTTGTTGCATGCACCTCTTGGTACATCAGACTTAAAGGCGTGAAAAGGTTTCAGCAGGGTCAGCAACACGCCTAGTGATACCTCTGGTGTTGGCGGTTATAGACTGCGGGTACCGCTTAACATCAGTTTGCCATCCAAGTGGTATAAAAAAAAAAATACCAATAAAATATGAGTAACAAGCGATCGTCTGTTTCAACTTGCATTCACATTTATGTCGACTACATTTCAGAGATCTAAGGAATAGTTTGTGATTTATTTTGAATCTTATTCTGGATATCAATAGTCGATAAACGGTATATAATTTTACAGTTAAAATATGAAGATATATCCAATTTGTCGTTTGAGTTCTTCATTGACTTCATCCAAATTTTCTGTGCATCATTACTTAGGAAATGCTATTTTTAGATTTCAACTCATACTATTTTGCCGCAGCTCGTCATGGACCGCTTTGGCCAGGTTTTGAGAAATTTGCTTATTAATAATCAGAAACTCACTTTTGTCTATTAATAGATTATAATGATGAAATGAGTTTAATCGTGTAAATGATTTATACGTTACATTTACATAATTCAAATATGTTATATGCAAACCCTGGAATATATAATCAAATATTATTACAAACATTTATAGAGATACTTCCCAAAGCTATGGTTTTTATTTAATATTCTTTAGTGATAACCAAGTAAATTGATTGCAATGTATGTATTGAAAATAAAAAATATTTTTTATATGTATGTTCAGATTTGATTTAAATCTAAAAGTATTACTTTAATATTTTTTTTGTATAAGATAGTAAAGCGTCGAATGCATATTTCGACGTCTTTATATTGTAACTTAATAATAGTTTTTATTTAAATATAAAGTAGATATTTATATATATTATTATGAAGGCGATGTTCAATTGTGTGCGATAAATAAACGGCGCTTTATAATATGAGATATCAATTTGTTTACAATAATTGAATGATTTATTTATAACTAATTCTCTTTTTTCCTCTCAAAGCGACTATTTTATCTTAGTTCATAACAAAGTTCTCTAAATGATAATACGAAACGAAAGTTTCACCTGGTGTTAAGAGACTGTACAGTTTTTTGTGGTAAGGGATACAAACTTACAAACGCATATTCACTTTCCTCAAGTACACTCCGATGCTTGAGAATACTAACAAAAGATACGCTGCTATCTGATTCATTACGATCACTTGGTGATAGTATGAATAGATAAAATATTGCTACCTTTAGTCGTTTACTACCCGAGACTTATTCGCAAGTGACTAAGAATATTTATAAATTTAACAATAATCACAGACTTTTTACAATATAATATCGAACTGCGAACATGACAGCTTTTTTAAGAATGCTCAATCAGTATAAAATTCTTCAATACATAGAAATGCACGATATCTACTCGTAAATATTTATTACTATGCACATTATTAACATAAATATGCAGACAGATAAAGAATATTTGCATATCGCATTAAATGTTCGAAGATGTAGGCGACAATTGATAGAACAAAAAACCATGAATTCGTCGTCCTTTGTTACAACCTGCAGAAGATATTGTTAAATCAGGAAAGTGATTGTGAACTCACTCCAGACGTTGGACCACCGCGGGTGTGACGTGGCATTTCCAAAATATGTAAATACGACACAAACGAAACAACTATTTTTAGATATTTCTTATATGGCCTTAGCGAATAACTTTAGTACGCACAGCGGGTGGTATTCTCTCGAACGTTATGTGTATATGTATATAAAACAAACATATACCGCAGCGTTTCGCTAAGTTTTTAGAGGGCATTACGAGGTCTCTTTTACGACTGTTTTGCCTCACCTCCTTATCATATTCGTTGATAAGAAAAACTAGAAATGTGAGAAATAAAAATGAACCCAATCCGCAACTCGCAATATTTGTGGTCTATAAAAATAACATTTGTTTAAATTTATACCAGACACTCTTTCATTATATTTAAATAATGAAAATCAGCAGTAAGGAGATTTGATTTTTAATTCTATAAATAAAAATGGAAAGTGTTTAATATGTTATGTTTATGAGAAAGTACAATAAAACGAATCGATCGGGATAACATTTGATCTGAACCTTAGTTTGTCATGGATCGCTTTGCATTAAATGTTTATTCGCACAATATAAAAACAAGAACAGAGCACAATGAAAACAAAATCTTATGTACCTGATGCCGTATTGTGTGGAGCATTGCACTTGTTATATCTTACTTACGGACCGGATAACACTACAATCAACTATGAACAACGAGACACTACTGAATTGAAAGACGATATCTTGAAACTAAGTCCGGACCGTATGCCGCCTACCATTAATCCACCGCCTACATAACACACTCGCGGATACGACGTGGTGATTAATAATATTTTATACAAGACGCTCTAATTAGGGACGGTTGGCTGTGTGACGCTAAAGAAGCAGCGATGTATGAAGAAGTGCGATTGTTTTTCGTTTCATGGAGCACCTGATGCGCGTGCGATGCGTCATCACGTCCAATGACGCAGCACCAGAGGCATGGAGGGGACAAGTTTGACACGAGCTGCGTACGATTGACGTTGAAGAAGTAGGAAGCCAACGAAACTGACTCTTATTACTACCACTATCCGAACTTTAACTGGACGTATGATTAAGGCGAAATGTATCTTATGAAGAGACAATTTTTTCATTATGTTGCACATTTTTTTTTAAAGAATTTGTAACCCGTGCGTCGTTTAATCTTTTAGAAGACTTTGTACAGGTTTTATGTATATGTTACGCTATAAATTTTATCGTAGGAGTATACAAAAGCTTAAAATAATTTTTATATAGGTTTAAAATATCATTCTTTCTGTCTACTTCTTTATATCTGAAGCTTAGTTGTTAACTTCGAAAATGGTCGGGCATTTTCTTCAAAGTGGAAAAGTTCCTCGCTGTTGTGATGCCGGTTACATTTTTCAGTTCTTTCACAAACTGTCATGGGAAAATAAATTGACACCTGACCTTTCTGTTAGAAATGTAATGGTAATAATAAAACATCATCACAAGCTGCAAATATGTATGCGAACCTATTGTCTTAGGTTCTTATTATTTTAAACAATTACTTGGGTACTTTTTGACAGTTTACCAACTTGCCTATATCCATGTCAATCATTGTTTAAGAAAGTTGTAAATATATCACATAGAGAGCGATTAATATATTAAATGTTAAGGTACGAAACTATTGTTTAAATGTCAACTTGTATCAAATATTATCATAAATTATGTATATGTATTTTATTTTTAAAGAGTTTTTAGAATATGCCTCTCTCAGTATTGAGGTTCCTTATATGAAACATATTATGTATTGCTGTGTTGACATTCTTACTAGCGCCTAGTCGTCGCAAATATCTCTTCGAGAGTTTCAAGTTCGTTAATATTTTGTAATTAGCAGAAATAGGAGACGCTAATTATATAAGTTTTATAAATGGATTTTAATTTCGTATAGACTAGTAATAATCTTGGCACTTGGGGAATGGTATGTTTTCTTAATAGCTAACATCAAAGTATATAGGTTTAAAATAAAAAGCATATTAATTTGATAAAGATATTTATAAATTATTATTAAATTGTAACAACTATATTATAAACTAATATTCTGATCGTTATGTTAACGTTATAACTATTAATTTTAATTAGCTACTTTCACTGGCAACATGTGAAATGCAAAAAATAATGGTCGGCGTGGGGTCGAGTGCCAAAAAAAGGAGAAAAAAAAAAGGGATAGACAACAAAGAGTGGCGTGGTCGGTGATCGTATTTTGGTATGTTTGTAGTAAATTTGAGTAATGTAAAAGTGTCGGAGAGATTGTAATAAAGTATTTGTAAACCCATTGGTGCAGCTATTATATTTGAAACTCCCCCTTTGGAAAACGGTATTATAATATTAAAATCTTGTACAAAGTACGTTTCTTCTTCATTTGCTGTACAATTAAATAATCTGTAATTTTTTACGGCTATATTTTTTATTCAAGCTAAACGATACACCTGTCTATAATAATGGGTTGCTTATTAAAATGTTTTCATAACACACTATTGCGATCGTATATATATATATAGGTATTTATACTGGTTACAGTGATGTCTGCACATGCTGCCTCAGATTGAATAATTTAAATTATAAAAATATTTTTCAACCCTCAGTAAATAACTGGAAGAACTTTGGGAATTAAAGCTTTTTGTTTTGTTATCGGCTAATTGATCTTCTAAGATGTTTACTTTTAAAATTAAACAATAGTTGTTGATCTCTCCGACTCATTTTTCATTTGGTTTCTGTACCAATCATGACTAAGATTAATGGTATTTAACATGTTAGTAACGGAGCCATTCTCAGAGGACTCACAGACAGTGCGTTGGAGACTTATTAGATTTGGTAACCATCCTTCTTAGTAGCAGTGCGTTTTTTTCTTTCGTAACCTAAACCGTCTTCAGTTTTATTACTTAACTGTTGAACCCAACTGAAAGTCTGAAGCATGTATGTGTATTTATCCCTGGTAGACTCGTAGAAATTACAGCGTCTCGCACAAAAGGAGGTAACACGGTTTAAGCGCCGCTCTGTTTGAAAAACTCGTAAGAGATCCTTTATATCATAGCGCATTAAAGGTGTTAAAAGATTTTAGTCCCGTGCTTCATAAATGTAATCAATTACTGATAAAATATTAAAAATGTTTTTTCCCTACGCACATTGGATATTTTATCTTTTCTCATATGAGTGAATAAAGGATTAATCGTAAGAAAGTAATGACAGTAAAATATTTTATAAAAAAAGCAGTTTCATTTTAAACTTGAACAATGAAAAATTATAGGAGATATTAAAAAGGAGAACACTAAAATAATGTTAGCAAGGGGCGTAGGAAAGTATTGAAATACTTGACGGCTATCATTTAGTAGTGGCTTTGGCAGCCACTCTGAATGGACATAGACAAGAAAATCAATTTTTCTTGTTGCTTTAAACTTTATACCTAGAACCAGACATTAACATAACATGATATTATAAAATATTTTTGTATCCAATTTAGAGCCACTTTTTTAAAGGGAATTTGTATTTCTTTTATTGTAGATACAACAATAGAGGACATGTTGTTAAACCTATAATATTTTTAAACAATTTATATATTTGTATTGTTAGCTATTTTGACCCAGGGGGTGTCTTGTGCAAATTAAAATCATATAATCTAATTTACGTATTATAATTTTTCCCATAACTAAACAAATAGAAATGTAAGTTTTCTGCTTTTTCATCTTCTCAGTTTAATTACGAAACGGAATCACATTTGTTATTAGTGTAATAAGAACTTAATATTAATCTCTAACATTTTCTCATAATAAAATGTTAAAAGTTATAATTATTTAATATAATTCGAATATAGAATATTTACATAACAATTTCTATCCGTATCAATATTAACGCATATTAGTGAAGCGTTTAGAGAGATTTTAATATTTTCATTATTTATAGAGGAAATAATGGTATATTCTATAAATAAATCGTAAATGTTTAAGAAAATATGAGACTGGTATACATAAGTACTGTATACACAAGTTACAGTATAGATACATCAACAAATTATATTAAGGAAAAATTTACATAATGTTTAACTACGTTACGTACTAAGGCTATAAAAATGAGAAAATTTTCTTTTTACCGAAGGAAGACGAGTCATTATTGAGAGAATGAAATTATGCACCCCTGGGATGGAAACTATTGTACAAGTCATAACATATAAGCCACTTACACGTCTTATTTGTTTGTATGCTCATGGAGTATTTTATTTTCTTTTAATATATCACTGTCTATGAAAAACAAGGGGGTACTCATTATAACAATCATTATAAACCTGTGCGAATAATACGTTTTGCAAGTGTAGGCACTTTTTCCTGAGAAAGATTTCTATCTAACACATCATAATTATAAGATGGTGTGAAATATATTTATCATATCGATCAACCAAATGTCGTAGTTATAAAAATTATATACAAGTAATACAAGACTAGATATAAAGGAGAGAAATATATGTACAACGAGCTGTACCACTTTTTCGGTATCCTGGTATTTATTAAAATATATTTAAACCTATATTAAGTTTAATTTTATTAAATAACAACAAATCACTTCGTTTTTTTTTTGTTCAATTAGGCGACGAGACGAGCGGGACGTTCACCTGATGGTAAGTGATATGCCTGCCCATAACAACGTGACGCTACTTAGGATGATATATATATATAGATATATATAGATATCACATTGCGATTGTCACATGAGGCATAAGATTCTCTATAGATCATAGAGAAGATAAGTTTCGTTACACCAGTTGTTACACTTGCTACAGCGTCCTTCAAACCGGAGCACAGTAATGTTTTCAGGCGGCAGAAATAGGCGCTGCGGTTGCACCTACCTAGACGACCTCCGGCAATAGAAACTTACCACCACGGTGATATCAAATGGCCATCTGCCAAGTTGTAATGAATTATTTTATTTGATTATTCGTATTATTATTGGATTTTAGCATAAAGTGTAAAAATATTTTACTTTCCAGTCATGAAATTGTTATCAAGTTTATTTTATTCTGAGAACTGTTTAATAACATCGAGTGAGATAAACGCGAAATCAGCTTAAAATTTTACCGAAGTAGATCAAGAGAGGCAATTAGTGGAAAATATGAACGAGTATAAAATAATTGGCTCCGATTCATTGAAAAATCATAATCCTTTGATAGATTAATAAAAACCGGTAATAAGTTAATATTGACATAGTGGTCGTTTGGCTGGAAACTATTTAAACGAAATTGTTGACGCCAATCAAAGGTTGACGTGTTCAGATTTGACGGATGCTGTAGTCAGAACTCCCTAAACCGGTCCCCTCCGTGGCGTGGCGGTTGGGCTCAGTAGCCGTGGCTTGGTCACCACGGTGAAGCTAAGAGAAACCTACACGGCCGGCCCGAGCTGGCAGCTCCGAGAGCTCACCTTGGATGTATGCCGGTGGGCTGCAAGGGTAGACTTACACTGCTCTCCGCACCCGTGGTGGATTCGCGGAGGGAGAGGAGTATCGGTATTGCGGTTCGCCTCTCTCCCTATTTTCTCCGAGTAAGCGGTGCCGCACCGCTAATGCGGCGGCGATGTGGCCGAGGGGGAAGCCTAGTGTCGATATTGCGTTTCGCTGCTCTCCTTATCCTCTGCGGCCGTATAACGGTTTGCGGCGGAGCACAAGGCTATATCCGAGTTTTCTCTCTTGGCTCCCATGGCCTCTGGATGACAGATTTGGAGGGATCCATTGCCTAGGTAGGTAAGAGGCCGAGAAGAAAAAGTTGCGCTGTATGTACCAGCGCGCGCTTGTAGAGTTGAAAAGGGCGGTCTCTCCCCCTGTGATGAGGTTGCGCGGTGTAACCGGCGCTGGCAGGGTCGTGGAGGTGTGCGAAAGCGTTCCCTTGGCCCCGCCGTAAAGCGACGACCGTGGAATATCGTGGCGATTTTAGTCGGTGGAATTCCGACATAATTCGTCTTTGTCCCCACGAGGGCGAGTATACGAACGCATTTCCGTCAAGTAAAACAAAAAAATAGGCTGTAGTCAGAAATATTACATGGCTATTGGGACTCACCATCGTATGTTTTATAGCGATGTAGGTCATGTGGTCTTAAGTAAACATTTTAACTAAAAAGAAAAAAAAGCGTTATTTTTCGGTTGGTGATCTCCGTTTTTATATGACATAAAAAAATGCAATTGTCGTCTATAAATATACAAATGCTTTATGATGTTAAAATTAAGTATCCGCTTATAAAATAACTGTTTATAAAATAATATTATAACAGCGAATGTTACAAATAACAGTGGTGTGAAAGAAGCTGGGCGACATATCAGTAGTCATTTAAAGACAAACAAAGTCTCATGGACTCCTTCTCAATGCCAACAAAACACAGGCCATCATAATTGGTAGTAGGTATGCTATCCGTGCATTAAATCGATCTGCAATTGGATCTCTCACATTGCATGGCCAGCCAATTGTCTGAAGTGAAACTGTTAAAACCTTAGGGTTACTTTTAACTCTTTCTTAAGCTGGAATGAGCAGATTAGCAATGTTAACAACAAAGTAAACTGCATTTCATACACTCAAATCTCTCCAATATTTTTTGCCTTTGGAAACTAAAATTTCTCTTGCACAGAGTCTCATATTACGTATTTTGGACTACGCTGATGCTTGCTACCTAGATGCCACTGAGGAGCTTCTTAATAAGCTATGATCCTGTTTCTGAATTTCGCAAAAAACTTAAGTGGCTCCCAGTCCGTTTCCGCAGAAATACTAGAATATTGCGCCTCTTATTTAATATACTACATAATCCTAACTACCCGCAATATTTACGTGATCGCTTTACCTATGCCCGCCCCTCCCTCGCTCCTTGTAGAACACACATTAGAACTCTCCTTAAATGCCCTGTTCATAAAACACATACTTACGCAAAATCATTTTCTGTACAATCAGTTATACTTTAGAATTCTCTCCCTCCAAATATACGAGAGTGCAAAACCATAGCAGCGGTCAAGAAATCTGTTAAAGAACACTATTAATCCTTACCATATTAAATAAAAGTATATATATGTAAGTGTATATGTATTGTTTTATATCTTGTAATATGTATATATCATTATATGTAATGTTTACTGTATGCACCAGGTTTGTGTTGCTAATTCTCCTTTGTTTCTGCGGGCCTACTGGAAGAGATTTCAACATGAAATAAGTAGTGCCCTTGTACTCTGTATCCTTATTGTCGTGTTTCTTCCAGCAGCTGTATGTACAAAATATATTAAATAAAATAAATAAACAGCATCTCTAGTAGTATAACACGAAGGAGATTTGATTTTCTTATTCTTCCTTTATAATAAATTATTAAATTAGTAGACACCCAATCCTTTTCCACTAACGCGTAAATAATCTAAATATTACGTTCGAAATATATATTGCTAAGATAAATAAACTGTAGCAATAAATTTTAAACAAAATTGAAGCTACTAACAAGTAGATTAATTATAATTATCCTCTGATCCAAATCCAATAAAGTGTAGATAAAAAAAAATTACAGCTTCGAGATTATGGCGTTATTACTTGAATATTTCCCTTAGGAGAAGCGTCGACTTGTAAAATTTTACACTCTGCTACAAAGTTCTGCAAGTAGTTTCGTTCCTGAATAAACAAGCCAATTTAAACATTCAATCGTGTGATAATCGTTGTAAGGCATGTTATATTTATAGAAGACGATAGTAAATAGTATAATTTATGATAAAGAGGTTACACTAAAAAAGCTTTATCATATAAAAAAATGGTAATGGTATGGTAATGGTCTTAGATCAAATCAACTAACCGATGATAAAAAGAGTGTAAAGAGACCAATGTTTCAAAAAGGCGCAACCTTTTTCCTATTTTGTCATCAAATTTGAATACTTTTTATTATATTAAATATATTACACTGTTATTCACTATTTAAATAGTAATCTCAAAACTTTAATGTGATAAAAATTCATATATAGAATCTTAAAGGAACTTAGAAGCAGCTTCATTGTTTGGTCGCGAGGCTCTTAGTATGTGCTCGTCTTCAAGGTTCGTGTTTCAGGAAACACCTTCTTTTTCTCTCTCTATGTAGTCTTCTGTTAATGTGACCAAAGAAGGTAGTGTAAGTGTTTTACGAATTCTCTTTTCCAATTTCCCATACTAACGCAGTTCTTTCCATTGTTTTCTAACGGAATTAATTTTTTTTTAAACTAAGGTACCACGAATCGTATTATTTAAAATCTGCATAATAAAAACAATGTTATTATACTTTTTTTAACACTGCTTTCAATTCTAAGTCTCATTGTTAAATTTGAACGAAATACATTGACTTTCAGATTGGGAAACGCATCAATCTCTTGTAATCCAGAATTTTTATGCATGCAGCATGGTGGGAATGTGCAATGGTGCATTATGAAATTGTGTTTATTTGTGCAAGCCAGCGGAAATCGCTGCATGGTTTTACATGCATCGCAAGGCTTATGGGTCAATTTAAAACCCAAACGCTTTGATCCGGATTAAGTCGGAATTCAAAGAAGATTAAAATAGAAACAAGAACTCATCTTAACTGTTATCATTTAACTTTTAATCTTTTTAATGCATTTAAGCCGTTTATAAAAATTTAATGAGCGTTATTTTTCTTTCTCACAAAATTGGTTTTAGTTTTTAATTAGTATCGTCATCGCCACAGATTCTAACCATAGGCCTTAGACGCTCATAGAGGGACATCCTCTTCCAAATGTAGAACACGTATACATTGCAATTGAGAACATATAGCTGCTATTCTTTTTTTTAATATTACTAAACGATATATAAAAAAATATATGATAATATACTATACGTTTTTGTTTGTATTAACAAGTGCATTACAATATATTGAAATTATGGGAAGGTGATCGCTCTAAAATCTATATACCAACGCATCTCGAGAAAAATGACACCTTGTAGTTGTAATAAAAATTGCAATAATATGTATGTGCATAAACTTGAAGCAGTGAGAGATTTTTTTTATATTTTTAAATATATATTATGATTTATTCATTATTTAGAATTATGTTGTCGTTGTAACTAATAAAGTGAGGAGTATTGATTTGTTACAAAAAACAATATACTTCTTTGTAATATCTGTAACTTAGATCTGTTTATTACTTTTAATCATCGCAATTGTTTAAAAATGAGGGGAAGTAAGTAAAAATTTTCATCTCCAAATTTTATTTATTAAATGTAGGTCAAAAATTTTTTTTCTAAACAAATTGGATGGTCGATGTTGAAGTTCTAGTTTGTAAAATTTTCAGTTTATTTAAAAATACTTTTTACTTTTAAAATTTGCGTTATTTGTTGAGAACATTATTTGTCTAATATTTGACATGTAAATGTGTATGAAATTAGATAATTTTTTTGCGAAAGTTAGAAAAGCAATATTTTTTTTTATGAAAACCTAAGTATATGGTTATGCAGTGGATTAAAGTAAACAATTTGTTATTGCAAAGTGATAATTTGATTAGGTGGTTTTTGGAGATCCTTTATCATCCCTTGAACAAAGATGTTAGTAATTGCGCAACCGTGCGGGAGCTCAGCCTGGGCGGCGATCGGGCGGCGGGGTGCGTGCGGAACCTCCGCCCGCCCTACGCCACACCAGCCCCAACTCGCAACGGAGACACTCGTCTCCACTGCGGTGCCCGGGCTCAGTCCCTCTCGGGCAACTTCACTGTACTAAACAATTCATTAGAAACTTATTCGGGTGATATTAAAGCACCTGCGCGCTACAATGTCCTGTGGCGTTATATTTGAGTGAAAGTCATAATTTTTCTTATTTCTAATTACTGGGGGCTGGTAAATATTAAAAATGTCTCTCACAGTTAATTTAAACCGGTTTAAAGTGCTCAAATCCAAAAACGAGAAGTTTGCGCGCCTGGAGTTTCGAGGTAAGTTTTAGAAAGCCAAGCGTTTATTTTTATTTTTTTTTATTGAAATTAAAGTAGAATATATTTTATATTTTTTTTTTATCTATTTTATTCAATTTGAAATTTTTGAAGCATTACCTTTGGAAATAATAGAATTTCATCAATTTAAAAAGATATTTTCGAGTCAAAATCAATTTAAAGTAATCAAGTTAAAATTAGTTAAGAGTAAAGTAGTTAACTAAATATTAATTTATTATATGTAAAATATTTTTTTGTTTCACTGTCATTTAATAAAAAAGAACAAAGTCTTTGTTTAAAAAAAAGGATTAAATAAATATTTTAACAAATTTTGAAATTGCTTCAAAAGAGTATTTGTTTTACAATATAAAACAGAATTATTTTTAGTCATTCATTTTTTGGATTTTTTTGATATTTATTTTTCTTTAGTATTAAGTTATTAATGTTTAATTTTTTATATATATTTTTTTATCTGTAGATACTTAGTGAATCTATTGGTTTGAATAAAAATAAATATTTTGATGCAGTCTTATTAATGTCTTTTTATATCCTCAACTATTTAATGTAAAGACGAATAAAAATGTAATATTTCTTAGATATGAATAACCTACTGGTTTTGCGTAAATATGATGGGTTTTATATAATTTTAATGAATTAATGAATACAATAAAATAACAAAGGAGCTATCGATTTGTTATTTTTTACTTTAGAATACATATTACTTTAAACAAAAATTAAAACTCGTGTATTTTCGAAAGCAGCTAAAAACTTTAAACAAAGAAAGCAAATAGGCCTAGATTTAAAACTAGTTAGTATCTAGTTTTTGGATAATTGCCTCAAAATATAATATTTTTAGACTTTTTGATAAAATTACAGAAATTAAGAGCAGAGTCGTTGCATTTTTATAAAGAATGATTTTTAAACTATCTTTTCCCTAGATATTTGTTGCGCATATTGGCGCTTACGCAAATAAATGATTTTTACTATTAAACATAGAAATTTGCGATTATACAAGTTATTTAATTTTGATTTACATATAAAACTTGTATATTTGCGTGGTACTGAACTAAATACTATAAATTTTTATGTTTTATGTCAAATGTTATGTTTTAATATCGTGTATAGTGTGAGGAAGATTAAATTCAAGCAGCATTTTACAATTGTAAAGCTTTTAGAATGATTCAATTTTTTTTTATTTAATATATTACATTTTTACCTACAACGTTTTGACTTGAAACAACTTGTATTAAATCGACGTAAGCGATGAAGATGAACAACAGAGAAGACAAATAAAATAGAAGATTAATTTCGGCATTTGTTTGGTTTTTATTTAAATACCCACTTGTTACTATTTATACGAACTATTTAATCAATGAGGTATTTTAGAAAATTACGGAAGGCCTATTTGCTCTCTTTTTTAAGCTTTTTGTTTAAGCTCTCATTTAAACATAAGATGAAACTTTAAAAAAATAATATTTCTAGCAAAAACATTTTTTTTTTAAAAATAAACAATCAAAAAGACAAAGCAGCAAGTTTAGTGTCGAACAGTTTTCAGCTTAACAAAGGCTTCTTTAACGAGGGCGCGGGTATGAGCCGTACCATCTCATATTCGACAAACATTCAGGTTAAAAAAAAATATAGCTTAAAATCATATTAATGATATTAGAATATTTATGATTTTACTAAGTTATTTATGTAAAACTAAACACAGTAATCTAAAATTCACAAATTCATAAATCCTACAAAGTAAATCCTTTAGAATTATTCCATATGAGATACGGGTTAGAATATTTCCATATCTACTATATTTGATATGTAGTTATAGCCGACTTAAAGAGAATATGTTTAGGAAGAAGATCTTTTCTGTGATCTAAACCAACTTGCATATCTATTGTGGAGCGTACAACTGTCACAAAGAGGAAAGGCAAGACAAGTTCGGCAATGATTACCAATAAATTGAAAAGTTGATTATATTATAGGTATGATGATATAAATGACAGATGAGAGACAGAATGAGAGAAAGATGTATTAGTATCCTCTATTTTTAATTAACTTTGTTATGATGGAAAATAATAGCGTTGTTGCTTTGATAAATCTGAGTGCAGTGGTTAATTTAATTGTTTATTCGTTGTAATGAAAGCAAACTTCTCCTACGTACAATTTAATTAAATACAAACACCGTATCAAATATTCGATATTGTGGGGGTGCAGGGTGAAATCAAAATACAATACAATGTACTATGTAAATGCATAATTTAGATTTTAACACAATACGTTTGCAAACATCAAATGCTCAAATATTCACGAATAGTAACGACAATTACGTACACCGAGCACAAATACACCCAATGTGTGCAATCGGAAACTATCGGAATATAAATGATCAATTTACAATTTTGTTAGAGGTTCCAATAATCATTAAAAAAAAAAACATTCAAAATGTAAACGTAGATACCTTTAACTTTATCAAGAGGCAGTATCAGTTTTTTTTTAAGGATTCTATAGTAAATTGAATATTAAACAGTCAACTTGTAACAATGAATAGATATTTTTTTTTAAAAATACTTTGAATAAAAATAAGTATTTGAAAAAAATAAATAAACAAATAGTAAATACGATCTTAAACGCTATATGAAAATATGGTAAAAATAAAATTTATTTTCTATTATAAAACAGCCGTCTTTATTGTTTTCACTGCTGGAACTCTCCATCTCTAACAAAAAGAGAGTCTAGGCTATAGACCCACTAAGCTAGTCGAGTGTGGGATGGTGGATGTCACTTGTCCATGAAAGCCGTTGTTTATGGAACATGTCGGTTTCCTTCCGATTTTTTCTTTCTTTGGAAATCCATTTCCGTGTAAATCGAACCAATACCTTTTCGATACATGTAGCTTGCACCTCACAAATTGATCTATCGCGGCTTCGCTTTAACGAACATGAATATCGGATGTATGTTGAAGTAAATTTGATTTTAGTAAATTTCAGCTTTGGCGTTTGCTCGCAACATATCATGTTCGGATCCTTTGTAATACAGTAATCATCTCGTGTATACTGTACGCTTCCCTATATGGTTTAATACTATAACTATAACTAAGCGACTTGGGTAGGACTTATTGTTCGCTTATATCTAATTCAGTTGGTTACTATTCTCTCTATCTAACAGGATCGATCTAACAGGATTACTTCTTGATAACAGTTTCCTTCTTATTATTTTCAATTGCAATGATTATCATGGATTAATAATTGATTTTATTAATGTTTATATATGCTAGAATCTACTTTCTACGTAATTTAGAAAAAACGCGGTTTTTAATCAATGCGTGCATTAGGCATTGTGTATGCTACAAAATACAGCAAGGAAGATAGCATTTAAGGGTTGAAGTTATTTAACAAAATCAAACAAGTAGGGTTTAGTTTATAAAAAAAAAATCTTAGTAGCAAGCATATTACAGTGTCGACTTACATGGCCGAGTTTACACGCTGTTCTGTTCTATGTTATAGTAACTGTTCAGTTTCATGTTTCTCACGCGTCCTTGTCAGAATTAACGACGGTTTAACTCTTGGTCTTCTTTGATACGTGTTCCAGCTTCTAAGCTTCTATTTATTAAAGTGACCAATGACTTGATTCACATTGTAAAGTAACATACATATAGATAGATGAAATATATATCATCCAATTCAATTAATCAACCAAATGTAAAGGTTCTAACTGTGCCTGTGAACAATGGCACTTCTGAAGACCTAACTACCCCCATTGAGTAATATGTTTGAACTAGATTTATTTTATTAAAATAAATTTAAATTGTATTAAGCGCCTGTCATACCAAATCTTATTACTATTCACGTCTATGTCAATACGGTTAGCTTTCAGCAAATAATTACTTCTTGGTTCGTGTTAATGGCATAATTATAATTGCTAAATCATTACATACCTTCCCCTTCCTCCTCCCGTACACAGCTCAGTATAGTTAGAATAATTTTTTTTTTGTTCTCTCTCGTGATTTCGTTTAGCGCATAATTTTTTTTAATTTCAGTTAAAATAATATTGCGGAAAATTGAGAACAACTTCTTAACACTAATAATTTCTTTTTGTGTACCAAAAATTTACAAAATTATTCTCAGATAAAAGTAATAGAGAAGAAAGTAAATATTATGCAATATTTTAAGAGAAGTCTCAAGAGTTATGCTGTAACAAGTAAATAAAAATCAAAATAAATAATGTTAAACAGACAACGACATTTTTTTTTAAGTTGGTTAATAAACTGTGTCAAAATGTACATTGTATTATGAAAATCCAGTCACGAACGTTAGCACAGCCTTGTTGTGAAGATAAGAGCTTCGGAGAAAAAAACCAGAACGATAAACAACCACTGCCCTATTAAGGAAAATGTTAATGAAAAAAGATAACGAAGATTTATTAAAAATGTCTCTAAATAATATTTCTCTCAATTGATGATAGCAATATTTAAGATATATATATATATATATATAAGAAGCATGTGTGGAATGGTTTAGTACCATGCTTTAGTGCCTCTGCCTGTGAGTCGGAAACATCATTTAATAATCTTCCATCATCATCATCACCAGCCGTCAGACGTCCACAGCTGAATGTAGGCTTCCCCCAAAGATTCGCAAAAGCAGGTGAGGCTGGCTTGGGTCCCGTGACTTACCCCAGGACGGGCTATCCCAGCATACCGTTAGCGAAGCCGCGGTTCTGTTCCGAACGGAGATCGCGTGACTTTTCCAAACGCCGAAGGTGACTTCTGAGAGGGTTTTAGTGGGTAAAAATCTCGACATAACTCTGACTTCCCTCCAGAAGGCAGAGTATTTTTTCGAAGATTTCCCCCACAAAACAAAAAAAAGGGTCTCGTGACTTGTTTGATCCTGACCTGTTCGTGGTGCACCCTGCTAATGAATAAACGATGCTCTGGCTCCTCCCAATCCGTATTGAGCCAGCGTGGTGGGAAATGGCACAAATCCCCCCACATGAAGCCCTACCAAACGACGGCTCCTAGTGCTCGGCAGTACCGGAGGCCATGCTGACTGCGCAGGACCAATTGATGTGGCGATCTTTGGGGAAGGCTCATGTCCAACAGTGGACGTCTATCGGCTGATGATTGATTGATTTTTAAAGCGTATAAATAATATTTTTTTACGCTTTCTACCATTTCACCGCACCAGCAATATAAATATGTATATATTAAATACTAGCTGCTCCCCGCCCGCTTTGTTGGCTATAATAAGAAAAATGTCTTAAATATCCTTTGACAGCAACTGGTGGAGTCTTTTTATAGCAACCGCATAAACAATACGAAACGAAAATGTTCATTAAGTTAATTATGAATAAAATGATGAACGATCGATGAAATTCATAAAAAGACTAACGATCTACAAATCATTCATTATAGATCGCGATATATAGATTTTTTTTATATGTATAAACTTGTCCAAGTAAATATTGACCCATAAAATTTTCTAACAGAAACAGAATAATCAATTGGTTGAATTCAACTGTCAGAGAAAATGTTAAGCCGCGGGCTTTATTCCCGGTTACAAGCTTTGTTAAATAAAGGCTTTGTATAAATACTTCCTTGACCTGGGTAGATTTTTTGAAAATTAACACCTTTTTTATCATTTGGCCGTTTGATATATATTTTTAAAGCGAGTTAACATCATTTCATTATTTATTTATTTGGTAATTATTTAATTATATCTTACTAGTTTAATCTCTGTATTATCTGAGGTAGCGGATAATACCTAATTCCTTTTACTACCAGTAAATTCATACAAAGGCAAACAGATAAAGAAATAATCGATACTTTATATTCTTATATCGGTTAATAGAATAAAATATTTATATAAGAAACCACATTAGTATGTCGTTTCAAACTACGATGGAGGATATCTGAATATCAAATAATTGCAAATAGTTTCTTAAAATTTTTATTTATAACCGCTCTCATCGATGTACTTTCTCGATTTTAAATGAATATAAGTTGTGATCAAGATAATATGAAATCTACTTACACGTTATTGCTAATGCTCGCTACTTATCGATTAAATCCTATTGTAAAGAACAATAGTATTGTAAGCTGTAATAGTGATGAGGTAACCAGATATTGAATCCTTTTTATTCACAATTGAAATGGACTCAAAGCGCAATATGGATTGACTCCTCTCGAAAACAATATTCTGTTTATCATGTCAATGTCCTTTGCATTGTGTTTATCTAATCATTTAAATTCTAATCTATTGCACAAGTTGTTTAATTATAGAAAAATTAAATTAATGCAGTCTGTAAAGAACAAAATAAAATCATCAATCATTATGAAGGCTTGGTTTCCAGCGTACTTGTTCAGTTTGTGGTTCTATTATACTAGAAGATGATTGAATTAGATCCAATTCATCTCCATGGTTTTAATATTACCGGTAGCTTTCTAGCTCTTATTTCAATCAATTTTACAATGTAACGGTAAACTCATTTGAAATTGTATACTTGCTTCGTAAAATAGGTACATCTAGAGACTAACTTGAAAAAACTTTCACAAAAATTTCATTACACTACTTTTTGAATAATAAGTAGTTTAAGAACTTACAATATAAAAAAAAAATTAAAAATTTATCCTGATAAAGAATTATTTTGGAAACTACTGATTGTAATTTCCAAATTATTCCTTTTTTTCTTTTGCCAATTTCAATACCGTACGGATGTACGAACTCATATTGTCAAAACTATAAAATGTAGTATTAGAGAACTTTATACCTAACAAAGGCTCTAACTCCAAAAACTACCCTGGATTTTATTTTTATTCAATGATTATTTCTTATTATAACCTTAACGATTTCGGGACGAAAATGGAAGATGCGATAGAATAGGTTATTTTTATATTATTATATTCCAAACATGAAAACGTCAAAGGAGTATATTATAAGTAAATTAAGTTCTTCATCCACGAAATTATTTAAATTACCCGTGTTACCCTCTCCAATGTTATGTTAATGTGTTATCTCCAACTTTAATTACATATTTATAAAATTGTCAAATAATGAGAATAACACAATTAATACCAGATGCTATTTTATGTAGATAAATAACTGTATTATAACAAGAAACTTTAGGATAACAGGATAAATCAATTACACATTTTAAGAAAATATTTAGTAATTTTTCGTTCATCGTAAGTACATATTTTTTTTTCATTTCCTCCGCCTACCCCTGTTTTGTAAATATGTACTAAGTAAAGTGCCACTATAAGGTTTAATGATTAACTTACCATCATAAAGATCACAACTGGTAAAATTATCAATATTAAGTTAAAAAAAAATAATCGCGAATATTTTTACGCTACAATAATATTCTAATCGTGGCTCCCTTCTAAGTCTAGTTTATTTTATCAAGTGACCTATTCAATATTCTCAATATTGAAGAGCAAAAAATAGTGTGATATTTATGTTTATATATATTCATAACAAAAATAGAATTGCGAACTTACACTTTATAAAGTGTATACCTGAAAAGCATCTATTTTCCCTTACTGTTATAAGGGTGCACAGGATTTCTCGCCAACGAGAAAATATTACAATAAATATTTGTTTTATTTAATTTGTCAAATGCTTGTAATTGATCGAACAGTAGAAGAATGATGAAAGATCAGTCAAAACGCCGATTCAAATATATGTTAATTAAAGTATATCTTAACATTGATGGTAGCACATTCAATGTCACTTAGAAACACGTGCGTTATAATTATTTAATTTAGGGTACAGAAATTAATTTTAAGGTTACCTTTAGCAAGTCATGGGAAACAATTTTATTTGCTCATACTCAAATACTCATAACTGAAGTAGGTTAATTTGAATTGTTAAATGATATATATATATATGTGAAAGATCGTTATAACTTTGTTAAGGTTGTTGAACATAGTATTGTGTGATTTTCACTAGTTGGCACATCGAGTGAATAGTCGATCATTGATTAACTTATTTGAACAAAACTAACTTGAGCTGAAATCTAAGTCTAACGTCTTAATTAATCTTCTGTAACTAATAGGTGTTACCATGATTACTCTTAAAAATAAACTACTGATATGCTCATAATCTGTTTTAAAAATTATAATACATTCGCGACGCAACATTTTAGGAATTAAGCTATAACAAAAGTAACAGAATAAGAATGTGAAATCTATACAAAAATCGATTTTTTTTATTTAGTCCTCTCTGCCTTTCGACTACATTTTTTGTACGTTATTTACAGAAGCAAAATTGTTAAATAATTGTATATACAAAGAAAACAAATTACACGGTAGACTAAAATGTAGTTAGAATCTTACTAGAGTTTATTTTAATCATAGTTAAGAATTAGAAAATAAAATTTCGTCATAACCAAAATCGGCCTGCAAGACATCATTATCATCATCATCATAAACCAAACTTTTTAAAAGATAAAGTAGAAGCACCTTCGTATAAAATTATAATTATCGGAGAGAACTCTAAAACATACATATGAAAGGGTTGCGAAAGGTAAATTTTACCTTGATTTTTTGAACTGAAAATTGTAAAAAAAACGTTGCCGGGTTTTCGTTACATATAAGGGAAAGAGAAGAAAAATCATTTCAAAAGGAAATAATAACAACCCCTACGTTGAATCAGATACCATGCAAAAGGTTGTATTTATAAAGAGTACAGGTCTGTTTATATAACAAGCGGTACGTACT
The DNA here is from genome assembly GCA_029034505.1 of Ornithoptera priamus. NCBI lineage: Eukaryota > Metazoa > Arthropoda > Insecta > Lepidoptera > Papilionidae > Ornithoptera > Ornithoptera priamus. The sequence continues at coordinate 599,025 of JARDWD010000061.1, read as the reverse complement.
ATTGCGAACAGAGTACGAAAACTACCTATTTCAATATTTAACTAAGCTACATAGTTTTTTTTTCTAATTATAAAGTATTCTAATGAGGTTGTTATTTTTTTATTTAAAAAATTAAAATATGACAACAAGAGGATAACAATCCATTATACTCTCACTACTCGGAGCCATTATACAATTTCCACCATATATTTACTGTTAATACTTTCAAATTCTTCTTCTTGAGAGAGCTAACTGCAAATGTAGGTTGATGACAACAGTCATGCAAAGAAAGGTTGCATTTTTCGGAGACCTTCAAAGAGGATCACTTTATGAGTTCCCAAAATTGATCCTGGAGGGCAAATTTCTAAGAAAAGGTACACCTGGTAGACAGCGGAAGAATGGTTTGACGACATAAAGCAGTGGACCAGGTTTAAATATCATCAGTTAAAAAGAATAGTTTAGGATCGAACTGGTTTTCTCAATCCGATCACCAAACTTCAGTTTGAAGCGGGCACCTAGTGATGATGATAATACTTAATGTGTATAATCTGAAACAGAAGTATATAAGAAGGAAATGGAATGGAGAAAGAAAGTGGAATTAATAAAAACAGAAAGAATGATAAGAAAAGAAAGAAAGAGGATAATAAAAGAAAAAAATAAAGGAAATGTAAAAAAGCATTGCAAGCCCAGGCTCAAATATGACCGGAAGGAACAAGCTTAAAAAAAACCTTAAACAGAAGTTATGTATCCGATTATAACCTAGTTTTTTTTTATGTTTAGCACGTTTTACTCTAATGATCTATGTTTCACTTGATTCCTCTATGGTACGGTAGCCAAGCGCTGGTCTTGTAAAACCGAGGATTTGTCTCCTGAACCACATTTGGTGATGTTTGAATGATAGTAGAGAATTTTTATTCTGCCGCCGTAAAAGCATTGAGTAGTTCCGGCTGACACCGTATAATACGTAACGTTATTAATGTTGCCACTATTGGGATTTTATTTCACAAGGAGACATATATAGTCAATGTTAGAGACAGGAAGCTCAAGCTCTGTGGAGATCGGTCCAGTGCGTTTTCCACACGATTAACACATACGACTGCCTACAACCGGAGCTATCATGGGCAACAGGGGAAACAACCCTTAACCACCTTTAGCCTCATCATACAACCTTATACCATTTAATTAATGATATAAGGTTGTGTGCAAGGAATGAGTGTTACTTTTAGTGAAATATATTTTGTTTTTTTTTTTTTAATTAAGGTTTTGCGTAAGATAGATTTTCAATATTTTTTTTATTTCAGGTATCGCCAAGCATTCTTCAATTCTAACAGACTATGAGGAGATCCTCAATGTTAACCAGGTAACTGTATATACTAGAACTTTTTAAAACATTCTTAAACAGATTTACGAATGCTTTGTTTCTTCATTACTTAAGTTATTTAGATTTACGATTTGATATATGAGTAATACTTTATTGTTTATCCTGTTATAAATAATATAATAAACAGAACATTCGTTTAACAATAAACATGTAACGTATTACTTGTTATAATAAAAATTTATTAAATGTAGTTTTTTCTAATAGTTATTGAATTAGGCATTCACAGTGATAAAAACTTGCTTTTGTAGCCAACACATATATGTCTATCGTTTATATATTTATATAAAAGTAAAGACTTTTCGAGTTGATACTTATTTGAAATTCAATTGTAATCAAGAATATTTGCTATAAATTACAAATTACGATTTTTGAAAATTATATTGGCCTGTATGTGTCAGAGATGAAAACTTGAATGTTGTGCAAATGCAGTTAAATTCGGAACGGGAACACGGTTATAGGCTTAATGTCAACCGCTCCATCCGTACCATACAGTAATAAATGGGATTAGTTTCGGGTGTGAAACAAAGCGGATATTCATGAATATTTATGCAGTTATTATTCATAATAGGCTTCGTGCGAATTTTTACCACCGCTTCAATTATCGTTATAATATTACAATTTTTACGTTTCGAAACATGTTCAATATAACGCATCGACATTATCTGATCTTATAAACACTGTTAAAGTTTCCGTTCGTTTAACGTGTTCGTGATTTGTTTATATCAAGTTTCCTAAATTCTGGTCAGTGAATGTTTCACAAATTACAATTGTTACATTAATATGAAATCCTCCCTCTCCACGTTAATTAACAAACAACAAATTACTAAAGGGGCAAAGCTGTTGCACGAGCGGCGGTGACGAGATCGTGCTGTACCCTCGTAACTCTTAATTAATTACACAAGGACTGAATCCTTATTTGTAAGGATACTTTTCCTACTTTGCTATCTGTGAATATAATACCAGCGAAACTTTGCAGAAGTTGTCCGTCCTGTCTAATGTATAATACATTTATATACCTCTCTATATCTTACTACCAGTTAACTTATTAAAATAATTGAATGATGTTTATGTATTTTAACGTAAAGTTATAGTAAGTTACTACTAAAGAATAATATAACATTACCTATGTAAGTACATATATACGTGACCAATATTAGCCATCCGTTGGATAATTTGGGGGATATGCGATGTCGTACAAAAATTTGTTCATGTACAAATACTTTTTAAAATTGTTATAAAAGTATTGTATATAACATATAAACAATAAACATTATTTTTCGTATATTCTTTTAAGTTTAAAAAGTATAAGGAGCCGCATTTTAACTGTTATCGCCAATATCCTACCAACACAAAATGGTGAAAATTTCTTTATTACAGAAACGTTTTCAAAATAATATATTGATATCACGTTCTTATAAAACGATATTAAAAGTTTAGCAGTTAAATCTTGTCAGGCAATCATACTTCAGCAACTTTAAATTAGCGGTGAAGTTTAAAATTATCTACAAAAGCTACAATAGAACTACAACCAAACAAATATTACTTTTGAAAAGGGAGTCGTGTATTTTGCTTTTGCTTTTTTGCTTATATCATTTAATTTTACTTTTATATATATATACATAATGTGAAAGATATAATACAAAAAATAAACATCACAAACGAAATGGAAAGAAGTTCTCAACTCGTACTTTTAATAAAGTAATAGTACTCTAGGGGTTGGAAGACAGTTAAAACAATATTGAACCTGTTAATTTCGGTAAAACAATTTAACGATTCTTTTTTTTTTTGTTACCAAGAGTCCCAAAGTCTCGTCAAAAAGATGGACTCGTAAAAATTAAAAACACGTTCTCTATCTTTGTTATGAGAAATACTCTTTTGGAACCGGCTAAAAATTTCTTTGAAACAGAGTAGTTTTTTTTTGAATATCTGTTTATCGTCAGATTATTTTCATGAGTATAAAAACCCCGTTAGAATAATTTCAACGACGATAAGAAGGTTAGCAATTAAGGAATAATACTTAAACAATTTAATGTATCAAGAATTTTATACACATAATTGAACTTTCGAGTAAATTGTATATGCGTATATATAAAGTTTTAGTCAATGGGCTACCATAGTTGCTATATGGTACTTACGTAAGTCTTAACCTCATAGTATTTTTAGTTATCTATCATATAAAGCGTTTCTCGTTCAACATAAAATCAAAATGTGTCCTCTCAAAGGACACACTTGTTTATTGCTTTCCTAAATTGAATGTAAAAGTTATATTTGAGTGACAATTTGTACTACTATACGCCTATATAAAAGTTATGTCAGCTTGATTATGTTCCATGTGACATGGGAACCCGCAAGTTTTTTTACTCCAATGAGATCACGTTTATTTATAAAATGTTATCAGACATCTTAAAAATATAACACTGAATACATGTAATAACATTCTATTTGGGAAAATTTATCATCATCATTTCAACCGATGGACTGCAGGACATAGATCTCTTGTAATGTGTTCCACAAAGCACGGTCTTGCACTGTTCCAACCCTCCCCTCCCAGCGCTTCTTTTTATGTTCTTTGTCTATCTAATCGAAGGACTGCTAACGCTATGCTTTCCGGTGCGAGATTTCCAGCACTTTAAGATCCTAACGTCCATCAGTTTTACGAGGTATGTGTCCCGCACATTACCGCTTTAGCCTCGCGACTCGTAGGACTATGTCGCTGACCCTGGTTATTCTGCATATCTCTTCATGTCTGATTTGATCACGCAAAGATACTCCAAGCATTGCTCTCTCTATCGCCAGTGTGTGACTCTGAGCTTTCTTATGAGGCCCGTAAAAAATCTATAGATTTGTTTAATATAATAGTGATACGAGTATAGGCAGGTATGCACAATTTTTGAATCCTAGGATATGATTAATTGTAAACAGACATGAATGACGCTTACTTCATACAAAGTGATTGCTTCTAACAATAGCAATGTTCATCGTTAATTAATTTTCTGGTTAGCTGCCTTTAGACTAAAGGTATAGTCGAATATTAGTAAATTCTGCCTACAAATAGGTGACATGCTCGAGCGTAGCTCAAAGAGATTATGCTTCGTCCTATTATGTGTAGAACTATACAATGCCTTATAATAATAGAGTTACCTCCATTGTACTTTTACACGTCTCCCACTAAACTTAATGAATATTATTAATTTACTGTTAAGGTAAAGGCAGATATTATTGCGGTATACAATATTATAAGGACCTATAACGGAGTATCAAATACTCGATGATTAGTTTCCATTTAAAATATATTACCGAGCAATAACGCTACTAGAATTTTTACCTACGGTTATGTTATTTAACACTTAAATTTTTTCTATGTTAAATAAATCTAATAGACCATGGGATAGCCGTATGCTTGATAATAGAGAGGATCAGAATAATAACATAAATTTCAGTTATTACGAATTAATGATGGACAGTCATTGGAATAAAGATTTGCAGAAAAAGCTGTTTCTATTTTAATGAAATGTATTGAAAAAAATAATTTAAGTACTCAGATCTTTTTCTATACTCTTTAATAGGAATTATCATACCGCGGTATCAGACAATGACGTCTTTCTGACTACAATTTTTTTTAGCAATAAAACACTTGAAATTAATTAAAACTATTAAACTAATATTAAAACAATCAACAGCTATCGGGGGTAATCATTATTGTGTAAAATTTACTGCCCCACCTGCCTTTACCTTATAGTTCGATTTAATAGTATTCCATTATATTTATAATGCCTTTTCAATATCAAAATTTCAACCTTAAGGTAAAACGTAAGGAAGAAAGCATATATAGAATAATGAATGAAGAATAAATTAGCTTTTCAGGTCTGACACTTTATATTATTTTCAGCGCTTTGAATGGCCGATTATTCAGCCTGTGAAGTCGGGGGAGGTGGTTATAGTGGAGCTCCTGATGCGCGGAAAATGGATAACACCTCGTGTGCTGGGCGTCTACCGCCTTGGACTGGACATACTTGTGTCAGACGGCCAGCTTGCCGTTACTGATACTCTGGTCGATAACCGTAATCGCGCTGTCCCGGTAAGTAGATCTTTACCGATTATACGCTTAAGTTGCAGAACTTTTACATCGATTTCTTATTTAGGTACAATTCTTTTTCTACGAACGCTTATTTTCATGAAAGTCAGAGGGAACGGTAGATAATCTTACTTTCAAACGGAAAATTCGAGATTAATAGGAAACCTTACCCAATAGGATATGCTCTAACTCTTCACCGGGACTTTTACTTAGCTTTACTAAAGGAAGACTACTTCGTATTTGATATTTCCGACTGACAGGCGAAATATCATTTTTATTCACCGTCTTCGACCAACCAAAGTTATTATATATATATTCTCTTCATGGTGAAATTGCTCTGGCGTGAAAACACACAGATACTTAAAGTTATTTTAATCGTTTCATCGATATTAACATTGTAGGAACATATTAAATATATATACTTTAGATACATTCAAGAAATATCCTGAAATTTGTTGTGCCTTATAAATGAAAAATGATATTGAAGTAATATATAGATCAAGTGTATTGTGCTCCGGAGATCTGATTGGAGAAGAAAGATTGATTCATTTTTATTATATACAAGTAGTCTATGTAGACTAACTCTTCATAAGCTTCAAGTAATATTTTTTCTCGGCTGAACTGATGCAATTTTAAATATGGAACTGTTAATATTTTATTCGTTACAAAACTGCTTATTAAGTATACAAAGAATTTTTTTTTTAAACCTGTGCTAGTAAATGAATAATTTTACTGCGTGGAGGTGTTGAAAAGTTCATTGGAATATTCATTGTCGAGAAAAAGTTACACCGAAATCTTTTTACTTACGTTTATAGGATTTTTTTTTAATACTTCTTTAGTTTTGAAGAATTTTGTACGTGTTAAGTTTTCTCTTAAATGCTCGAGATATATTTGTATCGTATAATTGATAGTGTAATGTGATTTATGAGATGTGCCTTTAACAATATGAACGGTACTTATGCTGATGAGCCCGGTATATTGCAGCCCACGTAAGCAATTTCATTTGCAAACTTTTAACCGGATGTAGTAGACGTAACAAATTGCTTTAAGATGACAATAATATGCGCTGTTATAGTATCAAGCTAGATAGTTTATTGCAAACAAGGCTGCATCGCTTGCGTTGACTCTTTTATAATATTATAATGTTATATCAGCTTATAGACTTTTATTACTGGATAAAGGCTTCCACCATTTAAAATTGGATTAAGTTATAATACTAGTTTTAGTAATAAGTATAAACTCTAGTTATTGATCATAAATTTTCGAAATTTGTACTATTTAATTTTAAAAAACCTAATCTACAGTTATTCTAGAATAAAAAATAGATTTCTAACATTATCGTTTAACACGATGGTGTATAGATAGATAGATAGATACTGGGGTCTCCTAAATGGCCTGTTTAAATCATTGTAGTCTATATAGTCTACTTTTCTAACCATCACACTAGTATTGTGTTCTAAACATAGTTTTTTTTTTTAATTAAATTAAACGACGAGATGAACGAGATATTCACGTAATGATAAGTGATACGTTTGTCCATAACAACGTGGCGGTAGTTAAGACGATATATACCGCACCATATTTCACTCGTCGCACGAGACATAAGATGTTACCCCAGTAATTTCATCAGCTACAGTGCCCTTCAAACCGGAATACAGCATTTTTTGCACACTATTGTTTGGCGGCTGAAAGGAGCGCTGCCGTGGTACCTATCTAGACGGTCTCCGGCAACAGAGCTAGCACCAGTATATATATGTATGGATTTAGAGACTCGAGTTGAAGTCATACATCTTGAAAGTGCGTCAGATCATTTTGGGCAAGCACGTCTCAACATCTCTTCCCTCATTGTTACTTAATACCATTAGTTGGTATAAGTCAATTATATATAAAAATAGTAAACATATGTTATCGAAATATCATATTACACTGTAAAAGATAAACAGAGCTATAATAAACTTTACCATTAAGTAAGAAAAACGCACGTTATTTTCATAAGACCTAAAAAAATATTTCGAAATTTTCATCAAAACCCAGTGTGCCATAAAATCATGTAATTTCGTATAAAAATGTAATAAATGCTGTATTCCTGTGGTAATGTTCACACTTTACATTTAATTTTTATGGACCATGAACATCCATGTTTCCTATTAACCAGTAATTACTACAAATAACAAAGATATAGTAATTTCATCAATATCTGTCGATTTTTTTACTTGCCGTAGTTCTCCAAATATAATAACTTAAAGAAAATAAATCAATTTTGAAGGTTAGCGAAAAATGTAATGATAACTTTAATAATTAATCTGTAAAAAATATATAATGATGAATACCTAACCTGATAGATAGTCTAACAATTAAGCTGTTTTGTAGTTCAAGGTTTTACTGCAAACTACACGCTTACCAACTCACTTATATAACTTCAGTTCAAATAATTACCATAATGAAACAAATTAAGAAGTTTGTAAGAAATAAGGATTAAACTAGCTTCCAGTTTGCTATAAGCTTGACGGAATAAATAATGTTATGATATTTGTTATTTCCGGTTATCAAAGCAACTTCAGACTAACAAGTTTGTTTCACAGTCCAAATCAATGCTTCAAAGCAAAATGGTGCACCATGATGATTTCTGTGATAAAAATCTTTGTATTTAGTAACGTTATTACACTGATTCATTTTTTAATTTGGTCAAGGTTAGTATAATATAATTGGAATGTAAAAGGCGGTAGGCTCACAAAGCATCGCCTCGGGATTACTTTTCAATACCCATTTGTAGAAACAGATAAAGAGAAAATCGACTAAACGAAAACCTAAATAAATAACTCAATGTTTGTAACCTATTTCAGCACTGTTAATTATATTGTTTTATTTATCTGTTTATTTATTTTAAATATAATAAACGTGTCTCTTTAACATTATACTGTATTACCTTTCAATGATACCATTATAAAAAAATATATGATAATTAGTAAAATGAGACTAATATAATTAGTTTACCCGTCTAGATTAAGGCAAAACATGACATATATATGTATATACTTGTATACATATGTATGTATTAATTATCTACACTGCGTAGTCTCAGTGGAGAGTGCTAACATTTTGTTCAGAATATTTGAAAAGTTTAGTCCCGAGTCAACAAAACTCACATGTCGTTTTTATTTGAAATGAAAATGTTGTATACTTAATGTTTATTATATAGTGGCGTTATGTGTCATAGTGTATACTGACGGTAGGTCTCTGATGCTGGAGATCGTCTACATAAGTAATACCGTAACGCCTATTTCTACCGCCAAACAGTAGTGTACAAACACTACTGTGTTCTATTTTGAAGAGCGCTGTAGTGAAATTACTGAATCAAAAGACCTTAGCATCTTATGTCTTAAGGCGATGAGCACAGTGTGGTGCAATGAACGTCCCGCTCATCTAGTCACTAAGTAGAATAAGAAAAAATATGTTAAACAACTTTATTACTTACCATTGCAAAACATATCCGCATAAACATTGGGAATATTCATCACATTATTGGTATGTAGTAAACATATACCTATAGATGTAAAATTACATACTCTGGCTGAGCAATACATCCTCATACACACCTCAAGGTATCATTATTATCAGCCGACAGACGGCCACTGCTGGACAGAGGTACCTCAAGGTATAAGCTAATATAAAATAAAATAGGAATTCATTTGTACTTATATCTGACTTAATTACCAACAAGTTATGTAAACAAGAACGTTTTAAGAAACATACTTTCTTATTTTTTCCGTTTAAGAACTTATTGCAGAAATCTTAACAGTAACAACATTTAAGTTTTACTTAAAGGCATAAGCCAAATTGAAGTTCACGCCTTCTACTAGTTTACAATGCTTGAGCATTTTCCTGAGAGAAACTTAAAAACCTCGCAATTTGTTTTTAAGTTTTCATGTGAAATTTTCTCGAGTGGCTTCTTCACTCAGAGTTTGTTGTTTGTTCTTCAATTTCCTTCAAGCACTATTTCTTTAGGAGTTCTTTAAAAGTCTAAGTAAAATTTATAAAGATATTAAATTACAAAAGTTTTATAGCAAACCCTTATACATGCAAATGTAAGGTAAAATTGAATTTTTCATATAGTACTTTTTTAAACGTCATTTGTAGATAAATTGAGTAATATTATCGTATATCCTTTTGTGATATTATAATAGTAACAATAATGTTTTTTTATGTATCTAATAATATATCCAAATAATTCAATATTTAAACATTCTTCTCCATATTTTCCTCGCAGACGACGTTTAATTGAGACTATTACTACAACAGAAAGGGAAGAAAATAGATTATTACAGGACAATTTACAGGAAAATAATTTAGTTATTTTGTGGTTAGTTATTTAGTTTCTGTTTATTTTCTCTATGATATTAGTTTCCTAGATCGATGGTCTTGGTAATTGATTAGAGTTTTATGTCCAGCTGTGGACAAGAAGAGACTGAAATGATGATGATGTTTCACATATCACTATATAAAATATTTAATTCCAAATAGCATTTTAATATGGTACATGAAATATATATCATACGATTTGATAACAACCTCTTAGATGAGATTGCTGCTGTAACAAATCTTGAAAATCAATTTTCCGCGTGTTACGCAAAATAAACTTTGTGCTGATATTAAATACAAATTCTTGGCAGCTTCTATACTTTATTTTGAAAATATAATTAGATTTTTTTGCTAACTAAAGTCATGAATAAATTCATGATACTTTAATATCTACCTTTACAATAAAAGTTGATTACAAATTCCATGAAGTTTAATATACTTTAACATAGTTAAGTAAAAATTAACACGTAACATTATTTATATATTTAAATATGGACAACTTAAGTCCATTCATTACCTTGTTAGTAATACAATACACAACTTAGGTCTAAGTTAGTACTTGTTGTCCAAAAAGGATTTTATATACGTAATTATATATTATATATACTGTTGGTAAGTCTCTGTTGCCGGAATCTATCTAGGTAGGTAGGTACCACCGCAGCTCCTATTTCTGCTGCTAAACATTACTGTTCCGGATTTGATAGGTTTGTAGCTCACTAGCTACAAAACCTGTCATAATTACTGTCTAATATCACTATATTACTGGGGTAATGAAACATGGCATCCTATGTTTCAAGGTCACGAGCGCAATTTGGTGCTGAATACACCATCCGAAATAGCACCTTGTTGTTATGGGCCGGCGTATCACTTACCATCAGGTGAACGTCCAGCTCGTCTTATCGTTTCATTGAATAAAAAAATTCGTTATTTTTGCTTATTAATTATTAAATTATTCATATTATACTTTCCAATGCCTTCAAGTATTACAAGGATTTTTGCTGTCTGAAGTTTAGGTAGATACTTGTAATATGTGTTAATTTTTTTTCTTAATTCAATGAAACGATGAGACAAGCTGGACGTTCACCTGATGGTAATACCCCAGTTCATAACAACATGGCGCTAGTTAGGGTGATATATACTGCACCACATTACGCTCTTCGCCTGAGACGTAAGATATTGAGTCTTGTTACGCTAGTAATTAGATAAGCTACAGAGCCTTTTAATCCGGAACACAGTAAATTTCTTTTCGAGGCGTGAATTCTTTGTTATTATTGGGTTCCTCTAACATTGCACCCGAATTCCTCGGATGTTATATTGGAATAATAAAAGAAGCTACCTGTGGGTGTTTGTATTTGTCCAGACAAGCGGAACTCACGGATATTGATAAGAACGATGTCCCGTATCAACGAAAAATATGAAAGGAACTTTTGTTCAATACTTTTTTATTCACTTAATTCAGTTACCCTAGCAAATATTGTATTTATAGCAAATATCCTCACCAGCAATAAGATTTTCGATGTAATAATTTATCACATTTACTACTCAATATATGAAATACAATTTTTTTTAAGTAAATATTTCACATTGACTATCCGCTTAGATTTTAAATGTGCTACTTAAGAAAATTTTACTAGAAAATTAATAAGCGTATTTCATTTAAATATTTAAGTATCTATAGAAAGTAACTTTATTTTTCCACTTGTTGATTTATTCCATTTGTCTTCATCTCGCTGAAGTTCCTTTCATGAAATGTACTTGTCGGTTCTTAAATTGTTTTTAAGTATGCTAAACATGGAAATTAAATTTACATTGCTAGGAAATGTAGAGAAAGATTTTAAGATTGTATTACACCAAGGTATATTGTATTGAGCTTATACTATATAGCTTATTTTAATTAATAATGCCATAACGAATTTAGATTGAGTGTTTAGTAATCATGTGTTATACAAAAATCATGGAAACCGTCCATTTAACTTCATATTATATTTCACATTCAGAATGAAGTTGGTGAAAATGTTCGCTCAGAGTACTCTGGCTTTTATATGTTCACAGCCGTGACATAGCAATGCTGTTACGGACATGTACAATCTGAAAGAGCCAGCTCGATGTGAGGATTGAAAAGAAAAGTAGCCTCCGAATAGAACATATTTTCAGATTTATAAAATATCTTTCTACAATCTGTTGCAGGGTAAGATGAAAAATCTATTTCTGTTATGTCAATTGCAACATGTAGCAAGAGACTTTCTAACTTGTTGGAAGCTTTCAAAGTTATTCATAAGTTGATATGGTAATAATAATGATCAATTTCAGGATCACACAATAATAAATTCAGCAATCTTTTTTTTTTAAAAAAAAGTGACTTAAAAAATCTAATAGATAATGAAGTATTATATTCGCTTAGTATTGCTTTGTTCTCCTTAAACAGGATTATAATTTGGATTATTTTAACTATAAAAACGAATATCAAAGTATACAAAACAAATAGTTGAAGTTATAACAATTTGCCCGCATACTCTTTATGAATCATGTGTAGGCATAACTTCCTTTGTAGATTATTCTAGTTGAATTTGTATAAGGCTCAATAATTACGTACATTATTTGGGTTATATTCGTTTGTTAGAAGTGTTACAATAAATTTTGTTCCGGTTACAACTTTAGAAAAAGGAAATGTTTGATAGCACAAGCGTCCAATAAGATTTTATTATCGTCACTGCATCTTCGATTCAACAGCAGGGGGATAGGGAGAGCGAGACCTCACAGCATCGTCATTCTTTCCACTTCAGCTCAACAATCTTTGCGAAGCAAGTGAGGACGAAGTCTACAGATATTCTCATGTGCTCAACCAAGTGCAACGAGCCGGAAATGTAGTTTCGTCTTTGCTTTGACAACTCAACATCGTTATCATTTCGATCGAATGATCTCTGTTCGAAATTGATCGCTTTTAATATATTCCAGTGGGTCTCAGCGATTCTTCTGGTATCATCTATACACTTATTGGTACGTCAATCAATGCTGTATCTTCACGTGCGAGTGCACTATTTCAGTTCTTTAAGCCCTTAATGTTCATTGATTCTGAGAACTATCTATCCTGCCATTCATACTTCAATTCTGCAACACATACGGCTATGTTATTAACTCTGGTTTTCCCATGGATATCATCATTTCATTAAGTAGATCATAGTTATTTTGACTCGTGTCCAGTACAGATCACAACAAACCAGCTCGCGAACGAGAGAATACGTACGCATACGTGGCGTGTATCCATCACCACAGGAGTACCACCGTGACACCGCTCTAGACAGACGTTCTTTGTTATTCCGTCATCGTTCTCTCACCTGCCACTCGAAGACTAAGCAATCGAATCTGTTGCTTATATTTGTAACAAATGTTGAGTTATTAATTTGTTTATTTAAACAATGCGCTGAAGCAAACAAGAGCGCGGCGTCGAGTCGCGCTATCAAATAATGGACTGAGTATAAAAGACGGCGTCTTGCAGTAGAACTCAGATTTCTAAGACAACGGAGTTAGCTGTATAATAATATTTAATTTGTTTTATCATTGTAAAGTGGATTGTATGAAATACATGGGTATTGTTTGAAACATGCGATTTATTTACAAAAACTAAACTATACAAACCCTATATTGGTAACCTAACATCAACTGCAAAAAAACGCATACAATATTCAGCTTTAAGCTAATGTTGAATTGTATATGCTATGATAAGCTTATTACTTAGAGAAAATTTTGGAGCAAAAAGATGTGCGGGAATATTTTCCCCTTTTCAAACATACGTCGCCGGAACATCATAATAGTAATAGATAAATAACTTGATACTGCGGTGTTATTACAGAACATGAGCCAAATTTCATTCACGTTTATTTGTTTTGTATAAACTGTTTACAATATAATCATAGGAAATCATAAATTTACTGTGTATAGTTAAAAAAAGTATATTACTGCAGGAAATATTAAACCTCACCATCTCATTTAACAACAGCTTAAGAGAACGATCGGTAAAAAATAATTATTTATTAGGAGCACATACAATGTATTAATTTATATAGAATGCTTTGTTTTTGTGTATTTTTTTTTTATTGAACAAACTAAACGCGCGGGTCGTTCACCTGATGCTAAGTGATAGACTCGCCTATAACAACATGGCACTAATCATTGGTGGTAAAAATAGGAGCTGTAGTGGTAACTACCTAGACAGTCTTTGATAACAAAAATCTACCACCAGTGTTATATAGTGTAATCAGTGGAAAATTGCAAATGTCCCATTAAATAGTAATTCTAGTAATTTCTATAAACTTTTACTGTAACCTTTTTAGAAATACTCAAGAATATTATACTTGCGCTCACACATGGTCCAAAGTACAGCTTAATTCCATCGAACAAAGCATGTTACGTGGGGAGGTCCATAAATTCGCGGAATGAGGAGGAAGGGGGTAGAAATTAAACATAAAACTATTTTTCCTATTCAATATATATTATCTCGTATATATGTTAGATATCTTAAATCTATTCGCCAATATTAAAGACAGATATAGCACTAAAAAAATCACTTCAGTTCGCTATTGATTATAAAAACATATTAAAATAAATAAATTGTGACAAGTTTTACTATTAAGCAGTTACATAGGAGATTCCGAGGAGTTAATTTACAGCATAAGGCCTCATTATAAATGGTAATTGATCAGTTTCCAGTCTAACTAATAGTCGCTCATAAACTACCCAATTTGTTTAATAATTAAACGATCAGCGTTTCCGGGTCACTTAATAAACGATATTAATGTTTCGATTTAACAACACGATTACATTTAACTTGATTATGTTAATACTTGATGATGATATAAATCACTCATAAATTAAAAGAGTTAGTATAAATATATTTTAATGAGCAAGTTCAGCTGTTAAATTTAGACTCATCTCGACATTCGACGCTTTTTTTAAATTAAGTTTAACGCCTAAGGATTTCAAGTGGTGATTACTGGACACTTTCCGTTGGTTTAAAGTGGTTAGTGCCTATTTCTGCCGAGCAGTAATGCAAACTTTACTTAATAATTTCAGTTTTACTTCCTGTTTGAAAGACGCTCTAGTGCTTTTATTAGTGATTTCACTAGTAATTTATTTATTTTCATTAGGCTGGGTACTTAGTCGAAATACAATAGCGCTTAATATTTTGTAAATAACTTTGTTTGTAAATAACTTTATCCACTGCCGCATTTATCTATCGAATATCGTTTATCAGCAGATGAGCTTCCTATTCGTTTTGTTGTTTCTTTGTATGAATTAGTTAACTTTAAACGAAGATTTACCAGGTTATAACTCAAAGTGTCTAGATATCAAAAGTTCGTAAAATACATTTTATAGATAAAGTACACCAGGTTCAAAAAAAAATTTCAACAGTATACGTAATCTTAGTTATAACGAATAGTTAAAATCTTATAACTATCATTGTTCATGGTTAAGTTAATTAAAACTTTCAGGGAACCCCGATGCCTTAAAATTAAAACAAAATTTTCTAAGTTATGCCGTCCCAGTTAAAGTGAAATTGGAAGTAAATTATGAACCATATTTAAGTTTTTTCTATTTATTTATGAACTTATTCATCTGCTATAATAAATTTGAAATTTATTTCTGCAAATTGAACTCTTAGTCTCATTAAAGCACTTTGTTAACGTACAGATGTTACTTAAGTTAATAAGGAAAATGAATTGGTTTCATTGAATTTATAGACATCACGAAGTTCACTTAAGCAAGTATGTGTTAATTAAATGAATATTTTATGTCCATCATCCAACATCTAATGCGCGATGTAAATTATAGTTCAGTTTACAAAAATATTTTATAATGGTAGTAGGTCTCTATTGCCGGAAACCGTTTAGGTAGGTACCAACGCAGCTCCTGTTGCAGCCGACAAACAGTAGTGTGCAAACATTAATGTATTCCGGATTGAAAGGCGTTGTTAATTTTTAAAATATTCAATACTGCGACATTTTCTACACGTTTTGTTAATTACTATACATATTTCATATATTCTGTGTCAAGCCACAAAAAGCACAATGTGGTGTAATGTTTACTATCTTAACTACTACTCATCATTTTCTAAGCAGACGTAACATCATGTGAAATATGACTAAAAGTGAAATTTGATAATAGCAGATAACATTATAAATACATGTCAACTCTATATAAACAATAACAATATATTTACCCCTAATCTTCCCCGTAAACTTTTATAACGAGTTTTCTTTTTCAAAAGTACATGTTATACTTGTTACGAAGGTTTGTATAAGTAATGAGTGAATATTTTAATTTCCAACTCCACAACCTTTGAAGTAATTACCACAATTTCGCCAATCGCGGTAACATGGTGACGGAAGAGTCATAATTGCAAATTGATTATTTTTGACATGCATCCAAACCAACACAACTGATGAGATTTCACAATCTTTACTCGTATACGCTACATTTTAGTTAAGAAATCGATTATATTCATAACAATATCTTCCGTTTTATCTAAATTTTAAAAACATCATTCCCAAAAAAAGATGTGAAGAAGAAGAAGAGATATAGAGAGGATTTCTGGTATTTATTTACCTTTACCGTTACGAGCGCTGCCAAAGGTTCCGTAAACACGAACAAAGAATTCTCAGTAAGCTGTTCCAAGACACATTTCGCGCACAAAAGAAAATATGAGAATTATTTCTTCCCCTTAAGCCTTTAGCATCCGACGCCAGATGTGTCTCACAAAAGGAAGATTACAGACTTTATTTTTAAAGTCTTTTGATATACAGTTCTTTCTGAGCGGAACTAGTTTCTCCAATTTAGAGCAATGGGCACGAAAAATTTATTTAATGGTAGCAGAAAGATTTTTTTTTTTATTAAACTTCGCTTGAATGTCACTGTTATGCACGAGTCGTTAGAGGGTATTGATAATTTCTTTCTTTTTTAAAACATCCAATGTTTTCGTGAGTACTCAAGTATTTAAGTTCTGTACAATTTCAACTCAAGCTAAGTCAGAATATTTATAATAAGATTATTAAACTATAGATAAGAAAACACAGCTTAGAGTATAATAAAGTCAATTGAAATATTGCAAGTGTTAATTTTTTGTGTATCAGAAAATTGTGGTTTTAGCATGAGTTATAATTATAATATAATTTATTTACTTACGGCTGATTAGCTTACACAACAGTATTTGGACAGATTTGTTGAATAAGCTCAAAATTGATCTAGTTTATCACTAAAGTCTAGGTTAATGCGGAATCTTATTGAAACATACTATGTAGAATTATTAAATGCATGCATGCAAGATCACGTTCTGACTTATGGGCTTACTTATGTAACCAAGTGTTGGGTTAGTAAGTTATGATGTGTTACATAAGTTTCGCGTGAGCATTAACTATGCTATTAACAGCAATGGCTCCCTTCGTGCAATATGTCCAAATGCATTATTATAGCAAAGTATTTGCTACTTAGAAAATAAAACAGATTTTTCTATTTAGGTTTTACCACAATGAGACACGTTACTTTTTATAATTACGGTTGAAAATTTGATTTATTCATACTTCCCATCCGCAAGTAAATAATAAAAAAAATATTAAATTAAACCTTCCTCATGCTGATCCCTATTGCCACAGACCTCATTAAAACTTCAGAATCTGTTACAAGTGGAAAAATATCCAGTTGAACAGCATCAACTGCTACCCATCTACATTTCAGAAAAAAGTTAGATTTCAAGCAAAAGTTACACTGTAGTTCAGTGCCGTCACTTGTATACACGTTTACTTATATTTTAAAAGATAAAAGCTGAATTTTTTATCTGTAACATTTGAGTTTAAAAGCTATCTGGACCCGCAGTCCTGTCATGAGAAATAAAGTAAGAAATACAGGTTTTGTTTAACTAACTGCAAATTTTAAAACCAGAAAGGAGAGAGAATAAGATTTAACGGGATAAATTTAAAGCTGGAATTTTTCTCATACAGTTGCTTCTTTGTAAAATTTGCTAAAGCTTAAGATATTGGGAAGCCGTAATAGCTTAGTTACACAATGAGCCGGTTTATGTACTGTACGTCAAAGCGCAGATTCGAACTTCTAGTAAACTTACCCTTTCCGGTGAACAAAGATAATTAGGAAATGGACTTGTTCACAAACTTTACAACTTTTATAGACATGTAACATTCACCGACCCACACTTGGCCAGCCAGAGACAATGAAGTGAGAATAGAGAGACCCGGCTGTTTATTTATCGACATTGTTACTCTTCATAGAATTTTCTAATTTTAATTTGTAAAACTGTACTTAAAAGCTAAAACAATTATTATAATAAAACATTAATTATAAGATTTTTCACTTAAATTGCATAAAGTCTTTGCAAACGTACAGACATAATTGGATTTCCGTTATTACCAGACTGCAGCTTAAGTCTGGATTTGAATGATACAAACAGTTATGTCGCAGATAAGAAGTAAATACTAAACGGGAAGAAAGTCTAGAAAATTATGTATTTCCTTTGCAAAATTAAAAACCGTTCGTTGTATTGGATATACACGACACAAATAATAAGTGAATCTTCAATTTTATTGTCACCTAATATTACGTGCGATTGAGTCGTGTTAGTCAAAAGAAATAAAAATATAAGTTCTCGTATATAACTCACATTACATTAAAATGGTGCTGTTAGTGTTTATTTATTTATTACTTTAGACATACAGTAACTTAACAATACTTACAAGTAATCTTGTACACAAGTGAAGTACCTGAAACTACATATTATATACATGTAGTATATATTATTATATATAAATACACGCTCCAATGGAATATATGTATACTTAAGAGTACTTTTCTTGTTAAATGTTTGAATCAACAAAATTTCAACGTTAAAATGATAATTTTTACTATTTCATTTACTTCAATTTAAAAATACAGTTACAGGCATACAAAAAATAATAATTTTAAAGTTTAACAGATATTTTTCTTATGAGATTATATCGTATAATAAAATGGGACGAATTAAATAAAATAATATGAACACGCCTTCGTGATCATATTATTTTATTTATTTTTATATATTTGTAATTACCATTAATACATATAAAACAAATTTAAACTAACACAGAATCAATCCTTTTCATTGATTAATTTGTATTGTTTGATATGTGTGGATATTAATATATATTATTAAGCATAAGGATTATTATTAATGATACAATATAAAATTTGTCATGTATATAAAGAGTAAATAAAAAGAGCTGTAATTTATATAATAGTGCAGAGCAAGTGTTGAAATCAATACAGACATGTGAAATAGATAATATTCTATGTGATTTCGTCTTCTATTTATCTTACACTGTAGCAGACGGTATGATACGAAAACAGGAGCTCTTTCCGGTCGTGCCTACTGCACCTTATATAATATACTTCAATTATTTATATACATAATGTATGTGGGCTTATCATATATATTATATATAAAAATAAAAGATCTACGACAAATAGTTCAGTTTGTATGACAATCATAAATGCTATGCATCTCTCGTAAAATTATGGATTCTCTCTCCACAGAGCTTGATACAGGAAAATGTCTTTAATAACAACAGTTTTTAATAACCACATAAAATTTGGTTTAATAACAACAGCTTTGTGGACATGCAATATTCGAACTATATCATTGTTAATGATGTACCCGGGCTTCAGTGGAAGGAAAGTAAAGTAGTATTTTATACTTTTTTACATTTCATGAATATGTTTTTCTAACTACCAAAAACGTAAATAACAATATTTGTTAACTATGTGTCGTTCCTGTTTCAATTTTGTTGATAAATTGAAAAAATTTTCGGTCGAGCGATGTTACTCGATGGTTACTGATCCAAAATGAAAACACTGGAGCGTTATATTGCGCGACAGTATAACTTCC
This sequence comes from Ornithoptera priamus, assembly GCA_029034505.1. Taxonomy (NCBI): domain Eukaryota; kingdom Metazoa; phylum Arthropoda; class Insecta; order Lepidoptera; family Papilionidae; genus Ornithoptera; species Ornithoptera priamus. Next base: position 579,306 of record JARDWD010000061.1, on the reverse strand, counting down.
TGCATGCGAATTTTTAATCAACGCACCGTCAACCATTAAAGCCTTTTCCTTGGTGAATTCCGTAAAAAATACTAGATTATATTTATTTATCTACAAGAAGATAATGAAGCTGAAGTTATCAGGTTTTATATTTAATCATGGAAATTACGTAGATAGTTTTAAAACCTGATAATTATTATTTTTAAGACTGCTTACAAATATTGATTCTAGCTTAAACAAGTTAAGAATATTTCCATTACTATTATATTTTAATCTCTTTGAATTGATTTTGTATTTATAAACACTCTTGGGCTATAAAGTCAATGTAACAAATGTATTATTCTTAATAAATCTTTACTTTGAAGTTCCAATTTTCTTGCGAAATTCACTGTTTGAGAAATTTTTAATTATGAATTCGTTAGCCATTCAACTCGTCCGTATGAAATTAATAACCACTTGAATAATACAGAAGTATTGCATAGACGGACAAAAGCTACATTGTAACAATGAATGTATAATTTATAGAAGCCTTATAAAACAAGAATAATTTTAAGTTTTTTAAAATATATATTCTTAGGAAAGTGTACTTAGTAATGTTATAGATATAGAGATGTAGTAGTAGGATTACTACTACATCCTACTAAACGAAGAACTAATAATTTTTTTTATATAAATAATATTGTTAAAATTAATAATTATTTCGATATTAAACTATAAGTACTAGATTATTCTTATATATTAATTTATTTAGAACTAGATCATTATTTTAGCATAGTAGGTGATCTGAACAGTGTGTAATCAGAGGGCTTTCTGCGCTTTATTTGCAGGGTCTCCTTTTCGACTTTATAACGGGTCTGCTACTATAAAGTTCGTCCCAACCTCAGATGTGACTGATTATTTCAGTTCTAGTATCCTTATAGCTACCTAATTAACCCTTCTATAAACTCACCCCATGATTTAAACATGTAATAAACGTTTTTTACTGACGAGATGGTAAGAGAACATCATAATTTCTGTAACATCTTATTGAGTTTTCAAATAAATTGACCAGACCTTGATTTGTAGGACACATTACATGAGACCTATGGCCAGCAGTGTACGTCCTTCCATTGAAATGATGATGATGACCAGAGCTCTATAACTACCATAAATTAACAGTAGTGAATTTATATTTTTTAGTGATCAGGTGATTAGGTAGTCTTCTCAATCGATCACAATACTTCATCCAGTTCATTTCTAATAAGACAGTATAGTGATGATATTTTATAATCATCAATAATACATTATAATTAGTTCTTCTTTGTTTATATCGTTTCGTTCATTAAGATATTTAAAAGAGAATCATTATAAAATATAATAAAAAATTCTTACTTAATATTAGATAGCAGCCTAACTGAAACGGTAGGGGTTATCCCAAATTACTCACGACATAAATTACCTAGTAACCGTGTGCGGTAGGAGTTAGATGTTAAATATTAAAGGTAACAGGCACAATTCGCTAGCCTACTGACCTATTTTTATCTCATAAATGATTCTGTTTCATCCATGTTTTATAATATGAATCAGGGAACGTTTACTTTGTTCCGCACTCTCTACTAAACGGTGAAACGGATTTAGTTTTAAATAATTATTGTAGCAAACAAATAGATTTTAGTATTGATAAGGGTTTTTTTTTATGGTGATGTTTGCGCTGCAGTTTTATTGACAACCATTGCGGCTTCATCGGATTCAGGGCTCGAAATTAATAATAGAATAATGCCGTTATAGTATAAAGGATGGCTACGCTTAAATGGCAGTAGGTAGGACTGTGCAAGGCTGGACAGCGATGCGATAAAGGTTGCAGGAAACTGTTGGATGTGGGCAGCACAGGGCCCACCGATTCGTCATCGTCGGGGAAATTTATGTTGAGTTGTGGCCGCCTATCAGCTGATGATGATAAAACTAATATTATAAATATGTATTTGTAAAAAAAAAAACGTATTTTTTGTAACAATTTAAAACTTGTGAATTTATAACTTGTAACATTGAGGAAATCCTGGCTTTTTCTGTATTAATCTATTGTTTGAATGTCGCTATTGTCCGTCTATGAAAGACGTGCACTTTTTAAAATAGATCATTGATTTAACTTGACCCAGATGAATGTTCAGTTAATCTGAATTCTTTATTCATTTAAATTACATGACCATAAAAATGACATAAACTGTAATTATTTACTCCTTTGTTCATCCCCCAAAGTAAGACGACCGCGTTTGAACTCGCTATACCAGCGATAGATGGTTGCTTTAGAAGGTTCTTCATCCATAAAAGTCGATCAAATGACTCGTCAGGTTTTAAGCCACATTTGAAATTGTAGAAAATCATAGCACAAAAATGTTCTCGACGCAGATCCATTTTTTAATGAGTCGAGAAAATTTTAATTGGCTTTCAAAAAATTGGGGACGGAAATTGGAAAATCGAACAGAGGTATTTTTACTTTTAAATAATCGACGTTTTCAAAATAATCACAAGTGGCCAGTGTCTTATACATAAAAACTTGTTTTCACAAAACTTTCTGAGTGGCCTGGTATACTGGTGGTAGGTTTCTCTTCACCTTACGTCTCAAGACGACAAACAAAATATAGATAGTGTATTTAATTTTAACTAGCAACATCAAACGAATGTTTCGCTTATCTCGTCTTTTCGTTGAATAAAAAAAATTACAAAACGTCTAGTACATTTCATTCTACTTATACAACAATTTTAGAAAAAATTACAAAATAACGTAAACGTAGTTATGACGAGATTGATACTTTTATTATTGTTATTACCATTATGAACATTTTATTAGAAATGAATTTATTTCCTTCCACTGATACAATACTCGGCTAAGTAAACCTTTTACCTCGTTTCAATATTTCATGTAAACATATCCATAAATTAAAAGCCGGTTTATCTTCAGGATAGCGGTTGTGCCACATCATTTATTATTACTAAGGGCTGAATGTAGTAACTGCGAAGGTAAAACACGCACAGCGGACAATAAATGTTTGCTTCATACACAGCTTAAGCTTCTCTGATTTTACTTAAGCCATCTAATTGTTCAACAATTTGATAGAGGTGTTTCGTACTTAACATTTATCAAGAATGCAAAACAATTTTTGTGGTGAAACTTCTGTTATAAGAGTGTAACGAAAGGGACAACTATAAACATATTTATATGGTTCAAGCTACAAGACAATGAGATAAAACGTCGTCTCCTCTTTTTGTTATGTTTTGGACTCTGCTTACCTCGAAGAATGTTCTCTATAAAGAGAGAGAAACGTTGAAACCTATTCTAGGTTATTTTACATTTGTCTCGTTTTCGTTCTACTCTACTTCAATCAATAAAATGATCAATCGCTCTCTTTCTCTCTCTCAGTCAACCATCAGAATTAACCTGAACACGAAATTTTGCTTTTACGTCGTGTTTTTAAAAAACCGTCGATAATATTCGACCAGTGCACAGCCACCACCAATCAATCCAGCGATATAATTTTAATGAGATTCTTAACGAATTCATTTTGATAAAATACCATTTCATTTAGAGTAGCGAGTCATGATGGTTTTCCACAAATGTATGGATATTTTTTTACCAAGCCAATGTATTTTTAATGGAATTATTTTATGTACTTACTCGACAAAATATAAAAGTATAATCTAGTCTCCTATTACTTATATTTTTAATTTTATACATAGTAATATACCAAGATAATAAATTCATACCGTAAATCGTTGGCAGATGGTTACCGTCAATGGAACAATAAACAATCTTATCCCACACCACAATTAAACTAATATTGTCTACACAAAAACTGCTCAAAATCACTACTTATACACCAAAAGTACATACATATAGTTTCTTGTTAGACCCACTACTGGACATACTAGTAGGCCGTCCCTAACTACCCACAATACTATTTTCATTACATTGTGATAAAAGGGCTAATATTTTTATAAATAGGAGAGTTTGTTTGTGATTCTATTAACGTCCCCTGAATAACATTTCACATGTTTTCCATTGGGGTATAACTATAAATTAGAACTGTAATTTGTTATCGTTATTTAGGTATGTGTCAACAACGGTATTGTACCCCTAAATATCACATATCCAATAAACCAACGTAGTAATCGAAAAGATGGGTGTGGCGTTTACTCTGATAAATAATTAATTCTTACCATAATTAATCGTACTTAAATTTAAGAGAAAATCAAAGTGTTTTGATTAATACAATGTTCAGGTTTGTATGTCCGTTTGTAGAATAGGAACATCGACCATTATTTATTATTGTATAATTCGTTTAAGCCAATTACTTTCAAAACTTTGTCGACCATTTATTAAAGATATATACCTTTTCTTTTAAAAAATCATGGTGTCTAGTGAATGTCTCATTTTGTTTAATAACCAAAAGACATTAAATAAAACTGTGTTACTAAAAAAGCAAGCAAGGTGTATTAATACTATGTTAATAGCTGGGGTATGCCGCTTTTCATATAGAGATGCAGTCGGGTTGGCAGATTCCAAATGTATATCAAATCTTCTTCTTTGTCGTAACCTCATGACTGAGGGACGTGACTATGGTGCGTTGCCCTATATGTATATCAAATATAACAACTGAATTTTAGAAAATGTTAGTTTAATAATACTTATATATGATGCTACATGGAACGAATCCACTCTATTTTAAGTCGCATCGTGTAAACTTTCTTTTTCTTCCTCCTGCCGCTTTCTCAGCTATGTGAGGTCGGCACAGTATATACTTCTCTTCTACATCCCTCTATCAGCCGCGATATCTAAATTCACACTGATCTTACACATGTCATCTTTCATACAATCCATCCACAATTTCTCCGGTCTTCCTCTACCCTTATAACCATCCACATTCATTGTCATTACTTTCTTTGTTATATGTCCTTCATCGTGGCATCGTGCAAATGTGCGGACATTTCGATTTGAGCCATAACCGTTTCCGTTGATTAGTTATAGTTTAGATAAATTATTACTTTTATTAGTATCACTTAAATTTTTTATAAATACATAATGATTAATCACTTCTCATTATATAATAAATGTCATCGTTCACAGGTTTTTGTCGACATGGAGATTTACTATCGTCCACCGTTAGGAAAAGTAAAGTCGCTCCGTGATGATTTCACTTATTATAGCGAGGAACCTTCGACCTCCAAAACCTGCACTGATTTCCCCTCTGTGCATGGGTCAAGACGCGGCTCTGACGCGGCTGCTAGCCAGGCCTCGAGACAAAACTCTATTCGTGCAATGACACGTAGCTCTACAAAGGCAATGGTACATAGCTCTGCTCATGCCTCTGGCCAAGGCTCTTCTCAGAGTTCAGTAGAACAATCAGACATAGATGATGAACAGGCATTGGAAGATATTGGGCGCAATATTGCCAACCTTGAACAATCTCTGAAGAAACAAGATACTATAATCGATATAGAGCCGGAAGACAGTCAAGATGAGTCGCGAGCTCGGAAACTGAAGATTGCAGGAAAACGAATTCTCAGGTACGTTTAATTATATAAAATTATTTAATTATAAAAATATATTATTTCGTATGAGTTATTAATGTAATTGCAAAAATACTCGTTTGCAATAAAACTCCCTGCATTATTTCGTGCAAATTCCCTTTGCAAAAAAAATGCAAACGTTCGTTATCTTCCATGAATGGCAAAAACCTTTTATATCATTATTTTCTTTTAAAATGTTATAATATTTTTAATTTTAATGTAAGTAAGCGGGAAAAATTCACAGACGTTAAGAAATAATGTTTGCTACACACGCACAAATTAATAACAAGCAAAATGAGCGAAACTTGCTAGCATATACATAAGTAATAACATATCCAGCGTGTTGACGCAAAGCATAAATATAACGAATAAACAATATTTTAACTGTTATTTATAAATAGTACTAAAGAAGGGCAGAAAAATTGTCAAATGAAACCTTTAAGAGAATCTATATTACAACTTTTATTTAACTTTCACTTTAGTAATCGTCAAAATATAATGTATCACTAAGTTTAAGAACATTAGCCTAAAACAGGTATAATAATGATTCTATTTGTAGACGGGGATTTTCATACGGAGACAAGATGGTCTCCGTCTCAGAGCGTAAGCGCACACCCACATTCAGAAATATGAAATCACTTATCCGGTTTGGTCGCATTCGCGGTGCTAGTACTGGCGATGAAGAACAGGGCCTGCTAGATATGCCGGGGCCATCAAGTGCTCCAGATCCGGTTATTAGTCAGACGTCCGTATCGTCTGAGGAAATAGGATATGAAGCAATTATGCGGGCTGAAATACAGAGGAAGAGGAGGGCGTAAGTTTTTATGGTTCATGTTATAAATGAACATTGTCCGGATTAGTTAACTAATGAAGGCATGATCCCAATTTGACATAGAGATACATTAAGTGGTGTTAATAAGAGTAATGGTGGTAATATGTGATTACACCCGTAGGTGCAAATTTTCAGTTGCCATCATTATTAGAATATGTATAACAAAACATGCTGGTCCCCTGCCTCACGCAGCACCTTTTGGGAAAGTAATTTCGTAGAATCTGTTGTTACCTGACCTATATTCGGTAGAAGGAATATTCCTACAAAATTTCAAGTATTTTATGGCTTCAGAGATATCGTGATCTCTTCATAGGTGGAAATTTCTTATATATATATATATACTAAATGTTTATTGTAGGCACTTAGCAATTGATACCACAGGGCCTGCGGCTCTGAGGGCGACAGATTTCCAAATATGTGTGACTGTTGTCGAAGCCCGTCAGCTAGCAGGTCTGAACATGGACCCGGTGGTTTGTGTTCAAGTTGGTGACATGCGCAAGTACACAAGTGTGAAGGAGAGCACCAATTGTCCCTATTACAATGAGGTAAGTCTGAGCCCGCCTGGCTTGCCACTATCCTCATGTATTAAGAGAACGGACAAAGTCAGAGTATCGGCTTTTACAAAATGATTTTTGAAATGTAAAAGTAACCTTTTTTTGTAACATTAAAAGGACCATTAAATGCTTCGATTGAATGAACTTTAGTCATTCCGAACAGGGCTGTTAATGCCGAATGAACGGAATTATTTTCCCTGAACGATATAACTGTATCAAGTGAATATTTGACATGGGTTTCAAAATCAAAGGGAAACTAAGCATTTAAATTCAGGAAAAATAACTTTGGTTCTTTGTTCACCTAGTTTCTTTCTTTTTTTCTGATACGAAGACCTTTTGTTTAAACAACAACAGGTTTTTACAATCATAATTACGCAAATGATGATTAATCAATTCTCAAAGTTTTGTTACGCCGAGAAGTCTATTATCTTTTTATATTTATTACTTAAAGTATTGAGATAGATCTCGCAAAGGAAGACTCATCGGACGTATACTCTGTAATATGTAATATAATCATTACCCTATTTTATATGAAAAATTGGTAAAGATACAATGTTAATTAGAAAGTTTAGGGTGTTTTTTTATTAAACTATACATTAATACAAATAACTTCATAATGTATCTAAGCTTAAACGACTGTTATAACATAATAAGCATATTAAGGAAACTTAAGTTTATTTGAACAGTTGCTTAAAGTTGTTATGGTATTTAAACGAAGAACTATTAATTAGAATGTATAATTTTTTTTTCTTTTGTCCTCAGTATTTCGTGTTCGACTTCCATATGCCGCCTGTGATGATATTCGATAAAATCATCACCCTGTCGGTAAGTCGTAGTTTTTAAGCGAAGCGATCAGCAGCAAAGCGAAGGACCGCACTGCCTATTACTTTTAACGCCGCTAAGTAAGTAACAATACACAAACTTTATAATACCTGTGACCTTTAAATAGTTCCAGCAAAAATAAATTTAAGGTATTTACCACAAAGAGCCTTTATGGCCTAATGATAATAAATCAAAAAATTATCAAAAGAGAAGTAAAGAAAGAAAATAGGTTTTTTTATAAGTTTCTGTTCACACCATAACGAACCATTTATACAAATATATATAATTTTTATGATGTTCGCGACTATACCGAAGTAACAATCGATTGATTTATAATAGCTGTCTAACGATATACGTGAACCAATATGAGCTATTCACCCTGCAATCTGTAATCCGGCAACGTACGGTCTAATTCATCCACACTTCATGAATTATTCCGGGTGTGTCTGCAAAGAGAATATACGAATCATATATATATATATATATAATATATATATATATATATATATATATATACATATAAATATCTATAAGCCATCGAAAAATATCGTAAATTTACCGCCTCAGTAAAATTTATGCGATTTTCATGGTAGACAACTTTTGTGTTTCCAAGTAAAAGAAAATTTATTGAGACATTTGTTTATACCCTGAAGATATTGTCGTTACATTGTTTATAAAATTTTTGCAGATATACATATTCACCTAAATCTGTGGCCCAGATAATCTTATACTCACATACTATAGATCCATTTAATAAATAATAACAAAAAGAATATAAACAACACAAGTGTCTCTTTTTATGGGAGACGAGATTTCCTCTCTCATGATTTCGAAGATTTTCGTTATCAAAAGATTTAAGCATTATTTTTAAAAGTATATTTGGTTATGCTTTATTACATGAGCTGTATGCCAGTCAAAACTCCTTTGAAATAATAGAGCCGTTTCCAATTAAATACAAAACCTTCAATTTCGTTTTGAAAGCCGATAAAATCACTATTTAATATGTACTATTGTGTAAAGCCCTCTGTATATCGGAATTAAATGTTCTTTGTGCGTCTACCCATGCATTTAATTTCAGCTTCAGTGGAATACGTAAAGATATTGCAGTAAAACATGAAGCTGAATCCAGGCATGTTTGCGTTTAGGAACGTGCGCCGCTGCCGTATTACACAAAGCTTACCGTACTCCATATTAAACGGGAAAACTTTATTTACTTTGTAAACTGACGGATAGAATTAATTAAAATGAATCCGATGATTTCTACAGATTTTATTACATTAAATGCATATGTCAAATAAAATAGAAATATACTCCGCATTCACATAATACAAGTTTCAGCTGTGGTGTCTGAACAATGTACCAATAATCTTAGACATAGATTATTTTATAAGTAAATCAAGTGTTTAATAAAATAAATATTAGAGGATTTTTTCGCTTTAACACTTTCATTTTATAGTATCAGTTATTACTCAAGGCTTAAGTTGAAGGATATATTGATGTCATAGTAATCACATATTAATTTTGATTGTTATTTTATTTCAGTTAGTTCAGGACAACAATATATACATAATAAGGTCACTGTATTTTGAAATTTCATACAACAATATTGGCATGGAATTTAAAATATATATACTTTTTAAGTATATAGAATAAAACTTTACTGTTAGGAACCTTTTCACCCAACAAAGATTACTAAAATAAATTGGGCATGGAGAGTTCATATTTAAGTTTATTTTTTAATATGAAATGAAATTTCATTGGCCTGTGTCCCAGCAGTGGACGTCTATCGGCTGATGATGATGATGAAATAAAATTTTACTTTACGAATTTTATAATATAATCGCAAATTCAATTTCTGTTGTAGGATATTAGGTATGAATATCGTTAAGAAAAAATTGGTTTTATTTAATATATATTTATTATATTTTAGGATTTCAAAAGTGTAACTTTCTTAAAAGTTATAAAATAATATATGGATAAAGAATAGTTAAAATAATATCTATGAACTATAAGGAAACTATAAAATGAATGTGTGACGGCTTGTTGGTACAAAAAGGAGAAAAAACAAATTTTAATTTTAAGAGAAAATTTCTAATATTAATGTTTAACAATTTCGTGTTAAATTAGAACGGAAATTTTGGTTATTCATATTATTAAAACGCCTTAGTCGGATTACACCATTAAGTCTGATAGTAGGGACGCGGGCCGCAATGCCGCGAAATTATTTTTATCGATTTCCCCCATTCGGGGTTTACTCGTATACGTTTCGAATGTGCGGTGCCAAATGTAACAAGTGTCGGCGTAAGGTGGCCGGGGTTGGCAGTTCGCTAGCGTGACACATGCAACATCCCTGTTCGCAGGTACTACAGTCGCGAAACATTCTGCGCGCGAACAAACTGCTCGGCAGCTTCAAGCTCGACGTGGCCACGGTGTGGAACCAGCCAGGTAAGTCGCGACACGAAACCGAATACTCTTACCGATATTGCTTTAACGTAACATGCGGTAAAAACCATTGTAGATTTACAGTGTGTTATAAGGTAAGACTATGTTATAAGACGCAGTATTGAAAAACCAAAAAAACTAATGGTATAATCAAGAAACAGCAATTTTCTGTTAAATAGTTTTATATCACTAATTTATTCCGGTTTCTTTTAACCATTCTACATATTCTAAAACGCATTTTTATTATATCAGAGTAAAAATTGTAGTAACACGGAGAGTATGAACGAAATAGAAAATTTACAACAAATTTAATATCATACTTAATCAACTTAATCATTGGAACTTAAAATGTATGTATATAAATTTGTTTAGTTCAATCTTCCGGTTTAACATTTAAACATGCCGTTACAGTGGAAATATGTACAAATAACAAATTCTTGTTATTGACACAGTAATGGACAAAATTTACACTGAACAACAAAATATCTATCAAAAACATTTATTATACGATACGCTTAATGTTATTTATATTATTCGCCGGATGTTGTTTCCTAGTAAAATTATGATTATTTTAACAAGCAATAATTGAATTTTCCTAACCAAAATTTAAACTATTGAATCGGATAATAACACAGTAGTAGTTGCAATGAAATTACACAAAGCGTTAAACGTTTAAAGGAAATAAGTAAAGAATACTATAGAAAATAATTGAAAACTAAATCTAATTTATTGTGTACTTTTAGCTTTACTTTATTTACTTTGCTACATTTTTAATGTAACAAAAAAAACTTATTAGCTAATTTAAGTTTTAAGTAATTACTAAGTGATTACTCAAATATCCAATGTCTGGAATTAACTAATTTAAATCCTCCTTAGCAGTTTGTCATTGTAAGAAAACGCAATTTCAAGGCCTGAGTTTCAAATTCTATAATTACAATCTATAGAAGACTGTATTTCAGTTGAAGAAAAAAAAATATTTTTATTCAGGAGATGACGCTCAGGTCTGTAATGATAAACGAATGACGACAACACGACTTTTTGAAGTTTTATCGATATTATAATTATTTTTTCATTCGTAACGTGGCTTTAGGATAATATACGTAGCGCCGCGTTGTCCCCGTCGCCTAGAGATCAAATGTTAAATCTCCTAACCCCAATAATTTCACTAGCTACAGGTCCCTTCAAACCGCAACATGGTAATGTTTGTACACTACTATTCGGCGGCAGAAATAGGAGCTGCGATGAGTACCTAACCTAACTAGCCGGTCTCCGGCAACTGAGATCTATCACCAGTAAATAAATATAATTGCACAAAACGCAAATCCCTAGTTCGATTCCAGGGCTTCCTTTTTCTATTCTAATTCTAATAGTAGCATTGCTGTACTCCGGCAGTAATATAATTCAAGCTATTGTTTGCCCGTTTGGTATCGAACGTCGTGGCAAAATCAAGTTGTAGATAAAAAACAGTAATAATCTGATAATAATTAAAAATTGCAAATTTTACAGATTTTTTAATATTATATATCTATATTCGTTCACGCACTTGCAAATGTAAAAAAAATATATCACCACTATCAGTTTTAACACTTAACGGACTATCAATTAACACTATGAACGAACAACGAGACATTTGTTTAATTTCCGTATCTAGTACTATGTTAGTTCTTCTTATAATCTACTACCTTACTCTTTACCAAACTGCATGTTATACTTTTTATATGTTAAATTATTATACAGTCTATCTATTTTTTATGTGTCTATATATCCTTGCACCTTTTATCGTGACCTTCACGCGGTTTCAGAACGCGACAGCGGAATGACAGCGAACTCCCGCCTCCATGTCTAAGTATAAATGTTGCTGCTTCGGAATTTAATAGAAATAGAGCATTAGATGTAGTTATACACAAAACACACCGCTATTAGCAATTGACGACATTATCTCCTAACATATCATTAAAACTACGTAATATTTTAAATATAATCAATAATATATATATATATATTAATAACATTTAAAAACTAATCAATATAGTATATGTATCATAATCTATTTCTGCGAGGCACAGACGGTTTCCTGAAATTACATATTATAGTATTACATGATGGTACTACTTCCAAGTATTTTATTTACTTCATAATATACTATCTGTCTCATAGATTTCCCTGTAATTTGTTTTCAGCGCTTACAAAATTGCTAATACTTTCAAAAAAATATATATGTAGTGAAATATCTACTGTGCTATGATTTAAATATGAGATACGCTTGCTTGGTTAGCCTATAATTGGTAATGCGCTGTTCGTGAGCTTTTGTTTTAAAGTATTATTGCTTTGTAGTTTTCCTTTACGTTAAAAATGTAATGTTTTATTATCTATTTAAAAAAAAAATCGTACTTCTATGCGCCGTTCAATTTAACGCGCATGCCAAAAATATCCAAGATATCCTATCTGCAATTTCACATCGTTATCAATCAAATATTACTATCGACAATATTGTATATATAATGTTTTTACATCAATTATAATCGTCAATAAGATCGTTATATTAGTAAACATAATCACAGTATAATACATAAATCATAACACTGCAAATGTGTTATAAATTGTGTCCAATATTTTACATTTATAAGAGAAACTTCTATATGTCTATCTAAATATACAAAGATTAGGAAAATTAATTACAAATTCAACATAATATTTTTTTTTATTATCACATGTAAATGTAGTCATAATGAGAGTTGTATGTTTTTATTTATATGTATATATATATATCGATAGAATCACTTTAATTTCAAAGCATGATGTTTGTTCGGCTTATGGTTTGTTTTCTTATTAACGAAAGCACACTGCATCAGTATTACGCTGAGCGAGATTTAATTAATAATATATCTAGAATAATGGTAAAATTTTCTGTTTTAGTTAATAGAATATATTTTCCCTGGCGAATATTGCCGCGGCGTACTTGCGATGCGAAATACTGCTTGTGGGTTATGTCCAATGTGCAAATTTAATCTCTGTTTCATTTTAAATTTCCTCATGAACATAAACACAAATGAAATTTTATTTATATTTCAGTTTAAAGGAACATACGAAGCATGTTAAATTTAATGTTTAAATCTAAAGCGAACAAAATTTTGCAACTCGACGAATCACTTTTTCAACCGAGTTAATGCAAGCGTTAATGCTGAAAATATTAAAAGTTTAAAAGGATATTATCCTTCAAGAGATAGAGTATTTAATTTTCACTTGTAAATATATGACTAACTTATTAGGTTACTCATCATAGTCATCAGCCGACAGACGTCTACGGCTGGACATAGGCCTTACCCAAAGATTCTCACAACGGTTAAGGATTCATATGTGAGGATTTAAGCCATTTCCCTCTACGCTGGCCCAATGTGGATTGGTGGCAGCTAGAGCCTCATTTGTTGATTAGAAGGGTGCACCACGAGCAGTTGAGGTTGGCTTGGATCCCGTGAGTTGTTGTGCGGGAACCCTTACACCCCCTATTAAATTACTATTACATTAAATTTAACAAACCGCTTTATAGAATTATTATTTATAGTATAACTTTTGATAATATTTATATTCATTTAAAACTATCGAATTTAGAATATACTTACATCGATACCATTTAATTCTGTAATATAAAAAACTAAATATTCTCAATATTACGATAGTTGAAATGTTTTGTACAAAAACATCCTATTTCACAAAGCATTCTATGATTCCTATTTCACAATATCCATGAAATTGATAAGGATGTAAGGTTTTCAAATAGAAAGTAATTCAAGTCTTTCATTTTGCACGACGTGTCATACCATCTAAGTTCTTGAGTCGAAATTAAAAAGATTACCTAGTTGATGTACTTTTATACCTTTGTATTGTGCCGTCGTGTATTGATAAATGTATTGTGTTAAAATTACTTTCGCTTCAATGGCCTTCCTCTCTTCCTTTTCTATTTGCCACAATACAATCGTGAAGGTCTGCTCAGTTCTATTCTAACACAACGACAGAAACCATTTAAAGAGTTTAAATTTCCTACACATCAGTAATTAAATTACAAATTGTGTACATTTTATACACCATACAACAAACATATATTGATCTTTATTATTATTTTAATCATTTAGTTAACACCAGTTGCTCGTTATACACATAAGCCTGATAGATTGCGGTGCATTTAGGTTTGGATGATTTGAACGTGTTAATATTACGATAACGTTTGTTACTAGACCGTCAGTTCTACCACAAATGGGCCCTGCTTACGGACCCAGATGACGTTGCTGCAGGTGCCAAGGGGTATCTAAAGTGCGACATTAGTGTCATTGGGAAAGGTGACACGGTCAAAGTACCGCCAATGAGCGACAAAGATGAAGACGATATTGAAGCGTGAGTGCCTGTGCAATATGTACATCATTTCACCCTTTAGCTGTTCTGTAATTAATTCATGTAGTGAACCAATACAGAGACCCCTATAAAAAGTAATACAAATATCTAATTTTTAATAGAGAATATTTTAACATTACCTCTTCTTTGTGATTTATTACCATTTACTATTACCAAATAAGTGGCAACGTTACGAACGATCTCCTTGACATTTTATAGCTTCTAAGAGAATATTAAAAAAACATTTCATAATTAAGTTTATTCGTAATCCTATTTAAGTAAAAAAAAATCCTTATTAATAGTAACTGAACCAAATATTTTTTTTTACATTATATTTAAAGATGATTTGTAGCAATTCTTCCTTTTATTACATTGATAAATATGCTATAGTTTTTGCATCTACAAATATGACCGATAATATGTGAAATGTTTAAACGTTTCCATAAATTAACCCTTTAAGAAACCTACTGCTACCCGATGGTGTGCCGATAGAGCGACAGCGCGCAAGATTTATCATCAAGGTATACAAGGCTGATGGTCTACCCAAGATGAACTATTCTATACTAGCCAACGTAAAACGAGCATTCACTGGCGAAAGCCAGGATCTCGCGGACCCCTACGTGCAAGTGTGTTTCGCCGGAATGACTGTACGTTTACAATGTCATATTGAATGTTGTAACGTTACTATTTTATACGGCTAAGTAAAAATAGACTTAAAATCTATACGCCTCAACTTTTTTTACTTCCATAAATATATCATTATTACGAAGATTAACTATTTTGTGTAATAAATAAAGCGATCTTTTTGTTAAGTTTATTGATGTTAAGTTAAACATTGCGTTACTTCAAACATTGATACTTGACAACAAACAATATCGCTGATATATATTTAAATATAATTTTATAATTTGCCTCTAATTCATTTTTAACCGCTAATACAAATCGGCTAAGCAAATAATTCAAGAAGAGCATCAAAATGTCATAAAACCAGTTATTCCTAATCTTTTGCTCGACCTTAGGGCTGTACATCCGTCAAGAAAAACTCCTACTCACCAGTATGGAATGAACAAATAGTGTTCACAGAAATGTTTCCGCCTCTCTGTCAGCGGATTAAGATTCAACTTAGAGACAATGATCCCGTACATCCTAACATCATTGGCACCCACTTTATAGATCTGAAGACCATTTCAAATGACGGTGAACGAGGTAATTAACAACAATTCAAATAATTTAGAAGCTTCCTAAGATCAATATTGCGACTTTGTTGCATTAATAACTATATACTGTAAAACGTAAATTAAAAGAAAACTGTTTTAATATTTAACTCCCGTTTTTTAGGTTTCTTACCCACATTTGGTCCAGCTTACGTTTACCTATATGGTTCCACACGAGATTACAGTATTATAGACCAGCATTCAAACTTAAACATGGGTATGGGCGAAGGCGTATCCTACAGAGCAAGGCATGTAAACTTCTTATTCATGTGTATAAAAAAAAATTACTATTAACTACAAAGAATAATTAACAACTGAAATTTGCAGGGTTTTGATATCAATTCGCACCGAAATTATAGATAACATTGAATCGCCTGCATCAGAAGTGGAGATAGAGCCTATCATGCCAATTGAATCTTCTTTGGAGAAAAGCGAAGAGTTTTTCCTTTTCGCAAGTATCTTTGATGCAAACATGATTGATAAGAGACTTGTTGACAAACCGATACATTTCGAACTGAGCATCGGGAACGCGGGAAACTCCCTCGACGGCCCCAACGAGTCAGTGAAAAGACCTCATGATTTGGAAGATCTTGGTGTGTTATGAGCATAATCGAATGTAATAATTTTCCTATCCTGTCACGATTTGTGTTTACTAAATTATTGATTTTTTTTTAAGATGGTTTAAACGCTGATACGGGGTATTGGCAAAGTGTTACCCATTCGACAAAAGCGCTTTCAAGTGACAAAAACTACTATTACTTGCCATACTGGGATCACAAGCAATGCATGCATGTGCGCAGCATCTGGCCAGACCACCGTCGTCGCATGTATAATTCCAACATGATCGCTAGCATAATCGAAAAATTTGTAAGGATTTATTTTTCTTATATCTATCTCAGTCTGTCATAAAAAGGTATTAGAGATGAAGACATGTAATGTGTAATATATATATTACACATACATATATTACATATATACATAATATGGAATAACATTAATGTACATTGAATTCATTATTGAAAAAGAATTTCAATATTACAATTTTTTATTAAAATACATAAGAAAATTGCTTTTTTTAGGAAGAAGGGCTGACCGATGCCCAAATGTCCGTAGAGAGCGACAATGGACCAGATAACATGAGCATAGCAGCATTGAAGTCTACACTTGATTGCGTAAGCAACTCCTGTGCGGCCTACGTTCGCCACATGAACAGCGCTCAACCATTAGGAAATACCAGACTTGACCGAGAACGGCAAAAGATGTGCCTTCATGAAATAGTAAATCAGATAAAATATATTTTTGAAACTTATTAATATTTTAATGGTTTCTATACTAATATAACGTAATGATTTATAGGAGCAAATCAGTAACACCACCCGAAAACTCAAAGCATTGGTTACAAAAAATTCTATCAAAGATCGAATTCGCACAGCATTTAGTTATTTGAACAAGCTCAAGCATATCTGCGAGGACGTGAGTATTACTAAATAATACGGATTACACACACACACAGTTTATTCTCATTCCTCTTTTCTATCATATTATTTATTTTAGGCCCAACAAGCAATTCCCGATATATTCATATGGATGATTAGCAATGGAAAACGTTTAGCGTATTACAGAATTCCAGCAAGGGATATAATATTTTCAGAAAACTGCGCAGAAACCGGAAAATTCTGTGGAAAAATGCAAACTTTATACTTAAAGGTAAAAAATAATGAAACGTGTTTCGAGGTTCACAAAGTGTTACGAGCATGTCATATTCATAATGATACGTTTTGACAGTGGCCAGGTAAAAAAGCAGTTGCCCCTAGTGGCTGGGCTATACCCGCTATGATCCGCGTTTATTTGTGGCTGGGAGTTTTGCAAGACAAGAAACATTACATTGATGGCCTACCTGAAGGCTATGAAGTGGGTTCGGAATTGCGCAATGCTGACAAACTGCGATCAAATGCACCTAATGTCATATTTTATGCAGAGAAGCATGTTAGTTAAATTTTAATTATTTGAGTAAAATAATTAATTAAATTACAATATCTCTTTACATATTGTTTATATTACAGAACTTCCAAATGCGAGCATATATTTATCAAGCTCGGTCTTTAATCGGATCTGACTCTTCCGGTTTATCTGACCCGTTCGCCAAAGTTATAATTGGAGATAAAAGTGCTACAACTCAAGTGATCGATGAAACTTTGAGTCCTACTTGGGATGAATTACTTGTTTTTGATGATATTCTACTGTGCAGTTCTATATCCCAGATTAAAGCCAATCCACCAACAATTATCATAGAGATATTCGACCAAGACAAAGTAGGAAAGTCAGAATTTATTGGACGCACTGTAGCAAGACCTGCTATTAAAGCTTTTGAAGATA
The DNA here is from genome assembly GCA_029034505.1 of Ornithoptera priamus. Classification (NCBI taxonomy): domain Eukaryota; kingdom Metazoa; phylum Arthropoda; class Insecta; order Lepidoptera; family Papilionidae; genus Ornithoptera; species Ornithoptera priamus. The sequence goes on along the minus strand of JARDWD010000061.1, from coordinate 561,157 downwards.
GTTATGAGAGGCCACAATTCCCACCATCATTGGAATGGTACGAAATTACACGTGGTGACGACAGAGCCGGGGAACTACTAGCAACTTTTGAATTGCTCGAGATTCCACCGAAACATGATGCGTCTATATTACCAGAGCTTCCATCTCCAAGGGAATCTAGCGGAAAGCCACCAATAGATATTAATAAAGGCCCTATTTTGCCAGTTCCTAGAGGAATCCGCCCGACGCTTTCAAAGTACCGTATTGAAGTACTGTTTTGGGGCTTAAGAGATTTGAAACGCGTCCATCTATTGACAGTAGATAAACCAAGAGTTGATATAGAATGTGCCGGCAACATTATATATTCTACTGTGATACAAAATGCCAAACGTAACCCAAACTTTACAAATCCTATAAAGTTTGTTGACGTAGAACTTCCAGATCAAGATTTATATAGACCCCCCCTAACGATTCGCGTTGTTGACAGTCGCAGTTTCGGTAGAATTACGTTGGTTGGCACTCATACCATTAACTCTATTCACAAATATATGTATACTCCAATGAGTAAACGAGAGAGAGAAATAGAAGAACGGAAAAAATCTCTAATACCGTTACAAAATGTTGACTTGAAAGCTAACTGCATAATCCAAGATGATGTTTTCACAATCGAAAATGAAAAAGAGAGTTGCCCTCTTCTTGTGCGTAACGCACGGAATGCCTTTTCCTATGGATCAGGCGTTAAATCTCCACAGCGCAAAAAAAATAAACGCGATTTGGATAAAAAGCGCAAACCAAGTACTGATTCAATACTGGACATTGACGAGAGAAGTAAAGATTGGTGGAGTAAATATTTCGCTTCTGTAGAGTCAATGATAGAGGAAGAAAAAGAAGCGAAAAGGGATCGAGCAGATTATCTCCAAGCAGCCCATACATCAAGCGCTGACGACAGATTCATTCGCGAAGAAGTACATTCGCCACAAGTAACATACATGGGTAAACGACATGGCCATGCTCCTATTTACTCGCCTAGATCAAATATGAGTCCAACATATTCAAAAAAAAATGAAATTCCGAATTCTTCATTGACAAAGGTCAGCAAAGTTCATTTTGTACCAAACAATTAATTTGGTAACATTATTTTTTATGGAAATCTCAATCGTAAATATTATCTTAATTTTTATTTTCTTAACTAAAGGTTTATCCGCATGAGCTTGAAGCAGTTCCGGAATATGAGGAATTCAAGGAGTGGTTACATTCATTTGATTTGTATAGAGGAAAAAATACAGGTGACATAGAAGTAGAAGACGACAATCGCATCGTCGGTACTTTTAAGGTAATTTTATAATCACATACTTTATATAATTATAAATACAGATATAACAGATATGTAATCATAACCAATATTGTCTCAATTGCGTCAAAAATTATCAAAGAATGCCGTAAAAAGAGAAAATTTACTAACTACTGATAGGAAAAGGTGTGTTTATTTAAAATCTTTTTCGGATTAAAAATTTTACTATTCTAGGAACATTCGGAGCTATTTTGTATATCATTATGTATTTATTTTAGGGCGCCGTAAAAGTGTACAGGTGGCCTTTGCCAAAAGGTATAGATGATCATACCGTGATGGGATTTGATCCAAATTATGGGTTCTTCCAAGGTGTGCCTAGTAATGATCCAATCCATGTACTAGTAAGAGTCTACATAGTGAAAGCAACCGATTTACATCCGATGGATTTGAACGGGAAAGCAGATCCTTACATCAATTTGCATTTAGGATCAAAGAGAATCAATGATAAGGAAAATTACGTATCTAAGCAACTGAACCCAGTTTTTGGGAAATGTTTTGAGATTGAGGCTACTTTTCCACAAGATTCTAATTTAACAATACAAGTTCTTGATTGGGATTTACTTGGCTCTGATGATTTGATTGGAGAAACGAAGATAGATCTTGAAAATCGATTTTACAGCCGTCATAGAGCAACATGCGGCTTGCCGAAGAAATACGAAGAGTGCGTACTTATTGCTATATTTTCAACTTTTTGATTGTATTTTTTATTTATATTATTAACCCCTAAAATATAGCGTCCCATGTTCAATTGATAACAGTTAATAATATGGGATAATATAAAGATATCGGTTTCGATTTCGGAACCATCAGAGGGTGGTACGTAATGGAGTTATTTTGGACACTTCTGGCTAGCTATCAAACTACAAAAACACCTTTACTCAGAAGAAACACTTGTCAGCGAGCACGCTTCACCATCGGCGGCCACATTGTCACCTAAATATTTAAGAAAAATTTTGATTTTTAAAAAAAAAAAAAAAAACAATCATTGATCCCGTTTGCCCTATTTTTAATTAAAAGTAATTAATATATTTTAGACAAGGTTACAACAAGTGGCGCGACGCTATGAAGCCGACACAGATTTTAGCCAAGTTGTGCAAAGACGGAAAACTGGATCCACCAATTTATGAGTACGGTCGGGTTAAAGTTGGGAGAACTATTTTTAACATGCCTATGGATGATACGGAAATATTTCCTAATCCCAATACAAGCGAAGAACAAATGGCACTAGTAGTCCTCCACCGCTGGCAAGAAGTACCACGTATCGGGACCCGTTTAGTTACTGAACATGTTGAAACTAGGTCTTTATACAATCCTAACAAACCTGGTAAGTATTTTTCGTTTCATATCGGGTAATCTAATTAATTATTTTATAATCTATTTCGTAATTATTTTATAAGTTTGAATAAGTAATCAAATTTTGTTTTATGTAAGGAGTTGAACAAGGACGTTTGGAAATGTGGGTTGACATGTTTCCTATGGACATGCCTCTACCAGGCCCTGCACTAGATATTTCGCCGCGTAAACCCAAGTCTTACGAAATGAGAGTTATAATCTGGAATACCGATGACGTCGTGTTAGAGGATGATGCTTTCTTTACAGGAGAAAAGATGTCTGATATTTATGTGAAAGGGTAAGTTAGATATAATAATTAAAGTAAATTCTCTACAAATATATGCATTAACACGTTAAAATTTTTTTTAGATGGCTCAAAGGTCCGGACGACTGTCAATGCACTGATATTCATTATCGATCCTTAACAGGGGAAGGGAACTTTAACTGGCGTTTTATATATCCGTTTGATTATTTAGAAGCTGAAGAACGCATAGTTATTACTCGAAAGGAATGTGTGTTTTCTTGGGATGAAACCGAATGTAAAATTCCAGCCCGGTTTGAACTACAAGTGTGGGATGCAGACCATTTCTATGCAGATGATTTTTTGGGTACAATTTCATCATTTTTAGTTAAAATTTGATGTTACAAGTTAGGTATGTTTAATCGATATGCGATTTGTTATTTACAGGGGCTATTACCTTAGACTTGAACAGATTCCCGCGCGGAGCAAAATCATCAAAGCTTTGCACTCTAGACATGCTCCGAAACGATGGCACTGTACCAATGGTTAATATATTTAAACAAAAACGTGTTAAGGGCTGGTGGCCTTTTTCGATTAAACGAGATAATGAGGAAATGGAGTTAACAGGGAAAGTCGAGGCAGAAATACATTTACTAACACGCGAGGAGGCCGATAATGTTCCTGCCGGTCTAGGACGTAATGAACCAGATCCTTTAGAAAAACCAAAGTGAGTCTGTTAATCTGAATAATTGGGGCAGTGCTCAATTAGTAACCACCAGGACTACTACCATTTTCCTTTTATTCTGAAAATGGGTTTTTTAGTTTCCTTATAAATCTCTGTAAAAAGTAATTTAGAACGCAACTTCGTTACTACGTTCTATGTATCATAAGGGCGTACCTATTGTTAATTAAAAAAGGACTTAAATTTTCCACCTGTAAATTTTTATAGCTTTGATGTCATCGTAATTTTGATTTTTTGACTTCTTTAGATTTCTTCCGGGATATGGCTATGGGATTACCTGGTTAAAGTATTTCTTTCACGTCGAACATTATTGTATAGATATTAAAAATTCATTAAACAATTTCAGTCGACCGGACGCATCGTTCATGTGGTTCTTTAACCCTCTGAAATCGATTCGCTATATCATTTGGCATAATTACAAATGGACTGTATTCAAAGTATCTTTAGTAGTCCTGTTTGCTACTTTGTTGCTCTTGTTGCTGTACGCCGTACCTGGATACACCGTGAAGAAGCTAATGGGCGCTTAAACCCAATTTCTATTTAATTATTTTCGATGTCTGTAATATTATTAGAATTAAATTATTAATGTAAACTGATACAATAAATTCAGATCTAAACTTAATGTATTAGGAACTTACTCTAAATAAAGGACTTCAAATTACTTAACAATTTTATTAAATTCATACGCCAAGAAGAACCACGGCAGAAGTTACAAATTGATAACATATTTGCTCGTAAAAATAAAATGATTGAACTGTACAAGAGACGCACTTGGAGATTTAAATTTCATCCGTTGTATTTGAATTACTATCAGCAACGTCGCTTGCGACGGCGAGGACGCCGGCAGATCTTTCTGCGTCGGCTGCGGCTTCTTCGTCGCCTTTTTTTCCTGCAACACGTTTCACGCGGTTCCCAATTTAAGTACTGGGACCCCTTTCTTTGTAGAAATCCTAACGCTGCTCCTTTTTCTAATATCTTTTCCACAGCACGATTCATGCGTTCGTCATTATTAAATTTCCCATAATTTAATCGCAAGTACCGTACAATCTCAGCGAAGGTCGCACCTTCCTTCATGTCGTTGAGGAATTGAATAATCATTCCTCCGGGAGGGTCTGCCTCCATTTCAACAGGCGACACATCTTGTGAAGTTTCTTCGGTAGCCATTTTAATCCGTTGTGTAATAATGTTGCGCTAATGAAAACATTAATTTTTTTACATCAATCTAAACATGAAGTATGTGGTTAAATACATCAAATTTAATTGACGTTGATTAACAAACTGTTTCTTATTTAGAAAACCTATCAGTTTATTTTTTTTCTTGCAACAATTGCGTCAAGATTACATTAAAAGAGTGTTTATGAAATTGAAACGACACTTCATTTTATTCTTCTTACAAATATATTACGTACAATAAATTTTAAATATTGCCATATTAATCTATTTCGCATGATACCAATCAAAATTTAAATTTGCTTGCAGAATATAATAGTGATAATTTAAAGAATAATAATTAAAGATTTATTGTATGTGACTAGCCACGAAGGCAACTTTTTTCTACTGATTGATGTCAAAATAAATCAAAATTTGTTGTAAGTACTCAGTTAATATCATCACTAAATCAAGAAAATGTCCCAACTAAATATACAAGAACAAAATACTAATACAGCAAAGATAGTAATGAGCGCATTTCACAAAATTGCCGATAGAAATGGTGCTACCGCTGAGGATGTTACTAAATATTTGCAATATAAGTTTGGTGATGTTTGGAAAACAAATGTCATAACTATAAAAGCTGAGGAAACCTTAAAAAGAAGCGCTGCACTAGGTTTTCTTAATAAACGTGGAAAAAAGTATATAGAGAGACTTGCTCGAGCCCGCAGCCGTTGCAGGCGTAAGCGACGAAGGAAACGAAGTTGGTTTCCGTGTTTCAAGAGACGAAGACGTCGTCGTCGCCGTTGTCCCTGTCGCTGCTCTTAGTACTTTATTATAAAATAATAAGAAATATTGTTTAAATTTCGTCTTATCATATTGCTACTTAACTAAGGAATTTTCTTTAAGCTTGTTGATATAAAATTTAAATTAAATATTTACACCCTGGAAATGATATTTTCCGATAAAGACTTTATTTCCCAGTCTTTATCGTCCTTTGTATGTAGCCAGTTTTTAAAAGGTAAAATATAAGTACCAATATTTATAATCCTACATTGTATGGTTTTCGTAGATTAGCGACCTTAATGGTTTTTTTTTTAAATAATAGATTACTTTAATTATGGAAGGTTTTATGGCATCAGCAGTATACCACTGAAAGTGTATCGAACTCAGTCCAGCCGGTTAGGGCATTGTCCGAAACAATTTTATATTTTTGAAAATAGGTATACTTGTTTAAATACATTTAAAAGTTATAAATACGCTAGGTTAAAATTATTTGTACAGACTAATTTTTATTATAGACCTATTACTAAAGCCTTTTAAAGGTCAGCTAACAATGGATTTTAACGAAATCTGTTCCCCAGACCGTTGCAGAGGTTCTAACTATACCCTAATTTTACAAATCGCTGTCATCAATTAACGTAATATTTAATTATTATGTAAAATCAATAATTAATCGGGATTATAGTTGCACTATATACAACAGGAAAATAGTCGATTAAAATAAAAGAAGAGAATTGATTTGCAATTTCATTTTAATAATTTATTACATATTAATCCAAAACCAAAAAGATACAATATTTTACCAATTTATTTATTTAAGTCAGGAGTGGGGCAATCCTAACATTCTAAAAATAACGATTTTAAAACAAATCATTTTTACAATAAACTCTTAACTGTACAACTACATGTCAATGGACAAACAATGTTATTTTACGATTAAATTAAAACGTTATTTCACTATTATTAATATTTACTAGCTGTACATGTTTCAAATATTTCAATAAATTAAACTTATCTTCAAAGATCACAAATAAAAAAATTGAAAACCGGTAAGTGAAATGTTATTAAGAGCAATTGTTCAAAATTACGATTAATTCTCACATCGTGGTGGTAATGGTGCTGTACGAATTGAAAAGAGCACAAAAAAAAAACCCAAAAGTTTTTACAAAAGAAAATAAAAAATATTGCATCAATTAAATACCATTTCACCCGAAAATGTGTGCTAAAAAACAATTTTTTACATAGAAGATATTAAATATGTTGATATATACATAAAGTTAATCACAAAATTATTACTACAGCTCTTAAACTTAAAATATAGAAAGGGCCCAGCATTAGATGCTCAAAAAAGTTCATCCATTTAAAAAAAAAAAAAAGTACTATTTACACATAATCATACGAAAGGTTTGTTATACACATTAAAATTCGATTAATGTATTATTTTATTATATGATCTATTTAAATAACATTAAGCCTAGATAAATTGTTCAAATTTAAAATAAAATTTGTCAAGTATTAAAATTGTGTGATGAGTGTGATAATAGTCAACGATGATAATATGTATTTTTTTTTTTTCATAACACCAATATAAACGAGGCATCAGTATTAATGGACAAGTACCTACATAAAAATATTTAAACAATAGACTATTCACTTTACTAACACTGAAATTATTTTCCTTAAGTTAAATAGGCATTATGAATTTACTAAACAATTCACTACCCAACGTGACACGCTTACGCTTGTAGTGAGGGGGGGGAGGAGAGGAGGGTTAAGCTTTTTTGTTAAGCATACCACCCCACATGCACATTCAAAGGAAACGACAGGTACCGTTTGCAAGACTCCCGATGGGCAGAACATATCGAGTTATCTCTAAAGTGCGATTCGTTAATAAGATCTATATACGATAATCGATAACGGTTAAAATACATCAAAAGCAACATGGAGTACCATAATTATTACCACAATATCACCCACCAACTTGTAACATTAATGAGATGGTCAAAACTTGTACAACCTGATGATGATGATGGTACACAGTTATTTGTGTATTTTACATTTGTTGTAAAAATCCATGTTAGAGGCAGTACAGTATGCCGTTGTCGTATCAAAGAAAATAAGAAAAACAATAAATAAACAAAAATAATTACTACATATGCGTACAGGAAAAAGGTAAGATTTAGGTAAGATTAAGAGTAAGGTTAAAATTTAATGTAGACGTATTATTGTACTTCTAACGTGAACATGTATCATAGCAGCATCTGTACCAAGACTAACATTGAAAAGTTATTTGTTGTTTAAGGATAATCAACTTAAGTTTATTAGCGACATTCTGGTAATGTATATGTACTCAAATCTAGACATCTTGAACTATATAACACCGTAATAATATTAATTCATAGCAATGAAAATATACACCATGACATATATGATCCTGCGTATATATATATATATATATATTTGATTTTTGTCCTAAAATTATGTTAAAAATTATTTAATAAAAAATTGTATAAACTAGTGTAAATGTCTGCTCCTCTGATATTTGTAATGAATAAAAAATGTTCATTGTCACGGAATATTGTTGAGTAAATGACGTGTGTGTGTGTAGTACATTTCTCACTAAATACAAAAATCAAAAGGCAGTCCGTATTCATTGATCTTGTTAAACGCAACAGTTTCGGCTTGTTCTACATGATGTCAGCTCTTTGATCACCATGTGAGGAAGAACTGGTGACCATCACTCCGACCGATTGTTGTGCCCATTACAATATTAATAAAAAAGATTAAACTCGTACGTCGACATATAATGCGAACGGGAATCGTTAAGGGTTAAAATACGTTAACATCAACATTGAATGTACCTCTTACCACAACGTCATCATGAATTTTTAACATTTTAATAGATGATCAAAATATTTACACAGTTTGTATAAGCACACTGCTTACCAAGTTATACGTATAATACATTTATTGAAAACTTCATGTCAGATAAAGTGCAACTCGCTGTAGTTTAAAAAAAAAATTAAAGGAAAAATGTCAAAAACAATAAAAATAAAAATCCGAACAATAAATATACTTCAAAAAATTCTTATAATACTTTTCAACAGATAAAAGATAAGATAAGATACGGAAAATTGTACTTTTCACGACAGTATTACTATTACAGTGTCTGCACTAAATCTAACATTAAAGAAGTATTGGATATGATTAATATATATTTTTTTTATTATTTACTAGCAACATTCTGGTAATACGTATATTCAATTCGAATGCACGCATGGTTTCTCAAAGGTTTCATAAACATCAATAACATTAATTGAAAAAAACGGCACGCGATAGACATTTTAAAAACATTTCATTTTTTTATTTTCCTAAAAATAAATTAAAATATCGAGTATATCCCCCCGTAACACAAGTGGTAGAGGCAGCTGATTTATTGCAAAAATTTCGTTTCAGTTGCATACAGTATAAAAAATAAAATTTTGAGATTTATGTTAGTCAGGCGTATCATTAAAATGCACATGAAAATACCAAAAAAAAAAAAAAAATGCAATGAAATAAGACTACTTTTGAAACTTGTTTATCATTATGTAGGATCCCAAACATTTTACAATTAGAGGTGCCCCACTTTTAATACGTTGCATAACTACGAAATTCATTACAACTTCTATATGAACACTAACATAGACAAACGCATCACAAGGAGAGTTTAAATGAACACAAATGACGGACGGGGCGTTTAAGCTGTATCGATGTCGCCGATGTTAATGCGATCCTCAGAAGCAGTCACTGAAAATCCAAGAATTCTGGAGTCCACCTTCTGCATTTTCTTTTTTTTACCCTTCTTCCCTTTGTTCTGGTAAAAAAAAAATTACAAGATTTAAAATAAATACGTAAACTGGCAAAGACTAGATTCTCGATGCTGTAAGCGCTGCAAGCCAAAGCGACTCTTACAGCTGGCGGATCCATTGCCTGTTTCTAATGGTTTCATGCGAATCACATTTGCAATAGGAGGCTTATAGCCAGGGGCGTTTTAAAAAACCCTACCACAAACCAAACACCCCATCAGCTTAAAGTCGAATGAGGGACTACTGTGTCACCAATTCTATCATTTGAAGATTGCTGCACGGAGGTAGAGTTTAATGAATATTGATGTTTAATAAATAATTGCAAACAAACCTTCAATTCCTGATCCACGGATGTACACGGTCGTGGATTTACAGCGACTGCTGGGGAGCAAAGGTCATCTGATGGGGTCACCATTGCAATGCGTAGCAGTTTAGACCTAAAACCATTTCATCACAGATCATAAAAGTTTGTCGATTAAATAATAAACACCGGCTGATAGTAATGCAATTAATTGACACACGATTATAAAAAAAAGAACGCTGACCTTTTCTCCAAAAATTGGCGAGCAAAATCATTGACATCTTTAGACTCCCCCAAGTAAAATTTCACGTAATCCTTCACCTCATATGGGGACTCGAGGTCCTTGAGGAAGGCGATAAAAGTTGGCACTGAAAAAGAAATGTTTTTATTTAAGATAAAAAATCACCAAAAAATCTTTAGCTATATAAGTGTAAAATATTTTGGATGTATATAGAAATTCGTGTTACACCATATTGATGAGAGTACTCTCTTTGGAGTCCGTTAAATATAAGATTTTATAGTGCATTGAATATTTAAGTCCAGGTCCACCTGCCGCCGGGCAGACAACCTTTCGAAGATCCCAGTGGATCATTGACTACATGAAAATCGGATCGACCTCGCTGGAAAACGGTTGAGGATGATAATGATGGTGTTTCCTTTCGCTTATCTTTTTAACTTTTTTTCTATGACCCGACGTCCTCCCACGTATGTATATATAATGTTTTATTTACCATCAATTTTGGAACTCCACACTGACAGAATGTTAGTGCACCAACAATCGAATTCATCAGCTGGCGACGTCTCTTCCTTCTTATGTGTGATGGCGGGAATAATCTTTTTGTTTTTGTTCTTTTTAATTGACTCCGAGTTCTGGGCCTCCTGCGCTTTTTCTTCCGTCTTAGCGTTCTTCGAATTGAGTGTATCCCAGAATCCAAATACTGAAATAAAAAATTGGTTATGATACAGTATTAATGCATTCTTATATATATTATATAAGGCCCACAGCTGGGCATAAGCTTCCTTCAAAGATGCTCATTGAGAGGAAATTGGGCCTTGGCTCCACCGCGCTCGCCCAGTGAAGGTTGGAGGGCTGTCAGAGCCCAGTCTGTTGTTCAGCAGGGTGCACCGCTAATAACGTAATGAAATATATAAGCATCAGCAATAATCTGACAAATAATTAAAATGCAAGTAGAATACACCAGTGATCTACTATTGTTTAATATTTTGTCTCTATGCTCAAGTTAAGCTAGCATTACGCAAATATAAACTTAAAAATTACGCTATAAAATATGGTAATATAATTGTTATTTGGCGACCAAGGGTTGTACTCACCGGAGTTGCCAGGTGTACCCCAGGGAGTATTAAAGCCAGCTGAAGCGGAAGATAGCCCCGGGTTCTCTAAAACCTGTGACAGTGCAGCTGAAGCTGTCGCAGCAGCTTCCGATACCTGTTTACGTGTCTCAGTCTAAAGAGAAATGGACAAAAATTATTACAAAGGGATGGGAGATTTATACTTATTCATAATTTAACACCCCCATATATATATATACAAAAGCAATAAATTATTGTATGTGTATGTGTGTATGCGTGAGTATATATATATATATATATATATATATATATATATATATATACTATGCAATATTAAATTCGGCATTATACTTAATAATTTTCTGCAAAATCTTAAATACGTCTTTGACATAAGATACTATATATTTGCGGTAAGTTTATGTACGTAATAAATAAGACGTTAAAACATTTTTTGATTTACTTCACGTTCTCTTGATGGTATGTGATTATCGTGCTCATAACAATGTGCGCTAGTTACGATAGTAAATACAAAACCGTAATGCGCTCATTGCATTAAGATACAATATCTCAGTAATTTTACTAGCCACCGCGCCACAGCCACTGATAGGCGATGTAGTGGTACATACTTAAGCAATCTCCAGCAACAGGGTCCATTGTTAACATAGACATTATACCTACATTAACAACATATTACATATCAGTAGAACCAATGGTACCTGTACTTCAGTCACAGTCTGCCTGGATGTAGCAGTTTGAGCTCCCTTTTTAGTTGCCCAACCAAAACCGATTTGCATTTCCTACAAAAGGGATTCTTAGTAAAAATTTGCATGGTACAAAAATTATTTTCTGGGGTTATTTCATGCATGGAATATATTAAGCGATTCTTCTCCTTTCCTCCAAATAATGAAGCTATAATAGATTAAGTATTTAAGGGAGTTGTAAGCGCGCAAGGTTCCATCTTAAACGAAGCAAATCCAGAGGCGGGCACATTGAGCGATAAAGATGCTGAAAACAAGAATGCAATTAACCTGTTCCCTAGCTAGAACCGCCGCCTGTTGTTGGGCTATAATCTGCATCATCTGCTGTTGTAGTCTTACTTGTTCCATTTTCTTTTCCCGCTCTAGGCGCTGAATTCCCGCTAGAGTGATGCTGTCCGTAACACTTGCCTGCTCTTGTGTCGAAATTGGCGCCCATGGTGACTTTCTGGTTAATGAAGTAAAGCCTGTATGATAAGGCAGTTGCAGGTCCTGTAATAACAAAATCTAAAATTAATATTTATATATACAAACAAGTAAAATTCGAGTGTCCGCCGTTTGTTGTTTAAAAAACATTTTTTTTTCCGGGTAATCCACGAAATGGCTGAACCGAATACGATATTGCTAACAGTTATTTGAAGACGTAATGCACATTAAGGTTTTTATCGAAAAACAGGTTAACGCTTAAAACAAACTCATACAACAATAAAGAAATTACTATTCCGTTTGATTACTTTCACTGGCAAACGTTTCTTTTTTGGGAAACAATGTACCGTATCCGTTAAGACCAATGATAATAATCATTATGTAAATAAAATAAAAATAACATGATTATACCACTTGAAGCACATTTACCGGGTACAACTAGAAAAAAAATAGTTTGTACGTAAGACAATGGACAGAAAGTATTATTAGCGGGAGTGCGTATAGGTGCACAGAGAAACGAAAAAAATACTTAAAGCTTTTTTTTTTTAAAAAAAAAAAACATTTATATAATGAAGTAGACAATATTTTCATTTTATTGTAAGTGGTTTCCCCCGCACTACATAAACAAAGACTCCACACTTCAATTTCCCACTGCGGGGTCTCGAGGCCATCTCACAACAGACACTAGATAATTTCTTTACCACGCCGTCCACGAGCAGGTTGGCAGGGCCAACCTACTTATATTGTGATGTACTCGTGAGTACCACCGCTTTTAAGTTCAACTTCTTGAGACAAAAAGACATTTATCGTATGCTGCAACAAAGTTTTTTGGGTACTTCTTCCCTATCCGGAGACGACTGTTTGTACGGGCAACCTATACTCATCTATAAGAAACAGAAAAGGATGTTTAATTATTGACATCGCAATGACAAACAAGAATCATAAACTAAATGTATAAATTGGAACCAAATAATTCAAAATGTCTTTGAATTTTAAAACGGAGGATCAAAATATTTTAATCATTGACTAAATGAACATTGTAGATGAATGAGGTAAAGCAAATATTAAATAAAATAATTGTTTAGTGGACACTGTATAAATCCCTGGATTGCGTAACACCATAAAATATTATTTTTGATGGATATAAAGATTACATACTTTGCTTTTTTTTTTATAAAATATGCATATCATATGAATCAAATTCAAGATCATAATAGTTTACACAATTTGAAATTTCTTCTCATTTGGTATAAACAAATTATTGGAATAGTCGTTAGAGACATATGACAATTGAAAAGATGCTTTCCAAAGTTATGGTCCTAACTACTTATGTTTTGTTTATAAATATTCATTTAATATAATATATTATTAATAAAAACAATGTTTTTGAGATCGATGTCAGCAATATATAGGTTCATATAATTTACAAGCTCATATTCAATGGTTGTCCAGTTCTTCCAGCACCGGAACCCTGACGTCGATATTCAGTGTCGCTTAATAGTGACGATTATGAGTTCCAAAATGTTCTGTATAGTTTTTAACGCCGTCACACATCACCAAACATTAAATGTTCATACCGAAAGTTACACTAATATTAATCTCTTCCTAAATCTACATTCAGTGAAGAGCAGTTCATATTAGTCAACTCAGAACTTTAATATCACGGCAAATAATTCGCAGACATTGAATTTAATTCAAACATTCATTGAGACAAAATATAATTTATACACAGGCAGTGTATAAATCATATTTGTTATCCAGATTCTATACATCATTGCAAATTATAATGATATTAGTGAACATGTATAACCCGCAATGTCGCAAACGAAATTGTCAATGAATTAATCGTAAAGGAAATAGTTTATTTTCCTTAAACATCGATAGTTTGATAGATCCCTTTTCTTTCACCTTGTCATAAAAAACATTTTAATACCCATCAACCACCTCAGGTTAAACACACTGTTTACACAACCATGCAACATAACTATACCTTCTACTTTTTATTCTTATGCTATTATTAATAAAATAACTTATAATGCTTTTGCGTCTTCTATGAATTCACGAATACCTGCTGCTTTCTCTGATTTTCGTTATTTTTTTTCTCCTTTTTGTCTTCAATAGCAATTTTGTCTTCCTCTTTCCTGCATTAAAATTTAGTAATTAAAACTTGATAATTCATGATAATTCTACGGATACCAATATACTTCGCATGGCAACATTAATAAGGGATAATTAGCTAAAATTTTATTGTTTGAAGCTGTAGCAACATTGAAGCTACAGATTATTCAATAGCATGTGAATGAAACGTTAAGATTGCAATTTGGACAGTGCAAATAATAGCCATTTCATATATTTCCACGACAATAATAAATTTTAGTGCTGATTCTTATAAAGGTGGATTTGAAAATAGTTCAAATTTTGATCTTTAATTCCATTCACAATTCAGATTATACGACACATATGTAACGAGTATACAATAATAAATTAGTTCCACGATCAATACGCTGAAATACCAATAGTCCTTAGAAAGAATTGTTATTGTTAATATTTCCAATAGTGCTCTATAAAATATCTACACCTCCCATTTTCGCATTAATTTTTTCTCATATGCTGTGATGATGAGTGTCGCATGCATTCACTCATTATCTTGAAACAAAATGTATAGCCTCATTTTTCAATTTATCCCTCTAGCTACAAACCGGAAAATGGCGCATGCACATCAATTTAACGGAATAGACTGCTATAAAGGGAAATTCTTATGCAACATACTTTGATGATGAGCCCGCTAAAAGGGCAGAAGATCAGCACTTGAAGTGTATCTAACAAGTGTGCCGATAGCAATCTTTTGTCTCCCTGTTTATTTTAGTTTATTGGATGTAACACGATACAGGTTATTCGGACATTTTGATACTTTACGTAATGATCGTGCAATTTTTACCTAATAAGAGATCCCGCACGTCATGCACAAAGGACCGTTTTGAGTCATAAATGCGCAAAACGTAGTCCCACCATTTACCATCCCGCCAGCCAGTAAATAAATTGTTAATATAAAAATTATTTACATACACGACCATGACATTAAAAGTTGCAACAGAGTAAAAAACAAACTAAAGGGTGTGACTTTGTGGCTTTTATGCTCTCTCTCTAGCCTACGGCTACGAAAGAATGAGCAATGTGTAGTTAGTTTTACTACAAGAAATTTCTTACGATGTTAGACTAATTAGTTTTCATCATTAATCGTCATCAATTACTCACAACAACAAAATGTATATTGTTGTTATATTTATTAAATGATTGGTCAATTAAAACAAGATATATTAGAGGAATATAAGTGGAAACTTCAAAGAATATATTTAAGACTAATAAACACCTGTTGATAATATTATACAACATCGAATTTCATAGAACAACAATGACATAGAGTAAGTTTTGATTAATTACATCTGAATTAAATATTTAGATGTGAACTTCACGCTAGCCACGCGACAAAATTATTAAACATGAAACTATTAATCTAGAAATTAAAATTTTAGTCAGAAAATTAGTTACAACTTTTACCTTTTGCGCTCAGTATCATCGGAACCTTTGGCGTCTTCTACCTTTTTTTTGGTGTCCTTGGCGATGCTCTTATCGTTTGCTTTAACAACGGTGAACCCCTCTTTGATCCACTCCTAAATAATAAAAAAAATATCTTTTACAACTGAGGTTTATTTAAATTACAAATGATATTATCTTTATAAGTAGTTGTAATACACGACGGTGTCCGCTTGAAAAGCTAAGTGAAAAATTTGTTACCTGCCTATTGTAACAATTTTACATTTGAATTGATAATCACTTAGCATTGCGTAATCTAAAGTTTTTGCGCACATTTATTTAGAGAACTAATTACTAACATACCATAACAGCCAATTTACGTCCCCACTGTTGGGATCAGGCCTACCCTCAACATGAGGGCGATGGGCCATAATTACCACGCGGGCCCAATGCGGATTGGTGACGGCACACACACCTTAGAATAAATTCTATGTCACGTGCAGGTTCCCTCACGATGTTTTCCTTCACCGTTTGTATTTCGCTGTTGTTACTAAAGTTCACAAATGTACATAACTTAAATATTAGTCATCGGTACATGCCGAGATTCGAACCCGCGACCTTCGGAATGAAGGCCGCACGCTGTAACTATTAGGCCTTTACTACATTACGTAAGTTAGGTTAAAAAAAAAATTACCTTTCTCTCCTTTTCCAGTTCCTTTTTGCTTTGTTTATCTTCTTTCTTACCCTTTGACGGCGAGGATTCTGTAGATCTTTTTTGCTAAAGAAAATAGTATTACTTTAGGTTGCAGATGACAATTCATAATAACACATTAATAATTATTATATTAATAATAGATAAAATTTTATTCGATATACATTGACAAGTAATCTCAGTTTATGAAAACCCAATAACATCCTACGTTGGTAGGAAAATTGCGTGATAATGCTTTCACAGCAGTAGATTGGTTTTTAAACAAAAAAAATCGGTTTCCGGTCTTCTTGTAAAGAACACATCGTAGGTGATGTATCAAAATTTTGCTTATATTCTAAATATATGGTAAAAATCTGTAAAAACATGTGTCAATCGCGTTAGTATAGTTAAACTAGCAGAATACAATTACTACAATGAAACAGTTGGATTAAACTTTATTTAGACTTTTTAATTGAAAGTTTTAACCTCCGTTTTAACAGCTTCTTCTTTGTTCTTAGTTTCGACTACATCGTCTTTTTTTTCCTCTTTCAATTTCTTAGTTTTGCTTTTAGTGCTGTTATTTTCTTTACTCTTTGAATTTTTTTCACTCTCCATCTTATTAGTTTTTATTGGTTTTGTTTCCGTTGTAACTTTGCTTTGATTCTGTTGTTGTTTCAAATTATTCTCCTGTGAGTTTTGTTCTTCTTGCGACAATTTCTCCACTTTGACCTGCTTTAGAAATATTTTAAATGACACAAAACATATATATTCACTTAAATTAAAAAATATATATTAAACTGAATATGCTTCCTTCTCTGTGCTCAATAAACAATCAATTGACATTACCTCTGTATCTTTATTTTCCACTTTTAACTGATCATTTGTACCGGAAGGCGAATCTTCGCGCACCTCAGTTTGTATCAGCTTTTGTAGCTCTTCCAGATCAGGGGTTGCCCCAGCATTTGGAGAGTAACTCTCGGCTGGTTTATTACTAATCGAGGTGGAATCTGAAGTTGCATCATTAATAAACGGCAACGTCTGTGCTGTATTACTATTTTGAGAAGCCCTAAGCTGTTCTAATATTTGATCTTCAGTTTTCATATCTTTGGTTAAATCTTCTGTGATAAGAGAGCTAGAAGTTATGTTGGAATGCTGCAAATATTCATTATCGTGATAATTTTTTAAATAATAACGATAGTGTCTATAAACGCTTCAATCTTTACGCGGACAAATGATGTCCATGGTATACGGATTACAAATATACAACGAAAAATGGTTAATCATGCATATTAGTGCAGCGTTATCATTTATTAGTTTTCTAAAATATACTTCACTACAAATAAAATACCCAAGTTAGGGCTAATATTTAATTAGACTTAACTATATCTTAACACGTAAGTTGCAAGGGCGAAGTAACTCGGAAAAAAATTTTATATTTCAAAAATATTTGTTCCGAGTTTGGTGCACTTCGTAACCTTTTTGTGAATTCTATATATGTAAAGAAACTCACACAAACAAAAACATATGGTTTTGACATTTACATGGTATTTATTTATATCCAACCCCAATCCATCACCAATCTAAACAAACACGTGCAATAATAAACGCATGTTAAAGCCCAACCCAGTTATATAAAAAGACAGGAGTAGCTTGCTTTTATTGTTATAATAAACATAAACTATTTCACTACTACTCTTCAGGTTATTGTGTACATTTTAAAGTCTAAAATTATAAATAGCAAATATATTATTATACGTAACTCTACATAGGTGAACATCGACCTCAAGAACCTATATTCTTTCCATAATATTTTAATATTGACTTATTCGCTAAATACTAACTTATATGCCATTAATATTTGGATACATTGCAAATTCACTTCAGAGGAGATCTGCTATCAATTTTAAATCCATTTCCATATATTCGAAAACTTAATTCCGTAATATTTTTTAAATAATCACTTGTACTAAACAGCATATTGTTAAAAATTATTCACAGTATATGTAAATCACATTACATATATAAAAATATTATCACAGTAAACAGGAATAAAAAGGAAAAACATTTCAAAAAGTTAATCTTTATTATAAAGTTTTCCATAATTTACATTTTAAACCACAATTTTTGTTCTTGCATTTGAGGAAAGTGGTATCAAACTGTCATCTTATCTTCTTTAAACACACTTTACATAAATAATATTCACTCACAAGCAAAATAAGTACACTATACTTAAAGTGAAAGTTATATATATTTTCTTTCAACTGCTCTTGTTAAACTTCCATATATTATATCACGATCTAAATAAAATTTATTATCAAAACTAGCCAAAAATTTACACTTTGCATCAATTTTATTTTATATCAACCGATTTATTTGTTTACTTTGCTAAACCGATCTCTTAAGCAAGCTTAGTTAGTACAAGATAGCAAAGTTATTAAATTTGTTAATAATGTAACTCGAACTTTATTTCAATAAGCTCGTTGTTGAATAAATAGATTGATAAAACTTTTTTGTAAAAGCAACGCGTTGAGTGCTGTAAAGCTGTAGTGATTGTAACTCTTTAATAGTAACAGGCCTCATATATGTATGCCAGCATAATTCCATCAATATTGACAAAAAGCTTAAATGTATCGCTATAGTATATGTATATAAAGTATACGTGATACTTTACATACAAATAATATTTATTCAAACTCTGGAAATAGCAATCACAATAAAGCAACGTAAATATTGATGGATCCCATTTGGAGCACTCGGCAAGTAGAGGGTTAAAAGCGACTATCTCAAAATCTCCAAGACATGTGCCCTATGACGATTTTTATGAATGCAAGCAGCGTTACCTTAAATTCTTTTGTAAAAGTAAAAGCTGGAATGTACAATGACACAATGTTAAATATGTAGTACCAAATGAAATTGTAAAAGGAAATTTATTGAAATTCATTAAATTCATCGAAATAATAACGGAGAGTGTGTCGCGAACGTCATCAGCCGACGACGAAATATCTGCAGCCCAGTCCTAATACGTTGGATACATTTCTGTAATATTCACTTTTATAAATTCATAAGCGCCAACAATTTACTGGTAACTTACGTGATGTGTCCAGAATTTAGAGATCCTGTTGAGGAACCTACCTTACTGACACGTGTTCCACAAATCCTACAGTCAAAATCAAAAACAAAATTGTTCAATTTTAACGTGCAATTTTTTTTCAAATATTTATTTCGCAAAATAAACGCAATGTATTAAATTTTCATCGACATTGTCGTTCTATGTAGCAACCTTGACCAGGATTTTGTACAATATCCACTTTGGAACCAAAATAACAAAATATTGCATAGTGATTCCGTTAACACAATGTAGAAGAGAAAAAAATTGCACAATTAGAGGCATATTGAAGAGAAATAGATCATTTATAATAACTTAATTTATAATAATTACACATCTTCAAATTGTAAATAAACGCAACTCAAACAGGTATAAGTTAGCAAATTGTCATGATTTTTTATGGTTTTCTATTTTCCAATAACATTAAAAGTAGTTTTGAGAAATTAATGCTTTTTGCAGCACATTGATACCAGAAACGGACATGCAGGCAGACACACTTCCGAAATTGTAACATAAAAATGAATAATAAATGAAACATTGTCAGTAAGCAAAGCATCTATATATAAGTTCAGCTAAACGTAAAAAATATTTTTTTTTCGTTTATCATATATGTAAGATACAAAGATACAATTTTAAATATGTTCCTATAATCAACTTTAATTCCATTTTTTTTATTTATGTAACTGAAGTGTATGAAGCGTCGTTAAAGATTTAATAAGTTTTACGAAATTTGAAAAAATGAATCTTGGTTAACTGACATTTAAATCATAATTGTACTACACTTAAAAACTCAAGGCTTTTATTTACGGGAGGAAAGTATAAAAGGAGTGAAGTTGTGTTTGTAACATTGCATCTTAATGCTCTTTCACACCATGCCATCGTTGTCATAGTTTTTAGGAACAAAGACAGTTTCTACAGCATAATAAAGTATCAAAACCAAGACTGATGCAAGAAATACTTTAAAAGGAATACGGCCATTAAAGGTTTAATGAGTGCCATAGCGTAATTGCCTTAAAGCGTCAAAAAAAAATAAGCGAAAAAACGGCCTATAATGAATGCAAACTGTTATGAATTCCATTCAGCAAACAATATATTGAAAATGAAGCGATTCAGCATATTTTGGACCTAATGTTGTAGCTAAAAAAAGTATATAGCAAAAGCTAATTACAAATTATATTGGCGGATAAATAAAGGCATCATGAAATCTATAGTTAATAGATTTATGTATATTATATTAATATTAGCAATATCCCCATAGACATTTTATATCCCCATAAACATTTTATTTATGTTACGTTATGTTAAAATTCATTTAATGTATGAATATTTATTTTAATAGTAAACAGGGAATTAAAAGCAAACGTATTTTTACGTTCTCTTCTTTGAAAATACAAAATAACAAGATAACTTTGCATGTAAAAATATAAATCCCTGGTAATTTTTAATATTTAAGTTAATGTATTAGCGACAACAGAAACTTAACACATGTAACGATAACTACACGTAATTCATGATTCCTTTGTTGGTTATCTCAGAAATTACAGTGGCGTGTAATGTTAGTTTACAAGTGAATTACACAAATTTATGAGATGAAATAATTATAACCAAAAATATTATTAAAACTATTTGTAGTTGTTCTCAAATAAACTGAAATACATTAAAAGAGATCTGCTTAATTAAATTATTATTTCAAATAAAATTTTTTGAAGAGAAAAACTGAGAGTAATTAATTAAAAAAAAAAACAAATTCACGATATAAGCAGAACCCTATTGAATAATGACTAAATAGGTAATAGACAAACCTCTGTATCCCAGAAATACGGCGGCAGGTTGTTGACATGAGACTCGTTTCGCTCGTACAATGTTGGCTGCATCCAAAACAGATCGGGAGAAGACAGTTGGCTCCAAAACGAATCCTGCATATTTAATTTCTCTTACTCCAAATTTACAGAACTATATGTACAATCCAGTAGGGTTACGTCCGTTCCAAAACATTACTGTGTTCCGGTTTGAAGGACAGTAGCTAATAAAACTATTATGATAACGAGGCGCAACATCCTATGTCTCATAGCGATGAACTGAGAATGATATAGATTAGTGATAGTGTAATAACATACTTTCCAATTTCCTTTTTTTTTAGAACTTATACGATAGACATTACTGTTTCCATCAAAGCAAGTATTTCCAGCACACAAATTGCAATCTCAAAGATTTCTAAAAATCATTAAAATCTAAATGATTTTTAAACTTCTTATCCTCTTATTTATCCTTTAATGATGTAACATACGAAATTACATTACAAGCAACCTTATCAAAATTTAATACTTCATTACTCCCACCGTACATGTACGTACATAGGGATCTGTAATGATTTTTTGTATAAAATATTTTGATATAGTTACCTGTAATCCAACTCCTGAATTTAATCCGCGCGGTTCCGGAGTGCGTGTTTCAAAAGAGTTCGACGAATGAAATGGTTGTAGCTCCTATGAAAAATATATTCAGCATTAAAAAAACATGCGTCCGTGAATTGTGAATTTTACAGGTACAGAAATATTCTCTCGGTTATTTAAATAGTAATGTTTAATATTCTTTATATTATATTGTCAAACATTTACTCTTTACTGCATATGCATTTTTTTCCGGAATGTTAGAAACATGATATGTTTCTACTCCTCAACCAAACGGTATCACAATAATTGCAATAATATCGATTTCCGGTGTCTATTTAGACCCTACGTAATTCTAGATAACGTGAATGAGATATTTACGCAATTGTATGGTTTATTACAAAATAATCACGTAAAGTTAACATTACACTTACAATCTGTGCAAATGGTACAACGTGGCCGTAAGAACCCAGCGGACGCATGTGCATTTCGCAAGCCCTGCGCACTAGCAGCCTCGAGCTAAAAAAACCAGCCGTATACCACTTGTACATCTCCTTTGACGAAAACGGACCTTGAACGATGTTCTGTAACAATTAAAATGTTTGGCTGTTTCTTACCTAATTACTTAACCTAAACGCGATAGATTTAACAGGTCCAACTCTTATGGTACACACACAAAAGTTTTTTGAAAAGATATTACAATTTTTCATCAAAACTCATCATTTTACGTTCCTTATTTTGTTATTTCAAATTAATTATTAATATAACGCATTTTTATGTATTTATTTATTGCTCTTTTCTCATTAACTGTTCTTTTCCCCAAGTGCGATTTTATTTATTACAAGCAATAATGCTCCATATTCTCAGAATGAAGCTAAGTTGATCAAAAATCTATCTATGATTCACAAGTATATTTGATTTATGACGCTATTAGAAAATGTAATTTATACTTAACATAAACCTTTTAAAATTTGCAAAATAATCACATAACAAAATTTTTAAGATTAAGATTTGTCTGTGATTACATCATTGTATACACATGTTAGGTCTGTAATGTACAGTAAGCTTTATATATACATTTTATAATTATGTTTGTTTAAAATCAATACCTAAGATTTGTTTATAAGCTTTTTGTTTTTTTTTCAGAATTTGTTTTGGACTAGTTACTAACTCCATTTATACACTAAATACAGTATCACAAAAAGGTATTAACCAAAACGCAAGAGCAGAAATAACTCAGTAATAAAAGGACAATGACAGAGAAAGCAGATAAAATGTAATACTAATAAAATAAGTAGTGTTTTTAGTAATTCACATGAATTGAAAGATAAAACAGGCGCGATTTTAATTAAAACCCTATGTGGACAATGTCCCGACTTTTAAAAAACGACTGCAATTATTCTTTTATTCTAGTTAATTGATTTATTAAGCACAATCCTATTATTCGATGAATCTAAATTCTACTAACACCTGCCGACTGTAATTCTATGTTAGATCTAAAAGAAAGATATTAAATCCTGCAAATACTTTAGAACTAATTATATAAATGATCCCGACACTCAGCAACGATTTGCAGAGATAGATTATAAACATCGTGCCATGCATTATAGTATCGATATGTGGACGCGACTGTTATTTCATAATAAGTTAAAAGATAAATTGCCGGGCTCCTTAGCAAATAAAGACAAATCGTAAAGAGCTTTCAAAGTACTTTCATCTTCAAACCTCTCGACCTAATGTTCATATCCTTTATGAATAATTATTCAAGAAATAATATTTATGATTAAAATATATCACAGTAAAGTAAATCAATTGATTTATTATCTATCGAATGATATGGGTATTATACGACAATCTTTTTTAAAGACTTTAATAACAGCTTTGCTTTTAAACTACATCCCTAACGCACATTTCTTTTTTTGCCAACTGGGTTGAACCTGTTAATTCTCCGCGACTATTGCAGGTCTGCAAATATGAAATCAGTTTTTACAAAGACTTGAGAATAATATAAGAATAAGAAATTAATTGTGGCTACCGTTAAACCGTTTCTTTTGGCATCAAAAATTAGTATTGCAATTAGTATGCTAATAACAACTATACAAATTTCCTACGTATCTTAAAAAGAATTAATAATTAAAAGTATATTTTTTTTTATTAATATCTTATGATTATTACATTTTGTCTTAAAAAAACGTAAACTTATGCAGATATCTAATCTCAATATCAGAAAAAGCCTCTATGACTTTTTTCAATTATTTCTGAAAAAAATTAGTGAAGAATCTGTTGTATTTTATGAAAACTTGTGACTTTTCCTAAGACTTTATTTAGTTGAATTATGACACAGATTACTTTACCTCTGGAATCTCAATCATTTTATTGACCAATGGAAATTAATAAAATTTTCTTCGTTATTGTGGATAGAAAATTTTGTTTAATTAAATCAAACCCAACATAAACTGTAACAAAAAGCTGATTGATTTACTCTTACTGCCGATTGTAAAAATTTTAATACGGATATTAATGCAATTGTTTATTTTCCTAAAATAATTACAACTTGGCAAATTGTTGAAAAAAAATATTTTTCATTTCAATACATATTTTTTTTTTAATTAGAAAGAAGAGTAAAGGTTTCATATTTACACACCTAATAAGAGATTATAAAATGCATTCAGGCTTCAGAATAAAATAAATATCCTCCAATGTAATAACATAAAAAATATTAAAATGATTTCATGTCTTTTTATTTTGGTCAAACACAATAAATAGCCAACATTAATGATTAATCCATGTTATAAATATCGTTATAATATACATATATATCGTTCAGCGTGTTGTATGTACATATATATATACACACATATATACATATATATATCCGATTATATGTATATTGAATCAATAATTTAAACAATATAGATGTGAGAGTCTTACCGCCTTTTTTGCATCTCTTCCAATGGTCTTGTTTTGCGATAACAAAAAAAATATTTTACATGGAGTGAGCAAATAATTTATAACATGCACTCCCACACCTCCATATTGTGTCAAATTTTATGAGGAGATTAAAAGAAATTGCTTTCAAATCAATAATATATTAGCATAGGCCATTTCAATACTTTTTGAAGCATTAAAATTTTGAATTAAATGTAAATAGTGATATAAGTGCTGGTATAGGCTACAGTTTTAGTACAGCCACTTATTAGAAACCCATCATAGTACCATTGTTGTAGTCCATTTTCTAACCCATGGCATAAAACTATAGTTAGTATTAACAACTTTGACACAATTCACTGATATTATAATTGTTTTGGTTTAAAGATAGCTTTGAAGCAAAGCAAAAAATCTGAGTAATAGTCCAAAAATAAACAAAGAATCTTCTTTTTATATGCAGTCTTACTGAGCATTCAAAACTTTAAAGTCAAACAATGCAATCACCATCAATACACTTTCCAAATGGGACACACTTCTTTTTATTTGTTCAGCAACAGACTCATAGAACAATGATGGTAACAACTCACATAAAATTAAATTATATTGGTTATTAAATTTATTTTGTAATACCTCGGGGTCTTGGTAGTACCACTGATCAGCAGGATTCTCTATAGTTTGAGAAGATTGTCCTGGCGTGACTGGAATGACGTTATTGTAGATTGAACCATATGATGCCTGTGAACTCGGAAGCTGAAGACTATGCATATTTAACAAGCTGGACTGTGAACCACGATTTGGTAGCTGTGGATCATTTAATGACTGCATCTAATGAAAACGAAAAATAATACATTTTGTAGATAACTGCATATCAATTACTTTCTATATTATTTTAATGTATCAATTATTAGTTTAATATAGTTACAATAAGTTACATAAATCTACTGGACTTTTTCTCTATTACAATTTTTGGTTTTTATGAAATGAAAATGATTTTCCCATATTTTTGTTTGATAAATTATAGACAACACTGTTGAAGTTGACAGATATTACAAGGAAAATAAACCTGGTCTGATGATGAAAATTAATGCTCTTCCTATGAAAAACTTGTAAAATATTGAGGATAACAACACTAAAAAAATGTTACCAGCGCAAACATCCTAAATAATAGCTTTTTGATTCATTAAATTATGTATGTCCAGAATAACTGTAGTCAGCCTTTTGTCATTAATAACCAAAGTATTTTTTAAAACAATAAAAGAAGTATTACTACACAAGAAAAAAGTAGTACTTACAGCATTATTATTTTGTCCCAAAAACAGCGACGAATTTCGTACATTGGAACCAGATATCATTGATAATCCAGTTGTTGGAAAACCAGGCAATATTGAATTACGACCTTGCAAAGCTGTTGAACCTAAACCAGGAGCAGAATTAGGTAATACTGTTGTTGGAACTCCTTGCATTGGTAGCATTAATCCATTATTCCCAGAACCAAATGAAAGTCCTAAAGTGGAATTAAGAGCAGGATTCTGAATTTGCATTCCAGATTGCAATACAGCAGATTGTAGACCATTTGTTTGTAAATTAGATAAATGCAAGCCTCCTCCTTGTTGCATGCCCGTTTGTTGCATAATATTACGCTGTATAGCTTGTTGCAAAACAGTGGCTTGATTACCATTTTGTTGAATTACACCTTGTTGCAATCCACCCTGTTGGATACGGCCTTGCTGCATTCTGCCTTGTACTCCACTAGGCATCATACTACTCAATTGCCCCGAGCTTGGTTGCATTGCACTCATTTGTAATCCCCCCAGTTGCATACCACTCAGTTGCATTCCGCCCGGACGCATTCCACCCGTTTGCATCGCGCCCGGCTGCATGGCGCCCGTTTGCATGGCGCCCGTTTGCATCGCGCCCGGTTGCATCGCGCCCGTTTGCATCGCGCCCGTTTGCATCGCGCCCGTTTGCATGGCGCCCGTTTGCATCGCGCCCGTTTGCATTGCGCCCGTTTGCATCGCGCCCGTTTGCATTGCGCCCGTTTGCATAGCACCCGTTTGCATCGCGCCCGTTTGCATCGCACCCGTTTGCATCGCGCCCGTTTGGATCGCATCCGGTTGCATCGCGCCCGTTTGCATAGCGCCTGTTTGCAGTACATTCGGTTGCATTCCAAGTGGCTGCATACTGCTCGGTTTTATAGTGCTTGGTTTTATAGTGCTCGGTTGTATAGTGCTTGTTTTTATAGTGCTCGGTTGTATGTTGCTTGGTTGTATGGTGCTCAGTTGTATGGGGCTAAGTTGTAAAGTGCTATGCTGTATAGTGCCCAGTTGCAAAGAGCCTGGTAGCACAGTGCCCAATTGTAATCCGCCCGGTTGCCGCCCACCTGGTGGCATACTACCAAGTTGGTTACCACTAGATTGTAAATTGCCTGATTGCAAACTGCTGCTTTGCACAACTCCTGCTTGTGTACTGTTCATTTGCATTACTCCATGTTGTTTTGCTGAAGTTTGCAAAATATTGGCATGAATGTCCCTTGTTTGCATTCCACCTGCAAGTTTTCCATCTGTCTGTATTCCTACCATCTGTGATCCTCCCATTTGGATTCGGCTTGAGTTAACAGCATCCGGCCGAGTCTCGCCTGAATTGGGGTTTGTTTTAAGACCAGGAGTAGGTAGTGATGTACTTTGATTTACAGTTGTAGATACAGTCGATGTCATAGATAAAACATTATTTGAAATATTAGCACTTTGCATGCTGCTTACAGGGATGCTGGAAATTTGAGCTAGTGGTTGACTATTGGTTTGATTGTTAGAAGAGCTATTAGAAGTTAACTTTGCAGGCTCTGTTTTAGAATCATCCAGTGTGAGTTCAAGCATATGTTCCATAAATTTATCTGCACTTTGCCTAGAGTCACTGAAAAAAAAAATGGCATAGAATTAAATTAAACATCAACACAGTATGGGTTATTTTCAACACAATTATTAACTTTTATTTTTCTACTAGCCAACACAGGCTCCTCGGTTGGCCCAACTTAAATGGCTTATGTACCCATCCAATCTAATAAATATCTTTTATATGATAAATATGTACAATCAGCAACATTTAGATGTATTTAGAATATTATAGCAATAATATCAAAAAGAAAAGTAAGTAGAAATGCAGCTTACTTAAGTGTAGAATGAAGTATTTGTGCACTTGAATTTTGACTTTGTTTTGATGAATTGTCACTCACAGATGCAACAATATTTTGATGCTTCTGCCGTAAGCTGTTGTTCTGAGTTAACATAACAGATTGAAAATTGCTTGTATCATCACTGACTTCTTCAACATCAATGTCAGATCTTGTAAGAACGTCATATGTTTTACTCCTTAAAAACTTGTTTGTCATACGATTATTCTTTTCATCATTGAAATTGGTGTTCTCGAGACACTCAGTTTTTGTGTTCCCATCTTCATTTAAAAGTTCTGGTGGAGAATCATCTAAATTGTCAATCGTATAGGTTTTATCTTTCTTATTTATTTGGTTTTTCGAGGTACTAGCGTTGCTTTCATTTTCATCATTTGGAAACTGAAATTACGTAAACATGTTACGATTTTTTTGTTTGCAAAAATAAAAAAAATATTTTTTATTTTTGCAAACTTTTATACCTTTTTCAACTTGATATTGTTATCGTCTAATTTCTTTTCTGAAAGTTTTTTTGCTTTATCGGAAGCCCACCAGTCCTCTGATCCTTCTTCACCTGTACTTGATTCCATAAAGGCGCCACGGAATTGAGAATTTGCTAAAAACATTACATTTATTTTAACAGAGGTACAGTAGATGGATAGTGGAAGGATGTATACTATAATAATGTATACTATTATTTTTCTAAGATCATTTGATATCTATAAGGACAGAGCATTCATTGAAGGACAATTTTAAATAAAGCAACTTACTATATGTAGCATTCAGTACTTTAGGCGAGCAAGTATCATCACTGCTATAACCATGAAATGCTCCAGTTGAGTCAAATGTACCAGATCCACTGACAGTGTTTTCCATGGCCCTAGAAATTGTTTAGTTATAATATCAACAATTATAATCTTACCCGACTTAAAATATATTTGTGTAATTCAATATTTTGTAGGTTTTATAACAAACTTACTCATAATACTGTAAACATTCAACATAATTCAATCACAGTAATCAACCACCTTAATTTTTGTATCTGATATCCAAATAACGCTCTGATTCTTGGGGAATTCAGAGTTATATAAGACATGGGTTATTTCTTATCTTTACTAATCCCGAGACTAAACATCTGAATGAAACAAGATCTAAACAAATAACATATACCTTTGGTACAAAATTAAAACTAACCATTCTGGCAGATTATCATCACTGTGTCTCTCACCACCAATCCACGTTCGTCGATTTGGATTCCATGACTGCGCTCTGTCTTGCGGTGCTCTTTCACCCCAATCACGATCTAAGAAAAAGGAAAAAAATATAATATCGTGTAATGTAATTTAAAACTTTTTAATATTATTTTGTATGTAAAATATGTAATACTTACTCCACCTCTCGACATTATGTCGACTTCGAGCAGTATCAGACGATCTCCATCTATCGCCTTCTTCTCGCGACTGTGGTTGTCTCCAATTAGTGTTATAAAAATGACGCCTGTAACAATAATCAAAACTATACCCATTGATATAAAGAAGACATTATTTTTTAGCTTTTAGTGTTTAAGAATGTATTGTCTATAGACACAAAACTAAGATATTTAAGTGTTTACATAATTATTGTTACTTATATGTTATGTAATTGTATCTTATATACAAAGAATGCTTTATTTTTCTGACAATAAAAAACTTTACAATATATTATTCAATATTCAAACCTTAAAGGTTAATGTTAACCTTATTGGTTCACAAAACTCTAAATTATAGGATACTTAGAAGTAAGTTTCATGTCTTGATAGACATTATCTACACATAATTCTAATTAAAAAATAATAAACAAATTTAATACAATCTACAGATGCAGTGTGATTTGATAATAACAATCTATATTATTTTACCTAAGAAACATTTAACATCTGCACTTCTTAATTGCTCTTTATAAAAACCTTTAAATCTAACATAAGAAAATATAAAGTATTGCAAAAGGAAAATATTTTAGGAGACAATGTACGTCACACACAAGAAAAAATATTTTAACTTAATATTAGATATATTAAATTTATTTTTAAACATTTTCTAGTATTTAAATTTTCGTCTACAATGAACTAAAACTTGAAAAAAATTTTATACAGAGTTAAATGACAATGATGTTATACAGTAAAAGTGCGGTCATTGTTTTGGCGGAAAAATTATAACTTGAAAGGGCCTATTCAAGCTAATTCGAAAAAGCCCTACCCAGTAATCAAGGTTCACAATTTTAAATCAAACTACTTTACTGTGAAGACAGTTCAATTTTCTGTATCTATTAAACATTCTTTTTAAAATTTATATCATTTAAAAAGAAAATAAAAATAAAAAGCATCATTATTAGCCAGAGGACTCCCACTGCTAAGCATAAGCCTTTAGGATCTCCACACCTATCCAGGGTATTCCTACTACCTCCACTAGATGGCCAATCCATCATGCAAGAGGCTTGCTAACATTGCATCAACTGGTATGCCTGTCATTTGAAGAACTTACTGACTCATCAGTGGTCAAATGTACACACCTCCGAAAAACTCGATTGGGATACCATTCCTGCTGTTCAGAACTAGATCTTGATGATGATGGAGTGATGCCATTATTTGATCCTCTGGGTCTTAATGGATTTCCATCTTCAGATGCAGTGTTATACAGGGGTGTTCTTGTATTTCCCATTTGCCATGCACTTCTGTAATGAAAACAATTATGAATGTACTAATTCTAGATTGAAAGATTTTTAAATGACATGTTCCTATTATCTCAAATTATAGTCGACTCTAAATAATAAAAAAGATATCATTACCCCCATTAAAAAAACATTTCAAGTTGAGAAGAGAAACAGAAATTAATTTTCTTCACCTAAGTATTTATAGATATCTATGAGCTTGACAAGTCTTGTCCAAAGGTGGCTTAACTTTACAGCAGTAGAGGTTTCAGTTGTTACACATTTAGCATAACCTATCCAAACTATTAAATAATACTGAAACATAGTTAATAATACCTGACAGTTGATGGCTGTCGAACAAATGTCATGCGACCACGGCCACGGTTATCAGTGCCTGTGCCACGTCCTACATCACGGCCAGGATTAAATCTCTCCCCCTGTACTGTGCTTCCTGCAGATGAAGTTGGTCGAGTATTCATGTTCTAAAAATAAAACGAAATATTAAGGTGTCCCATAAATGTCTTCTGCACCACACTATGAATGATTCTGACAGACTATATTTACATAAACATGCAGGCTTATCTCTAAGCTATTTATGGCATTGGTTTTTGCATCAAAGCTCTCAGAGGTGACAGTCTCCTTTACAAATTTTTTTTTGTATTGTTCAACATGGAGAACGAAGAGAAAAGCATATGCGGCATATTTTGCTTTATAAAGGCAATAAATAGTGCAAATGACACTGCAGGCAAGATTTGCAGCGTTTACGGGAGTGGTGTTACGACTAGAACCGTCGACAATTGATTAAGGAATTTTGTTCAGCAGCCAATTTACGTCCCCACACAATATAGGGCCAAGGGCCATAGTCACCACGCGGGCCCAATGCAGATTGGTGACTTCACACACACCTTAGAATAAATTGTAATTCATAAGTAGGTTTCCCCTCACTGTCCACCCTATGTTTGCCATCACCGTTTATATTTAGCTATTGTTACTGAGGTTCACAATTGTACATAACTTAAATATTAAAGTCATCGGTTCATGCTAAGATTCGAACCCGCCGACTTTCGGATTGAAGGCCACACACTCCAACTATTAGGCCAGACAGACATATTAAGAAATTTTGAGCAGGCAATTGCAAATTGAAAGATGAAGGCCGCAGCGCGGACAGGAAAGGTATAGCAGACTATGAGCTTCTTCCTCAAGATCAAATGATCAATGCTGACAAATATTGCAATCTGCTCGATAAATTAAAAGCTGCCATAGCAGAGGAACGGCCATAACCGGCAAACCGACGAAAGGTCGTTTTTCATCACGACAACACAAGACTGCATGTTGCAGTGGTCGTAAGGCAAAAATTATTAGTTTGGGATGTTCTAGCTCATTCTTTATATTCCCCAAATTTTATTACTTCTTCCTCTCCTCAAAAATTATTGCTCCGGAAAATCTTTCAAATCCATAAGCAAAAGAAAAACCCCTTTAAATGGACAATATGCAAGTAAGTAAATAAGTAAGTCTCTACAAATTTCGGTAAATGGCATAATGAGGCTTACTGAGACATATAAGGTTATAGAACATAATGGTTAATACATAACGTAATAAATGAACTTCAAAAAATTATTATCATGAATTAATCTCATATCAAAAAAAGGGATGAATCTAACCACTTTAATATTTAAGCTATTACAAATAAAATAATGAATATAAAATATAATGAATTAGCATGAAGTAAAATGGTAAGTGTACTGTTTCTTCATATGAGCTGTTTAATCCTTCTGGAGACTTTCCTCTCGGTTTATATAACAGATCAAAATACTTCAGCTCTTCGGGAGGTTCAACAGTTTTATCATAACATGCCAGCATCTCTTCTTTTCCATACCTAAAATGTATCAAAATTTAGCAACATCTTCGTTGATTACCAATAATTCTCAATATTAACATCAAACATTATTGTAAATAATCTTAATGGTTTCAATAAAGTACTTACCTTTGCTTTGCAAGCAATACTTTTGGCACATTGGTAGTAAAATTATTGGAAATTCCACCTGAAGCTATATTGGAGCTGACCGAGGCACCCTGTGTTGCTCCACCAGAGCACACAGTAGTAGTTATCCTTGGGGAAACCGTATACCCCGGGGAAGATGCAATGGGGTTTGACACACTTGATGTCGCAGAAGTTGGGGGATTTTGACAATTATTTATAGAACTATTAGAATTACGTTCTGGAGTAAAATTACGCAACCATTCGGGGCCAAACTTAATGGGATTATTGCGATCACTCATTTTAATTAACTTTTCTTAACTTTCAAATTGCAGCAACTACACCAAAAAAAAAAACAACAAAAAAAAAGGGCTAATCAATCAAACTATTTTAGTTTTTAAAATGATTGACTGCTTGACTTAAAGAAAGCTATAAAATACCAAAATTTGAATACAGAAACGCTTCCAGTCCTCAACAAAATAAAATAAAATTGGTTTGCTTGAGGACCAATATTTTTACCGCTTTAAGTTATATTAAATCAAAGCTAAAATATGGAATTTATTTAAAAAGAAAAACCAAAGAAAATTACCATATTTCTATTAATAATATAATATTTTATTGTACTAACATTTGATATTTTATATTATTACTGACTTATTAGGTAGTCCTCAAAAATTTTTTGTCAGTTTAATTTAATAAATGAGCTATTTCATTTCTTTGATCCATAAAAATAACTCATAATATTGCCATTTATTTAGGTAAAATTTGAAAACAAAAGACCAAATAGTCTTTTGGTATTTTTCAGTGTGGTATTTCAAAATTATTGATCGAGAATATTGAAATACATTCTTAAATTTTACAGGAATTAAAAAATATCATTTTTGTATTTATGAACAAAAGTTTTTTAAACATTCCGTATTGAATTTGGGTATTATATTAAAGCACATTTGTTTTTTTTTATGACAAATGACAGATAAATTTCCCTTACAAAGTTTCCGTCAACAATTTTTGTTACAAATATTTTTTACACAGCAGATATCTACAACAATATTATAATAAATCTTTGTTATTGGCTTTTCTTTTCTATTCAGAATTTATAGTAAATATATTTTCATGATGGACCAAACTTACAAACATTGAGTAACCTGCAGTGAAGGCTGAGAATAACTTCTGGATGCAACCAGCAAATTTGCTCGACTAGGACGTCTGGCTCATGTGTAATGAAGAACAGTGAAGAATAACCTATAAAGTGTGAAGAATTTTTTTTAGCCTGATAATCTAATATCTATAACTGTCTTCATGACACAAATGCTTGTCTTATTAGACAGAGATCCCCGATTATGGGGCTACAGGCGATGTGATGGTCATATAATGAAAAGGTTTTTTCTAACCCTCTAAACCACATTTATATCTTAAAATCACATATATAAACATGTATATATATGTATATAAATATATATTATATATATATATATATATATGTATATATATATATATAGTCGCAATGCTAATAAAATAATCAAAAAATCCTTACATGCCTTTAAATATATTTAATATAATTATATTTTATAATTTATTTAATGTAATTGTGGATATTTCTTTATATTTACTATGTATGTTTTTATATGTATGGATTATAAGATTTTACTATAATTTTTTCTTAAATATATCACATCATATATTAATACATCAAATTCAGTTTCTACCCACAGCAGGCAGAAACATAATCAAACATTTCAAAGATGCAGAGGTTGCTTTTAGAAATAGACTGAGCACTGTATAATATCAATTTGTTGTAAATATGTAACATTTCTATTTACATTGTGCAATGAAAATGATTCTGTACTATTGTGTCATATGAAAACAAATGCTTTGCTTTTTGCTGTTAAAGTCTGCTGTGGTTACATTTTAGTTTGTGAAAAGTATTTAAGATACAATTATGCATTTATTTTATTTAATTATGTGTGCATAGTTCTCAAGATGTCGTGTTCATTGAGCTTAATTATATTTAATAATTAATTTCTATTAACACTTAAACATGGAAACATACAAATGATACAAGATAAATATATTAGTAACAACCTTAATTTCACAAAAAACAAAGATAAAAAAAAGTCATGCAGATAGCAAAAGACATAAATAAATTAAATGTACCATAAGCAAAATTCGCATATAGCCCATTTAAAAGTGCAAAAATAAAAATGTTTAAAAAATCTTGACCTTAATTGTACTAAATTATTTTAAGTCACAGTGAACATGACATGCTAGTGAAATGTAATTTTAAGACAGTACTTCCAGTAATTAGTTTTATTTCTAATAAAAAATTTTCAGTAGTAATTTTACTGTTTGACAAAATCAAAATGGGAATTTACTAAGAAAATAATTCTCTCTGTAAAAATAGATTAGGCAAAATAATGATTTGAAACAAAAAAATAAAATAACATACAGTACAATGTGTGTTGCTGGTGGTAGGTGTCTGTTGCCGGAGACCATCTAACCACCGCAGCAGCTGTTGCAGAGTAAATTTTCTAATGATTCTCGCCAATCTATGATATAAAAATCTAATACAGTACTTTTAATTAGATACTATATATATATTAATGTATCCACTCTGTGAAAAACAATTAATATTGATGCTATTTTTAATCTTTCTTATTGTTATAAAAAAGTAATAATTTTGCAATCAGTTACACATATTGAAAAAATGAAATCTATAAATTAACATTCTTTGCTCACATATAAAATATTTCGTTTTTTAGGAAAATTGTTGTAATCTAATTCATATAATATCTACATATTACTTCAGCATCTGTCTTTTAACTGTTTTCAAATGTAAATGTACAATGGGATAGAAATATTGTAACATGTTAAATTACTTTGGTTTATTACTGATTTCATTTTCATGCATTACATGCAGCTTTGATTACATAGAAAATATAGTGCCTATAGATAGGAAATACTACAAAAAAAAACACCTACTTAGACACAAGTCTCATGTGCTAAATATAAGAATTTATCTCCTATTTAATGATTCTGATTTTTTTGGCGACCAAAACAGCCAATGTTATATTTTAGTAGATATAACCACAAATGATCCAAAGAATCTCGTGACGTATGTTTATAAACTTAATCTAAAATTTTAAATTTCGAGACAAATGCCTCTAATATTTTCATATTGATTACATCGTGGTTCTCGGATGTTAACGTATAATTTACTAGTAAGTTAAAATGCAACTGATAATTTAATTTTAATAAAATTATTTTATTCGCAGAATGTTGTTGATATTTCACAGAACAAAGAATCTTGTTAAAATTAACTGTAGTCTTTAAATTGTCTTATAAATAGGACAATTAAAAATACGAATTATTACAATTAAAAACACTGAAAAACACAAACTTCAAAGAGATGAAAATTCGCTTGTAGCACATACTAAACGCATGCACCTCGTGTTTGCAGACACAAATGATTTACACGAATTCCACGACTTGAGAATCCAAGGTGGCACTGTTAATAATTCGCCTCCGTAATATCCGTAATAAGAAATGTATCTATATTTGATTATATTTTTCCATAAATGAATCAATTTAAACTTATTTCTGCTTAGGCTATAATTACCTAAAATCTTGAGATGTAATTCAATAATTGATGCACACACGACCACGATGGTTTGAGAAATATGGCGGACAAAAGTATATTGAAGAATAAGGATAACGGTCAAACTATATACGAAATATAACCATAAACAATAAATCAATGCTGGCAACCAAAAAAAATACTACGTAGTATATACAAAGTCATGTGTTTAATTTTCTATAAAAACTGAAAAAGAGTCTCTTATATAAAGTAATCGCTTGATATTAAATAAACTTAATTTAATTTTATATACAGTACATATTTAGCTAAAAATATTAATATACATCACGTAAAGTGACAAGCTGTCATTTACAACTTCCTTTTAAAATAGGTTGGTAATTGAAAATAAAGCGTTTATTATGCTCAATCCGGAAATGAACATTTAGTCTATGAATGTTTAATAATCGTGATGCCTGTAATGAAAGGTTACATAATTATAATGCCATTACGTACAAAAGGATACTTATAGTATATTTTTTTGCACAAAGATTTAGATGAAATAATTTATGGTTTTTAAATTAATAGGATTCGACTTCAAGAATACCATTAATTTAACTATTACACATATTAAATATTTATGTTATAAAATTGTTATAATTTGTAATAATGATTTATAAAGTTACGTTATAATTATAACTTTGTGTAATATCTATATACCTATGTTCAGCAGTGGACGTCTATCGGCTGATCATGAATATTTCTATGAGATTTTAAATATTAAATAAAAAAAAAAAGTTTATAAAATTTAAGTAAATCGCACTAACATATTTTTAAATGAATTGTCGTTATAATAGTAGTAATTGGTAATAGTCACAGACGTATTAAAGAAAGCAGACCTAATATGTCAATAAAAAAACGTGTCAAAATTCACACGCTTATATAATTTAATAGTGCAGATTCAGCAACTAATCAATTAATAATTGAAAACTTGCTCGTTTTGCTTGTGTTATTATTTTAAAGTAATTATTAAGAAATAAATTTCCACTTTTTACACTAATTATTATTACTTCTGTTTACCTTCTTACCATCGTGATTTGATTTTTAAATTTTCATCAAGTCTTACCAAATATTTAAAGCGGAGATACTAAATTATTATAATACTCTGTTAATATAAATACTAGTTAGGGACCTCTCTTTGAACCCGTCTATATATCCTTTGTACTCACATTAAGACAAACACTAGACCAAATGAAAGTAAAGACTGTAAATTTGGATATATTTATCGAAAATACTAATTATCAGACCACACGAGTCTAATAGTTACCTACAATTGTAATTGAATGCAGTTTAAGGAAATTCAGACATTTGTTCTAGAAACATTTATTTTTGAACAAAATTATTTTTGGTACACCGCCATAGACATATTTGAGTCTGAAAAGAAATTCTACAATTCCCACTTCTCCAGCACTTATGCTTATAGAGGTAACCGCTGGCTCCACTGCACCTATGGAGATTAGTTTTTGGTGTAATAAAAAAAGACAATGAGCATCTGATATGGGATATTGGGTAAAAGTATCCTCCAGTTCTTCAGCGGATTATATTTTTGCTTTCCCATTTGTCGTCAGCTTCACATAAACCATCTTTACTCCAGACGTTCTTTAAACTATACTATATATGGGCAGCATTAGGAACCATTGTCTGGTTTTAATCAGTTACTCTGATACTGATATTAGAGAACCTTTTAATTAATTTAAGCATGCGAAACTCCAGATTTGTATCATGTGAAAAATTGAAAATGGATGACTCTTACAGTTACTTTGTTTTCAATTCCTATTCTGTGGCACCTCTTAATTGATATGTTTTTATATGACAAAGACTAATCTTGTTATGGAAAATATTTATAACATCCTATCCAAGTTACATTGGATGATTCCACAACACCATTAAAGAAATTATCTTTTGCTGTTGTTTCATATCAAATGCACTTATTGATTTGCAGCAATCACAAACTTTCTGTTGCATGAGACCTAACAAAGACATCACTAACTCCTTAAATACAGAAAACTCAATGTGCAGCGGTTTTGAGGAAGGGTTTATGGGAGATGTTGCTTTAAGTCTATACTCAAAATCTTCCTTTTTCAGTTTAGGCTTTCTTTTAACTTTGTATATTTTCAACATCAGCAATTTTAGATATTGTATGTATTATTCAGTAGATGAACACAATAAAAACTGATTGGGAATATATATTAAAGAGAGGTTATACTGTAGAGCAGTGAATATATGATGCTAGTTTTAAATTTTGCTCATATCTATATCCACTTAAGCACTGAGTTAATTAATAAAGTAATCAAAATTAAATATAAAATTATTTCAATACTATTATAAAATATTATAAATAGGGTACCTGAGAAATTCACTGTTGTTGTTTTTATTCTTTAAGTTATGGATAATTAAATTTATAAATAAGTTAATATTATGACCTCTCTAATACTTTGCGGACGTTCTATCAGTGTATTTTTATTTTATCTTTGCATGTATAAAGTGAAATTGCTTAGTGCAGATTAACTTACTTCATAAAAATAAATTGAATGATTTACAAAACTGCAGTGCCATTTGGTGGCAAATGACAACAAAAACAGTAACAAGTCAACAGATCTTCATTGTCCTCATTGTAACAGAATTCAAAGGTTACTGAAATCAAACAATTATGTTTTTTAGTAAAGGTGATAATAGTATGGTGATAAGATGTATTATGTAATGCTCCCTGCATTACTGTCTAAAGAAGCACCTACTTCTGCTGGTAGCCTGTGGACATACTAAGTCAATAGAGAGGTAGAGATATTAAAAAATCTGAAAATCAATGGCCTTAATGATCTGTT
Source organism: Ornithoptera priamus (assembly GCA_029034505.1). Classification (NCBI taxonomy): domain Eukaryota; kingdom Metazoa; phylum Arthropoda; class Insecta; order Lepidoptera; family Papilionidae; genus Ornithoptera; species Ornithoptera priamus. The sequence goes on along the minus strand of JARDWD010000061.1, from coordinate 522,011 downwards.
TTAACATTCTTGTAAACCATAATGGTATTGCAATCACACTTATTAAATTAAACATGAAAATTACTTGTTAAGGCAGAAACTTAATAAACCACTAAGACAATGCATTTTTAATCAGATTGCATTAATCGGTTCTTAAACTTTACATCTATCATAAATATTATCTTTTATCTAAAAAGTTAGTTGGTCATAATGGGTTGAGATTTTTAAAGATTTCATGTACTTACAAAATCTTTATTCATGTATTAATATTTATTTTTATACAATGCTTATGATTTTGTACTACAGTGTATGGGATTCGGACATCCTATTAGTATATTTTTATTGTATATACAAATAGGATATGTTTTAGAAAACAAAGAAGGATTTACAGGTGAAATAATACTCAATTTACCCTTAAATATGATTTATTATTAATACTGTAACAAAACAACCATAATGTTCTAAAATATAGACGTTCTCCATACGAAAATATAATTCATAGGAATGATTTTCTTGAAATAAGAAAATTTTATGCTGTATATTTTTTTTGTGCTTGTTTTTTTAATGTTGATTTCTTTACTAATTTCCAATAAATTACTAAAATTTGGCAGTATGATGACAGGAAATTATTTGTAGGTCCACGAGGAGTACTACTTAAAATTCTTTGAGAAATTAAACTATTTTTAATAAAAAAACTGTTGCTGAAAAAAACTTGCACAACGAAAACAAAGGCATCCTACATCAGTCATGCAATAATCAAATGTTGTACAGAATAATCAAGAACTTAATCTAACAGAATGACTATCACAAAATTCCAGGTCCATACACCTGAACTTTCTAACAATCATTCATAGTATTCATATTTTAAAAATTACCACGAAATATAATAAGTATTAACTTTAAGAATTGATATTATAATCACTTTCTTAATTTCGGGTAAGAATTTGAAAGTGATATAAATATTTTAAAGGATATTAATAAACAAAATTTCTAACACAACGTAGATACATTTAAAGCATATACGAAAAATATTTTTTTTTTGAAAAATGATGACGGTTGGATTATTTTATTTAACAAATAAATGAAATGTTTAAGTTAATGTGAATTCTTTAAGTTAATCATATTACATCTGAGAATAGGTAACATTTCACTGCTGATAAGTATTTAGAGTCTGATGACTTTCATCAATTCATGTTCATTTAAAAACACGAAAACCTTACTCTTTAAATTATTCCCGTATCTTAACAGTAAAACTTAACACATCACAAAACATTGTATGCTGTGCATTGACTATAATGATAGGACAAGAAAGATTTCATTTTTTAAAAAAAACCATAACGTAAAGTATATGATCAGTCAGAGGTGGTTTTTGTGATTAATGATTTTATTAATATTTTCCTTATGTAACTCAATATTTTAGTTCTAGTTAAATTAAAAATATGCACTAAGAACAGAACTATGTTAATACATTTGAAGTGATTGTACCTATTATTATAATTAAATGCTTTATTTAATTGAAACAAAACTAATTTATAGTCATATTTAATACTCACTATCTTAGTGATGATTTTAGTTTTTTGGTTACAAAAATGCCTTTGTTTAATCACAATCTGTACTTGTAATTAAACGCTTAATTTGCAACTCTTATTGAGAAGACTAACTGCGCAACTGAAAAGTGATTCGGTTTTTTTCCTATAATGAATTAAAAATTTATCTTGTTTTTTAACCTAATAATGTATCACATTTCAATAACGCATTAGAAAATTTCTCACACTTGTATAAAGTCAGAATTTTATAAGTACTTAAATCTAAATGGCTACAGAGATTCAGGGCTACACAAAAATAAGTCAACACAACCTGGTATATGCAAACTAAGTAGATCCATATATGATTATATAAAATTTTAATCTCAAAGATTTTGTCTGGCTATGGTTTCTATTAAGAAAAATATAATAAAGGAGTAATGAAAATTCTATAACGATGATTTAAAAGTATAATATTTATACGTAGAATTGATGCCCTTATTTAAATTATATTTTTGAGCCTTACTCTAATATAGTCTTTTGAGTTTTAATTACTCCTTTGATTCAATTATTTCCATAATACTAACATAGGAACCTGTTAAAAATCCTAAAATACCGAAAGAAATTAGAAATAGATTCTTCCAGAGGACCCAGTTTAGACGGCCAAGGCCATTGGGCCTGTCCCAGAAAGCAACAACTTCAATTACAGATGGGAAAATTAGTCCTAGAAAAGAAAGGCATACGGCACCGACGAGAGAAATGAAAGGACCCAAGTTCGGAATAGCAATCGCGATACACAATGTTATTATTATAATTACAATTCTAATTGTGTACTCTGCAAGATTCTTTTTGGCACCGAACCAGTGACGCACGTTCTTCCAGATAATATCCATAGGTACATAAAATTGCAGGCTGTAAGTGAAGAATATTGCCACAGCTATCATAAGCTTCACGCTCTGGCCGAGACTGCAAAAAAATAAAATTTTACGTCAGGGATAATGAATGAATTAATAGAAAAGCTATTAGCGTCCTCTATTGTAAAATACACCCATGTTTAATTCAAACGAAATTCTCATCATCATCATCAGCCTGAAGCAGCCAACTGCTAGACTGCTGTTGCTGCAACTGCTCTTTTGTGGAACACTGCTCATTTCTGTCAAGTATTGAACAATCTCTACTAAATCCACAATATACAATCTTATATCCAAATTATCTTTTTACTATAGTTTGCTTTTATAATCTTAAGTTTGAGCTCTGTAAATAGTGAACGTACGTACTTATTGTATAAAAAATATAAATTTCTTCATACTGAGATATGTATTAGTCATATTAGACTGTATTTGGCAGACATTAACTTTATTAACACATTTTGTGTGGGCACATTACACAGCGGAATTGTACCGGCAGCGGACGTTTTGCGCATAAATTTAGTTATTCAGTTAAATCTCAATAGATCGAAAGTTTTATCCGATCTCTATGAACTTATCCCATCAAAATAACTAGACCTAAAAAATTCTTCACCTCTAGAATTGTAATGTTTTTCCATTTGGCACTTTTGCAAGGCGTTTTTAGTCGCTCAATATTTTGATTACAAGATTGTAAGAAAACCTATTAGTACGTGTCCGGCATACAATGTGTTAAAATATATGTAATTTATTGGAAACATAAATAAACGGCAATACTAACACTTCATCTTCCGGTAAGTTTATTGTGATGCTCCCGGATGTTATCTCGCCGTATTTCAAGTACCCGAAAAATCCGACGAAAGCATATAGTGAAACAACGAAGAACATGCCAGTATTCAAAACTCCAGGGCATCCAATGAAGTGAGTCGGAGTCTTCATGTTATTTTCAAGAGGCATTACAACACCAATTCCTTCTAGAGCGAAGATAGCAGTCCCGAAGAATGTTGGTAAATGATTGAATCCCGCAAAAGCCTTACGTTCACTAACGCTGGGGATATCTTGAAAGAGGTAGTAGAATGTTATACCCATGCCTGTGCCCACCAAAAGGTTTGCAATCATCGAGAACGGTGCAAGGTATTTTAAATTTCTGATTAGATTCATCGCGATAAGTAAAGGAAGTAACATTGCCATATAAATTCTGACATCCATGTCGTGAGGAAACCATTCGCTTTCTTTAGCATGGTAATCTACAACTTGCTTTACGTTTTTGGCGACGAACACGATGTAAACACAGCAACAGCCAAGTAAATCTATCACCAAAAACCAATTGACGAGAGCCCTGGAAATAAAATTAGTTTATTAGAGGTGCTTTATAAAATAAAAGGATAATACAATATTATGATACAATTGTATAATAGTAGTAGTCGAATGGTGGCACGATTGTTAGTGTCGCTGAAACTGTATTACGAGTCAAAGAACTACATAGAACTAGTGTCTGGGGAATAAAAACCTTTATGTTCACATTTATTGAAATACGCTATGATACCGACTCGCACTTGGCGAGAGAAATGCATTATGACAGGTATAAGAAGGTTACCAGTGCCAGTAGTGGGAACATAAAGAAGAATGTTTACGTTATTTTATATAAACTTGTTTTATGTAGTTATTTAGTTTTAATAGTTAAAAATGTAAACAAGAATACAATTTTTTTAAGTATTCATATTTTTATTGTGTTCCTACAAAACCGTAAAATGTTATTGTTTAATTACGAATTAGTACAAAAAGCTTGAAACTGGAGATCATTTTTTAATTCACCATTTATAAATTGATTTTAATATTTTAGCTATTATCATATTCATTACATAACTATATTATTTTTGTTTATAGTATTTTCAATAATACTTACTTTGCGAGCCTAGAAAATTTATGCATTGCAGAAGGTCCAGATAGAAAAGCAGCTTCGGCTGTTTCCGCAAACCCTAAAGAAGGCTTTTGCATTCTTCTACAAAGATCGTGGGACGTCTTCACGAGAACATGGACGCAGTAAGTGCAAATGCCGCCGATCAGGAAGGTAGCCACCAGACCAAAATACAGTCCTGCGTTGAGAAATGCCATAGGCATCGCCAAAATGCCACTTCCCAAAGACCCTTTTAATAGATGAATCAATGTATCCATGTCTCTGGAATTTAAAGTATTTTCATATATAATTTTATTACAACTCGCATTCTCTATTACATTTCGACTAAGTACTTAGCATAATAAACGATATTGAGCATCTACTCGTAAATAAACTAGACTAATATTATAAATTTGAAAACTTAGTGATCTCTTAAACTAATAAGAGAAATATATAACTTACGATGTCGGGTGTGCTAACTTCCTATGTTCAAATGGGTTATAATCCTCGTCTGCCTCAATGTCTCGGCCCGGTATTTCCATAAGAGGTAGTGTGGACCCAGCTTGTTGTTCCACAGGTATCTCATTTGGGTCAACTTTGTACCTGTAAAGTATTTCCCAAGTGGTATTATATTAACTGCTAAAAATATTCTCGATCTACTTTTGTAATAATGTGAATAAGTTAGAAGTGAGTGGTATAGAAGTATATTTTAACTATATCGTATCAAGCAGTACATGTAATGATCGCAGTGAGAACATATAAAGCGCCACATTTTGAAGCTTCTTGTGAATTCGAGGTGTGAATCGATGTATGCATGTACATGTCGCGTCGCGATTTCAAACTCTTTACGCTGATTCTATTCAGTGGCATGCTGTTATTCAATTACAAATGATTTCAAATCAACATATGAATGTAGGACAATATAATTTCTGTTCATGTGTGTTTGAGTGAAGTGTGGTTACATTCATTATGGTCTCCAAAATAAACAACTTTTTTTTGTGTGCGTTTCACTCTGTTAAGACTCGGCATTTACAAAATAGTGGCTCAACTTTAAATTCAATACAGCTTTACGTTATAAAAAAAATAGACAATTCATAAAAGTTTTAAGGATATTGATTTAGGATTCACTGCGAAACGTGATTGATCATTAAAGTTAGGATAAAGGAGCCATGTGTGGAGTCTGAGGTGTTTTTGATTTATTAAGGAGACATAAAGCTAAATTAAATTTATACAAACAACGATTTAGAGAGCCAATCCCGAGCCTGAACAGAGATGGCGCACGAGAGACCGCGCGACATACTAACGCTGAAACGTCTATGACGCAGCGGCCGCTCTTACATAGGTACACATTTCTTTTAAAATATTTTCCAGTACCAAATAGAACAAATTAATTAAACAAAATTGAAACCATAAAATGGAATGATGTACCGGTGTATGAGTCCATTGCGAGATGATCAAGGTCGACGAACGACTTTAATCTCGTGGAAGCAGCACACGTCTTCCCGGATCGTCTCCGAACGGCGGCGAGCTTAATAAGCTCGTTAAAGGAGCGAGTACTTAACAGTCAAAATACAATATAAAATACCATTTTAACAAAAATCATTAATGTTAACAAACAGTTTAGCAAGGCTCAAACGAACCTTTGCTTTACTGAATTTTTAATGATTATTATTTTTTTTTTGATAGACTACAAATGTTCTTTTCAAAGTCCTGTTGAACAAAAATGTCAATATTATTAATGTTCCCGACTGATAGATATTCAACATATAACATGAACTTGCCAACAAAAAAATTAGCTTAAGCTGTGGTAGCATGCTTTCTTTTTATTTCAAAATCTATTTACTAAGCAAAAAACACAAAAGTTTATTGCATGTGTCTTCAAATTAAACTGAAATAGAATTAATAATAACACGAAGGCGGTCAAAGCTGACATGTTGATTATCGTCGCTATAAAACATCCTCGCCGCAGAAGTAAGGAACATTGTCACTTACTTGACCACAACGACATCTGACAAGTCATTTCTGACTCCTTTTTTCTTGGGAACATATTCGGCTATCATCGGCCGCATTTGGGGTTTCTGTAACAAAAAAAATGTATTCGTTATAATAATAAGGACATTTTAATATCAGTATTTCTAATTTCTATAATTTTTGTCACATAAAATTCAATGGCACTGTTGTGTAGGAATCTGTTAAATAAATTATAACAAGTACTTATTTAACTTCTTTTAGGATTTCAGTAAAGCTACATCTGCTTACAAAAGATCCTATCTCTTGTGACGGACTGTCTACTTTTAAGAACATATAATATTACAATAAGTTTAATATTGTTCCTTTACTATAAAACGTTCATAATTTTATTTACGATATGCAAAGAAAAGGAATTGATGTGTCGATTGTTTTCTCGTGTGTGACGTTGCGATGATGTTTTCTCGCGCGGCCTTTTCAGGGGCTTGGTTAGCGCGTATTCTGTACACATGACGAACCGAATGCTATTTCGGTGAGATATAAATAACCGACGTCCCGTGTACGATTTGCGAAACTCAGGAGTCGAACTTGTCGGTATTCACAAATATCTCGCAACACAAAATCCTTGTGTTAATTATATAACGTTGTAAAGATTTCATGATAACAAATCGGACTTATTATTTTAGGTATTTGTATTGTACCAATTAATTTACCAAAATATTTGACGCACTTTTAATCCATAATGACAAGATTTTTTATGCGACATAAACCTTATTTTTTTCTTTAAAATGTTCACTACAATTGTCCCATATTAATTTGAAAAATAAAATTATCCTGAAACGGACAAAAGAAAAATTAATTTTGAAATATTATTCCATTTCTATGACTTTTGCTAAAAAGGCTTATCTTGGCACTAGGTTTGTAAAAATAATAAAAAAAATATTATTCAATCTATACTTATAAATAACTTTCTGTAGAAACTTGGTTGTTTTCGGTATGGTGAATTAAGTAGGTACGATTTTATTGAAAACAAATTATTTTATAATACATTGCCGAAGTTAATAAATAATATAAATAGATTTTGTGAAAAGATGATGTAAAGATAAATATAAAGTCACAATGCCTGGGTGTTGTATAACTCTCGTCACGAGCCTCTAATGGGTAATGTACTGTGTGTGACGACAAAGATCACCATTGTTTGACGAGCAACTTATGCGCACTTGTATCTAAATCGTTCGCGAAGGCCATCAATGAAATTCAACTTTATTTTCGCCAACATGTGTCGACCTTACTACACGGGCATGTTCAATTTATTGTCATAAACGAGCTTTTCATTTAGTAGGCGTTATCTTTTGATATTTATAAAACAAAGTAAAGACAGATTTATTTATACTGAGCTTGTTTAAAACATACACTAATTTTAATAATACTTTAGAGAAACTATCTAAAATGCGGATTAATTTCTATGTTATGTGGTAGTCGAAATTAAATAAAAATGGTTTGTATTTACGGTGGCGGAAACGTATGCCTATTACGATGTATTTTTAAAATAATTAAAAAGCATTGCAACCATTGTTGGGTCTTCTACAGAAAATTTAAATATATAGGTCTTGTCAAAGGTTTTTAACAAGGATGACTAATGCTTCGGCCTGCCTGTTGCGTTTAATCTATCGCACTCATACAATGAAAGCGACTGCATATCGAATAAAAGCGAGTGACCTGCGCAATGCAGTTCTACGTAAAGGAAACTGGAAAATATGTAGTCGCACTCCTTCCTTTCATATAACTAATATGCAGGAGAGATAGAGAGAAAAGAATGGTTATTTTAAAGTGCATGCAAACTCCTAACACCTTATGCGATCCTAATGTATCTACTGCTACATTTTCCAAAACGCTTGGTACTTCTTCTATTGTTTTTCGAAATTTCCCCTTAAATAAAAGAGAGGGGGAGCCAAAATAGGGGTGGTAGTGGGAAAATGTAGAGTAGCCCCAGAAGAAGTGGTTAACTTTAGGCGCAATTTGTAGTCGTGCAGAGTATGTTTACCAGGATCGCAGCAAACGAAAGGATCTGTTTTACAGGTGCAAGGGCAAGCAAGGACACTGAGGTTTGTCCTTTTTTTATTATATTTTATCTTTTGGGTACAGAAACTACGTCATAGGGTTTTACAATATTTTTTTTTTAAATAAAACGTATATATTGCCTATTTAATAAGAGTGTTTTTTTTAATGGCAAAGGGTCATAAAGACATATTATATTATATACATAAGTTAAAACAACATAAGTTTTTTTACCACTCTACGCAATATTGAGTGGTTTTCTAATAATTAAATTTATTATGGCCACGTTTTCATAATTCGAAGTGACAATAAGTAAACCTTTTAAACTTGAAAAAGTTGATCAATTCGGTCAAAAGTTCGTTCGGTTAGGACATATCTTCTTCATTTACTTATTTCGTCACTCAACTCTACAGCGCATGTCTGCTGCCATGCGCTGTGGCTTCGAACGCTTCGATTCAGTACAAGTATTGAACTGTTAGGTTACAAAGTACCAGGCTTGCAGAAAATAAAGGAATGTTCATATGAAGAGGGTGTATAAAGGCGGTGCGACGTTTTCCGTAGTTATACAGCGCCCATTTCTACCGGCAAACAGTTGTGTGTAAACATTACTGTGTTCTGATTTGGAAGAACAAAATTCAACATTTTGTGTCAAGGCGACCAGCGCAATGTGGTGCAGTGTATAACATCTAAACTAACGCCACGTTATTATAGGCACTTAACATCAGGTGAACACGTCCGGCTCGTCTCGTCGCTTCGTTGAATAATAAAAAAAGGGATGAAAAAAACTTGTCTAATTTAGAGAAATAATAACCAAGTTTCTCATAATAAATAAGAAAAAACTATTACATGAGTACTTTAAAATTTCAGACCTTTCAACTTAAAGTCATCAACATAACAGATTAATTTTATAAAGAGATCAACTTTTAGGTAAACGCTTAAGTCTAGCAGTGGATTTCCTATCATGGTGATGACGATGATAATAAATACGAAACAAACCTAATCAATACAGCAAAAAGTTATACAGTAAAAAGTATATTTTTAATTGTTTACTTGGGAAAACTTTTTTTAATAAAAACTTAAACCCGTTGTCGAATGTTTAATTTTTTTTAAATAAAAATAATATCTTATAAATTTTTTACATCGTACTTTCAAATTTGAGTTAACTTAGTTGTTTGAGAGTCGAGTATTTTGAGTTGGATTGAGGTGATTAGAGTGGATTTTAGTGGATTCTGGCTGTCTTTGATTTGCGCATGCCTGTAACTAGTCTTGCTATCTTACTATTTCATGTTGTCCTGGTAATCTAAATTTTGTGTATGCTATATGATAGAGGAGGCTATAAATTTATATTGTTGACGTTGAGTGGATGAGATAGATAGGGGTAGCGGTGGTGTAAGTGTTTAGTTTATTTTAATTACTTAAATGATTCGTTTTTTTTCACTTTTACGAAAGAAATGAGGGTTCTTTTTACATAAGGAGCCTTATTTATCTAGAAATCATTAAAGCAAATGAAAGAACTGCCTCATGTAAATAGACCGATGAATCTGGTGAAGTTCGCAGGGAAACGTTGAATACAGATATGTCAAACCGGGGATCGATTGGGAGGATGATGACCATGATGAGAGATTTAATAACAAATAGAAATAGAGGAAACTTTAAACGTCCAAACAGGGACGCAAGGTTAAAAAAAAATAGCACGAAGTTAAACTGCATAGGTAGTAGTTCTCAGAAGTTTATAGACATCCTCCCATTTCGTTATCATTATTAACATTATTCAAATATATATTGTTATGTTTACATGATTTGGATATTATATGATGACGAGAGTATTATAACCAACTCGTTTACTTAGTTGTGACGAATATAGCTATGACAACAGATAAAGTAGATCGCAATTGTTTGTTTAAATGAGCATCATCATCATCATAAGCGGCAATCTTGCTGTGCTGGATATAAATAAATAATAAAAGTCTCATTCAAATCGACGTCACTAAGATGATCAAAAATAATCATCAACATGGCTTAACAAGTATTCTGCTGATAGATAGATAGATGATGATGATATTAATTATTTCAGACATGAGGTTTTCCTAGGTTTTTCTATAATAAATATACGTTAGGTTTAAAACTCAAAGTACCAGGATGGCATAAATATGAGAGATCAAAAATCGTCACTAGACATGCGCATAACGCGTCACGCCTCCTAACCGCCCCACAAAGACTACTGCCCCAGGTGCACTGCACTAACTTTGAACTACTTTATATAAAAACATTTTATAACGAAAAACTTAATTTAATCTTAACAAACTCTAGATAATTATTAACTTAAAAATTCGTTCAATAACAGACTTACAATCATTAAAAAAAATAAACTATGGGTTAAAAAGTTTACTTTCATATTTCTGATTTTTATTTAAATTTACTAATATATCTTTATTACTAAAGGATCCAAAGGCATCTATTACTAAAAATTTAAACTTCAAAAAAACGGCCAGACGGGTGTTCTCTTTTTCTTCGTCGGTATCACTCTTGGCAGAGTGGTCTTGGTCATCACTAGGTGTTGGTCGCAACCTTAACAATACTAGACGACGATACGAAATGACGAGCGTTCACCTGATGAACTTACCATGAGGTGGGACATAACTATGTCTGAACATGCTCATAGAAACTTTGAAACGTTTTTACCCGTTGTTTTAGCTCATCTATTTGCGAATTATTAAAATGTTTTATCATCAAGCTTTTTTACAAGGAGAGAAGACGCCTAAAAAAACTTTTCATAATTTTTAAATTGTCCGTCCAATTAATTTTATATTTTTTATAAAAAAGAGACATATTATATTATGTATGTCCATAGATAGAGAGGAAAAAGAAGTCCCTTCAACTTGCAGCTTGCAGCTGCTAGCCTAGAGAGGAGTAGGACGAGTATGTTTAATTTAATAATAATTATTATTATAATAATAAAAAAATAAAAAAATTGAAAATACAACAACAACACCCACCACTCTATGTCTATGAAGAAAATCTATACTATCACAGAATTTCAATACTAGGGTAACATACAATGGACGAGGCTACCGCTTTTCAAGCATGCGCAGTAAACTCATCACTGTCCGTCCTTCCCCTTCGTTTACGTATACGTTTTAGCGGCCTACCATTGGTCCTACAGTTTTGTTTGAACGAACCACTAAATTCGCGGAAAATCGGTTTTATTACCAGGAAATCATAAAATACAACAGGTACATGAGATTTAAAATGTCCATACAAAATACGCTCAGTAAGCTATACCTTGTCGGGCAGATATAGTTTTTAACCGACGATAAAGAGGTCAAAAAGATGCATGTGATATTTTTTATTAATTTTTAATTTATATTCACGAACATGTTTATTCAGAAGACTCAATTTTGATGAATCAATAGACTGTGGCTATACGCTTGACGTGGAGTAAGGTTGGCAGAACGTTTCTTACAAATCCACCTAGTTGACTACCACCTTACTGGATTCAAACTGGATTCCTTCTGGATGTCAACATGTGAAGGATAAAGTATTAGAGGCGAGAACTTTAACAACTTCTTCTTTACCTAACACCACATAATATAGAGATTTAGTTAAAAAATAAAATCTCATAGTATCAACTAAAATTAGGAAAAACAAAAAAAAGCAGAAGCTGGTGATTCAACAATTGCTCGTATGTTATAAAAGAATAATGATAGAGATTTTATTCCTTTCAATTACATCTATTAAATCAGCCGATTTAAAGGAATATGTCTATTGTTGTTTTAGCTTAAATTTTACAAGTCCAGACTACTAAACTCTGTCGACGAAGGGGAGCACAAATTCGGTGGCAAGATCCCTATCCTACCCTACTCTGTACTTACCCCTGTACTAGGTAGAGGTAAATATGTTTCATCACATACGTCTCAACTACAATTATCATATCAGGGGATGACGTCTTTGTACGTTACTTGTTTGCCGAATATATCATCAGATATTTTAGCAGAGTTTGTTCATACATCCTAAAATTTGTTATCAGGACTACTCTTATGTGCGTTGTTAATTAGCCGAAGAGCATGTATTCACCGATGAATCACCTGTTCCGTAAGCAGATAAGATTACAATGATGTATATTTTTACTAAATTTAGTTTAAAATGATTAGTAATATACATCGTTTTATTATGCGAACGCATGTGAACCTAGAAATACATCTCAGTATAGAACCCAAATAATTGTATTATAATAAATATTTGAAAGAAAAATCTTTGTAACCAAATAACCTATGAAATAATTCACTTTTTACTGCTTTACTATAAATTAAATATAAACCTTTTCAAATTTAACACAGTGAGAAAACAATAGCCTAGTATTGTTCTCAAACTGATTGTAATGTTTGTCATCTATCAAGCGAATAATTCTATTGAATAAGCTGCGAAACCGGATCAGACTGATTTAGCAGTTAATTTAACAATTGTCAGCTATAATGGGTAGCAGGGACGTGGTTGGTGACTGTTCAAAGTCGATGGTCACTGAGCAGTTACTGAAGCGTTAAGAAAAATCTTAGTTTTTGCGGAAAAGGTACATCGAGGTCAGTGAGAAAGAAAGGTTTTGTTTTTCAGTTAAACGTTTACAAGTTAATCAGTAATTTTATCTATACTAATGAAAACAGAACGTTTAAAAAATTCATTACATTTTTTTTTTCATTGGAATGTAATGAAATGGTTTTTTTATAAACACGGTTATCAACAAGCGAACTCAATTCAATGCGTGCAATTCGCATTATGTACGGATTGTATGTGGTTGTTTTATTAATTTAATGTATACCTTTGTTGTGCCGGACCGGAAAAAGAAGAAATAGGAATACGATGTGACATATCTTTTATTCTCTTTCATTGACAATATTAACACTCGAAAAGTTTACATAAAAGCTCTGGTTTAATATTATGTGTGTTGTATGTGATTTTTCAAACTGAATTTCTATAACTAAACGATGAGATCAGGCCCTGTCCCCTGAAACAGTAAACCTGTGATTTAACTAACCGAATGCTTTTTGTATTTTTATAATCAATATGAATTTTATGATAGGAGTGTAAATAAATGAAACTTTTGCATTGGTTTTAATAAAATTTGCATAATGAAATAAATAAACATTTTTAATATCGTATCGATTGGCACAGTTGGCACAGTGAACGCAAAGCGATAATATAGGTCGAACCGTTAGTTCCAATGTTAAGTGGGGATCGAATCCCGCACAAGCCAACTATTTGTTAAATCTGGGGACAAATGTTCTGATTGTAGTAGATATTTCGTCTGACGATGAAAACGTTAAAATTTTCAAATATTTTCTTTGCTATTGCCATTATTTTACACGTGGAAACCGAGAACGTAAACGAGGATTTTTTCAGAAAATTTCTATGATGGGCCTTGCGTTGGGTGTGATGTTTGGACGGGTTTCAAAATTCCGTACCGGACAAGTCTAAATTTATTTATGTGATGCTTGTTTGTGTATGATATTATGGGCAGCTTGTTTGCGGTGTTGTGACATGGTATGCGGTGGCGTCTCGTCTTATGGACCATCGTCCTTATTGAGGCTGCCAAGAAGTAAATATAAGTATATAGTACACATCATGTATCATTCTGGAGATAACCGTAAGACATGTGAATTTAAAAAAGAAAACAACATCGTCAATGTAGCCGTGAAACTATTTGCGTATAATTTTTTGGCACAGTTGTTTTTTACTGTGTTTACCAATAATGATTTGCAGATTATTTAAAATAATACTATTTCTGTTATGTTGTGTAAATAATACTATTTCTAAATTTCACTGATAAATATATGAATTGCTGAATTGACTTAAATGCCTTCGACTTTGGTTAAGACGAAGAACTTTTACCTAATAGTTAATGATGAGCATGACAATAAGAAAGAAAGCTAGGATATTTACACAGCATCACACTACGCTTTCAGAGCATGATCTTAACAGTGTATTGTATAACTAATATTAAAATCAATAACATTATACTTCGATTGCTGATAGCTTAACAATCTTAAATATGAGAGACAAAAGTTCGAGATTTCTAATAACTAAAACTAAATTTTGATAGCAATAATAAAATTATTTGCTAATTTACCATTTTAAATAAATTTAAAAGTAAAATTGGTCATGTGATAGTAATCTTGCCCGCGTTTAAGTACGTGAAAGAATATTATTCTTTTGTGTGACAAAATATCATGTTAAAAATTATTTACTTTAACTGCAACTATAATAGTGTATACTGGAACAGGGTCTTCAAGATAACTCTATGTAATAAACGAGAACAGATTATACAAATGTACGTTACGGTAGTTTGACTTCGCGGCCTTGTCCTACAGGAAATTGATGCTAGCATTACATGGCAATTTTCTTCAACGCCATCTCAATATTTACTGCATTCGACATTTTACTGATCTAAATCTTACTTTTATTGCTACGTTTATTTCCAGCAAACTATTACTGTGGGTTAACTAACCTACTTTTAATATTTTATCGTACATGTTATTGAACTTTTAAATTAAATGCATTTTGACCTTAATTTCTATACACATCTGATGGGTATGGTCAAATGCAATAATGTCAGTAAAAAGACAAATGACATAACTAAAAATTTCATATTAATATTTACCAAGTAACTGTCCCAAGATTTAACTGGTTTTACTAAAAACAAATTAGCACCCATCATGCACCTAAAAACGGTTCAAGTATTGCTCAGAGTATTGGCAAGTGTTATCATCCCATAGAGGTTGTCATCTTTATCATTTTGGCTTTAGAGAACGGAAGGGAATAATTTTAAATCACACGACAAGGTAACCCGGGCAAGTAGTTGGTACTCTACGCTTCCTGATCATAGAATGAACGTAGCTGTGTACCCAAGGCTAATGTAATCAATTCCTGTGAAATATAAGTGCCTATATACCCCGGGTTTATTAGTAAATAGGCATTGCGCAATATAATCAGAAGATTGCGTGTACGCTGTTTAGTATTGAAGAGAATTGAAACGATTCTGTTTTCCTCAGTGGCAAAGTTTAATTATTCAATTACTGGAAACATGAACTAATAGTCATTATGAAAGTTTCGAGTGCATCGATCATCTATTTTCAAGAATTGGTTCTTTTTCGATTATTAATTTAGAATAAAAGAAATGCAAGGTTGTGATCACATTAAAAACTTTAACATGGAAATATATGTTTTTTTACGTTGAAACATTAGGTAGTAAGCTAAATAATGAAGAAAGAAAATTTTCATACATTAAACTGACCAATTTCATAATAAAGAGCGAATCTCACCTATTATTTAATTATAGGTACTTTTAGTTTTATTGAAAGAAATTACAAAATAATTAAGTAAAGTTTTGGAAGGATGAAATTAGAATGTATACTATGCGTGTATTATTACGAGTATTATCTATAATACATATATAAATATTAGTTTTTTATAACGATACATAATGATAAGCTGTATATTGAATAGCGCCGGGCTACCCAAAGTTATTTTTAGTATAATGCTTTTCGGATTTTGCCAATATTTTGTGGTGCCCCCTCTCTTTTGTGACTTAATTTCTGGCTAATACGTTTTTTCAAATTTTTTCTGGAGTTTTTTTTTGTTTAGTTTTACCTAGTAAAATAAAACCATTAACGTCTATATATCGTACTTTATAAAGGCAATTGCTTCAGGGCCTACCGGCGCACAGTTTGGGGAACCCGGAAATAGTAATTAATAAAAATATTATGAATTTATTGCTGATATACAAATAAGATATCTTTTAATCTGTCTGACAGATATATTATCACCAATTAATACATGACTCTATTTGATAATCGTAAAAGTAGTTTATTTACCAGGAAATTCAAAGAGGCGCGTTGTATTCTCGTATAATGTTTTTTGTACATATTAGGGTTTGTCTATGTGTCAGTCTGTGTACCTTCTAAATGGCTAAACAGCTTTTAATTAGTTTCTTTGTTGTTTGATGTATTTGGTCATACTATAACATTCAATACTCGTATACCAATATTATTTACAACATATCAATTTATTCTATAATAGACGACATGGTATAAAGTTTTATTGTCACTTTAACGTCGATTTTGGAAAGTTATTTACAAACACGAACTATGAACAGACCGTTTCTCAGGTGACGTAAGTGTCTGGATGCTACCCCAACGGCGGCGCCAAAGTTGCCAGCGAAAAGGGGTCAACCCTCGCGAAAATAATAAATCGCTACACAAATAATTTATATTGTAGAACTAGTTCTGACAATTGAAATGAAAATTAAATATTATTTAAACATTTAAATGTAACCTTTAGGTTAAAGAAACAAAAGTATTGTAAAAAGTTAAAATAATAGGAATAAGAGTAGTGAATTTGAACAGAATCATTGCAGAAAATAGTTAAATGAAGTAAATTAAAAGTTAACTGACTTTATTCGAATTATTAGTAAAACAAATTCACTGAAGTATATTTTTTTTTAATTCACACTATCAGGTATGCTTTACTTTACTAGATTTGTTATAGAGATTAACAATGCGACCAATTATAATTTTATGGGGAGTAACAGCCCCACTCGAAGTGCTTTAATAAAGGGAGAAATTCCCCTTCGTTTTTTGACACTGTTAAACATTTTTCGTCTTTACAATAAAAGGTAAACCTGTTTATTTTATTTATACCTCTTTCGTTTAATTTATAGCAAATTAGCACAGTGAATATCAGAATTTAGTATACGTTAAAAGTTAAGCGATTAATGCATACATTTGAATAGTTTTAATTGTTTTTTACATTTAAATAAAGGTATTATTACTTTTAGGCGTTTTTGCATATCCACATTGCTCTTTACGTCCAAGGGCGAGCCATGAACGCTTTATAGGTCTATTAAAAGATTTATTATCATCGATGTAAAACTTGCAGTGTCGACAATGATACCGTAATATATAATAATTGTTTGATAACGTAGTAATTCTTCATAATATGCAATTTTATTATCGTATGTGTTCAGTAGGTAGAATGATCTATGGTTGTTATAATTGAATACTATTGTTCTCTTAATATTCATAATAAATCATAAATATATTTACGTAAACGAAACAAAATTTTTACACTTTTGTTTTATTTAAAAACAAAGAACATTTACTATTACTGTTTTATGTATTAACAATAATAAACATTTATAAAGACTATATAACGGAAGAAGATATATAACAAGAATATTATGTTATAAAATTAACATTAATAATTGCTTTCATATGTTCCATAATTATTAGGGTTGGGATTCAATTTCAGATAAATTATCAATTATATAACTTTAACCTTGGAAAAGACGGAATCCTTCAAAAATGACTAAAAGTGTTATCTATCCATAGATGTGTTTTTTTTTTGTAGATTAGACGTATTATACAATAAAAAAAATTTAAGATTTGTCAAGGTTCTTCAAGTAAAAATCTTTATTTTTCTATGTATGATGATAACATAAACTTGTCTACCTTTGCTACCCTTTTACGTTAAAAGCATAGTGAGTTGTTTTCCTTATTACACAGATAAATAGCGAAACCTAATGTAGGAATTATTAGACGTGTCCTCACGACCGTTATCTCACTTTTAAGGTACGTACACATTTGGTAAACATTTGTCTGGAGCTTATGTTAAAAAAAACTAAGGTAAACTACGATAACAGGCCAACACAAATGTAATCAATAGATTGTCCTCACATTTGAGGATAGTTTATAACCATGAAGTGAAAAATAAGCTGCGTTCCTTGGTTATTGCATGACTGATGCATACTTATTAAGTGATATCATTCAGATTATTAGATGTGCAGAAACGTCATTCGTTTCGGGTATTGTGTGGCTGCTTTGATGTTAAATAATTTGTTTTTCTTTGGCTTGGCTTGAAACTTTGATGTTAAATAATTTGTTTTTCCATATGTTTTGAGAATTTCTATATTTTTTTTATTATTTTGTATTAAAATCGTTTTTCTAAGAGACCATATCGATGCCTCTGGGCTCAAAGGACTTAAGCGTTATTAGGGCGAAAATAACTCAAATGCAGTCTTTGTTTTTTGCGCTCATGATTGTTATATTGAGAATTGTGAAATTCACAAAATAAAGGTGAATCGCTTACTCCTTTATGTAGCTTATCTGTTATACTTTTAGTATTTTTCAGTTCTTATAAAACAAAAAAAAATGCTCTTTAGCAACTTACGTATGAGTTCAAGAGGATTATAAGAAATTCTGCTCTATTTAATTCTTTAACAACGACAAAAAAAACCAAAATGATGTGATAGATAATTTTTTTGTTTCTATTGCGCTTTTAAGTCGAGAGGTGTAGACCCGACCCGCCGACCCACACTTGGCAAGCGTAATAGATATAAGTGTATCTCCTCGTAAGAGGAAGCCTCGAATGTCAGCAGTGGAATAATATCGCATTATATAGTACCCCGTGATTTACGACATTATGATGATTAATAAGATCAGATCATTCATATTTACATAGCATTGATTATTAGTATTTATATTTAAATACAATATGTATAGAACTGTTGAGGCTAGTTTACGGTATTTAAAACAACTATTCAACTATATAGGTAAGTATTTCGTTTGTGAAAACGGCGCTTGTAATATACTTACTAACTATACTTCTAAACTTATCTTAGTCCTTAATAACGTATCGCTAGACTGGTACGTCTGAATATACATGAGTGTGTTTGTTGGTGTGTATAGATTTATTTGTGTGTGTGTGTGGTTACTTCCGCGCATAATGGTTAGAACGGGGAAACTAACATCGCGTGCTTGAAGTTCATTTACACTCGCTCTTTTTTTATTTTAAGGCTAAATCTAGCTAAAAACGCGTGCAAGTCTAGACTTTCTAAGCTAATGCTAACTTCCGAATTAATTTATGTTCTAGTGTATTACATAATTCAATTTTTATGTTTAAATAGTTTATGTCATAAACTATTATTTCGTGTTTTATTAAGGTCAGTAAATAAAAAAAATATGTCAAGGTTTCGAATTATTATTTCGGTTATTACAATAACTTCAAAGAAAGTAAGTAACGGCGGTGAAAACAATATGAAACTACGTCTTCTATTTTGTTTATACTAATACGAGAAAAAATTACAGTTTTTTTTTATTTTAATAAAAAAAAAAGTTGAATGTTCTTGCTTATATTATAGTATTTTTTTTTTATTACGAAATAATAAAAAAATTGTTTCCGGTGTGCGTATGTGTATATGGTAATATTTTAATGGACACCGAAAGTAAATTTAGTTTTTCTTTATTAATGTGTACAGCTAAAAATAAAACGGCGACGCGGTGGGTAGAAGGTAGCGGATAGCGGCCACGCGATCGTCACGTGATCGCCGCGTGGTGTACCTCGTGCCCTGCGCTCACGGATTTTAATGGTTGCAATATAAAAAAAAAAAAACAATAAACAATGGGTTGAACTTAACTACTTCTTGCGTGAAATTTTATTTAAGAACCTAAACAATATACTCATTAATGTAATATTGATTTATTTATTTTAGTTTATTTATTCTTTATTGCACACCAGTTACAAGATATGGAATACATTATATATATATATATATATATATATATATATATATATATATATATATATATATATATATATATATGCATAAATGTAGAATGGGCGGTCTTATTGCTCAAAAAGCAATTTCTTCGAAACAACCCATTGGAAAGGAAGACGTGAACTAAAAGCAAAGATAAGATAGTAGTGCACTAAATTATTAAAAACTAAAACGCTTGGTGACAGATGCAAGCAATAGCATAATTAGACAGAATGTATAATTTAAACTTTATGATAGTAGTTACTTAAGTGTCTTTTGAAAAAAAAAAACAGTGGTCTGGCGGTACGAATATGATTCGGTAAAGAGTATGTTATAGAGATTTATTAATTGGATTTCGGCTGATGGTGATAATGGTTTATTAATTGTAAATAACTGCTTTAAAATAGTGCTAGTAATTAATATTTTATACATTCTATCTAACATCATATTAATCTTATTAATGCGCACATTATTTGGATTAATAATCAACCTACTGGCGGTGGGTCTCTATTACTGGCGATCTTCTAGGTAACACCGTTTATTTTGGTCGCTAAACAGTATTGTGTAAACTTTACTACTACTTACTTAAAATTTTTTTCCTATAATATTCTCTTCTAATACACGAAAATGGAAAATAATAACCGTTACGTTTTTTTTTTTCAGAACATATTAAATAAAACTATTTGATACATATTTAATGAGTTCAATGGTCTGTAGCTCTTAACTCGGCGACTAAACGAACCATTAAGATTGCGAAACAGTTTTATTACCATTAAAAAAAAACTACATTAGTACTGTAATATTGATTAAGTGTAGTTTGATACAATTGTTTATTTAAGAAATATGGAGTTTTAATGTAGCTAGTAGCTCGTTTCGATAACGTTGTTCTTTAAATAAATACATAAACTCTATAATCGTTTTTATATTCTCAAAAGATCCCGAAAATTCGGAATGCAAATATATATCAGCCAATTAGTAATAGTTAATACTAACGCAAATATCAATATAATAGCGTATTTACTTTTGACTAGTATAACTTATGAGAAATTAATTTTAAACAATTATTGTCAAGGCGCGATGTCGACATCGTACTTCGAAACGTTGAAGTTAGTTATTAAACAATGCTGGTAAAGTATCAACTACTTTAATAGCATTTTTACACAATGCATCATACGACGTTAGCTTTCCCACTGTGGTTGAACGTATTTATAAACTTAAACACAGTGAATTGAATATTGACACATGAATCGCAAACTGGTTTGAGCCGGTTCTAAGAGTGAAATAACTGACATTACGTGTTCATGAAAGTTTTGTAGAGAAATATTACGTTTTTTTTTTTTTGATATCAATATAAAAAAAACGCAATAGTAGTTCATATTAATAGAAAATGTTACATGCGTATTGTGAAACTGCAAATAACGTAATGATATTAGCCTAAATAATAATACATTACCAGTCCTACTCTATTACATTTCTGTATCACTCAAGGTAGACGATATGATATTTCTCCTTAATACAATGTTTGTTTATAAAATAAATGATACAAAAATAAATAAAATATTTCACCATCAACACAAAGCCCAATAAAGCATGGGAATATAATAATATATACATACACTGATAAAATTAAATTAGTTATGTTCTATATCACTTCATTGTTAATTTTTGTATCAAACTAAAAAAAATGTTTGTATTTAAGGGTTTATGCGTTTAATAAATTAATATGTGTCTGACATATATATTTTGGTACTCGTTTGCAACTGTACTTATGTATAATTTGCAAAAATAACATGAATTTCCTTCCCATTATTAATATTAACTAAAATATTTGTAAATTAGATAGTATCAAATAAAAATCACATATTTTTTATGTTTATTTAAGTACCGAATCTCAATGATTGATCAATTAAAAATATATTACTAAATCGATTAACAGTATCTCGGTAACAGTTTAAGAAATAAAAAAAAATTATCGCATTATGTTTAATGTAAATGTCTCCTTAAAAATCATGTTAGGGAGAAATGTACGCAGGGCATTTATATTAGTCTATGTTTAATACAATTATATCTTATTATTTTTATATTAATAGTGTTCATGCCAAGTTGTCTAACAGAATGTTAAATATACTGTTCATCATGAGTGCGGTAGATCTCGCTTAGTAAAATTCCTAACACATACTGTCGCCCACATACGTTGACCCTGACCGGAAAAATAGGGGTGTTATATTTTTAACGTCTTTATTATTGTCCGTCGGTAGTACCATTTCTTTATATCATTACCAAAAAATAATTTTATTTGTTTGAATACGAATAGCTCTTTTCTAGCTTTAGTTTCTCTAAAAATTTTCAACTGCCAACGGTGTCTGGGATTTTCAATTAAATATCACTATAATAAAATATTAATTTAGCTTTATGTTTACGACACAGTAAAAATTGTAACTTGATAATAATTAAGAGAAGATTAATTATTATTCTGTAACTGTTATGAATTAAAAGACTAACATTTGATTTTTACTATAATCAAAGTAATACCGACCAACTACTTCGGCGCTATTTATTAATAGATTCAAATATTAGTATAATCTGTAATAGTAATGATAAATATCAAATTACTTCAAAATATACCTATCCTCAATTGGCACTTGATTTAAGTAATTATATAAGCGTACAATATTAATTTTTAAACAATTATAATAATTTCATTGGTTGGCGTTAACGACCAAATCTATATTATATAAAATTATTTAATTTGAAATTGTTCTTTATGGTTGGCAGTGATTAAAATTAGTCTTTTTTTTTGCGAAAAAGCAGACCATTTTACACGAGCAAAACGAAGACCAGGACCGATTGAATAAAACCAAGACCAAACGAAAAAATAACAATTCCGTTGATATGATGAGTTAAAAATTTTATCATAACTTGAACGCCTTTGTTCTGGAAACAATATTTATTACATTTTAAAACTGAATATCCAAGATCAAGACCAAAACCAAGATTGTCCAAGACTTGGTCTTGTGATCTAATAATTGAGATTTTGTGTTACTTTAATAATTATAATACCATCAATGTACTTTCGCTCCCAGTCATCGTCAACACATTCCATTACGCAATTCAATGTGATGTATGGAATGGAATAGAGCTCGTATAGGCTCTGACCTAGGAGCGGCTGGACTTTATGGCGCCTATATAAAAACTATGTCGTTTAGATCGGCCATTCTACACTTATTCTTCAAAAAAATAATATTTAAAGGTTTTTCTAAAAATAACTATAAAATATATTTCTAAGTTAATATTACAACGTTAATGAAAACGTAAAACGATATCTGAATGTCTTCACATTTAAATGAATCTTATTAAAATTATTCAGGTTTTTATAAAATATATTTATATATATGAGCTAGGTAAAAATCTGGACACGGTTATGACTTTCACAAGCCATCGATTAATTCTGACTAGTACATTGCTGATTAGATAACAGCAATCTGTCCTTGTTATATATGGTTTAACCTTTCCACTATATAACCGTCATATATTGCACAAAATTAGATTTGTTAATGAATATTATGTATGAAACAAAACATTTTCAATGTTATTCTTTGTATTTTTACGTTTAGAACATTGTGATTCAGTTATATTGATTTAGAATAACGGTATAAAATGCTTTGTGCCGTTACGTATCGAAGCGATTTTGCATTGCTTGTTTTTCCATCTATTCCGCTTCTAGTACTATTCTCGATCAAAATGTTTAATAAAACATCAAACACAAAAATCTTTTGAAGTAATAAGATATTAGTATCAAAAACAGTACTAATATGGCTGAGTTTTATGACGTCACAACATAATTTTCGTGCTGGCGCCATTAAGTCCAGCCCCTCCCAGGTCGATTTGTGGATACACATGATCATTTATTCACCACATTGTATAACGTAATAGCTTATTACATTTATAACTGTGATATGTTAGTATTGATTGTAAACGAAAATAATTTAGTGACACCTTAATTATTTAAACTATATCTTATATTATAAAACTATCTGCTCCCCGCCCGCTTTACTTGCCTTTATATAGAATTATATTTGGAAATTAAACTTGAAACTTGTCAATAATATTCCTGCTCGTTGTCGACCCGTTACCCCCTGCTACCCTTTCCATTATCAACACGTTCTCAGCTCCCTTGCTAGAAGGAATTTTGTAAAATCCATTCATTATACATAAATTTTACCCCGAATTTTATCTCCAAGCTCAATGAGGATTGAACGTGCGCCTCTTATATACTGCCTTTTTTATTATAAAATTAAGGGATGAGACGAGCGGGACGTTCACCTGATGATAAGTGATACCTGCCGATAACAACGTAGTCCTGTTTAAATTGTTATATACGACACTGCATTGCACTCGTCGCCTTGAAACATGAGAGTTGTCAAGTCGCCCAAGATGAGTCTTGTTTATATTAATTTTAATTATATAATTTTATTAGCTATAGCACCTTTCAAACCGGAACACAGAAATATTTGCACAGCATAGCAGCGTATCCGCCATATGTTCGTATATCGTAATATCAACAGATACAACAACACTTCCTCTGTCCAGAAGAAGACCAGAAAAGATCGGGGCGGTCGCGTGCTGTTAGAACTAGAAAGGCTTTTTATAGCGTTAAAGCCAGAATTCGTCGAAACCCTATTAAAAAGCAAAAAATCTTATCGCGAGAAATGAAGATTCCCGCTAGGACTTTGTCGCGTATTATAAAACAAGACCTGAAGCTCGGCGCTTATCGTCGATACACAGGACATACCCTAAATTAATCTTTACAATTAAAGAGAGTATACCGATAAAAAAAAACCGTCTGTCACGAAAAGGAAGGTCGGAAAGGTACAACATGGTCATGGTTATCATCCCGCGTCAATGATGGTTTGGTGGGGCGTGTCTTATCAAAGAGTCACAAAACTTCAGCCAAAGTGTATCAAGTTGTAGTCTTGGATCATGTTGTGAAACCTCAGCAATACATTCTTTAAAAATATACCGTGGACTGTCCAGCAGGACCTTTTCACACACCTCTTCACCCTTTTCATTCACCTGGTCACAAGGCACAAATTACCCAAGCCCGACTTGAAACTAACGTTCCGGACTTTATAAGAGCTATAGACTGGCCCTCGTATAGCTTAGACCTCAACCCTTTAGACTTCAAATTATGGTCAGTTTTAGAGAACATCGCCTGCTCTTCATTGAGTCTCTTAAAAAATCTTTAGAGCAAGCAGCGACGGTGGTGGACATATCCATTGAAAACAGTACGTAAATCCAGAGATTCGTGGCCAAACAGATTAAAGGCCTGTATAAAAGCCAAAGGTGGCCATTTTAAATAGTATATTTTTAATTTTTTGCTAAGACTAATAAATATCTAGGTATATATTTTAATAACATTACATTACTTGATTTAAAAAAAAATGCATTTTCATTTCTAAAAGAACTTATGGTCGGATTAGGTATATAAAGATTATTTCCACGCCGATGACAAGGGTCTCAATATGTTTTTATTTTTTCCTTGGAATTCTTGTCTTTTATTTCAAGAATTGTGCTATTTCGGGAATTGTTTATATTAAATCATATCATAGATTTAAAATAGCTAAAAGTTATTTTGCCTCTATTACTAATTTCTATTCTCAGATTAATAGGATTTCGAAATCCAATTTATGCAGGTAAATCAATGACAGATAAAAACACCCATTCTGTCCTTAGGTACTTCCCCGTGAATCTTTTTATACTTCATGATTTCCTTGTACAACGTTACGTAAGCTACTGTGCTTATTGTAGTTATGAAGGAAGTCTTGTGGAGTTGTTTGTTATTTGCAAAATAATTGCGAAATGATTTATCTTAACGATAAAAAACTTAGGTCGTCTATATCTATATAAAATAAAGTAACACTATTTTAACTTCAAACGATCTTGTTATAACTTAACATGATATAAGAAACTAACATTAAGAAGTACCATGTTCATTCATTATGATGATGATGATAACCTTTTTACCTATACAAAAAATTGTGACAATTTATGACACATTCCCACAGAAAAGCTGACAATTAAAAATTGGAATACTACATAATATATTCCTAAACATTGACGCCATTAAAATATAAATAGGTTATTCTTAGTATCTATGACACATAACTATTATAATAACTAACGTCGTTGATTCGTTGTAATTTCATTTTACTAGATAACATTTTTGCTGCTTGAGAAATGTCTAGTAGTTTTCCTTTAGTACTAACTACTTGTGCTTTATCGGCCTCTTGATGACAATTGGTATTAATTGAAACGAATAGTTAAAACATTCGCTTTGTAGAAGGAACGTCTCGTTCCGCTTTAGTGTATTATAAAATTCTTTAAATGTAACTCCAGTGTAACTGTCAAGTTACTCATGTATTTTAAGTTATTTATTATCAAGGATCATCAACCGAGATTACAAATAAATATACTTGACATAAGTCTACATATAAATGTAACATTTTCATTTCATCTCTAATGGACACAACATAAGTAATAAATTTTAGAGTTGATAAGTGAAAATAAAATTATTAAACTATACAAAAGATTAATATTGAAAATTAACAATAGAAATATCAAAGAAAAACGGTGTAACAAATCTAATAACATCAAAACATACTGACAAGACCAAAAAAGAAACTAAGTATTAAACATTAAAAATTAAACTAAGTATGTATGAAGTGAAGGAGTTTTTTTAACTAATTATATTTAGTAATACTATAAAGAGCGTGTGCTTCTTAATCAAATAAATTAAATGTTAATTTCAATTGTTTCCATAAGTTTTCAAGTAAGATGCGATGTTCTGCACTTTCAAGATCCTTGACTAGTTTTCTTAGTATTTGCAAAACCTACGCTTTTTTAAGAACATAAATTTTTGCACACTATTGATTGAAAGAATAAAAAATTGTGGTGGTAATGTATACACTTCATTGTATAAATTATATCTGCAACCAGTAATTTTTTGTTTTAAAACTTAAATCAACACAATAATTATACAAGAGGTTGCGATGTGTGCCCCTCATTGCTATTTCAAATGCGTCGACACAATGGATTCTAAAGCCACGTAAGTAATCCATTCACTTCATTCTTTAACCACCCACCTAGTCGCTTAAGTTCAAAATTGTCTAGATAGTCACTGAAGTAACAGCATTTGATTAGACACAAAAAGTTGTGTAATTATAAAATAAAAAAAAAGTTACCGGTTAACTTTTAGTGAATAAAAATATTAACAAAAATATTGTACGTACAGAGAAAATTGTTAAAGAAAGTTTAAAAAAAAACATTCACCTTGGATTAGCTACTAAAATTATCTTATTAGTTTATTTATATTCAGAGGTAAGAACTTATAATAGTAAAGGCCCAATTTTTTGTCAATAATATCACCTTCGCCAATTGTTATTCCGGATTCAAGGCAAATATCTAAGTATGAATCCCACAAACATTTCAATATCCTTTCACAGTTTATTAATGAAACGAATCGTCATAGCTGAAGGTTTACAGATTCAATAATAGCATTAAAACGAAACATTATCTCAAGTATCCGTCAAAGAAAACGCGGGCTATAACTATTATTCACAGAAATTATTACAAACATCGCTGGAGAATATTTCAATAAAAGAACAATATTTTTTTCAATAGTTTTTTTTTTTTTATGATGATGTTCTCGCCGCAGTTCTTTTGACAACCATAGCGGCTTCATCGAACTCAGGGCTCGCGGATCTGGTATCCGCGAGCTAAAATAATATAAAAATAAAACTAATATATAAAAGGGAAAGGAGAAGGGTGAGAAGATATTGGATGCGGATGGGTCGAAGGATTGGATAGTGTTATGGAGGGAGAGGCAAGGGCTTCAATAGTGATAATCATTATTACCCTAAAATCAGGTGGCAAGATAAAATTTGAAATCAATATTTTATTGCCAGCTTCTGCATTGGGTTAGTCATATTTACATAATTAATTTTGGTATCACAGAGTATCATTAAAATTTTCTGTTGGAGCATATCTGCAAAAGGTTTTGAGGGAGTGAATAATCCTATCTTTGTTTATATAAAATCAATAATAGCTTCTTTACTAGATTCTAATATTTAAATTGATTTCTATCCGTATTCTCTATTAATATTAAAAAATCATTTTCTTATCTAAATTGTCGACTGTTTTGTCAAAAATTGCTTGTTGTATGAATATTTCTGCTATTTAGAGGGTTATATTTTATTTTAAATTTGTGAATACAAATTCTCAGTAATTATTTCTACTGTTTTGTAGCCTAAAAGTTTTTTCGTTGAAGTCTTTTCTTTTTAAAACCGTTTCATTTAACACTATCATTTATAATATAGAGAACACATATACGGTATCGAGATATAGCTCTTATTATATACCTCCATTATCACGTCAAAAATATTATGAAAGAATATCCATGTTTCGTTTTAATTTATGCACAATTGACATATATATAAGACGTTATTATTGCTCTAGACTCGTAAGGAGAGTGGTTTCTTTCGAAGCTGGAACATGATCAATGAGCATGTCTCGCGATGAACTAATTGAAAACAAATTGAGTCCATCTATTTCGACATGGCCATTATAAATATAAGCACCAACGTTTGGTACTTATTTTTATATATTATATTTGAGTGTGCACAATTCACACGTTTAAAATCTTTTTAAATGGGGGCTTTTGGAAAGGAGAACTTGAAAAACTTGAAAAACTCCTCTTTCTTTCGCATCTGCGCGTTTGAATAGAAGTCTTTTGAGCGTTCGAGACGTCGGTGCGGATAACAGGCTGGAGCGGGAGCCGTTTGTCTGAGAATTCTTTTTGAATAAATGTGCGTGTGTATAGACATTTTGTGGGGGGCGCCATAAGAGCAGCGTTTGTGTGCGTGTGGGTTAGTCGCGCAACGGTGGCGGGGTAACCGGGGGGCGGTGCGGGCGCGGATGACGGGCCGACCAGTGGAAATTTCCATTGCCCAAGCGCGCGTCGACTTTACAAATTCAATGTTCAGACAGAAACCGGCGCGAGCGAAGTTATCCGCGGCCGCCACCGCGCTTGCTCCGCACTCTTCGCACCAATTCGAAGGCCGCGCGCACTGATGTCGGCGCGAGCGCAATTTCGGTTTCACGCTTCAGTTGTAAACTGTTATTTTTTTGCTTCAATTAAAATTAAAATTGGTCTCATACTGTTTTTATTTAAAATTTTTTCGTCGTACATTTACGTTGCTGATTTCTAAGATGTTTAAATAATTAAATTTATTCACTACTGTAATTGTGAAATACAAGTAGATAAGAAAATTTTGTATATTTTTACATTATAAAGCGTTGCAACAACTTTCGAGTTCTACTAAGAAGATCGCCCTATCGGGGAATAAATAAAGAATTCATAGGATCATCATCGGCCGAAAGAATCTTAATGGACATATGTTTTCTTCAAAGAACTTAACACTATCGTTTATGACCCTCGCCTTGACGGAGACCAACCAAAAGTGTTTCTAACTTTAAACTGCCGCTATTCCATAGCGACAAAAAAAATTGTAGAAAAGTTTTTTTAATATTTCACTTGGGTTCCATGTAAATGTAAAAAATGCATAAAACAAGAAAAATAGGACATTTTAAGTATTTGTCTTAAACGTATGTTATACGAATTACATTGAACTGTAATATAAGCTTCGCTATTATCCGTAGACTTTCGCAGAAGCAATCTCACTGTAGCATGACTGGGTTACGTTACATTTTCAAATCGGACACTGAACAATGCTTCACAAAAACTGTATGCACGACAATGCAAACAAATCATTATTGCCAGGAGTGAACACAATCGGTCTTACTGCTTTATGCTCTTAATAACTACTTTAGCAAGAATGTAAGATTTAAATAACAAATTTTCTTGCCAATGATCTCTGCTTATTAACTGGTCAAGTTAACTTATTGCACAATATTCTACCTGTGGTATAAAGAACATTATTATACATTATTTTCTAAAGGAGTACCAAAATTTTAACAAAAAATTTTCAATAATCTTCTTAAGTTTAAAGTTTTAATGGATTCTTTCAATATTGTACAACTTATTGTATTTATACCCAAAAAACGCATCAAACGTAACATTTGTTAATAAGGACAATCAATTATTTATGAATCATCACAGTTATAGGTAGTTTAAAACGATATGATCTTTATTTTTATTACCTGAATTCTAAGTGCAACAATGTAAGTTTAGACATTCAGCTTGAACTTATTCTTGGACAGTAAGCCAAATACGAAGCAATTTTTGTATTATACCAATTACACTTCGTTGTGTAAAATAACTCTAAATGTGCCGGTTTTACGACTCAAATGTTTGTCTTTAACAATTTTTATTATACAAGTTATTCAAATATTAGGATTTCGTTAATATTTATATTTGTACTTTAATCAATTCACAGTCCAGTTATTGAAGACCTTTAAGAAAGTGATTACCGAAGTTTTAAAATAATGGAGAATACCTCAAATATTAATTCTGTAATCGTGTTTTTTTTAAAAAAAAGATCAACATAGCAATATTTACATAGTATCACAAATATTTCAGATATAAGTGAAATTAATGAATTTTGAAAGTTATTCTAATAAAAATTCCATTACAAAAGCTGAACTTTCAAAAATATTTAAATTTATTAACTAAGATAAATAGGAATTAAGGAGGATGTGGTTTATAACACCGCTTTTCCGCTGATATCAAACGATAACGTGCTTTTTGCTGAAGTTAGTTCAAATATGCTTTATGACTCGTGTGTATTAGGAGTTTTTTTTATGTAGTTATGTATATATTAACTTATTAAATCTAAATAGATTTTTAACGTTCAAGAAATCGAGATACTATGTATGGTATCAGTCAGAACATTACTGATTAATAAGTGAGATAACTTAAATTATAATGGCTTGATAATCATTAATTGGTTGATATAGTAAATATTATTAACGAAATATTGATAATTTATAAGCATGAATAGAATTTCGGTTTTGTCAAACGCTTATAAAGAATTATTTGCTTTTTTTAAACTCCTAGTGTTTTTGTGTGCATGTTAAAGGAATATGACAGTAATTTCTGTATTTCCAAATATTGTAGTCAGTTATTATTTCAATAACAAAAATGTTGTAACTATTGTAGGTGGCACTAACAGTAAACACAATTACAATTATGAAATAATTATACTCTAGACACATTTATAATTACGAAATTATGAATAAATTTTCCTGTTCATGGGCTATGCTCAATAATTTAACTGACTTCTATGTATTATCTCCACTTTTATATATATCCTTTAGTTATGTAAATTTAACACATTTGCTATAATATACACCAACAAAACCATCACGATCCATATATAGAACAAATCGACCAAAACGGAATGTGAACGCTTTTCAAGTGGTATTAAATACTAATATATATAATGAAGTATGCAATGTTTGGAGGATTAGTACGTAGTTTATATATATTTCTCAAGAATTACATGAACAGAGGTCATGTTCTATGAGAATAATATTAAAAGCATACTGCTTGTAACATTTGTTGAGGTTTCGTTCAAAGATCGCTTCGTTTTACCACACTGTAGCAGTTTCAAAATATAAATAGCGCTGCCGAACGGCGCTTAAATTAGTCGAAGCTTAAATCAGACAGTTACTATGTTCATTCTATAATAATTAAATCAAAATAATAATTTTTGTCATAGGCACGAAATGTTTTATGGAACAACGGTCACCTCATGGTGGCGTTCCTTAAGAGAGGCTTGAGTGCTTCTATACTCGAACAATGGACTACCGAATTCATTTTCTATTGTTTAAAGTGTTTGCTTGTCACTTATTATTATTGATTATATTGAAAGGGAAAGCAAAATAATCATGTTACAAATTTTATAAGTTTTTTATTGCCTGTTTTCTAAATATCATTAAAATTTTCGTGATAAAGCTGCTCTGTTAATAAATCTTTACGTTAGCTAATAAAAAATACCATAAATGTTATTGCACTTCCGCAACATGCATTGGTTGCAAGAACTTTAAACCTTTACTGAAATTGTAGCGCCAACAATTTTTTTATTTAAGATCGGATTTCAATTGTACGGTAGCAGATTTTGATACGTAGGCCTAATCATAAAATCGATCAATGAAGGCACTTGTAAATCTTCATTTTACATTTGATATGACAATTCTGAATATGTGCGGATTTGACGCTTTTATAATGCATAAATAACTTTCAGTAAGAATGAAAAACAGTACATTACGAAAATTATGCTCATTAAGCTACAACAAAAGGATATGACACTGCGCCGTGCGAAACGAACGTTTACTGATAATAAATAATCGCGGCGTTATTCGTTATTTATTGTTGGAATAGTAATAATTTTTGTTTCTGCAAGAAATCGTACAGCTCTACGAGCAAATGTAATTTGAATTTTAATAGCAAGAAAGTGATCGTTGCGGCGCAGAATCATATAATACACAATATAAACGAACGCACAGCTTGCACAGAGGAACATTCAGAGTCGATCGTAACTACTCGTAACTGTAAATTGTAAATCACAAGTCGTGATGCAAATTCAAACCTGAAAACATTCTTTAATGTGGCGCTCAAGGAAAACTCGTGTTCCGTTTAATTACAATAACAGTGTGCTGTAATCTATATGTTCAGTTTAAGTTGAATTTTAATGAGCCCCTCTTTATATCAAGTGAAATTAAATGTTTCATCGTGTAAATTTTAATGGAATAGTTAAAACAATATCATTTTGTTTATAATAAAAAAAATACTTTTCTATTGCATTAAAGCAATTTAAAACATAACATAATTTTTTTTTTATTTTTTAGACAAACTTAATAATCTTTCAAATATTTATCGCATAGCACCCTAACACTGAATCATAGTTCTTACAAAAAAAAAACGTGTCTAGAAAAATCGCGTAGTTATAATTTAACAGGTAGAATAAACTTACCTTAAACACCGCCGGAGCTAACGGAATAGCTGCTTGATTGTGTAGATGTTTTTTCGACATTTTCGTTTCCTTTTCTTTTCACGTCAAATACGATGTATTTCGAAATGAAAAATCGCACTCTTCATAAGTGAAGTAGCGTTGAAATAAATGGAAAAAATCGCGACTTACAAATCGCCGACGTTTTATCTATTTTTTTTAATAATAATAAAACTGTATCGGCGTGCGTTTGGCGCTTTTGCAGTGAATATGTGGAAGTTTTATGAAGTTTAGAAAAGTTATAAGTTGGGGGGACGTCAGCGCCAACACGTCGTACCACTGATGCGGTCAAGTCGGCAATGAGCGAGTGGGGCGCGTTCGAGCGTGCCACATAGAACTAGCGGCGAGAGCGTCGCGCTCGCGTTCCGTCGTCACTGGGGCCGCGGGCAACTAGCCATGTTCAGGCCATGAGACAAAGCCACCGGGGGCCCGCAATGCCCAGCTACTATACCTCACCGTCGCGCTATCGTCTATATCGTCGCTTCCTTCATATAGCTCACAATAAACGTAAGAATTTGCAAATGCACACCGAACCTACCAACATAACAACTCTTCATTAATAAACCCTACAAATGATGTTGCTTTAATTGTTTTCAGTTAATACTAATCTAAATATTACCAAAATTATGTTTAGAATTTTTAGTTTACGTTGCTTTAAAGAAAAATCTATTTAATTAAGCTTACTTGTAAAAAACGGTAAATCTATTTAGATATTTCACTTTTTGGTAATAAATTATTGAGGTTTTAGAATTGCCCATATTAAGCAAGCGCACTTGCCATGTTATTTCAAGTTATTTTATATAACAGTCTCTTAAAGTCGACCATGGTCTTTTTAAAAATAACCAAAATTTTTTTTGTTATCGTAACATTCAATTTAATACCACATGTCACAAATATTATTTACAAAAATTTTGACGTTTCATTAAACAAAACGAAGTAACGAATGCGTCATTCATAAGTTACACATGATGGTAAGTGATCCGCTTGCCCATAACAATGAGGCGCTAGAAGAGTGTATACCGTTTGTGGAATTCCCAACACTCAAGCTACCTGACTATTGTGCTCCAACACCAGACATGGCAAAAAAATATGCTCAACAATAGGGCTGTTTGTAACTATTCAAGAAATATAACTATTATTTAAATGTGCCTGCCATTTTACCCGACTGGAATTTAAGCATGTTTCCTTTTAACAGATTGCTCGTCTTTGTAAAAAAAATTACTTTTTTTGTTTTTGGAACTTTCGGTTTAAGCTTTGGGTTAAAGTTCTGTTAAGTAGCGATTATACTTTTCCACTCGGTAGTAATTAACTAAATTAAACCTTTATTTACTACGTAAATATAAAAAAGTAGGCATTGCCACGAATCTATGTTTAGCTATGATATATCTTGTCTAACACTGTTTAATCAGGAAGTTAAGATAAGAACCCCTTGTGATAAGCCTTATTTTATAGTCTTTTTAGACGTCTTTCAGTTTGTTAGTCTACATATATGAATGTAATGATGAGAAGTCTGCAATGATTGGTTGGTGAATTAAACATGTGAAGGTTTTATACATTTAGACTGTTACATTCCAGAGCCACTTGACCACTCATATAACAGGAAACTATGTAAACCTAAATAATTATAACATATCTTTAACGAGAACATATGATTCCATTACATTCACAGATCATAAAAAAAAGCTAGTGTCGATGTAATTATTACCAAAATATCTATTAAGTATTCACTAGGTTATCGCGTACTTTAGTAGAAGGCTTACGATTCGATTAATGCGAGGAGACTGGATAAATGACTAAATTGTATGGATCTAAGTTCAATAATGCGACATCTTGTGTCTTAACTAAAAGCATTATTTAGAAGTGGATGACAGAGTAACGCTCCTATCACCTTCAATGAAAATATTCACGTCGATGAAAGATACAGCAGAAAGAGCAGAATCGGTCGTCCTACATATTCAATCATTCGATCAATTACAGTTTCTCGAGATGAATCCTCAATTGTTAGGCGTTCCTTCAAGCAAAATCATACTTTTTGAATATATCATTGTATTAAAATTTGAAGATTGCTTAAACGGCTATTTTTTTCTCTCTTTTATAAATGCTCTGTTTATCTCAATACTTTCACCAATAACATTTGTTAAATTTAGTGGAATATTCCATTTACATGGACGCCATGAATATAACACTTCAATATTGAAGTTTTAGCATCGATAAATATGGTGAGACAATAGGTATAAGAAGTCGTTAAGTATTATGACATTTCCGCAATAAACGCAATACGATCACCGATGGAATGAACGTATCAAACTCATATTTATGACAGTGTCGTACAAGCCGCATGCTTTAAGTCGTAAAGTATAATTGCTTGAGATGCCCATACAAACTTGGATGGAGTACCGTTACCTATTCAGGCAATAAGCTTCAAAACTTGTCACGTCCACAGAATAGTCTAGGACTGGTTAAATGAAGAATCTATAGGTGATGTTAAAAATAACCTTAACAAAACTGTTGCCCGAATATCATATTCATTTAGTATCATACTAATATTCAATCATATTAATGATACTAAAACTGTTTTAAATGTACGTATTATTTTCAGTGTCAGATAAACAATAAACTACACAACAATACGTTAATATCTTAGACAGAGCCGTTTAAGATCAACATCTCTTATTGGTAATTTATATATGAATTGCTACGTTACACTATTTATGGAATCGTGCAAAATAATAGTCATATGAACTGTTAACATAAATTTGTTAGCACTCCAGGCACGCTAATAAGCCAGTCAGCTCCGTGTTTCAGTCAACTGTGATACTAACAATGCTACAATTATTTTGAATTAATACTTTTAAAAACTGCACTTATACATCTACAAATGTTAATCGTCGCATAACAATTATTTATGATATTAAGTTCATGTTGAATTCAAAGATAGAAATCAGATCTAACTGCTCTCGTTTGTTCCCTCATCGTAAAGTCATGCCATGTTGTCTATTTATTTAAGTATATTTACATTAAAAAAATCTTTAGCTGAAAGACGCTAATAAATATATGACAGTATATATCATTCGATGAATTTTTGTTATTTATTGGATCTGAGGTTAAATTTAATAACTGATGTTTATCGTGTAATGACTATTTTAATCTATTATATTATATAAATAGACGGTATCCCTTTTTCAAAACAGGTCAGAGTAATATAAATGGTGACAATGTGTCGCTGAAATTCAATGCGGTACATAACCATGCGAATTGAGACAAACACACAATTCTTTTCTTAATCTTGTTTTATTAAATTTAAATAACCAGTATTAGTTTTATTGGTTGTAGGTCTCTGTTATTCTCCAATAACAGTCTAGGTAGGTACCACCGCAGCGCCTACTTCTGCCGCCAAACACCTGTGTGCAGATATTACTGTGTTTCGGTTTGAAAAGCGTTGTGTCTACTGTAATTACAGAGGTAACCAGACTCAGCATCTTATGTCTCCGAGGAGACGACGACGTTAGCGACGAGTGCAACGTGGTGCAGTATATTCATCTAAACTAGCGCCATGTTGTTAAGGGCGATCGTATCACTTACCATCATTTGAACGTCCCACTTGTCTCGTTGCTTCATTGTATAATAAAAAAAGATGTGTTAATGTTGCAATATGATATATTTAAAAACTATTTACTATGATAATGATTCTAACATAGTACATATATCTTGCGTATTACGCAGGACTTGTGTTAGTTTTCAGTACTCGTATAAGTGAAATTTTGAAATAATGAGGATTACGTATATTCTGTCACGCCTGGCGTGATTTTCCTCTTCCAGCTTATCTGATGTGCTTGTCATATCATTATTACAACAAAAATAATTGCCTCATATTATATCGTGGGCGTGTTTTGCTTGTTTTATGTCTGACTAATATAGTTAATGATAGATTAATCTTTTGTAGATGTTTGTTAGGTGCTCCCCCATTCTTGCCTCTACGTTTTTCGCTAAACTATTCTTCTTACACATATTTAGATTCTTCTTACACCTTTAACCTCGTTATTATCACACCTACAATTCATACAACTAATTTATTTATCTAAAATATGTAATGTAATTTATAGAGAAAAAAATTTAGAGGCTTGCTTATGTTTATAAAAATATCTATAAATTAAAAAAATAATATGTGTTTTATGATAACACTTGTTATCACAGTTTTTTAATTAAACCCATTTTGCAGTACACAAATAACGAGACTAATTTTCACGTGACGGAGAAATGTATAAAAGTAATTTTTATACTATTTTTATTGTAATTAATTTTGAAAAGTTCCGAAACCAAAATTTTCAACCTAACCTTTTTTGTCTGAAAAAAAAAATTCTCTAAACATTCACAAGATATAAATTTCTTAAATTACATAACCGCCAAAAATAAATTTCGTAGAAGAGAATATTATTTTTAAATTTGTAACTTGATATCTATATACTTGAATTGATTTTACAATCGCGCCTACATGCCAAAGATTTTGTATTGATAATAACTTATCATTCGTTCGTCTATCGTCGTATGTATAATCACAATGAGTTATTCGCTGCTCTCAAACACACAGCCTTGGTATTATGATAGAATCAATCTTTTGACAAAACCAAAAAAAAAAACTGATAATGGATTATAAACGATTTACATTATTTTCTAATTCTACAACTATAAATTTTGCAGGTCTATGGTATATAAACGTCGAAAAAAGCAACTGATATATTAAAACAAATGTGTATATAACAACAAATAATATATAACACAATCAAACCTTTTTTAAGCTATCAGTATTAATACTCACCATATAATTAGTAACAAGTAATTAGCACAGTAAGTTTGTAACGATATCACATTAATAAAAAGTGTACCTAGGTGCACAAGTAAGCAGCATAGCTATCTTGTGGAACTTAAATGCATATGGGAATAAGTGGAATCCTTTAAGACGATATAATAGGAGACATTGTGCGGTAATGTAGAGCTGTACCGAATCTCCTATTTGTAAACAGGGTACTCGCGAGCTATGTGTACGATAGTATTTATGCGAAACTCGCTAGCGGACTCACCAGTAGACCAGAGACCGAAGTAGGAGAAGGGTAGTTTCAGCCTAATATCTAAATAGTCTGACTTTATAAAGGTTTCGAAGACAATTCGGGTTGCGTTTACCAACGCTGGGTCTGTGTTCGAGAACGAGCTATTGGAAGGCTTTGAAATATAATGGCGTCATATAGAATCACAAAAAAATGGCATCCATAGATGTTATCTTAGTTCAGGACGAAATTTTGTTTTCAGAAGTAATATCTACATAATAGTAAATAGGTAGAGAGGCGAATTCCACACACCTCAATTTCATTACAATATTGGTAGAAACACATTTGAATTGTTTAATGGTAGTTTTTAAAGATCAATGTTTATAGAAAACAGTTTATAAGCCAATTGTCAGTTTGAACGAAGAAAAGTGCAGCGGAACTTATTTTTAACAATGATTTTTGAAATATTAACTAGAACAAATTAAATGAGACGGTAAAAAATTGTTGAAGCGTGAAATTTTAACGGATCTTCGCTTCAGTTTTTTGGTATTCTTGGAAAATAGCTGGACAAGATATGCAGTTTCGTAGCGATTACGATTTTATTATTTACTGACAAAATTTATTTCATTCTTTGATTCAAATAATTTTTCTTTCCTAAGATCTCTTTACTATAATACTATGAACCTCGACAAACCTCTTACAAACAGCTTACTTTATATTCCCATTGCTAAGATTCGCAATGATATCTTACAAGGGCAGAGCAAACTCCGATTCTAAGAAATCAATCGGCAAGCCTCCTACTGTTTAATAGTATATGTATAAAAGCGAATAGACTTCAGAAGTTTCAGTTTGTTAAAGTAATTACCTTTAATAACCAAATTCAGAGATATTGATATTTTACTAGAAACCAAAATTTTCTTCAGGTAATATACCTTAATTTTTAATTAATTAATAATAATAATTAATCTTAATTTAATCTCTCTACATGAAAGTAGAAACCAAAAATTGTTTAAAAGTGCTAATCACATAAATACATTGAACCAATGTCTATAAAAATTTACCCAAATATGAATTTTTCATGTACTATTTTGCTACTGTATCCTGCTAAAATGCGATGTAGCAATATTCATATTGCTACACTTTGCACATAATTGGTGCAACTATTATTCATGCCTACATTTTTATAAGCTAAACCGCTTAGTAAATACGTTTTAAATTTAAGCTGACGTAATATAAAATATAGTTAGTGATCACGTAATAAGAGACAATTTTTACTATTAATTTTTAGCAATATATTTTTTTTAATTATCAGCTGTTGACTAACTGAGAAAATATGACACTCATCAATTATGGGTAGTGTTTAATTAATTTTAAGTCATGACCTATCTTAAATCCCAAGGTAGACTTAAATAGAGGTCAGCTGTTTACTTGAAGATGCGGGGGCGGAACAAGCCTTGGCCTGGCTGAAAGCAGCAGTGAATGAGAGAATCGATGGCGACGGCGACTATCTGTCTAACAGCGGCTTTGACGTCACTGCAGGAGAAAGTATTTTCACCATGTATCAGTAGGTAAATTGTTGTTTTCTTTAACAAATATTAAACATATTTAATATTTGTACATAACAGTGCACTTCTTTTGTCGAGAATATACATTTTAGCACCGTTTGACTTTTCATAATAAAAATTGCTAGAGACTAACTTCATAATTATATAAAAATAATATAGATATACAAGAATAAAGGCAGCGGCTAAATTTCATTAATTTCTTCTAAATAAAGAAAACAACTTAAATACTTTTTAAAAGAAACATTATTTCATCTGTCATAAATCAAATACTAGAACTACGATATTTTTTGTTATGACTTTAGATCTGTAATGACCAGAATTTTAAACACTTGCCTTTAATCTCTAAATAATATACATTTCGATTTACACTGAAGTCCCATTAAAATGTTTCCATATATAATTTAATTATTTTTATTTTGTCAGACAAACACATCTCACTTTTTGTAATGTTCTTTTTAATTTTTGATAAAGTTTTTAAGAGTAAGGTAGTGTGATTTTTTGAATGTTTTAAAGAATTGTACAAAATTTCCGGAAAATTGGGTATGGACATTCCGGAGTCTCAAAAACTGTTTTCACACAATACCATATAGTCATTCCATATGGAATATAACATAACACATACATACAACACAACATATATAACTTATATTGCTAGATATAACTTATAATGCTGTCATTTCTCTATTAATAATAAATCAATTTCTTAAAACAGAGTGACCTACTAATTACCGTAGGATAAGCACGAGAAAAACATAATTTCAAGTATAATGCTTTAAAAGGGTGTTATAAGGCTTCTTTTTATTATTGTATTTATAAAATAAAATGTATGTATAACCCCTTGGAACAATTATCTGTAAGTTTTAAGACGAGTTAGTGTTTTAAGAAATTTTAAGTTACTCGTTATGAAATTAACTTTTTCAGTCTGTTACGATCAAATAGGTGCATAATTTACACCGGTATTATTAAACAACAATCTTGACTAAACAACTTTTTAACAGAAAGTAATGACTAAAAATTAGGTCCATACATTTGAAATTAGAATTTTGTCATATTGACCACTTTGATCTGAAATATCTCCTCTTAGATTAAGAATTACAAATTTAAATTTATAAATTCATTTAGTTGGTACATTAGAGTTTTGAAAACAGACATTCATTTCTTTTTTCTCATTATTTTTTTATTTGGCGTCACCTATTACCGCACAATAGAAAACATGAAATATCGATATATTTACGTGTACGAGTTCTACCGTGGCACCAGTGCTGCAGAAACAGCTCGAAGGATTAATGACGTGTACGGCGCTGATGTCGCAAAAGAAAGCATAGTACGTTTTTGGTTTCAACGTTTTCGTTTTGGAAATTTCGACCTTCAAAACCAACCCCGTGGATGGCCGGAGACCAAAGTAGGAAATGAAGAATTAAAGGCTATTGTGGAAAGGAATCCATCACAAAGCACTTCAGAGATAGTTGCAGGTTTCGGGGTAAGTGACAACACTGTATTAATTCACTTGAAGCAAATCGGGAAAGTAAAAAAACTTGAACGATGGGTACCTCATGAATTGAGTTGATTGAATTTGCAACACGCGTCCATTGTTGTGTTACTTTGCTCAACCGACACTATAATGAAGGGATTTTAAATCGAATCATTACTTGTGATGAAAAGTGGATACTGTACGATAATTGGATGCGCTCGTCGCAATGGCTGAACCCTGGAAACCCAGCCAAATCCTGCCCTAAACGAAAGTTGACTCAGAAAAAGTTACTTGTGAGTGTTTGCTGGATTAGCGCCGGTGGCGTTCACTACAGCTTTCTAAAATCTGGCCCAACGATTACGGCAGATATCTATTGTCAGCAACTTCAAACCATGAAGGAAGAACTAGCTGCTAAACAACCGAGATTGTTCAATTGCTCTAGGCCACTGCTGCTTCACGACAACGCAAAACCACATTCTGCACAACAAACTACCTCTACGTTAGATGAGGAACAATTAGTATGTCTGCGACATCCACCGTACTTTCTTGGACCTTGAACCAACAGATTACCATTTTTTCCGGAATTTGAAAAAGAAAAAAAATCCAACTCTGATGTACAACAGTCCAAATCGCCCCCGTGGTTTTTATAGTAAATGGGTCAATGAACTAATCTATGAGATGGCAAAAGTGCATAGATAACAACGGTGCATACTTTGATTAATCAATTATATTTTACAAAAAAAAATTTGCTTTATAGTCCTCCCATACAAAACGCCAATTTCATATGTAAGGACCTAATATTGGTAATGATCTTTTTGGACAGAAAATCTAAAGAGACAATTATAATAAATATAGTTATTTTTTCAATGCCTACAGAAATATTTAGCTTTTAAAAAAATAGTGCATAACAAAATGAGGTGGCCGAAGATTGTATCAAAATTAACCCTAATAACTGACTCAAAGAAAAAAAACTCTTTGATTAACTCTGTTATTTTCATTTGAATAAATGTAAATTAGAGACCCGCTGTGACTGACGAGGCAAGATTACATTACAGTAGATTACATCTGAAAAAGGGATCAAACGTTTTCAATGGGCAACCTTTAACCTCGCTTAAGGTTTTTATAAGTAATAGTAATTTTAATGTTTAAAATAAAGCGCTTTACGAATAAATACATCGACATATTTTTAATTATAATGCCCAGTAATAATTGAAGTAGATATTTCTATACCAACGTTTTGAGAGCAGCAATATTTTAGTTTGCAATTATGGACATAATATCGAAATAATATCGTTGTATGTGGCAAAGTAATTAAAGCTTTTTGAAACCTGTTTTCGGGGAACGTGAAATAATCCTATGAGGGCGGTATGATAAACGTATTTACGAGTATTCCTATTATCATGATATTCCACACCGATACAGCATAAAAGTGGTGACTTTCATGCTGTATCGGGACTAGTTGGTTGCAAGTTAACAAAAATATATGAAACCATAATGTGTCTATCGTGTGTTAGATGGAATTTCATACTAAAGTCTATAAAGATGGGACGCAGACAAAAGAGGTGTATACATCTGTCCTTGATATGGAAATCTAGTAAAGAACGTCAACAGTGAATCAACATATTCCAAAAACAATCAATAGCTTTTGAAAACGTACAATTCCGACAATCTCCATAGACTTCTCGTGATAGATTATAATCTTAACATTCTCCTTTTGAAAAAGTGCCCTGATAGGATTAAATTGATCTGTAACTGTAAAAGACTGCAATGAAAAGGTTTGAAGTTTTAGTGGAACATTTTTTTTACGTGGGGGAAATGCCTTCGCATACGTGCCGTCGCGAGAGTAAAGAGTTACCCAGTGGCTATGGGAGCCAAGAGAGAAAACTTTCTAGATTTCCTGCGGCGAATCTGGTCTTGGGTTCCACCGCCAACTGTTATACGGCCGCGGAGGATAGGGAGAACGGCGGAACTCAATACCGACACTCCTATTCCCCCGCGGCCCCACCGCCACCGCATCAGCGGAACGTCACCTCTTAGTCGTGGAGGATAAGAAGAACGGCGAATCGCAATACCGGTGCTCCTCTCCCTAGGGGGTTGCGGAAGAACTGCTCGATGTTATCCCGTCATTCCCGTGCATTCTTTCGGAAGTGATTGGAATACCGTGTGAAGCTTTTTAGTCAGTTGGAGTCCGACATTACCCCGTTACCGGCCCTTGGTTCCGGACTGTGGGTCCGTTAGGATTTTGTTACATACGTTAATAAAAAAAAAACTCCTCTCCCTCCGCGACTCTACCTCGGCTCCAAAGGGCAGTATAAACCTACCCACTGGCACACATCCGAGGTGAGCTCACGGAGCTCATCTGGAGCGGCCACCTCGGGCCGGCCCTACACCTCGAGCCGGCGGGTAAGTTCCTCTTAGCTTCATCGTGGGTGACCAAGCCACGGCTACTCAACCCCACCGCCACGATAAGACAGGAACCTCTTCGAGGGTTGGAGGAACATATTTTATAGTTTGTCAACTATCTCCGAATATGTATAAATAATACAATAGGAAAAAATGATTGGCGATAAATCATGAATATATTAAATTAAATTTTATTTACAAAACATAGAGTTATTATTAATTATAAAATTATTAATATCCATAACGATATCATAATATAGTATAGCAAAAAATATATACATTTTTCTCAGATTTGCTATACATACCGTATATTTTTGACATAATATATATTAATCTATGACGACGTCTATCG
Organism: Ornithoptera priamus; assembly: GCA_029034505.1. Taxonomy (NCBI): domain Eukaryota; kingdom Metazoa; phylum Arthropoda; class Insecta; order Lepidoptera; family Papilionidae; genus Ornithoptera; species Ornithoptera priamus. The sequence goes on along the minus strand of JARDWD010000061.1, from coordinate 478,236 downwards.
GCTGATGATGATGATATATTAATTACGATTTTTAACAAATTACAATAGATAATGGCTTAAAAAATTAAGTTGACTCTGTATTCATTGATAGAAGAAATATTTGTTAAATAAAGATTATTTTAATCAACGTTATAACAACAAATGAAAAGTGTTGCCCGTAGAAAGATAATTTTAACCGGCATTTAAAACTAATTATCGCCATATCTGAATTACTTGCGAGTTTAGGATATTAAATATTAGTTGCAATTATGTCATGTAAGATATATTTTACAAAAGTTTTCGCAGAAAATACGTCTGCTGAATGTTAAAAAGAAATGTAAAATAGTCAAAGATTAATTCTTTTTCATAGTTGAATATTATTTTCTTTTGTGAATCTTATATATATTTCAATTTCAATATCAGAGCACAAATGTAATTTATACCATTTTTTTATTATCTGTTTCTGTAAATATCTTTGGGATGGTAACACATAAACAAAACAGAACGCTGACAGAATGCTACTAATCATTATTCAACATGGTTTATGGTTAATAGAAGCTATCTAATATTTACATTTACGTTTAGTATCCAAGCATTTCGCGTATTTATAACGATTTGAGCAAAAATTTTGTGTAATAATTTTATTTAAAATATATAATTTTAAGTAGCAGTTGAACTTTTTATCAGATAATTTCACATGGGTTTTAAGTGTGTGCGTTGACTTCATTTTTATAAATAATTGCTAGGAGCAGGTGAGGTGACATGCTTGTCAATAATCAAAGAAAAGATGAATGAATGATTAAAAACTGGGATTTTGGTATTCCTCAACATTGAACGGATATTTTTTTCTTTCGGTAAATATACAACAATTTGATGTTAGCCGTTATCTACATCATCCATTATTTACTTAGATCATTATCGAATAGTATCACTTCAGATCATATCTGCTTAAAATAGATGCTTTAAAATATAATATTTATCTAATATGTATAATCATAATTTGTTTAAAAATTATTATACTGCTTTGTCATCATATCAAAGCAACAAGATATTATTTTTTTAAAATTGCTGCTGAACCTACCACATGACATCAATCTTTGCGAAAATTCTTAATATACATTATTGATTGCTATTTGTTTTACTAGGTATTTTTGAAAAATTTGTCATTTATTTAAATTCACCAATATTTTTTTTATTATTCTATTTAATGGTTTGCACTGTGATTTGATTTAATGAATATGTACAATGACTTATTTCATTAATAAAAAAAAACTTACTGAGTAAAACTAATTTGTAAAATTTATATGCATCAACAGATTATAAAAAAGATATTTAGCTAATTGTAATCATGTCGTAAAATAGATACTCATGTTGTTTGACTAATTGATAATGTTGGTAATAGAGGTATATAGAGCATTCCGCAAATAATGTTAGATATGGTATAAAGTTTAAATATGGACTTCTTTACTAAAATTTCTCAATTGTACTACAGATAATGCTACAGTGTTCTTATATAACATAACCCTGAAATGCAATCTTTCTCATCCACTTTATATTTCCTTTGTATTTTATATGTTTCTATAGTTAACAAATATTAATAAGTTAAAAAATTTCATAAACAAGAATAACAAGATCATTATATGATTTGAAGTGATCTTTCTCTACAAACAACTTCATTGGTACATAGAGGTATTAATTCTTATTCATTCATTTTCTATTTGTGTGTATTTACATAGTTTGTTAATAAAAATGTTTGTAATACTCCTATGTTTATATGGTTTTATGGTAAGCATAAACTGTGTACATTATTTATCCTTGACTCATCATTTGTCATCTATATTATCATTGATAAAATTCATATAGAAGCTTGCAACATCATCTAAGTAGATATTGAGCATTGCATGTAATTAAGTTAGATATTCATGATTTTAAATTTCTATTAATAAAAGATATTATAGCTTTGTCTTGAACTGCTTTGTGTTAATTATTAAAATCATATATTCTATATACACATTAAACCAGAATAAAATTAAAATCTCCAAAATAAGAAACTACAACATATGGATGCTCTAATGGTTAACATTGGCTCATCCAGTAAAGAAAATAAAAATCTAAATTGATGATTTTTAATTTGCTTTTCTCATTGGCAATATGATTTCAGAATTTAAAATAATAATGAGGTGTACAATATGAAGGAGATGGTAGGAGGTTGCTGCGTGTGCTCAGATGAGCGTGGTTGGCCTGACAACCCGCTGGTCTATTGTGATGGAAATGGCTGCACAGTTGCCGTTCATCAAGGTTCAGTTTCACAACTTTTATGCAGTAAACCAGCTGTTTTTGTGACTTTGTAATCTACCTTATTATTTTTTTTGTAGCATGTTATGGAATAGTAACAGTACCAACGGGTCCCTGGTTTTGCAGAAAATGTGAAAGTCCTGAAACTAAAGGCAAAGTAGTAAGTATTGTTAGATAAAAAGAAAATTATTTATTGTTATTGTATTAACCTATATTGCATAAGCATGATGTTATCTTTTATAGTTTAATTAAATGTATTAACCTATTTCGCTAAAAAACAAAACAAAGATTTTAGTAAGCAAGGTTTGATATAATTATAACTAAAAATATTATTAAAGTATATTTCTTTATTTTTTGTGAATAATAACTGTAAATATTTAATTTGTTGATTTGGCTTTTTAAAGTAATAATTTTCTTGTTTCAGCGATGTGAGCTTTGTCCATCTAAGTCAGGTGCTTTAAAACGTACTGATACTGGTGGTTGGGCTCATGTGGTGTGCGCACTCTACATTCCAGAAGTGAGATTTGGGAATGTTACTTCGATGGAGCCAATAGTATTAAGATTAATTCCTCCTGAAAGATACAACAAGGTAAATATTTAAATAAACATATACCTTGCACTTCTAAAATTTTTATTTATAATATTATTTTATTTCAGACATGTTATATTTGCCAAGACTTAGGCAAATCACACAGAGCCAATGCTGGTGCTTGCATGCAGTGTAATAAATCAGGTCTGTTTTTTCATATACACTAATTTATATTTAAACATAAATACTTGATAATGTTTCTACTTTTCAAATTCAAAGATTATTAAGTTTATATCATAAAATTAACAATGTAATAGAGTTGCAGTTTCTCATCACAAATTTATTAACAATAACTACTGTTCTAAAAACAGGCACTACTTTGTTTTCTCATGTCTATTTCCTATAAAATAATTATACATATTTTCTATATTAAAATGTTTTGAATATGACTTTCTTCTTATTCATAAATGGATTAAATCATATATCATTTAAAAATATTTACATGGTTTATATAAATAGTGTTAATACTTTATAATAAATATATATTTAGTACAGATACAATTATTATTCATTTATCTCCTCGACCACTTGATTGTGGTCCTTGGATTTACAAGATCATAGAGGTGCATTTTCTCTGTTTTAATGTTATAGTACTGACATTTAATTTTTATGCACAAGAATTTTTAAAAAAATAGATGGCAATAATAAATATTATTTAAAATAATGAATAAATTGTCCCTCAGGGTGCAAGCAACAATTTCATGTAACATGTGCTCAGAGCCTTGGATTATTATGTGAAGAAGCAGGAAATTATTTGGACAATGTTAAATATTGCGGATACTGTCAGCATCATTATAGTAAGCTTGTAAGTTTAACAGCTTTTTACGATATTACAATTATTACATTTATGTCATCCACCTATTGCTTTTGTGTTATCTATGTATTTGAAACAAACACTCGGCTTACTTTTTTTAGTTAATTACAATTATTGTTTATATTATTCGGTATTTTGGAACAATAACTATTTCACCTGACTATTGCTATTATTATAAAACTTGATTGAATATGACTACATAAAAAATATTGCATCAAGCACATGCTTCATCTTGTCATTAATCTACCAAGATCTTTTAAGATAATATAATAGTTTGGTGAGGAATAACATTAAATACCAGAATGAAAAAAGAAGGGTCTTATGTTTCGCATTCCATTTTATCGACAAACGGGTGTGTCATTAGATATAGTTAAATATAAATATGTACGGAGGCACCTACGTAGTCGGTGTATTGATTGTGCAGAAAAAGGGCGGTAACGTGAAGACCATCCCTCCGTACAAGCCGGTATCGCACGATAGCCAGTCGAGCGACTCAAGTGAGAAAGAGGGCGAAGCGTCTCCCATGGCTAGTGGCAGCGGAACACCAACACACCCAGCTAAAGTTAAAGGGGTATGTTCGTACGCGAGTCCATCAATGGGGTTCACATTGGATTTTAACATAAACTTCATTACTCTGTTTTTAAGTAAATTTTTAGTTTATGTACCCATTTGATTGAAGGATAGTATTATAAGATTTTAGCGGGGAGGCTTTTATTGTTTTAATGTTATTAAAATTGATTATCATTGTGTTTAAAGCAAGACAATAATGCCGCTGTCATCAAAAGAAAAACTAAACATTAAAACTATTAGTAGTAGGTGAATTTTTCAAATAAATTGAAAGTACGCTGAGATTATTACTGATCTCATAGTGTTGAACATTTTCGGTATTCTAACTGGTTTCGTTAAACTAGCCTATAGATAAAATGTAAATGCCTTTTGGATACCTCTTGTATTATTTTTAATAGATTAATTTATGGGTCTAGACTTCAGAGGGATTATAACATTCATCATTAACAATGGAATACGATCATATAATTTATTATTTACAACACTTGCAACTAAAAAAAGTACAAAATAATGTATGTATGCATAATACATACATTAAAAGTAAGAGTTTTAGTCCTTATAAATATTACCTGTTTGCTATCTCCGTCACCCTTGTATATAAACCCATACTTATTTCACAACAATTGGATAATTGAATTAAACTTGGACCATTGCATTAATTCTGAAAATTGTTTGCTTGAATTTTTTACTTCAAAATTTAATATTATTTTTAGTAATAATATTAATATTAACAAATGTATATTGTATTCTTGAATTTATATTAAATATGGCACATAAGATAAAAAACTATATTATTAAATGGTCACAAGATTAATTCTTATTGTCTTTTGTTTCTTTTCAGCCGGGTCGCAAGTCTTCACACAGTAGCAGCGTGATCTCCGGTAAAAGTACACCGAATGCTTCTAAAACTCCTACAAGTTCTTCTGGGCAGCAATTAGGTAATAGAGTGAAATATATCTCATACATCATTGAATTTCATCCACATAAACTTCAACGAATATTTACATTATGTACCACATGCTTTAGAGAGAGATGATCCATTATTCCCCATCTGTCAAAGTGCGGTATTGGTGGTTGATTGGTAATTGTGTCTAAGAATTAAACCGTTGATATTACCAATTTCCTTATCGTTATTTGTATAAGACTTTCGTAATGGGAGAGATTGCTTTATGCAAGTGTTTCTGTTTACCAAATTTATAATGTTTTTTCACATCGATATTAGCGGCTGAACCCGGCCAAGAAGCGACCGAACACACACCTGCCGCGCGGAAACACAAATCGGGAGATAAACGTTTGTTCGAATGTTTACGAATTTTGTGTGTGGCGTAATTAGTGTGCACATGTGTTAGTGTCAGTAGAAATTATTTTTTACGTGTGGCAATTAGAAAAGTTTGAGATTTTGTCCTGATATTTTAAAGTTTTTCTCAATTGATGCAGCATGCTTAAAGTTTAAGGATTTAGTTTTAGATGATTTTTAAACTTTAAAACTGGATACATTTTTTTTATTAACGAGTATTTATTATTGACACAGCATACAGTTTGTTTTATTTATTTTAAACGAAAATTCGTAGATGTAACGTAGATAGAAATAAATCCATTGTAATCTATATATAACCAGATTATTTGGTTCCACCTAACAATTAGTAATGAATTTTTTAACTTAGATTCTTTTGACCGTGAAAATTATATTTTTCTGTAACTTAATAGTCAACAATAAATTCTCGTGTAATATAATATCTTTTTATTGCAAGTAAAGTTGTATAGATTTACTTCGGACCTGTTTTGGACAGTTGCAAATGGCCTAATTTTTGCACGTAGCAACAGTCGTAAATTTTTTTTTAAATCTATTGTGCTTTAACATTCATGTAATGTATCGTTTCGGTATATTGTCATGGATAAATTCAGAAGAATAAAAAAAAAAAATTTTTTAATCTGTTCCTCTGAATTAGTCTATGCGTGTGAGTAGTGTTTTTTGTATTTGGTATGGTTAGTTTGCCATGCGGTTTCTTGATTTCTTTGATACTTTCAATATTTAAGTGCTTTTCTTATATTTTATTCAGTTTTATTGTCATCTGATGTTATCAAAAATATACGTATATTGATATTTGCGCCATCCAGTGTCTAGAAGATTAAATAAATTCGGCAGTCAAAGTAACCATTTATAAATTTTAATAAATTTTGTTTTGTACATGGTGTTTCTCGCATTGAAGCACAGGCCCTGATTAGAAACTGATTAAGATCCATTATACAGGATAAATTATTAAGTTTGAGACATATTTTTTTAAATTAACCATTATAAAACCATTAACCTCGAAGATCGCAAGAAGTAGTTGGACCCATGTAGCCCACCAGGACCGTTCAGTGTGAATGTCTGTCGGATGATGATGAGGTTAAAATTGCACTTCACGAAAATTAACGTTAATATATGTTTAAACTCCATTACGTAACTTGACTGAAAGGTCCAGTTAACAAAAAACATCTCATGCTTTACAGAATAGTTCCTTTCTCTGTCTTATATGATAATATTGTTTCTTTTTTTCATTATTTTTTATTACAGGTTTAGGTTAGATTTATTTTTATATATTGACATTTTACATTCAATGCATTTGACATTCGCATGAAGTTGACGTTGTAATCTTAAGTTTCCTGCAAGAATGTGCGATGGGTTTGCAAACACGTACAAATAATTAGTTTGGTCATATATCTTAGATTTTACAGTTTTGTTAACTTTATATTACAATACAATATAATAAATAAATTACAATACAATCTTAACAATGTTGTCTGCACTTTCTGCGCAACTAAAGCATGTTTTTGTTTTTCTTAAAAGATTGCTTTTGTTAATTTTTTTTTAATTTTTTACACTTTATGTATATTTTTATAATTTTATTTGTTAAATTCAGTTACAGTTATTCTGATAGTTTCAGGTATATAGCACCGTACAAAATTTGTATGGCCAGTAATTGTTACTTTATAAGCAATATAGTATTTCCCTATTTTACCCTTTAAAATTAATACATTTGTAAATATTTATTTTATTTATATTAAATTTATAATATGTTTATTTTCTGTACATGTTTTAAACAAACCGGTTTTCGCTTATGAATCAACATAAATATTCCAAATATATAACAATGTTTTATTACTATAATATTTATATAGTGTCTAGTGTAAATTATCAAGTATAAAGTTTGTTATGTATATACATAAAATATATTATTTTATGTACGGTGTCTATATTGCTTAATATGGCTTTAACACTATTATTAGATTTTTATTTAATTTATTTGTTTTTATTATGTACATATGATTTAATTCAATAGTATTAGCGTCAATAGAATAGATAAAAATATATGAATTAAAACTATATTTTGTGTTTCGTTAGATAAAAAGAAATCATCGCCGTCTCGGCGTGGCTCGTCAGCAGGAGACGCCGGTGGATCTGGCAGCAAAAGCAGTACACCGGCCCCATCACCTCAACATACTATTCCAGAGCCGCCACTACCCGTTCCTATAAAAAGTGAGAAATTTCTCAATAAAAGAAAATTATTAGAAAAGGTCTTACATCAGATTTATAAATACTGTGGTTCCGATTTAAAAGTTATTTCTTAAAATATGAAACTGATGATGAAGCGGTCCTCCTAATATTTCCACTATTGGGACTCATTTCTTTTGTTGGTAGTAAGTCTTTATTGCAGGACAGGTTATTTAATAATGTTAGTTCCAGATGATTAAAATCAACTATAATTCTTAATATTTTTCTGCTTTTGTGTTGTTTACATGTTTTGTCTATTTCTTGTGCGATAAAAATATAACACTATTATCTAATGTTCTTTTAAAATGTGCAGCAATAAGCAATTCTTCTACCCCTGCATATAACATACCAATCAATACTGCGAAGATACCACTCCCCGCATCGTCGCCTACAACTAGTAAACCGTTGGAGCCTACCAGCATCATAAGTACTGCTACACCGGCTACTGCCACAGTATGCTCAATTGCCGGGACTAATACAAGGTATTTCATAATATATTTTTTCTTTAAAACTAGAATATCTGTTTACCGCACTTACTATTTAGTCTAACATACAAATTGAAATAAAAACTTATAGCTTCTACACGAAAATTCAGAAGTTCAAAGGATGTTCAAACTACTCCTTCCTGTATTCCTTTTCTAATTATTTTAAAATTTTTGCGAAACCCTCTGCAGGGTAAATTTTCTTCAACAACTATTCTTCAATATCAGATCGCTGTATTCGTTTCTAATTTAGTACCGCCTTGTTGAGCTAATAACTAATTCATTGGCTATCTTTTCGCAGCACTACAGCTACCACCGCAGTTATACCTTTACCAACATCTAAACCGTCACCCTATCAGGAAACAGTCATAACCAATACAGAGTCGGTGGACATGAAGCAGACGAAGAAAAGGAAGGCAGTGTCTGCTGCAAATACACCAAATACACCAGTCGATTATGCTGCAACACCTCCACATATCATGGTAAGAGTGAAAGTGTAAACTCATAAAATAAATATAAACAAATTCAGATTAATAAAACAGGTTTATATATGATTCTATCCAAGAATTAAGTAATTTAAAAAGTTAGTAAAGCCTTACAAAAATTTTGATTAGTTTGTACTAAATAATCATTATCACTTTCTTATGTAAATATAATACGAAACAGGACCGCCAAGGAAATCCTTCAATTTTCAAAAGGCAAAATGAAAGTCGATTTGAATTGCTTATGTAAATTGTTTTTTTTATGGTTTACTCAGCCCGGTGATATGAATCCACAAGCTAGCGGTTCGGCATGGGATGGGACCCATTCATCAAGTGATAATCTAATCGAATCCGTGGAAAAGATAAAGAAGGTCAGTGTTGTTTTACATTTTTTTTTATTTCATAACCATAGCGCTCACTTGATGTTAAGTCATAAGCCAGCCCAAAATAATAAGTCGATAATTAGGATGGCAAATTAATAGCGTCTTTAGCCCATATGGCGCTCGTGTGCAATGATTGTCCTGGCGCCCTGTAATAAGCGTCCGGCGTCATGACACAGGCGTAGGTTTATTGTAAGCGCCGAGGCGAACGCCCCCTAACACGGCTGCGCCTTTGTGCTAACACAGGCAATCTATGGCAAACATTGCACCACACTATGCACATCGCCTTGAAAAACGAAATTTTAAGTCGGAACGGAACACAGTAATGCTTGGACACAACTGTTTGGCGGTAGAAATAGAGCACTGTGGTGGTACCCTCAACGGTCTCGGGCAACAGAAACCTACCCACCATTAAAACCTGTAATTATTAGTTTAGTGAATAATTGGTCATGATTTTTAAAACAAATGTATAATAAAAAAAATGTTTAACATATTAAAATAATTATCCTTTTCTTAATATTTTGCAAACAATATACAGCTATCAACATTACCAGTCGATAGAAGACGGCAGCGCGGGATCTATCGGTATGGAGATATTTGGGGATAGCGTACTAGTTAGCTTGTGTACTTCCTCTTCACTGCTATATGGTTAGAGAACAACAGAACTCGGCAAATTATTCATTTAACATTTATTTTTATTATAGGAAATGTATATTTTAAACTACTTGTGCGTTACCCCTGCAGCCCAAAACGGAAGATTCTACAATGGTGTCCCACTTCTCTAGCCTGAGCCCAGCCCCGCCGCCGCCGCCGCCGCTACCCGCGCACAGCCCCGCTCCTCTGACAAGCCCACGGTAAAGTATACACTACAAATAATTATACATGTTTAGTTTATACAACTGCAGTTTCTAATACATTGTGATTTATATATATATATATATATATATATATATATATATATATATATATATATATATATATATATATATATATATATATATATATATATCCCCAATAATATTGTAAATTGATAAGCCTTCTTGTGGTTGGTCTCTGTTGCCGGAATATGTTTGATGGATACCTCCGCAACGCCTAATTATACCGCTGAACAGCAATGTGAATCGTGTAAAAGGGATGTAGATATTGAAATAACTGAACGTAACGTAACGACACAGTCCAAAGGTCCATGTGTTTAAAATGTGGTAGTCTACATCATCCCAATTAGCGCCACATTGTTATGAATGATATCATCTACTATGAGTTGAACTTCTTCGGGACATTACGTAATTTTATGAAATAAAAAATAATAAAAATTTATAAATAAAAAACGTCATTGATATGAAATTATTTTTCTTGAGCTTGTGTCAAGAGACAAATGATAGAACCGCGGACTTTAACATCGTATTCCGTAATTTTTTATATACTATGCAACAGTTACTTGGTAGTCCACTTTTTTCTATAAATATTACATCAAAATCACCTGAAATTCAATACACGACACCAGTAAGAGTACAGTATGACGATACATTGCGACAAGTAATCATATGTAAAATTTTTATTGTTAAAATAGCGTTCATAACTAACTTGTTCCTCAGACACCTTCCGAGCCCAATGCCTGGACCTAGTGGTATTAATATCGCAACCAATCTGCGATCACCCTCTCAACCGCAGGTAAACCCACAAAGTTTTTTTACCGATAATTATATAATTATGCTTTTTTTTTATTTAACAGTAATTTCATAAATATTCTTGAGAACAGCAATTTTAAGACTTCATTATAATGGTTTTGTGTATTTATATTAAAGATCGTTAATTGCTTATTTAATATTCGTATAGTTTTTAAATAATTTATTACACGCTTAAAGCATTTGAAAATCATTTAAACTTGGCATGCCGCTTTAAACGTGCTTAGTGAATGTATGTATGTGTGTGCGTGTTTTCAATGTATGCGATTTTTACTTGAAAATATGAATTGTTATTTTTTGGCTCTATCTATTCATAGATTATTTGGATTCTATTGGTTAATAGAAGTTGTAGTTGTTTTGTCCGTAGAATGTATGCCATGTGCTTTAATATTCACAAATGTTGTTTATAGAATATAATACATTGAAAAGTATAAAAAAAAGGGATCGTTCCATTCTACATTTTGGAATTATAAATATCACTCACACAATTACATCATATATATACATATAAACAGCACTCTTAGTGTTCCCACTACACGGACTCGAGTCTTCGCTCGCAAGAAGAAAGTATAATGCGACTGGCACATGTTACATATCTCGAGAATTGTTGTTCTTTAACATGTCTATTTTCTCACGATGTTTTCCTTCAACGGATGCGTAAAGTCTATGCAGATCGAATTCACGCCTATGCAAGAGCAGCCGCGCGTGCGACCTTGCAAAGATTATCTCGGCTTCAATTATAAGTTACTAGTAATAAAATACAGCCTTTCACGTTTTTCGATATTGGTTTTGTCTAAATTTTTTTTTACTTAGATATAGATATTCGTGCGATGTAATTTTAGTTTTTTGCGTTAAATAATTTTTGTAAATACAATACTATTCGATAGACCTTTAGATGATTTCTATTTGTTCATACACAGCACCGCGCATGACGCGCATGTTAAGTTTTTCTATAAATATTTTGTAACATAGCAAATTTGATTTTTTTCAGTGTTCAATATTTGCCTAGTTGCTCAGTGTATTACTTATTATAAAATACTTGTTTAGAAAACTGTTTTTAGTTGCTTTAAATGTCTGGTACTAGCAGTACAACAATTCGATACAAGTGGAATTTCGTTAAACTTTAGAAAGTATTTGTTTGACACTAAATTAATAAAAATCTTTATTGATGTGAGCATTTTAACACAAGCGTGAGCAGCTAATAAGCGAGAGGGATTAATTGCGTGGGTGTGTGTAGGGCGGGAAGGTCGAGCGTGATGTGCCCACGTCGCTGCTCGTCTCGGTGCCCTTGCCGTCCACCAGCCATGGCCTCAACCTCACGGCACACTTGCAGGTTCATATCGCGGTCGCACACACAACTGTTAACGTCGCACATAACTTACTTCTGCTCTGTAATGTAGCAAAACCACTATAAATACTTTCTCACACAAACCAAACCAAAAATACAAAATTATGAATCTAACTTTCTTTTGTTTTAAAATAACAATGATGAAGTCACTTCGTCATAAATTCTCATACATCTACCATAGTATAGTATGTTGCCAAGTAATTTTACGTTATATAATTTTTTACCAGGATAAGTAATTTATGTATACATCTCACCATACATTTAGTAAGATTCGCATTATGTTCCATAATACTGTACGGGGTTTTTAGGCAATAACTTATTTCTACTTACATTGTTCATATTAAATCATCATAATTTGAGATTTTTCTGTTTCACTTATTGTTTGGGAAATTCTTGTAAGCTACTCTATCAATGTTAAAGTTGTGTGTGCAGCCAAATTAATGCTTTATATTATAAGTAACATTTACTAACGATTGCTTATGGTTGAACTACCAATATTGTTATTCATTATTTTAAATGTTATTTCACAAGAAATATTACTATATTAAATTTTGTTGCAAAAAAAAAATATATTTGGTGAATAACATCCAGGCATATAAATAAACAATTCCCATTGTTTAACCAAAAAGCATTATTTTCTTAAGAAAATGTGCATAGCTTAGCTTAGCTATATGCCATTATATAAATAACGTTATTTTTTTTTTCAAATACTAAAATCATAATAAACAAAGCATGTGCCTAATGTTCTAACAAAAGTGGGGATATGGTTTTGCCTGTTTGTTTAAATTGCTTAATTGTCTTGTTTGCGTTCAGGTCCCACTTCCTCCAGATATGCCGGGTCCTTCTACGCTTATGTACCACCAACCCCAAAAACAAGTAAGCAATATATTAATAACATATTTACAGTAACTTGATAGGTTTTAACAATATTTTTACATGTATTACGTTAAATAATTTGCATTACTTTATATTAATAACTACGTATTTATAAGAACAGGAAGTTTACCTGGAAATCAAAACATTTCTTAAATAATAGAAATAGACGTTTAGTTTGGCAGAAGATATAAGTTTTCTTTAGCTTGTTAAGTAAGTATAACTCTCTATTTACTTGGTTTCAAAATTTACGTTTACTGCTAGCTAGTTCTTTAATTAATGAAAAGGAAACAATAAATATATGTATAAATATCTTACGCCTACGTGGTATTATAAATTATTATCCTTGTTGACTTTGTTTTGTGGTTAATTTATGTTTTTGTTTTCCCTATTTTTATATCCTATATTTTATTTAATTAATGGAACAAAAAATATATGTATCTTATGGACTTTAATTACCAAAAATTTATTTGAATTATTTATTAACCAATAATCATTAGTTTTGGGATCGGCAGTACGCTTATGATGCGTCTGGTATCACATGCGTCCATAAGTATGGTAACTGTTTACAATCGAGCGGGCCTTATGCTTGTTACCACTTAGCGATATAAAAATGTAGCATTGCAAAGTATTGTATATATACATTTGTATATTAAAGTTAGTAAGGAATCCAATGTTTTATTCATTCCTTTTTTTTTTAAATAAAAAAGACTAACAAGTAGGCTTAATATGGATAAGTTATGTATAGCAGTATAAAAAATATGTAATTGTTAAAATTTTTAGAAATAGGGGAAGTGTGATTTTGCAATTTTGTACCTGCTCCCCATCCCTGTGGGCTACCTGCCATGCCCCGGCGCGTCTAAATATACACGTGCGCGCCATCCAGTGCGCGCCCGACGTTAGTTTGAGCAACATCTGCCACGGTGCTGTTGGAATACACAAAAACTCGGAGCGAGTAGCGACTTGCGAGTTCAGACCTAAAACTAACATACTCCAAAGAAAATAAACTATTGATATTTATACGTAGAAACATTACGATCTTATAATCGGACTAGTAGTGTAAATGGTGTAGTGTATATCATCTAAACTCAATGTTAAAGTTATACTTGCCAGTTTTGAAAAATGGTAAGTTATTAATCTCTATATATGTATATATAAATATATATATTACAGTTGCGTTATTATTTAATCCGCTGACATGGTTGTTAGCCGATCATATTAACATTGTCACATTCCGCACCCATTTGGCGTATTATTTATACACAAATGTTGCGCACGTGTTGTTTTAATTCAGGTCATGTTTCTTTAATATTTTAGCTTAAGTTGTTTTCTTGTAATGTTTTCAGTTCTACCAATGTATTACTAAATAAGAGTTCTATTTCTACTCATTTACAAAACAACCTTACAAGTTGTTCTGCTGTAAAGGGTTTCATTTATTATTAGAATTATTACTTATATCGTTACTGCAAAGTTCGAGGAACAGATGTAATATTCGCGGTATGTTTTCATAGACAGAGTAAGGGGAATATGACCCCTGTTATTTCGCCCGTATTGCTACAATTTGAATAAGAATTATGCTTATCTATATACTACAAAACACGTCTAAATAATGGATACACATAAAATGTATTCCATGCATACAAAATTCTTTTTTTATGATTTATTACATTTTATTTCTTTCTTTATATGCTAAATATCTATTTAGTTCCCGGCGTGTTATAATTAACTTTTTACCCCATTATCAACTTATATGATACTTTGATAAATGTATTAACGTTTTTGTCTGTAATCTTGAAAATTGTGACGCATTTATGAGTGTAAAACAGTGACACATCGGATATTTATATATATAAATATATTTCTTAAATTTATTAAAAAGATAGAGAGTTTTTATGCAAATTAATTCATATTGGTTTTAGGCAGCGATGGAGTCAAGTGTTCCTGGTCATTCCCCACACACTGTCCCGGGGCGATCAACTTGGGGAGGTCTGAGTGTCTCCTATGAGATGCAACAAGATCTAAATAAGCCTGGGTAAGAGGTTTAACTTAATATTTTTATAGTTACTGTCTTACAACTAACTTCATTCGCTTTTTATATTGTACCTATTTACTGATGTTTAACCAATGCTTAAATTATTATTGACTGTGCGATTTTTCTACCATATTTATTTTTTCTAATTGTTTTATTATTTGAATGGTTTATCTTGTAATATTGTTTTTTTTTTCATGTTGCGATGAACTTATCAAATAATTATTACCTTAGGCATTAGAGAAATATGCATGTGATTTATATGTTCTTGTGTATGTATTATTATTCTGTATGTAATTATCTTTATCCACGAGATATTAATATTTCAAAATACATTGAATTTAAATTATTTAAAGGTATCTACGGCCGGTATAGGTGCGTGTAATTTCATGTAAACAAAGACAATGGCAAAATGCAAAACGATGAGCATTATAAGCCCTCGTCAGTTAAGCCATATTAACAATTTTTTTATACTTATATTTTATATAATTTTTATGATATGAATATTTTTAATGCTTATATTATTATGACGTTGCTTTATTCTCTTTGAACCTATACATCTACTTATTAACGTGTATTACGAACGGAATTTATATTGCCACAGCGCGAACAATTTTAAATCATTTGTGTTGCGTAAATATTTTGACTAGTACTATGAAAGCTTGAGAATTACTTAAACAATCGCCCCTGCAAATCGATCAAGTTTTGCGTCCACCAATTTTTCGCAACGTTTGAAACTTTAACCAAGAAAATGAACTTAAAATAGCCTTTCATTGCGAAACAGCTAGCGTCTATTTATAAAAAAAAACGGTTATTGCCTTAACTCCTTTACGCTTATAAGATTGTTTCATTTATTATGATTTAAAGAAAAACACTGCTATCCAAAATGCTCGCGATTAATAAAATTTTATTAATCTCTAGGTTTATGTAACAAATAATAAAATATTCTACTGATGGTAAGTTATACATACGTTAATGCCTGTATCGTACATGATTCGTCTTTAAATAGGTACATGAGTATATGGTCACTGACTTGTAATACCCAGTTCCTAGTTCCGAAGGGGCATATTAAAAGCGTTACGATATTGCTTGGCGTGTTTTTAAATCTGATGTATTCATTTTATAGATAGATGAAGATTTAGACCACATTGAATTCTAGATTAATTTTTAATTTGTGCAGAGTTAGTGGTATAGCCGGCACGAGTAAGGATGCAGGTGGTATGGCAGGTATGCCTCAAGGCATCAGGAACAAGAAGCGAGCTGCAGTGGCCACTTCGATGGTCGCTATGGGTTCAACACCGCCACCATCTATAATGCGTAAGTAATATATATTATATTTTACTAAGTTTCAGATACCATTGTATATATAAATAAATCAAATGTCTCCGTGAAAAAGAGTTTGGCTTCAAAATCCTTTTGGCTAGCTACCACCTATCACAGTATTGTTTGTTTTGGCTGATAATATATGAGAGAGTTATCTTAGCGAGCAGACTTTACCGTATATAACATTATTGTCATTGAACATTATATGAAATTGAAGTCAAGTGTTAGATCATTGTAGATAATTGATTTGATTGAGATGCTTGAGAGATTTGTCAACGTTCAAGTCGTATCATTTTTTTAAATAAAGCGATGTAGTTAGAATTTTGACTCCTAGTATTACACACATAACGCTGCACAGCTAGGATATGTGATATGATTTATTTTTACATATTCAATTGCTTTGCAGAGTCAACATCTTCACAAAGTCTGGCAAACCTACGGCGTCCTCCGCAGCCTACTCCACCACCCCTGTATCAAGACATCAAGGATTCTCCACCTAGTTCTCCCGGTACAATTTTTTTTACTATTAAACCTTATTAACTTACATTATCGCAATATTATTTTATTAGAAAAAACTCAATAAAATCTATCTTTATTTTAATATATCGCTAAAATTAATATTTACTGTTTATAAATGCTTAAATCTTCAATCTATACTCTATATATGGAAGGAGGCATTATATTGCAATACCACTTTATGATGATTTAAATTCAATACTGACTTAAAAGGTAATAATTAAGGTAAATTACAAAAATAAATTAATTAAAATTACAAACAATGCAGTATATTTTTATTTTTAACAGTATTGCCCGGTGTTATAGTTTATATATGACAGTGTCCCTTGTGTATTATTAACGAATAATTGTTTAAAGAAACAATATTGAATTAATCATATTAATCAGCGTGCACGTCATCTGGTCTTTACTTTCACTTCTTATTTTTTTTTATTCAATTCAGCGATGAGACGAGCAGGTCGTTCACCTGATGGCAAGTGATACGCCAGCCCATAACAACGTGGCGTTAGTTAGAATCGACCACATTGCGCTCGTCGCCTTGATACATAGGATGTTAAATCTGGTTACGCCAGTAATTTCCCTAGCTATAACTGTCTGCAAACTGTAACACAGTATTATTTGCACAGTACTCTTTGGCGGCAGAAATAAGAACTGCGGTGGTACTTACCTAGACGGTCTCCGGACCATCCACCAGTTCTGCAGATACCAGTCTATTGCGCACTAGGTAGACCAGATGCTCAGCGCGCTTGATATTGTTGTCTTGTTAATATAACCTTAGCTTATTATAAATCTTTTTCTTTAATACTAAAATCTGTCGTCTCTGGCATTTAGGTAACATTTTAAAATGCTATGCAATGCGATACCATCACAGAAACTGCTATATGCATTCCCTAATGCCGATGTTAAACTATTTTTATTGTATCATTGTAATTTATATACGAACTATATTTCAGGCTCCGAACGGCCCTTGAAACCCAAATTGGAGCACAAGTAAGTGGCACGCATTTCCAACACCCGTATCGCTCTCCAACGCTCGCTTGGTGCATAATATAATTTAATTTATTTGTTTTTGTTATTCACATTAATTTTTATTTTCTTAACATACCATATACAGCGGCTTGCATTTGGTCAGCGTAGTGGATAAATAGTCTTGACTCTCTTCTAGTTAGGGAGGTCCAAGTAATGGAAATAATATGTTTTAAATGACTATGTTTTGAAGACGTGCATACTTTGATGAAAATTAACTGAAAGCTGGAATAATTTTCATAATCAATCATCAGTTAGAAGAAGGCACCTCGTGGTGGTTTGTGTTTACTGTCCTTGCAATTCCATTATTGGTGTAAAAGGTGCATTTATAAACATGCTGTCATTCGATGATACTTGGCTAATTGGTCGTTACATCTTTTTGACGGTACAACAATGGTATGTCATTCATTCGTTCAATAACAAATATCGTACACAACATACAGCATATAATATAGCATTCACACTCACATCCACTAATATAGCATTAACACTTTATTAGTGGATGATATATAAAGGACCTTATTTTTGAATGAAAATGTTAAGTGGAATAAACTGGTAATACATTTGTCAATGAATATCACTGGTGGTAGGTCTCTGTTGCCGGCGACCGTCCGGGTGGATACCACCGCAGCGCCTATTGCAGTCGACAAACAGTAATGTGCAAACATTACTGTGTTCCGGTTTGAAGGGCGCTGTAGCTAGTGTAATTACTGAGGTAACGAGACTCGACCTCTTATGTCTCATGCGATGAGCGCAATGTGGTGCAATATATATCGTCGTAACTAGCGCCACGTTGTTATGGGCGGACGTATCACTTACCATCAAGTGAATGTTCCGCTCGTCACGTCCCTTAATTAAATAAAAAAAATCTGAATATATTTATCGATGGTTGATTAAACTTACTTTGCATCTCTGCATTTCCAGGCGCATGCACGTAGATTTCGTGTAGTGTATGCATAACACACTTATGGGTGGCATGGTGATATGATGAATACAGTATACATGCAGAGCTTATTTGCCTATATGAAACCCAACCCTGTGCATGTGCTAGCTCAAGCTACTTTTCATATCTTTAGTCTCTACTATACATTTATTTATTTATTATGCTATTTTACCGTTTTATATATACAAATAAAGCAAAGACAAACAATGATTACATGGAAATGCACATATACTCGTAGGAACAGGCGAGCTTGTCACATTGGGTTTCCCACCAACTAACCTTAGTGAAACAGTTTACTGGTGGTAGATCTGTGTTGCCGGAGATCGTCAAAGCAGGTACCACCGCAGCGCCTATTTCTACCCCTAAACAGTAATATGCAAATATTACTGTATCCCGGTTTGAAGGGTGCTGTAGCTAGTAAAAATACTGGGGTAAGGAGACTCAACGCCATGTTTTATGAACGCAACGTGTTCCAGTGAATACCATCCTAACTAGCACCACGTTAATATGTGCAGGCGTATCACTTACCATCAGGTGAACGTCCCGCTCGTCTCATCGCTTCGTAGAATAAAAAAAAGTGAAAAAGGTAAGCCTAAATGGGTTGGCACAAGTACCAAAAGAGAAAAAACTACTATGTAAATAAATATTTGTATATTTTCATTTTTTATATATTATATATATTATTTATATAATATAAATATTAAATGTATGTAGATATGAAAGAGTGGTGAAGAATGAATTGTGGTCCATATTGTCTGTTTATGGGGTAAACAGCACCCTGATACAAGCATTGCAATCGCTTTATGAGGGTTCCAGTGCTTGTGTCAAGATAAAGGGGGCTTACTCAGACTGGTTTAGCATCCAGAAGGATGTTAGACAGGGATGTATGGCCTCGCCGTGGCTGTTTAACCTATTTATAGACAATTGCTAGAAAGATTGAAAGATAATGAGAATCAATGGGTTGACCGTCCAACGCCTCCTATACGCTGATGATCAAGCTTTATTATCATCATCGAAGAGGGAGTTGGAAGCGATGGTAGACATGGTGCACGGTGCTTTAACAAGCAAAGGAATGAAAGTGAATGTAAGCAAGACGAAAGTAATGGTTTTTGAAAGAGAAGAATGTATGACAAACTGTGACATTATGATTGAGGGACAAAAAGTGGAACAAGTGAAAGAATTTGTATATCAGGGTTCACAGTTTACGAGAGATGCCAAGTATGATGGTGATGCTGATGGGCACTTCATAACTTTATAGAATAACCGGAACGTATCACAAAGAGCACGACTGGCTGTGCATAGAAGCATGTTGATCCCCACACTGATGTATGGTAGTGAATGTTGGGTATGGCAAAAGAAACATGAAAGTAGGATTAATGCTGTAGAGATAAGAAGCCTGAGAAGTATAACTCGAGTGAAGCTGATGGACACAGTGAGGGACAGTGTAAAAAGGGAGCGGTGCGGCGTAATTGAAGATGCAGTGACAAAGATAGAGAAAGGGATGCTTAGATGGTTCGACCATGTAGAAAGAATGGATGAAAGAAGATTAACAAAAGAGGTGTACAAGGTAAGAAGGATTGGACAAGTTGGTGCAAGTCGACCTTGGAAGACATGTTTCGATCAAATCGAAGATATCCTAAAGAAACGCCTGGTAAAGAGTACTTGGAACCGACGAGCATGCGTGAAGACGCGCATGAAAGTGGAGGAAGCGAGAGAGGTGTGCCAGAATCGTAGCAGTCGTGGAGAGTGATGGTCTCTGCCTACCCCACTGGGAACGAGGCGTGATATGTATGTATGTATATATAAATACACAAATTAAAATACTGTACTAAATAACTATCGTATCTTTAATACCTGAAACGAAGTGCATTCTTTCTAATCAAATATAACCTAACCAGCACACCTCTACCTCCTCCCTACTTCACTCTCATGTTTAAGTAAGCATGTTTAATTTTATGTAATCTGGTAAACTTTGTATATACACTTTCATAAGTAACTATTCATTCTTTTTTTACGGTTTGTTTGCTGTGTTTATTGCCTTTAAATAATAAATGGATCGTCCCTTTTGCAAAGCCTTATTTATATTATCACATTGTAAATGTTTTTTATGCTATTACGTTTGTTTGTTATTAAGGTATTTGTAAACCATAATAACTTTATGTTATGTGTGTTAAGTGTGTACAGTCGTATGGGCGTAAATTGCGCTGCACCTCACATGCTGGGCAACGAGTTGAACCCGGAAAGTGGTGCGGCGGCGCGGCTGCAGGAACAGCTGAGCGCGGAGCTAGCGGCTCATGCGGCCAATACCGCGGGCATGGAACCTCTGGTACCGCCGCCGCTGATAAATAGAGCAGCGCCGGTATGTATTTCTTCCATCTGCGCCTGTTTCTTTAACTGTAATTAATTTTTTGGATACTTAAAAGAGTCTATTAAAAAACCAGTTGTTGATACACACATCTCGTTAATATTGAGAGCAATGATTGTAGGTGTGATAAAATTATGGTCTTTAAAATAATTTATTTGTAAAATGGATCTACATTGAACAACCAATGACTGAATTTAGTTGACTACGATAAACTTACACGGCTTCGTTTCAAGCGGTGATGATCTTAGATGGTAAATTGTGGCCCTCCCGAATACCTAGCCGGCGGGTGTAAAAAGAACCGAATCAGCCTTATTGCTAGTCAAGCCCTTAGCTACTGCGCCACGGAGGAAGATCGAGCAATAGTTGATTAAAAAAACTGATTTGATTTAATAAAAGGAAAATTAATTTATAACAGTAGAAGCATTAGAGCAGTGTAAGGCGAAAAAATTACTTTTGCATAATTTATAGTTACCTGTCTTAATTATAAGGAATGGTCTAGACTTTGGTGAATATACAATCATTACAAATGTTTAACTACTTTTCTTGTAGGGTTGCAGTATCCCCACTGGACGCATAGCCTCGTCCAGTGCCCAGAGTCTCGATCAGTTACTTGAGAGGCAGTGGGAACAGGGTTCGCAATTCCTCATGGAACAGGCACAACATTTCGACAGTAAGATTTCATTTAAAAGTTCTTTCTTGCAACTATTTTAACTATTTAATTGGCCATTACAAATAGTTATTTCTCATGATGAAGAAGAGAACCTGATGCAGTCCTTATGTCGGATATATTCGTCGCGAGCAATAAACTCTTTATTATTTATACGATATACCTTATTGTGTATTGAGAAAAAAAATTTGTAAAAACAATGTACATGTTATTATTTTTTTTACAGAGTATATTATTACACAGATACTGGTAATTTATAATATACATATGATGATAATACATTTATAAAAGGGTGTATATACACAGACACATGAAAGTTATAATATACAAGTTATTACAAAAACATATTTTTTATTACAGTTGCATCGTTGCTGTCATGTCTGCATCAATTGCGAACGGAGAACGTTCGCCTCGAGGAACATGTCGGCAGTCTGCTGCAAAGACGGGATCATTTGCTTGCGGTTAACGCCAGGCTGGCGATACCGCTCACTGCTGGTGAGTCAGATCTCGGAAAAATTATAACATTCAATTAAAGAACATTACACTTTCTAAAAATATGACACTTTGTACGCGATGGTTTATTACCCCCATAAGTAGCCAACATCCATTTTTAATTATTTATTTATTTCTGTATGACTTTTAAATAAGCGTTCAATAACAATTAGTTCCGACAAAGTTGAAATAAAACTTAATATAGAAATATATATAATTTTCTTTACCTAATTTGTATTTTTAAACGTTTTGTTTTGTTACGTTTACCGCACATGAGTGCCGGAGTATTTATGGCCTTCACTATCTACGGCCACATTCAGTCAACATCATATGAAGTTAGAGACAATGTGGTTTTCCCGTTAACAGTGACGGCGGGTCCTCCGGAGCCGAGTAGGTGTTCGCGCGAGAATGGATCACAGGTACGCGCCACGCCCGCTCCGATGCGCACCAATGAGACCATCACTTCGGAGCGGTCGCATCAGGTGAACTGAGACAAGATAACAAATAATATATTACATAATGTTATACTAGAGGGTTGCGAGCGTCCCGTGGAGTATAAGGATGACCCGTGAACGACAGCTTGTAATATTTAAATACTTTAGTTCTTTTAACAGAGAATTCATATACAAAATAACATTTTCACTTCTTTGTATTACATAACTTACATTTTAAGACGAAAACTAAATGTTTTCATATTATGTAGTCACAGGACACCTATTACGTGGAACCGACAATTAAATCGGGATTCTTTTTTTTCTTAATTTCATTAGAATGGAATAAAAAGGTAAACACACCTACAAGTTGCAACAACTTATATGCAATACATAAAATGAAGTGCTGATGGCTCAATTTGTAAATATGGCCGGTTCTGCTATATCATCGAGAATGCGCACGTTCTATCCCCACTGAATATGAGCTCTCGGAAATGAAGAAGTAATACATTGTACGGAAACCGACATATTGAAAGAGCAATAGTTACTATGATAAATAAGCTTTCCTATGAGAGTAGGTCCTATGACTCAGTAATGAAAACATAAACATGGATTATTTATTTATTTATAAACAATAATTAAAATTGCTTCTTTATGTTGTCATGTAGCTAATAATGCGCGAGGTGCAGCAGAAGCCCAGCTGAAAGCAGGCCAGTGGCGGCGCGGCGGACGGCGGCACGTCCGCGGCCGAGCAGAGCGCGCTGCGCACACTGCAGACGTACCTACTGCTCGAGCAGCGCCGCCGGCCGGACTTCTCCATAGACTCCATACTCAACTACGACCATTAATCACTGAAAACGTAAAATTACCGTCATTCCTTCATATTGTGGTGAATACATATTAATACGTCATTGGAATAGCTGAATCAGGTAACTTGTTTTTATTATGTTTTTATTTTAACGGTCATAAAATTTTTCGCTTATCTTGCAGTTTCTTAAAGAATTAAAAAATAATTGACGGGCAAATGTAAAGTGATGAATATTTGAATAATCAACGAAAGAATCCCAAATATCAGCGTGGGTTATAATGATTTGACATTACGTACACTGTGTTGGGTACACGAACGGACGGATCCACACCACTATGAACGTGTCGAAGTCGAAGTATACATGGACGCTGGTGATATAGTGAATTTAGATGTAACTGTGGTTATATGTAATCTGTGTACGCGATTCATTGATGGAATATTTTCGGCATACAGTCAAGATGTTGAAGTCGGCGACAGCTGGCTGGTCTTATTGGACTAATTAATTACTATGATAAAATTATAAAAAACATGTGAACGGTAGTAATTAGATAATTCGACTTCTCGTAGGAAAATTTTTAATCATCATATAAATTATAAAGGCAAGACAAAGGGCTATGTCGGACGGGTTACACCGGAAACTGATTGAAAAACCCTTGGCAGATTCATTGTCTATTCATCGCTTAAGTCATCCTTTTCGGATGAGGAAAACCTATTCGCATAAATGTGCAGTCAGTCTTTGAGGTAGCCGTTTTTAGATAAATGTTTAGAATGTCTACAGCGTTTAATTATTGTTTAAAGTTCGCTTAAATATAATAGTAATCAAAAAGTTCTAAATGTGAATAAATGTGTGTAGTTTATAAATAATAATTGGTCTAAATTGAACCTACTCTCTGATGATGTTTTATGCTGCTGGTCATATAACTAGCGAAGGCTATGAATGAATGAGGATGAGGGCTCACGGATGTAGTGTCCGAGGTCGTATTTGACTGCTATATATTAGGCTTCTTGTACTGCTTATGTAGAGACTGAATCTTCTTTCACTAGGTAGGTCTCTGTTGCCCGATACCGTCTAGATAGGTCCCACCACACCTATTTCTGTCACCAAACAGTAGTGTACAAACATTACTTTGTTCCGGATTGAAGGGCGTCGTTGCTAGCGTAATTATTGAGGTAACGAGATTCAACGTCTAATGTATCAAAACAACGAGCGCAATATGGTGCAGGATATATCATCCTACTACCACATATTATTATGAGCAGGCGTAAAACTAATCATCAGGTGAAAATCTTGCTCATCTCGTCACTTAATTTGAATAAATAATAACATAAGATGAAGCCCCGTTACCTCATTGATTTCACTGGTTAATGTTTGCACATTACTGTTCGGGGGTTGCTATAGGCGCTGTGGTGGTACGTACGGTCTCCGGCGACAGAGACCTATCACCAGTGAATATATGATATTGATATGCATAATTATTCTCGTTACACCAATAGATATTAATGTTCCACAAGTTAATATCTATTTTAAAATAAACTATTATGTACACTTACCTCATTGTATGTCTGCTATACATACATATATGAAGGTGGCAAATTTTCTTTTCAAACTTGAGTAATTTTTTTTTTTTTACAAATTAAACTATTATCTTCTTTTATTATTTTCACTATCACGAAAATGATGTTATTAAGTTTAATCATTTCGATATAACAGGAATTGTTTTACATGTGTCAAATGTCAGTGCAGTGTTTGCGATTTTGTAGTGTCTTCTATTGTATATTTAATATAATGGATACTGTGTGTGTTATTAGATAATTGTCGTAAATGTCCTGAGTGTTGTCTGTATGTGATAATCATTTATAATAATTATTCAGTGCGGTAACGCTTTTAAAATTCTTTATAAATCGATAAGTGTTTGTCGTACGGTCTTAAAATTTTAATAGAGTAATTATATGTCTAAATGTTGTCGAGTTATGGAGATTGAATTATTCAATGTTTGTTGTCGCAACGATTCATTTTAAAAATTTAAACTTGACTTTAATTGGTGTACAGGAAATACTTTATGGTGCTTGCGGGAACTTGATGGAATGTTGCATAACGTTTCATCTTTCTCTAAAGCCTGAGTAAAACTTTTTGAAATTTTAAATTTCAACTATTCAAATTTAGGTAATTAGCTAATTAAACTAGTGGTGATTTTTTGGAAACCTTGAAAAAGGTCATACGTAACAAAATTTTGAAATTGTAATTGTCTAAAAATAAAATTATTAAAGTAGAAAAATTAGGAAATTATTACCAAAAAAAAAAAATGTTTTACTAGAATGAAGAATTTTTGTGTTTGATATCTTAATAATTTTTATTTCACCCGCAAGCTCTTCGAACTGATAGGATCCTTTGGCACGGCCTATTCCTTAATTTTAGCGGTTCGATGGGAACCGACCGATCTTCGGCAAGCCGGTCAACGCAGAAAATGTAAAACAGTAGATTTATTTTAATAATTAATGACTAGTTAGGGATTTATGTTAATTATATTGTAGTGTATGTATCGCACCGTACAGTACGTATATTAGCGAGGAATAAACATCTCAAGATTATATTACAAACATTTTATTACACACAGGCATGTGTCAGTATGTTAATACAATTTTTTTTTTTTGATGATTATAATTTCCGCTTAGATTAAACATTATTCTGGATTAGCGGTGTTAGATGTAAATTTAAATAAGAGTAAGTATTATATTGGATTATAAACTTCAGCTTTGAAGTGATCTCGGTGTATTATAATAATAATGGTATTTTATGTATTGTTTACTTAAATATCAGTGTTTACTGTAATTCCATGAATTTAATCGATTCCTCTGCTTATGTTTCATTTACATTGCAATTGTATAATGCGATTATACATTATTATAAGTTTTACCAAGTGTTTTGGTTTAAAGCTTTTTTCATTCAAATTCATTTGTCGATTACCAAATTATTAACTAATAAACAGTAGTATAAGAACCCAAATGGTATTTCTTTTAATGCCGCGACAATCCTTTTTTTTATACGCTCGTTTCTGATTGAAATTAATTTAATGGAAAATTTGAATGGATAGTATGACGGGGTTGTGAGTATTGATTGTAATTTTCATTACAAAATCATCATCATCAGCCGAGAAACGTTCACTGCTGAACATAGGCCTCCCCCAACGATCTCCACTACGACCGATCCTATGTTGGCCGCATCCCACAACCTTCACTAAATCGTCAGACCACCTAGCGGGGGTCTACCAATACTGCGTCTTCTGGTACGTGGTCGCCATGCGAGGACCTTGATGCCGTATCGGCTGTCGATCCTTCGAGCGATGTCTCCTGCCCCTTGCAACTTGAGACTAGCAATCTTTCAAAAAAAAAAATACAAATTAATTTAATGAATAACAATAAGTAGCTCGCTGGCGTAATGGTTAGAGCGTGCGGCCTTCAATCCGAAGGTCGCAGGTTCGAATCTCGGCATGTACTAATGACTCTAATATTTAAGTTATGTACATTTGTAAATTTTAGTAACAACAGCGAAATACAAATGGGGAAGAAAAAAAAAAGTTCCCAAAGATTCCCAAAAAAAGAGGGTTGATGTCAAGCAGGCGGCCGGTCGTAAAAAGTTTAGCCAAAACTATTTACAACATGTTCGGTAATGAAGAACATGTTGTGCCGACCCTACATAAAGTGGGACCAGGGCAGGAGAAAGAAGAATTTAATAAATAACAATGATGCAAATTTGCAATATGACTGAAATGGTACCAGCTTAAATCGTGGTTTAGCAATTTCTTTTGCGAGCGATGTGGGTGGCGTGACTCCCATCAAACCGCCCCATCCTTGAATTATGTCAAGTCCCAAGTCAGTAATATTATTGTTGTATTCAAATCCAAGAACCAAGAAGTATTAATACATAACTTTTTTCGCTCATTGGAATTACACATACAATACAAAAGAACGCATGTATTTATTTGAAGGGCTTTTTAGCAAGGAAAATTTAAAAAACTTAAAGTCGGCCAGCACAATGTGCTGCTGTGTACATCCTCTTAATTAACGCCAAACCGTTATTGGATGGAATATCACAATCAAGTGTCTACGTTTAGCTTCTCTAATTTCTATGTAGTGTTTAAAAAAAAATATTTAGGTTAAAACTGAAAAGGTGAACAAACTGATTCTAATTTTTGAATTAGTTTTATGTACCCTTGACATGAATAAAGACATATCAAGTTTTATCAAGAATTATCTATTATGCAAATCCAGAATTGGTAAAGTAACATGTAGCAACAAAAGATTAGACAAACGTCAATAGAAAAATTTCTCAAGTAATCATTTGCTGGTTCAGTTCTGTTGATAAGATTTCTTCGTTATCATAGCTCAAGGTTACAAGCACTGATGTCTTATAATCTTATAATTAACATCTTAACATTAAAATTTGAATTTATTTTGAATCGTTAAACATGAAAACTAAAGTTAGTTGTATTCAAAATTTTATAATATTATATAAATTTAAATGTACCTAATAACGAAGATGTCATAAGAAATTCATTATTTTCTTCACAAATATATAATTTTTTTTAAGGGTGGAATATAAAGTTCTAGTAAATTTTTTATAGTTAATCACAATGTTAATTACAAGACACTTCTGCTAGTTATCTATTAGGACTGGGCATCTGATTAGAATACAAAGGTCATTAAGAAGAATAGTTCTTATGAAATACATTGTATAAATGAAAGCCATATACTTATTGGCTGAAAGATTCCAAAAAAAAAAAAAAAATAGATCAAAACTTTCTAGGATCGTTCTCTCGTGTCAGGATCGTAGTCAGTGCTAGGGTTGATATCTGGAGCGGACGATCTGCTTCCACCGGCTGCTGTCACGCGCGTGTCTTACGGCTGTGTAAAATTTAGAGGATGACGAGTCTAACCTGATCGGTCCATCTGGTTGGTAAATGACCGGATGATCTTTTGCCTTCGGTGTTCCCAACGACAATACGTAATAATGTACTTTAATACGATGATGAATTGATTGATATAAACAATAATAAAGGCAACCTTTATGATTGTTTATTCCAATCAATTAGGTTGTCAGTGGTATCACACAATAACTCACGGGTTCCAAGCCAACCTCACCTGCTCATGGGGCAAGAGTGCCTCTAACAGAGGCTAATCAACAAACGAGGCTAAACCGCATTGGACCAGCGTGCTGGGAAATAGCACTCTCAACATAGCATTCTCCCATATGAACCCATACAAACGACGGCACCTAATGCCCGTCTGACTGTATGTAGAGATCTTTGGGGGAGGCCCACGACCAACAGTGGACGTCTATCGGCTGTTGATCATGATGATGATGATACCCACCACATGATAATACCCACCACATGATAATACCCACCACATGATAATACCCACCACATGATAATACCCACCACATGATAATACCCACCACATGATAATACCCACCACATGATAATACCCACTACATGATAATACCCACCACCTGATAATACCCACCACATGATGATACCCACCACATGATGATACCCACCACTTGATGATACCCACCACATGAAGATACCCACCACATGAAGATACCCACCACATGATAATACCCACCACATGATGATACACACCACTTGATGATACCCACCACATGAAGATACCCACCACATGATTATACCCACCACATGATTATACCCACCACATGATTATACCCACCACATGATGATGTCGACCACATGATGATGTCGACCACATGATGATGTCCACCACATGATGATGTCCACCACATGATGATGTCCACCGCATGATGATGTCCACCACATGATAATACCCACCACATGATGATACCCACAACATGATGATACCCACCACATGATAATACCCACCACATGATGATACCCACCACTTGATGATACCCACCACATAAAGATACCCACCACATGATGATACCCACCACATGATGATGTCCACCACATGATAATACCCACCACATGATGATACCCACCAATTGATGATACCCACCACATGAAGATACCCACCACATGAAGATACCCACCACATGAAGATACCCACCACATGATGATACCCACCACATGATGATGTCCACCACATGATAATACCCACCACATGATGATGTCCACCACATGATGATGTCCACCACATGATGATGTCCACCACATGATGATGTCCACCACATGATGATGTCCACCACATGATGATGTCCACGACATGATGATGTCCACCACATGATTATATCCACCACATGATGATACCCACCACATGATGATACCCACCACATGATGATACCCACCATATGATAATACCCACCACATGATGATACCCACCGCATGATGATACCCACCGCATGATGATACCCACCGCATGATGATACCCACCGCATGATGATACCCACCGCATGATGATACCCACGACATGATGATACCTTTGTATCGAGGATCGTTTTGTACGATTGCTTACTTCTAAGGGATGTGGGTTATTTAGGTGATTTCTGCCTACTAAAGCTCACCCGGCCGCCCTCGGTACTTTACATCGTCCTCCGGGGTTTGCTTTAGAAAACACTGGTACCCCTCTTGTGTTATATGTAAGCATATTCTAGGAATAGCG
This sequence comes from Ornithoptera priamus, assembly GCA_029034505.1. NCBI lineage: Eukaryota > Metazoa > Arthropoda > Insecta > Lepidoptera > Papilionidae > Ornithoptera > Ornithoptera priamus. The sequence goes on along the minus strand of JARDWD010000061.1, from coordinate 447,971 downwards.
TAGCCCTTTCTAGCATCCACGTCTTTTAGCGGCAATAACGCGATCACTTTGGGGATCAAATGGAAATGACTCTAAACCAAAGAAACCGAAGCTCTCTTTAGTCCTCGTCTACAACAGGCAAGGTTAACTTTAGTAATTTAATAACTTTAATCCTAACGTGATTCAAAGAAACAAGACCTCGAATTATAATATTATTTACCCCACCAGTGTCAACAGTATCTTATTGATTATTTTATAATATTGATAACATCCCTATCTAAGCATCTTGTATGTTACAAAATTTATTTGTTGATTGTTATTTTTATCATAACCACTTATTGTGTTTATTATAAAAGGTTCTGTATGTTTTAAAGATTATTTCTGCGATTAATACGTTTGTAACACCTATCATTTGATTGATTTAACTTAATTTTTTTTTTTTATCCGAACTGTTATTGGCTTTTGGTGTGTACATTTAAAAATATCTCACTTATTTACTACACTGGTCGTATTGATTTATCCGTTTAGCAATATACATACATGTGCGATGCTTTGTGTATATGTAGGTCTTTAGACTGCTGGGTGCCGGCTCTCGTCATAATGAAAGGGTTCGTAAAGGCAATCTGACGCTCTCCTTTGGTCCAAATCACGTGAAGTATTATTGAAATTGTTGAAACGCATCAGTTTTTTGCACACATACCCAAATTAAATTGAAGATATGTAACCCTAATCAATTCAGTATTATCAAAATAAGGACGGAGAACAATTACATTTATCGTATTTTTTAATCACTCCTCGCTAACGCACTTACCTTGTGCAAAACATTGTAATAAATTGAAATAAAAAATGTGCAACGCAATCGGAGGTATTATTACGCTCGTAATAGGAATAATATTGGTAGTGGTCAGCACAGTTATAACTTTCGTCTACATTCCCGGCGTGATTGAAAACCTGATCAAAAATGTAAGTAGCTAATAAAACTCTAAATTATCATTTATTCAAATAAGATGTAGTAGCCTATTATAATCGCAGAAGCTTATGACTTAACAGCTAACATGTTCGCCTGTACCCAGACAGCGTCGCTATAGACTAGACCTTCAAAATATGTAAGTAGGTATGTATAAAAAGCAATTAAATGCATGCTGCAGAATTTTTCATGGCGCTTCGAAATCTCGTAAATCTTATACTTTGCTGTGAAAAAACATTTTATAGACGAAAAATATTATAAAAAGTAAATAATATTTTTAAAATGGATCTTTTATCGACAGTTGATGAGCAGATAGCTGTTTTTAACAGTAGCTGAGCTATTTAAACTAATAAAAATATTAGATATACTACCTAGTACAAAGTTTAATATACCTTGCGAGTTATTATTTGTTATTCTTCGTTTTCGTAGGAGGTTGTGCTTCATAGTGATACGGTACAAATGAAGAGGTTTGAAGAAGTCCCTTTTCCTCTTAACTTTACCATAAGATTCTTTAACATCACCAATACAGAGGATGTGCTAGCCGGTGGTGTACCAGAGGTGACAGAGGTTGGACCATATATTTACAAGTAAGTGATTCTTTTTTATTATAAATTAATGAAATTCCTATCCCTATTATATAATAGTGGAGAGAGCTGGTCTCTGCCTACCCCATTGGGAACGACGCGTGATATGTATGCATTATATAATAATATGTTATCCGCTCGTGTGTGGAGCAAAGCTAAGCAAGACCTTTAGTTACAAATTAGAACTCCTTATCCTTCGGTTAGTTTCTCTTTTTTTTGGTTTCGTATTAATTAAAACCGAGGCAAACGGCTAACGTAGAGGATTAGAGAATTAATTAAAAGGAGTTCATTACTTGGATTGCTTATTTGAAATAGAAGCAAATAATTAGTTGCGACGTAACCTTTTTGAATTTTATTTAATGTAATCTATAGAATGATAGTACATACATTAATAAGTTATTACACAATTATTTTCGCAGAGTGTACCAAAATAGAGAAGTAGAAAGTATAGAAGACGATGTGATCAGGTATCGGCGCGTGGAGCGGGTGGAATTCGATGCAGAAGGATCCTACCCTTATACAGAAAACGACACAGTAACACTCGTCAACGTCCCGTATAACGTAAGGAAATTGCTAGCGCATTTATTATAAGTTCCTTAAACTTTCTCATAGAAGATATGAGATAGACTAAAATACACCTCGCATATGTTCTAATATTTTGACAAAAAATTTCTGCATTTTCCGACAATCTACGTTTTGCTATCGGACTACGGGAAAGTCCAGCGAGTTCTTGCCCGGGCTCCCTTATTCTTCCTCCTGCCATTTTCTCAGCTATGTGGCGTCCTCCTATCAGCCGCCATATCTGAATTCACACTCTTCTTACACATGTCATCTTTCACACAATCCATCCACACTTTCTTCGGTCTTCCTCTATCCTTATAACCATCCACGTTCTTTCTCATCGCGCGGGCTCCCTTATATGTCATAAACAATTACTATTTATTAAAGTAATAAGATATTATTAAAAATATACAACAAATCGCTCTGATCGCGTTTTTTAAGAAAATTGCTGAAAATACACTTTATACGAGAACTACTGTGTGAGTGTGGGAACGGACAGAGTCACTCCATGTAATTAAGTCGCGAGTTAAGTAAACGTCTATTTCGTGTTTCCAGGCGCGCATACCCGAGAGTAGTTAGACATCCAACTTATAATATTTATCGTTCGCGCAATATTTCAGTTTTCTCTACCAAGCTTCGTTTTATATTACTTCGCCTTGAATAAATATTTTCGCTCTTAATGTAGAATTTATAAAATATTATGCTTTAATAAATTTTGTGCATATTTAAAACACGGAGATTATTAAAACATGTAATCCTTCTTTCAATCTGGTCATTTGAATAGAAACATAATAATATAAACTTACATACTTCATGACAAAATTATGATATTATTGAATACTGTAATTATTATACAAACGTATATATTATTAGACCTGTATACAAACAGATTACTTACTATGAAATTATGGGCTAAGTTATTAATTTTTACTTAAAAAAATTAAGTAAAATAGACGATTAAAAGACGTACTTTCTAGTATGTAGTTATGGTTTAAAGTTAAATAGTATTATGGATTATAATTTGATTTTTATAATATTCATTCTACTGTATTGCATGCGAATTTTTATAACTTTGTACCTTTTTTTAATTACTAATTTTAATAGCTCGCGCTAAACTGATGTAAATATGCGTGTATCATAGTATATCGATCGATTTATATATATTATATTAATAATTTAGACATTTACTAAATTAACTTACCCTTTGAGGGTGACGGGTTAGAATATATCCACCGTCAGTTTACTTTCGGTGTATCTGAAAGGCAGTTGTACCCTTAAAGATAATGCTAACGTCAACTATATATGCCAAGCGAGTACAGCAAGCACCCCCGATAGCAGAAGCCATTGTTCATGAACATACATCAATGTACTGAAATGATGAATGAGCATGAAATGAAGAGGAGATTTCTTAAATAAAATTAAGTCAATCCATAAATGAAAAAGTTATTTTATAGCATCTCTCTTTTATATATGAAAAAAGAGAAAACATGTCTTTTTCGATCTAAATGCTTTTGATCGTTATTAATTATTAGATTGAAAACGGGGCCGCAGTCACATTGTTCATTCAGTAAAATCTCTTTCATCGGGGATAAAATATAAAGTCGCCTTCTACAAAAGTCAACGGCCTTCGAGACATATACATATAAGTAGATACCGCCCATTCACAGCACTAAACTAACCCCTTTTTTTAAGATTCCCTCTGCGTGTGGTGGGTCAGGGCATTTATTTACCACACATTTACCATCAGTCCTTTGTTTTTCCATTTTCAACTCATACTCATCATTCATTCTATCTTATATACCATACTCAGTTTTGCTTACACACTTCTTTTCTATTTACATTCTGCATCCTAATTCCTTCTTCCGTACCTCTCGCAAATGAAGACTGCCGTTTTATACTTATTGTTATTTATATCTCCTAAAAAGGAACCAGAAAATCATGAATATACATTTCATTCTCGTTGCTTTGACATTCTCTGCATTTTCTATTTTTGTTTCCGGTTACAGTTTTTTCTTAATCTATTTTTGCACTGTTTGTTATCTTTTTATTGCCGTTTACTTACATTTACTATAGCTTATTCTAATGTCACATTTATTTTGTTTTCTCATTTGTATTTATTTATTACTATTAATTATTTTGGCAATAGGTAGTTTGCAAAATCTCAAGAGTATTTGGCAACTTTCGTCTTCGCTCATCAAAGAGGCAACAGCTTCCTCATTTATTTGCATTCCCATTTCTATCTCCGTATCTGTCCGTTCTCTCCCATATAAGGGACAGGAGGTAAAAATAAGCACCACGGTCTGGTCCCCCGCAGGGTCACAAAGCCACGAGAGACTTTCCTTGAGTATAAACCTGTGCAGATACTCGGAAAATCCCCGTGACCCGTGAACATTCGGAACAGAACCGTGTCAGGCTCCAGCCTTCGTAGCGTTCGATGAAAAAGCCACGTTCGGAAAAAAAAAAGCGTTTGCAGCCTGAGCTGTCGCTCGACCAATGAGACGGTGCGGTCCTCGTACACCGGTCTTCTTTTGCTCGTTAGAGCCGCTTCCTTGGCCAGTTGGTCCGCCTTCTCATTTCCTTCCATCCCCGGGTGCGGTGTCACCCAATACAATCTGAAATTCTTCCCTTTCTCTCTTGCTTTCATGACGTTCCCTTTTACTCAAGATAACTTCTTACTCGTACGGGCGATTAATAGGTCTTCGGGTACGTGGGCTTTTCAGGTGTAGGCCCTAATTTCTCAATAAACAAGCTCTATGCGGACGGCAAATAGGTGGCTTAGGCCTAGTACATGGAAATACTAATCAGTTCCGTAGCATATTTCGTGTCCCCTCTTAACGCACTTAGGATAACCACTGAGTGGTTTTGTGGGTACAAACCTGGTATTGGAACGTTATCCACAGAAGCAGTGTACGTTTTCAAGATTTTCTCCTATAAAAAAGGTATTAGCCCCCTAGTACCAAAGCGGTGTGTGGAAGTTATCTCCCTAGTTTTGGTAAAAAGCGATGAGATGTACACCATGGGGGGTTTACTGGTTTGATACCACAGTAACTCTTTAACCGCTCTCGCAACGGTAGACTATTCTAGGTAGGATTTCATCCTGAAAAAATTACGTGCTTCAGATTTTATTTAAAGTCTTAAAGACATCGTGTAAACGAAAATTAAAGGCGTAAAAATAAAACTACAACAAACGATTTTAATATCACAGCTGCCAACATATGAAAGCCAGTGTTCTGGGCGAGAATGCTTCACCATCTAGGCATCATTGTCACTTAATATCATGTAAAAGTTATCCGCATTCTTTTTTGTCACCTTCTGTTTCTGTTGCGATAAACAATGGATCTGTAATTTCCTTTTTTTTATATCGCGAGCGAAAAAACTAACAGCAAGTGGTTTTTGAATGACCGCACGGGCGAATGTTATTCCGAGTGTATTATATGAGTAGTGTCGCGTCTAGCTTAACATTGACGCGTCGCTGTGATTCAACGTGACCTATTTTAAAAACGCGTACATCTATGTCAATGATGCACTGCAACATATTCGTTATAAAGTCCAGCTTCTGGCCTTTTTGTCCCGCCTCTTGTATGTATCTGCACAATACAATGAAGACAAAAGTTTTCCGCGAACGACAACATTGATGAGCTAATTAAAGCTACGTTTTCTTTCTTATAAAAAAAATAACTCTAATAACATATTTTTGTTATTTCACTTTCTACTATACAATGATTGAAAGCCGGCGTGTGTGTTTAATTAATGTAACAAACATAAAAAAAAACAATCACATAATACTATGGTGGATTGCGAATTAAAACGCATTGGATTTAATGTATAATAATAGAGGACCGAGTTATTTGTGTTTATGATATTTTGGAGAGGATTGGGATTAGAATATTTTAATGAAAATTGAAGAGGACTATGCTCAGAATTTCTCTGCGCGATCGAATCAGAAATGTGGAGATCCGCAGAAGAACTAAGGTCATCGACAGAATCCAAAAGATTGCTAGACTTAATTGGCAGTGGACAGGGCACATTGCTCATAGGTCCGACGGCCGATTGTAAGATTCTCGAGTGGCGTCTGCGTACCGGTAGACATAGTGTTGGGAGGCCTCCCTCAAGGTGGATCGACGATCTGGTGAGAATCGCGGAAACCGACTAGATGCGAGCAACGCGTGACCGATCGCTGTAGAGATCTTTGGCGCAGGCTTATGTCCAACAGTGGACGTCGATCGACTGATGGTGATGATATTTTTTTTATTCGACGAAACTACTTATTAAAATAATTTGTCGCTGGTTAGGACGATATATACTGCACCACATTGCTCATCACTTTAAAACTTAAATTTAACTGGTTACTGCACCGTATCATGGTAATATTTGCTTGCTACTGTTTGTCGGCAGTAGACACTGCGATAGTTCCTACCAAGTCTTTCACGACAGAGAAGCAGTAAAAAATTTAATTTTGTTTTTGATATATAATTATCTTAATTGTTTAAATTATAGATTGCATGTGTACTCAATACAATGGGCATTAAATACCTAAGGCACTCTCTTTAAACGTGACAACAACAATAACAAATTGATAACCATTGTCTCATCGTATTAACATTGTATATAATTGAACATTAATTATAACCTTTCACGTGTCAACTTGCACAGGCCCATGTATTTATAAATATATTCAGGTATTTATAACAGAACGGTAAATATTTTTTTATCAAAAGTACCAAAAGAAATTATCAGCAATTAGCAATTCTATCTTTTTTCATATTCCCAGTTTTACATTCTCTATACATGTTCTCTAATCTATTTCGTGATATACTTAGCAAAGATTATCTATGCTTCTCTCCGATAACTTCTATCTTGTTGACTAATAAAAAAAGTTTTAATTTCATATAAAATTACTCAATGCAAAATAGTTAGACTAGTTCAAAAAATTGACACGTTAAGTAAATATTTTGGACTATATTATTATGAAAATACAGGGGTCGTATTATAACTATGATATTGTGTTGATCGTGTCATCAATCGTCATTTATTCAAGTTTATATTAGTACCATTGTTAAAAGAAATCCACAGTACAAAAGCGCAAGTTCTAGTGGTAGTGCTAGTCTGTGTGTCCAGAGACCGTCTAGATAGGTCCACCGCAGCTCCTGTGTCTGCCGACAAACAAGTAATGTGCAACTATTACTGTGTATCCACACTACTGAGTATCCAGTTTAAAAGGCGTTGTAGGTAGTGAAATTATTTCATTTTTTAAATCAATGAAGCGACGAGATAAGCGGGACGTTCACCTGATGGCAAGTGACGTGCCATAATAACATAGAGCTGGTTAAGATGTAATACACCGTACCACTTTGTGCTTATTAATTTGAGACATAGGATGTTAAGTGTCATTACCCCAGTAATTTCACTCACTACAACGCCCTTCAATCTGGAACACAGTAATGTTTGCACAGTACTGTTTGGTGTCAGAAATAGTAGATGCGATGAGTACCTAACCTAACTAGCCGGTTTCCGATAACAAAGAGCTACCATTAGTGAACAAAGACAACACAACTCTATTAACAACAGTTAACATCTTACGTGTCAGAGTGACCAGCACAGTGCGCTGCTGTTTATGTCATTCTAAGTAGTGCAACGTTGTTAAGGGCAGGAACATCATTAACCACCAGGTAAAAGTATCTCTCCTCTCGTCGCATATTTGAATAGAAAAGACAAAATCATTTCATATGAGTAACATGAGAGAATTCATAAATGTTCGTAGTGCAGTTGCTGCATAGTTACTCCTCATTAAATACTTTGGCTTCGCTACGGCTTAGCGATACACAAATACACGCCGTATGTACACGATTCGCATTCGTAATAAACACGATGTAACTAGCCATGCGCGCAAATAGCTCAAATGTAATCGCATATGAGGATCTGGCTGAATTTTCGCCCCGCTTTGCAAATGCATTCCTGCCGGAAATTCCTGCAAACAAACTTTTTACGTACTATTCAATAGAATTGACTGAAATGCGACTCAAACGGACTTTACACATGAACTATTGTTTGAAAACAGTTGTAAAGTTGCTCTCAAATTCTGAATTCACTTTAATATTAACGAACATTAAATTTAAATGAGGAAATATATATTACACATACATGCAAATATAAGTTATCAGCAACGTCGGCCGGTAGACATCAAACTTCACCACGTCCGCTGTTCGAGGACTTTACAGCTCCATCGGTCATACGAGTCATGTTCCTTGCCACTTAAATCAGCAATCACTTGAACTACGTCGGTGACCTTAATTCTTCTACGAATCTCCTCATTTGAGATTCGATCGCGCAGAGAAACTTCAATCATAGTCTTCTCCGTTGCCTTTTAGGTTACGTTGAGTCTAAATATAAATCATTCCTATATTTCTTCGCAAGTAAGAATTATTTTTGAAGTATTTCCTAAAGAAAAATAAGTTATCCGCTTTCCGCAAAGACGGAACACAAAGAGAAAATTTTAGTACTGCTTTGTGAAAATATAAACGGGAAAGTTCCATTTTCAGTCGTATAGGAAAAGAGAGAAACTAGATTTGAAGATGCTTCCCGGAATTTTTGTCCCGACTAAATATTTTCAAAGCCATGCAACTAATCTAATGTTGCGTTCCTTCCGTTTCCACCGTCCATTCGTTTTCCTTCCAACCTTTAATTTATTTAAATCAAATTTTGCTCGCTACATAGAATTACTGCATCTAGTTTTATATTTTCAAATACCTCTTCTTACTTATTAAAATCTAGCAAAAGTTAACATCGTCTTCCGAATATATTGAAAGAAAACATTAAGAAAATTAAATGGGTTTTTCATTATGAAAAACCTGTTTGTTTTTATAGAATTTCCAAAGTTGATTACAAATTATTTTCCGAATGGTTTCATCTAATGTCAACATAAAAAGTTTACAAACGAATAGATTTTAACAAGCACTTCTTCTGCGGTTTTGGTCTGGGAGTCACTTCTAGGACCCTTTTTTGTTTTACGTGGAGGAAATGCCTTCGCGTACCTGCCCTCGCGGCAGCAAAGACAGATTAAGTCAGACTTGCACGGACTAAAACCCCGACGATGTTCTAAAGTTGTCGCTTTACAGCGGGACCACAGGAACGCTTTTGTACAACTTCGCAACCCCACCTGCTCCGCCTGTGTCGGCTGCACCGTTCACCTCCATTTCGAGAGTAGACCCTCTTCTTTTAATTCTGTAAGGCAGGCGCGCCGGAATGTACCGCGCGCCTGCCTATCGGCCTCTTATCGTCACTTTAGTAATGGATCCCCCAAATCCATTACCCGGAGGCCATGGCAGCAAAGAGAGAAAACTCTCCCGACTTTCTGAGGCGATCTGGTGTTGGGGTCCGCCGCCAACTGTTATACGGCCGTGGAGAATAGGGGGAGGACCAAAATGCAATACTGATAATCCTCTTCCTCCGCGACCCTAGCGCCGTCGCATCAGCGGTGCAGCACCGCTTAGTCGTAGAGGGTAGAGAGAGCGGCTAATCGCAACACTTCTACTCCTCTTCTCCCTCCTCTACTCCTGCGAGGGCAGTGCAAGCTTGCCCACCGGCACACATCCGAAGTGAGCTCACGGAGCTCATAAGGAGTGGCCACCTCGGGCCGGCCGGATAGGTCCTTCTTAGCTTCACCGTCGATGACTAAGTCGGCTACTGAGCCCCACCGTCTCGACAAGATGGGAACCTGTTTGGGGCGAGAACTAACCTCCTAGGTCATCAGTTCTTTTGCGTAACAAAGTTGACTTTCAAACACTATGCAAACAGAGTATAGTTGTTTCCTTTAACATTCTACTGCGAGTTTTGACGATGCCGAATATTAATGAATAGATCAAGGTTTTATAAATAAAAAGCCTTATCACAAAACAACATTCCGAATTCCGATCCCCATATCTGTATCATATTATACTCACTTTATATTTTTATTCATCATCAGCCAATAGACGTCCACTGCTGGACATAGGCCTCCTCCGAAGATCTCCATATCGATCGATTCAATAGTTTTTATTACTTTTTGTTATATTAATATAAGCTTTTTTTTATTCAACAAAGCGACGACACCAGCAATACGTTCACTTGATGCTATATGATACACTTGGCCATAATAATGTGGCGCTACTTAGAATGATATACACTGCACTACATTGTGCTCGTCACCTTGAGACATAAGGTATCTCGTCATCCCTGTAACTTCACTAGCTTCAGGATCCTTTGCAACTAGATGTACCAGATACATTTCATAATAAAAAAAAAATTATTTTCGCTAACAATCTATCAATTACCGATTTTAATAAGGATACGAAAACTACCGCAAAACTATTTTTTTGCTGGTGGGTCCTTGTTACCGGAGACCGTTTAGGTAGGTACCATCGCCTATTTATGCCGCCAAACAACAGTATGCAGACATTATTGTTTTCTGGTTTGAAGGGCGCGTTAGCTAGTGTAATTACTGAGGTTACGAAACATCTTATGTCTCCGACGACGAGCGCAATGTGATGCAGTATATATCATCCTAACTAACGCCACAATTAATACACAGCAAAACACTGGATATATTTGAAGTAATATAGTTAGAATCATCAAACACCAAACGAAACTTTGTTAATACGGAAATTTTGCTCTATAACAACTTTCCCTACTTACACTTTGTAACTTAGACGGTAGCTAACTTTGGAAACCGCGTCTATGTATCTTTGAAACATATACATGTAAATAGTAGAACTATTTTTAATTTTGAATATTCTCTACTTACAACATCGCTGGACTGTTAATTTTGGCAGCATAGTTTGCATTATGGTTACATCAGCGTCCTCCCTGCCGAGTACCCCCTAAATAATATCATAATGGAGATGAAAGAGGGAGGCTGCACTCAATGGACGTAGTCTATTCTAATCGGATTGGAGATAAAACCATACCTCGCTGTAGTACTAAGCTCTCACCGGATATTAAGGAGAGCCGTTCGTTGGTGATGCATAATCTAAAGCGGAAATATCATGCAGAGTCATAATTCTAGTGTCGTATGGCTTTAATTGAAAATCCGTGATAAGTTTCTCAGCGTCCAACATAAAACAGGGGGTTTTATTAAACCAGAAAGTACCAAAATAGTTGGTATTATTCCTGATCCCTCATGATCATATTATGCGAAATCGCAAAGTAGTACTAGTTTAGTTCGTACTGGTACTGACTTTTCTCCTCTGACAGCTTTACCAACTTATTAATAAAATAGATTACATACTATGATTATAACATAAGCTTCAAAAAACGTATGACTTCGTATAAAGAGTATTTTATTATGTATTTAATTTTACTGTAATAAAATTGATAATGAAAAATAAAATGTAAAAATAAATGATTAATTAAATTAATTTAAATTGAATTTCATTTTCATCAAGAATATGAAATTTAACTATACAATTGAACTTAATTTGAACATTATTACCCTATTTAGAGATAATCTAAGTTAATTGTTGAGTAGGGAATACTATAAAGACGTATCAACACTATTTAAAAAAAAAAATTAATGCATAGTGTATATATTGCATACAAAAATACAATTTTTTATAACATACGATATTTTTAATTTAATTCTGTTTTTAATTTTTAGTTCTCATCACGATTGACCCAATTATAAAAATAAAACGCCGCGTACGTATTAAGCATACCATTTGTAACCTAGATTTTAGGTTTAGATAAAGAGCTAAATATAAAGCCGTTCATAAATTACGTGTACAAAGATAAAGAGTTTTCTTAAAACTGTGCTGTGTGTATACTTTAATGCTTAATTTGATTGTAGCTAACGAGGAGTGCTCGGGCACTCGCGAATATGAGGTAGAGTAAAAATGGGATATGGCTAGTCAGTAGCTAAAACATTGATATACGACAAATTAATAATCTGTTTTGTCAATGTATAGTCGATACAATTTAATTATTCCTGCAATCGACATCTCTACGTTCTGCGGTCACCAATCTGTTTGCGAACCGCAACACTACAGCAGCTTTATATTCTATCACTGACGTCTGTAACGGAACAACATTTTAACTGTTACATTTCTAACTAAACTAACTTTAATTGCTTTGCTTCCTCTTTGTATCTCTATCAACCAAATTTACACAAACGAATGGTTTTAATTTAAAAAGCTTTTGTGTTATCGATTTTGACTATTAAGAACTAGTATACAAACTTTCTACTGTCAATTTGTCACAACGTATTACTAAGACCAAATTAAAGTCAATTATTAGTAAAAAAAAATTAATTTGAGTAGTGCACCCTATCCAGGAATATGTCGCCATTTATTAAGAATTATAGTTATTTATTATGTAGTGGACGTCTATCGGCTGATGATATATAGTTATTTTCTTCAAGCTGTTTTATTCTAATGGATATTGATAAAAGATATGTAAAATCAATATTCTATGCAGTCATAACTTATTTAATACCAAACTTCAAATAATGCTAATCGAAAAAAAATTTCAGCTTTATGTTAAATAAGTAATTTTTTTTTTGTTTTAAATGCAATTTTATAAAACAACGTATTCAAAATTAATATATCACAATATATCTATTACAAAAAGCCTTTTAAAAGATTTTTTTTTATTGTTGTTAAGAGTATGATTCGAAATTCACTTCCGCAACTTAAAGGTCGAGATTCATTAAGAAACGTATTATGTGGTTACGTTTTTAATTATTTATTTCATAGAAAAAAAAAATCTAGATAGCTGTCTAAATAAACTACTGTGAGGCAATTAAGTAAACAAATTGACTGTAAACAATTTATAATTATTTTATTTCACAATCGCAAGATGAATAAGAAAATCTAGACGCAATAAAAATCTTTCTCTCCATCTATGTTTCAAGAGACAACAAACGCTATCTAATTGCATCTCTACGATGTTACATTTAAATTAATATATTTCATTTAAAATTAACTCTATTCAGCTACTCCCTTGAATAGCGTTTGCCTCTAGCAGCGGATAAGCAGCTTAAAAGTTTCTAAACCCATTTCTACGAAGATGCCTTTCAACTATATCCAAAATTAAAATTTTCTGTACTGTACATCAACTTTACCTATCTATGAAAAAGGTATGCATTCTGAGTGTATGGATTTCATACTTGTAGGATAGTAATTCATAATGTCATCATTATAATCGTCATCATCGTCAGCCGCTGGACGGCCACTGCTGGACGTAGGCCTCCCCCAAAGATCTCCACATCGATTGATTCTGTGGTACTCGTAAAACCGCCAGGCACTTGGTTTCGTCGTTTGTAGAGGTTCATATTGGGGGGATCTGGGCCTTTTTTGGCCCAAAGCGGGTTAGCGGAAGCCAGAGCTTCGTTTATTCAATAGCAGGGTACACCACGAGTAGGTGAGGTTGGCTTATTTCCCTTGAATGGTTATGCGGAACCTCTTACACCCCACCAGCCACTTCAAAATATAGATACTAAACTGAATAATTGATTTACATTCACATAGTTCATATATAGCGATCACCTATTTATGTGTGGGTAGGAATATTTATACTGACATTAATGTTACTATTTAATGTAAATAAAAATTTATATACTTATTAACAAATTTAAAGGTCGGCAAAGCAGCGGCAACATATCTGCTGTTACGACTATCATGGGCGTCAGTGATCACTTTCTACTAAGTGAACTGTACGATAGTTTGCCCACCCTTCCTATAAAAAAAATACTACGTAATCATAAAGATCCGTGTATGCTGGGCATCAAGTGTAAGCTCTTCAACAAAACTGCAGTAAACCAATGCAAGCGTTTTCCCGTGGCGGAAACTACTAGATAATTCAATCAGACTTCATGTCCACTCCTCGACTGGGAAATTATACCTCATAAAGGGATAATGAGCGATGCTTAACCCCAGGAAGCAACGCAAAGTATATATTAAAAAAGCCTGTCGATTAAAAGTGCTCATTAAAAATATTAAAATTGCGAGAAAATGTTAAAAATTCATTCGTTCCTGCATTTACTCATTTTTTTTTAAGTCAGTTATAGTTTCGGATGAAATGTTAGTTTTTTATTTAACTTTTTATATCTACAATGGGCTACGCGTGACCACAATTTCATAGTGTTAAGGAACAATGAGGTAGTTGATGGTAAAGCGAGCTCGTCGACCACCCTGGTCTTCATATGTTGACAGCCGGAACATAACAATGATGTTATGAAGGCAAATACACAATAAAGAAGCTACCCATACGAATTCGATAATACTGATATGGCCTCGGAATCTACTCATACTACTCTACGACGTACTATTCGATACCGTTAGTCTCTTCACCAAAAGCTTAGTAACGAACGATGTTTTTTTTTTCAATATGTTAAACATAGTTGTATTAGTGAAAGTGTTCTAATTTTTTTCTCTAGCGTTTGTTATGTTTTTCTTTTATTAATACTATATAATATGAAGAAACGTGGCAAGAAATTTTAATTAGAATGATATCTGGTTCTGATGTCGGGCTCTCTCGTGTAAATTAAATGCGATCCTCAATAGCGTTTATGAGGAAGGAAAGAGCTTTGAAAGATATTACAGACATATAAATGCACTAAAGAATAGCCTTTCATGAACGACAAAATTTTGTATTGTGCAGGTTCTAGTTTATAGAATAGTACTTCTATGATTTCTATAAAATACAAAATCTGGCAAAATTAAATCCTGCGACGTACATTCATTTTGTCCCCATATATTGATTAAATGATCTTCTAGTTCAATACTTTAATCTTTTCTATTCCACAAAGCAACTAGACTAACATTTACCTGATTGGAAATGGTACGTCTCAGCGTTACATTTTGGTGTTGGGATATTTTCACAACACCTCATTAATTTCCTCGTCTTAGGAACTACAACGTTTACATTCGTTACCCTAATAGTTTCACTAGTTACAACACTGAAAAACCTACCTAGACGGTACCCGCCAACAGATACCTAACACCAAACCGACACAAACCACGAGGGTATATTGGTACAATCTTTTAAACTTTAAAAACAACCGTTTAAGATCAATCTGAAAACAACTAGTAATTTACACATTTAATTTTTTATCTACTGTAACGAACACTTAAATTTCACACGATATTTAGAATCAAAGAGGTCGCATGCTCTCTAAGAACACTGACTGTTAAATATTGTCAACAATCAGACAAGCAGATAGATTTAAAAAAAACCTCTCGCTATCAAAATGTAATAACATTAACGTTGTATCCAGCTTTCTAGGTTAGGAAACAACTATTAAATATTACTTTTGTTATCCGCTATCCAGCGGTGTATAATACGCGAAGTGCGAAAGTGCATTGAAATGATAGACATACTGTTAAACTTTATATAACGTTCGTTATTATAAATGCAATAATAAAGAAGTAAAGAAAATAAAAATAAGTGTGTGAATTTATTATTCTCAGTTTTAATAGCGAAAAGTTAGTATAATATAATGCGAATGTTAATAAAAACGAGACGAGAAGACTCTCGAATATGCAAATGCGTGTATTGGTGTCATAAACAAAACATTTATGCATATTCAAGTACATGTACATATATATGCAATAAAGATGAGTATTTGTATAGCATTCATACATTTTTTAGCCGATACGTAATCTCTTTAAATAAACAATAACATTTAGCATACTTTTATTCAATGTCGATGATATATTAAAAAAATCAATGACATTAAGACGAAAACTTATTTTTCTCTTCAAATATATCTATTTGTTTGAATATCTCTTTATTATTATTTTCATTAGTTCATTAACTAATTTGTTTATAATATCGGAAAACTTTTATAAAACGTAGGATAAGGAAATGTGATTGTTTGTTCTATGCTGAATTTGTTCTATATATATCAAAGGTAATTTTGTTTTGTGATATGATTTGATTACTCTACATATAGGACATATAAAGAGTATATAAATAAAAGAAACTAATGAAATATAACATCTTTAGTAAGGTCAGAACTAGAGGTGTTTGTTTAGTTCATTTTGAACAGCAGATACTCTGTAGGCAGGCGAAATCGAATTTTTTTAATATGAAATTAGTAATATTATTTACAGTAGCTTAAAAATTATTAATAATACAGTTAAAGCATTGATTGCTTTGAACTTTGAACTGTTTTTGCGGTCGTATCTCATGCTAGCACGACCCCGTAACGACGTGACTCTAGCACTGCTGGATTTTATTACTGTGAAAAGGTTAACATGTCGCTGGACAAGGAAATAACACGATGGATGTCTAATTTATTGTTATAATCATTTACCTCAATGCTAATTTATAATAAGGCTGTAAATATCTTCATATTTCTTTTGAAATAACAAAAATGGTGAAAGAGATGTAAATATTTCGTATCGAAATAGAAATACAATATGAACTTTGCTAACATTTTTACATATAAATAAGAAAGTTTTGTCTAACATAAATTCTAACCACACTAGGTTTCGTGTTTAGTTGGATGAAATAGTGTTTTTTTTTTATTTAGCGAACGGGCATTTTTGTATACATATACACAATAGAGTCACACGAATATGCGGTAGTTGTAAGCGAAAAAATATTTCATTCAAAACAAACTCTCGTGCGATTTGAACAATATTTGCTGACTCTATATCAACACCGATGAGTATAAACCAACCGGGAATATATTTTAGCATTCTTAGTGAAATATTTAGAATGAATTTCGTATTAACAATGTTGCTGAAAACTTTTATTTTAAATTTGTAAACTATCACTTACAAATTTTCTATTGACGTTTCTGATCAAATTAGTTTACATAACATACTTAGTATTCATGTAAAAGAGATAGTAACGTTAGTTATACATAGTTTCAAATAAACTCTTCCAATGCTTGAATAGAGGTTTCAAGTTTAAAATACGAATCACTCTTAGAGATTTTTCTGAATCACTGAGCTATATTTAAAGAAGATCAATTGGGAACGGGAATATTACTTAATTAGTTCCTCTCGAAACCATCTAATGTAATCATTCAATTTAAAGAAAAAATACCAATAGGTTTCTTTCACGTGTATTCATCAAAATGAAAATGATAAATTACTTTCCATGTTCTCTTAATTATCTTTTTACTAGATTTTATATCAGATTTTTATTTACTTGTATATAAAAACTCAATACTCAACACTCAACACAGAGAATATCTAAAATTGGAGTATCGATTTTCACTACAAAATTGTCGAGAGTTTTGAGAACCGTTCGGAAAATAAAAAAAGACTAGTCGTTATAACAGAATAGTTTTCTCATCAACATACCTGTCCGTAACCAATTTTTCATTCGAACTACGAACTCGATACAAGAGATGGAACGATACATGTTATTGATCGGAGGCAATGACATTTTGTAATTTCATTATCTTACCTTAATAAATGTGTCTAAAATTATTATTTACAGGCGATTCTTCAAACAGCAGAACGGTTATTCCCCGCACTTATGAATATAATAAACACTGTTCTGGCGGATATGTTTGGCCAATACAACTCTCCTTTCCTTGAGGTGCGAGTACGCGATTTCCTTTTTGATGGCTTAACGTTTTGTCAAGTTTCCGGCATCATAGCTAATGCGGTCTGCAACCAAGTTAGAAATATGGGTGCCAACTCGAATACATTGACTGTACAAGACGACGGATCTATCAAGTTCGCACTTCTTTTAAACGTAAGTTACAGCTGATTATTTCTCGCGTTTTCATTCGGATTCCAGATCAGGACCACTCACTAATAATGGTTAAGCTAATCAATTATAAAGCGGCGACGTATTAAGAATTCGGCAAATATTAGTGTAATAAATTTTACAATGCTTCTATGCTATTATGGTAGCGGATTTTCGATATAGATGTGGTTAGCGAGGTAGGTTGGAAAAAAAAAATTCTATCACCAACTATACTTCACAACTTGTGCCTCGGTGTTATAAAGCGTTTAGCCACTGCACCACGTAGTTTAAATATATAAACTTTTTTAATAATACAAATTGTGTTCAATTTTCTAAAGTTGAGGTACAAAAACCACGTCTCAATGCATCCACAAAAAACTAGCGAGATGGCCAAATTTAAATTACATTTACATAAATATTTATAATTTAATTTCTGTATAATTTTTTAATATCACCTAATATGTTCACGATCAAAAAAATTATGGAAATAATAAAGAAGTACACTGGCATAGAATTTTTTTTTACGAAACCCATAGTGACCCTTAATTGTATCGATTATTTCGATTTATAAATAAGTATACTGCTAATAATTATTTGTATGGACTCAATGATTAATAACTTTATTATATAATATAAGTTAAGGTTCACTTTAAATTTTTCTCTTTTGAAAGGATATTAGAAATTTATTTATAGATAAGTAGTTCGTTCACTCATTGCATCTTTAAAGTCGCAAAGGAAGGAAGTCATTGCTAATGTGGACATTACTCTTCAATATTTCCATCATAAATTGCACAGAAGATTTTATTGTAATTTATTTGATTTAAGTAAAAACTACACGACTATTGAATGAAACAGGACAATTTAACGACTGAAAAGACATCATTGCAAATTTCGATAAGTTTTAACATAAATAAAACTTATATTCCATTTAAAAAATTGCAGTAATAATTTTTTTTAAATAAAATACTATATTTAATAATTTGTTATAGAAAGAACAACCAAGCAGCCTTTACGAAGTTTATAGAGGAATCAATGATACTGATGACTTAGGTCGTATAATTTCGCTCAATGGTTCATCTAGCTTTGATTATTGGGTAAACGAAGAAGGAGAGGGTGAGGAGGATATACCAAGTGTTTGCAACATGATCAACGGAACAGACTCCGGTATATATAATCCGTTTATAAATCGAGAAAAATCTCTGTATGCCATCAACACAGACATATGCAGGTAAGACCCACGTTTCACGAATCATAAGCGGATTATTTGCAATATTAACATTTTCCATTCCTGTACTAACATACTTCCGTTCAGAAAAACTAAAAAAAGTATCTAGAATAATTTCTTTCAGATTGTGATGATTCCAATTAATAAATATTTATTGATAATACCTTTTTCTTAAGATATGCTGTATTCAGATAACCGACAAAATATTTACATTATTATTATATAGTAGAATAAGTTATTATTTCATAATATACGTTATTACTTTAGTAAATCGTAACTTTTTTTCAGTATTTTTTTTTTCTAAAAGACATTATTATTATTAAAGATGTAGGCTGTAAGTGAATCTATTAAGCAATATGTTGTTTTAGTTAAGTAGAACAAATCATTCAAGAACAAGTCATGAACCTTTATTCGCAATAGAAAAAACTATCATTTTATCGAATTAGTTTTATAATGAGTCAAACTTACCATACAATTTTGCAACAATAATAATAATATATTACAAATTGCACATTTTACACTTTAAGCGTAATAAAATAAAAACGGTAGCTACAAATAGCAATAAATTTTCATTACAAACCTACATTATTTTACGAACTAATTAGTTTCAAATGTAATATCTAGACCTATCTCCCGTAACACGGTCTTAGACATCTGAATTCAATGTAAACCGATTATCGGGTTTCCAACATAGGTAGTATATTACAAAGCTCAAAGCAACCATTACCCTGAACCATTAACGTAATCCGATTCGATCAGTTTTCATGCAAATTAATTATTCATAAACAGTAAAAGCTCCTTATTCGAATTTTCACTATTCGTGGATTATAAAAATGCAATTCAACTCCTATATTCGCAGCTAAAAATTTCAGGATTCCAATAAGTATCCAACCCAATATCCTTTGTAAATGCCGTCAAGTGGACTAGCAATAAAGTATATTCCGTATTCACGGTTTCTGTACTCGCGGCATATTTATGGAACATATACCCCGCCAATAAGGAGCTTTTACTGTATACATATATATATGTATACACTACAGTATATATATATATATATATATATATATATATATATATATATATATATATATATATATATATGTATACTGAGAAGCCTGAGAATTATAACTTGAGTGAAGGTGATGGACCAAGTGAGAAACAGTGTGATAAGGGAGCGGTGCGGCGTGATTGAAGGTGTAGTGACAATGATAGAGAAAAGGG
The DNA here is from genome assembly GCA_029034505.1 of Ornithoptera priamus. NCBI lineage: Eukaryota > Metazoa > Arthropoda > Insecta > Lepidoptera > Papilionidae > Ornithoptera > Ornithoptera priamus. The sequence continues at coordinate 427,753 of JARDWD010000061.1, read as the reverse complement.
ATGCTTAAATAGTTCGGCCATGTAGAAATAATGGATAAAAGAAGATTAACGAAAGAGGTGTACAAGGTAAGAATGATTGGAAAAATCGGTGCAGGTCGACATAGGCGAACATATTTCGATCAAATCGAAGATGTCCTAGAAAGGCCGGATCAAGAGTACTCGCAACCGACGAGCATGCATGAAGGCGCTCATGAAAGTGGAGGAAGCGAGAGGGGTGTGCCAGGATCGTAGCGAGTGGAGGCAGGTGGTGTCTGCCTACCCCACTCGGAACGAGGCGTGATATATATGTATATACGTACATATTTACAGGTACGTATTATATATATATAGCAAAATGTTTTGTTTAAGCAAAATAGCTTCCATTCACATTAACTTTTTATAGTTCATATTGACTATATATTTTTAATGTTAAAACCGTAATATTTTTGTTAATTTTTGTATAATTATCTGACCTTCAACGTAAACAAATACTATTAAAAATTGTTATTACTGACTCGTACATAAATAATTGCGTAGAAACCGACACGTTTCAAAGACAAAAACTGAATGTGTATATGACTTCCGCCAACCTGCACCTAAGAGAAAAAACGTTAAGAGGGTTGGTTATAAACAATTAATGTGTCAGTTAAAGTTGTCTCATCGGGCGATGCTCTTTTCGAAATAAATATTTATAATGTAGACAGACGAATGAACCGCATTATTGAACATTATACTCGTCCAGTTCGTGATTCGCTGGCCGGCAAGAGGATTACACAGTTTACTTTTGTTCGTTTTCATGAAACAACACAACTATAATTGCACGTTGAAAAGCAACATGATAATTCCTCTTTTAATTCCCTCGCAACCCAGGTCAAAGGATTTTTCGGTTCAAAATAGTAATTTCTGCAATTTTGAACAGATGTTGATACCGAAACAACTTTTGATTAATATTTACTAAGCTGAAAACTAAATGTAATCGCTTTGATATCTCGGTTAGTATTTACTCAGCTTTAGTCAGACTACATCCGCCGGTTTATCGATTTCCGGAATTGTAGACTAGTTATTATGTTAACAGCGAAATACATCCTATGTTATACCAAAGGAACAGTGTTCGTGTTTCGGACAGTGTATTTAAAATAGTTTAGTTGCGAATTGAAATTAGACAGAAACGTTATTCTCCTAATTGCGATACATGCTTAATATTCAAATTGTAATTATTATTCCACTAGCCTTTAAAATAACAATTTCCTGGTTACTACGATTGCGCAATTATACAGTATTTTTTTTCTAACGCATACATGTCAAACAGGTATTATCAGCCTTGAAGTCCCAGACTGTTAAAGAACAGTTAAGGTATCCCCTGCCTGTAGCAGAAGGTGAATTGAAGTACGTAAAACAGTAGGAGTTAAACGCGAGGTGGTGATATTAAAACATTGTAGTAATGTAATCAAGGTCTTTAAAGAAATATTGTGCAACTTTTTGGGACATGGTCAAACTTTTCTCCTACATCGGACCGAAAAAAAAATCATAAATTTTTAATGCTTTTGCCTGTAATTGTCGAACAGATCTGTGGAGCTTCGGTATCAGTACGATACGGATTACGAAGGTATACCAGCGGTTAAGTTCGCCGCGAACGAATGGCTTCTGGATAACGACGATGGATGCTTCTGTTTAAATATGACCAGTGGAATAAACAACGAAAACGGATGCTTACTAAGGGGCACAATGGAATTGTTTAACTGTGTTGGTAAGTAAATTTTTTCAGCAATTTTATACGCGAGCTGAATCCTTAACATTTCACTACTTACACAGAATTATAAAACATACAAAACAGAACAAGAAACGGAAAACAGATTTTGGCGTAGCGTACTTACCGTGCCATACATCTTTTTCGACGTCTTTAAAAAGTGCCTTTTAGGAGAAATCCATTCTTTTTTTGTGTTTTAACATTTGATATTCTAGATTCTTAAACCATGTGATCCGGTTATGCAAAAGAGATGTTATTGGAACGTATAATTAGAGTCCGACACCTGACACGAACGTTGCCCACAATGCGTTAAATTAGCAAATTTGTACACTCATATTGTAACTTATCGAATCAACAATTTATTGTATTTATTCATTTACTTAATAATACTTACAGCTACTAAAATTGTAGCGCCAAATGTTCCCTAGTGATTGAATTTTTTAGTGTTTAGAATGAACAAACGAACGTCCTGCTCGTCTCATTACTATTAGTATAAATAAGTATATAAACTTTTAAAAACGCGAAGTTTATAACCAAGGGTGATATTTTGTATTATATAATTCTTCAATGGAAATTTCTGAAGTATTTCTTTCAAAGAAATGAAAAGCTTTGATAAAGTTGATGCCTTATTACTTCTTATATTAAATGAAACCTTTAAAGTAACTTTCTCGAGATGCTTTTGAGAGCTAGTTTATTTACCGCATGCGAAGTAGTGGATTCTTAAATTTAAAAATTGTGAAAGAAACTTGGGAACGAGAGCGCTCTTGCGTATGCTTAATTAATTCTTTACATTCCGTGCAGCGTTTCGAGTATTTGCGTGGTTATTATCGTCGTGTATAAACTATATGACATTTCCGAATTGAAAATATATACCGCTCATTGAATAATATTTTCGATATCTTCACAATGTTGTCATGGTTATAATGACGTAACTATCACCGATGATGGCCACGGCGGAAAGGGAAACGATTTTGCGCTTCCTAGAAGTCGTAGGTCAACATAAACTAAGGTTCTGCTTTACGAATCAATTATTTCATATGTACAATATAGAAATACTGAAGCAAATTGAGCCTTTATAGAGAACACACAGTCTGAATATCCTTTTTAAATACAGTCTATGTAAGACAGTTTTGCAAAGCCCTCGACATGATATACAGGAAATTACTTTTCTTTGAACGCAGCAGATTAAATTAGTTTTATCAAGAAGTTTCATTCACCGTTTTATATCTAAACTTATATTCAAAGCCATTTTAATGTAGAGTAAATATAATATTTTTTTTTAGATTTACGTTATGTTAAATTCTACAAACGTAGCGACGCGTGTGCCTCAAGGTGAACAGCTATATTTTGACTATGGCCAGGTTAGCTGCCCTTAGTGATTGCTCAAGTTATTAATTAATATTTTATACATTAGTAATGTGAAGTAGTTATCGGTGATCTAAAATGCTTGGTACGTCAACTTGGAATATTTAAAATTACCGTTAAATACGGGCGCGACACAGTTAGTGCGCGGGCGCGGGCGCGCGGCGGCGGGAGGTGGAGGTAAAAAAGCGTGCGCACTGTCCTGATGCGCAAACACACGTTAAGATGTATGTCGCGGCGTTGTTGACGAGTACGCTTCTAGCGCTCGCCGGCGCGCGACTCTACGAGCGCTGCGAGCTCGCCCGCGACCTCCTCAAGCTCGGAGTACGCAAAGATCACATCGCTACGTGGGTCTGCATCGCCTATCACGAATCCCGCTTCGACACCGCTGCCCGCAATCCTTCTAGCGGAGACCACGGACTGCTGCAAATAAGCGAAATATATTGGTGCGGCGCCGGCAAAGCTTGCGGACTTCCTTGTTCTGCTTTACGCGATGACGATATATCTGACGATGTAGAATGCGCGTTAAATATATACGAAGAGCACACGCGTTTGCAGGGGAATGGATTCCTTGCATGGGTGGTGTACCCACATTATTGCAAACACAACGCGAAGAAATATCTCGTCAATTGCGATTTGTCTTCGAAAGATGCGAATTATAAAATTGAACACAGGGCGCGTTCATCATTCATATACGATACATACCCGAATATAAACGTTACATCTTCAATACCTGTGCATACTGTGTCAAATACTCGAAGTGATAATTCAGTACCGGTGTTTCTTTCTATTGTTTCATTACTACGTGGAAAGATTGAACAGGATTTCGAAAGAGATTACCACAAAAGACCAAGAGTAAATTGGTCACATTTCAAAATAGATAATGTTGACGATTTAAAAGTGCCGGACTTTAATCAAAATCCTAATTATGAATTTCTTGCACCATTAACCACGCAGATATCAACCACTTCAACTACAACAACAACAATAGAACCCGAAATTCAATATAAACCTGTGAAACCTTGGAGAACCATAGAGACAAATCAATTCAGACGCAGAATGATGTCTTCTAACAAAACACAAAGAGAAGAAAATAACAATAAAGTTTTAAATGAAACTTTGTTCGTTAACACAACGCCACGATCAACGACCAAACTTGTAAGTTCTAAAAATTTTAATGCTTATTCCAATGTTTCTTCTACACTGGAATCAAAAGTGTTTCAAAATGAACAAGTAAAACTAAGTAAACCAACTACTCTAACTGTTCCAACGCAAATGACACCGTCGGTGTTCTCATACACATCGAATTATAGTGAACAAAGTTATCTTAAGGATTCATCACAGAAGACGCACAATAACACGAGTGAAAGAATACGAACCTTTTGGGAAAAGTATAGTCATCTGACAACTCAAACGCCAAACTTTCTTCAAAATTCTTACAGAAAACCTTTAGAAACTTTTACTATAAATCCTACTGAAGCATTACCATCAGTCACAGAACAAAGTACTTCTAAAGAATCGCTGACGTTAGCAACCCGGTTATTTTTAAGTAAAGGTAAAATAGACTCTAACAAAAATACTCTTTTTAATTCAAATAAAATTGTAACTACATCTAAAGAAGACATAGTACATACAACCCCATATACTATTGAGCTAACTACAGAAAACCCTAAGTATACAATACGGAGAACTACAAATACATGGACAACACATCAGCCACAATATGCTCGAACATACAGTTTAGTTACTACAGAAAACTACAAGTATACAACAGAGAAACCACCAACGCGAGGACGTGGTAAACTTAGAACAGAAGATCGGCAAAATGTGACAAAATCAAACATATCTGTAACGACACCGAGAAACTTGCAATCTTACACAGAATCATATTCAAGTAGAGGCGTTTCAGCTTCTGAAACACTTAAGCATGGACATAGTACGAATAGAACTCTGCAAAGCCCGGCCTTGAATGATAAGTCTACATTTCATTCAACTCCAAAAAAAATAACGGAAAGACAAGAAGAAACTACCACCATTACGACTTCAACGCCACCAACTACGGCAAAGACGACATTATCAATATTTGATCTTTATCTAAATCCAACTAAACGACCGCAGATACCTAACTACAAATTTTTGTTCACTAATAAGAGCGCGTCAAATCTTAAAATATTTTCTGGGGGGACGACATCATCTCCCGTATAAATAGATAACTTTAAAAAGACTGAAACAAAGAGCTGAATTCTTAATGCATTTAAAATGGTTATTATTAAACTTTTAAATGCTGCACATCATGGTATTTTCATTAATATCCGTTCAGATTAGAATACAGATAAAAAGAAAGTTGTGCTTCAATAAGTATTATATGCGATTCCTCTCAGGCTTTCTGCAATGTTACCACAGAAAGAAACACGCGGTCTTCATTAAATCGATTAATAAAAATGATTAATAAAATAGTAGACAAATTAAAAAAAAATTGTGCAGAGGTAAGAAAACTGAAACTTTCTATTAATCAAGCTCTAGCTGGGCGTATAAAATAATTATCAAAGAAGAAAACCTCGCCGTAAGGTTATACATGTGAATCGACTTTTTTTTAAGCACATTAAAAGTTAAAAGCGAATGTCACTTTTATTTTTTTGAACACAAACACCAAATCTGCACAAATGAAAATTACATAAAGTTGTGTTAATCACAAAATTTACATAAAAACAATATCATTCTAGAAAAAAAAAATATTTAACCTTCATTATAATAATAAAAGGTTGGAATGTATTAAAGAGTTATAAATACATGTATTATTTTCCTCTGACGAAAAGGTTATTTTATTTCATGTTAATTCTATTAGCCTTGCAAATTTTCCACTATTTGTTTTTTTTTTTTTAGTAATCGACGACAGTCGCGGGCTTGTCGCGGTGTACACATACGTGCATATTTAACAGCACATGTCATAAGCATTGCATTGTACGCTGAGCTTTCTGATATTGATACTGAGTGCTTGCGATAACACTTATTTACTATTGTGACTTTATTTTTAAAACATTTTCAATATTAAAATCTGTGGTCGCTGTGCCTCGCTTGTCGGCTGTTACGAGAAGTACTTGACCACCTCGTACTCGTCGTTCATCTCGGGCCCGCTTAGTGGACAATACGGGCCCCTCCTTCAAAGCCCACGAACCCGAAAACCCTTTTAGTCACCTCTATATCTCCCAATACCTCTGGACTACAGGGCAACAGTGGTGCTAACCTAGACCTATCACCAGTAAATTTTTGTACTTGTGATAAATAAGTTTAATTTAAAAGTTTATTTAGTGATAAATAAATATTTACAAGTAATGTGCACGAAAATTGTGAGCGAACACTTCATTTTAACGGATAAAACTTATCACTCAAAATTCGACACACGTACAGTGGGTATCGCTAATTTTCTAAAAAAAAAATCTAACATATAGGTGTGGTATTTGGTTTGATAAATTATCTAACATAATGACCTTTGCTGTTTCAATCATACAATTTTTAAGGTTAATGATGACAATTAATATTCTGTTTGACATCTGCGATAGGTAAACGTCTAAGTTGTTGGTCAACGACATAGCATCTTGTTAAACCGGTTATCACTTCTACTGTAAAATTATTAAAACTACATAATATAACTATTAATTTTTAAGCTAAAATTAATAATATATTAAACGCCGCATTACTTACATTGGACGGCGCTTGACTTTTTCTTTTATAATCATCTATTTAATCAAATTTAGAGGTACTACTGTAGAAAAACTATTTCTAAGTATTATGAGATAAACAAGGAACACAATAAAAATACAATCAATGAGTAAGCAAACATAATGAGCTGAATATTATCATGTTAAGAGTAATATTATCCTATAAGCAAACATAAACACGTGTGTGTGTACAACATAGAAATATCTTCCAATGTGAACCATTCATATTTATATTTAACAGTTTAAATTAATCACTTATCAATATTAGAAACAAATTAATGTTATATCAATAAAATAGAGTATGTAATTATGACGGGTTCCACATAACAACTCATGAGACCTAAGCCAACCTCACCTGATTGTGGTGCTGCTAATCAACAAACCAGGCTTTCACTGCCACCAACCCTCATTGGGCCAATATGGTGGGAAATAGCCCAAGTCCTTCTTCGTCGTAACCTCATGACTGAGGGACGTGACTATGGTGCGTATGATTTTATTTATATATATAGTATGTACGTATGTGTATACTGTACCAACAACAGCATTTCTTCACTTCCTAGGTTGACTGTTAGAGAATATCGCATTAAGTCCATCTATTGTATCCTAACTTTACGTTTTCAATAAAGTTTTTAAATAAATAAAAAAATAATGTTAGTCTTTTAAATTATCATTTTTGACAACTTTTAACAAGCATGTTAAGAGAAATATCTTATTCTAAAGCATTTTATTGGAATGCGAATTGGAAAAAGCTTGTTATTATTTTCATTAATACAACTCCTTTTGTGTAACAGGTTTGCGTTTTCCACTACATGTCCGCCACACGACACGTTGACAACTTTACCTTTAAATGTCCACAGTATTTTCTATTTAGAATTTTTTATACTCAACCATGATATATAATTGTTTATCATAATATAATATAAACAAAGGTACGGAATAGTTCAGACATTTTCGAAAAGATGATGATCTTAAAAACTACAAAATCTCACCAATTATACCGCTAACGTATAACACCTAAGTAACTTATTTATCCAAATGATTAACTACTTCAGGTTAATTATTCGCACATATATATTATATTTTATATTACAGAAATATATATTTTTTTAATACTTAGTTCTTCAATATATGCGTAAAAAAGAACAAAATTGTAATAAACCAAAAGACCTTTCTTAATTGTGGTATTTATGACTATTTCAGTTAACGTTAAGTAATATTTAACTGCCTTTAATTTATAACCTAACTTCTGTGCCGTCTGATTCTGATCAGATCTAATTTCATTTCACAAAACTTAATGATCAAATTTCACATTATACTAGAATATCTAATACACAGAATCTATTGTTGCATTTAACTCTGTAATTTAACCAGGAAAAGAAGCGACTTCACAGCAATATGTCAATGTTCAATAACCGGCATAAGCAAATAATTTTTTTCTAAATAACCTGAGTTTTATTATAAGCGTTAAAATTATTGGTATGCGGACAGTTATGTATAAAACTTACCAATTTTATAAAATTCATAAACAAAATGCTTGATATAAAGTGTTTTTGTGGTTAGAAAATAACCCAATGTTTATAGTGTTTACTAAAAAACTAATTATTACAATAAATGAATTTTAAAGTCAAGAATGCTTAACATCTATGTACATATAATAAAAATGGGTTAAGTTTGTTGGCTAATCACTTAAAAATTAGTAAACGTATCGACATAGGATCATAACCATCGGACACGGAATGATTTGTAGATGTTATTTTTTTTTTTTAATTTTATACATTCTTCATCATTTTATTTCTAATTAACTTTTATAAGTATTTTCGTTTTGTTTTATATATTCGGGTGCTATGGTAACAGTTGCTGTAGAAAGTCATCCACTTTTATATTACGGCTAGCGAAACGGCTGGAGGACAGCTAGTCTGTTATATAAATTTTCTAAGGACATCAAAACAAGAAGTATTTGAATATACAAACAAAACTTCAGATGTTTAGTTCAAAGGTTAAAGATACCTTAGAAATGACGGCGAAAAAACTTTTACGTTTTTCGTTCTTAAACTTTTCTTATTCCTGGGCTTCTTTAAAACAAAGTTTTCGTAAGAGAAAATTAAAAATAGTATTTGCTTTGAAATTTTAAAAAAAAATTGCTAAATCAAACAATTTTGTTACAAACAAAGGCTCTCTTCAGATCCTACTCCCTCCGTTACACAAAAGGTCAAGTACTGTACTTTCGTTGTCAGGTCGCTGTTGCGATTACCACAACTTAACAAATCACAATTTCAATAATTTAAAATCTCTACAATCTTTAATCAGTCAGCCATAAAAATAATATTGCATTGAGCCCATCGATAAAAAATTTAGATTTTTTGTAATACTAATTTAATTAATCTATATATTTATATTAACTCCTTCCGAGGACCAATAGTAATCTTGTATACTCTTGCAGTCAACTTTCCGGGTTCTGTGGTAAGATATTTACTATATTTAACTTATCAATTAACAATCAATAACAAATTCTACATTTTGCCGGCACAAAATTTTCCGGTTACGTCATTAATGTACATTCGCAGGTTCAAATAGTACACGAAACCTCCACCACCATCCACCCCGCAACACCCTACCTAGCCCTGAAAATCAATAACGCAGCCTCGTGCACTGACGTTAATATTTAAGTTTGCGCTTAAAAACTTTAAAGTACTCTTCGTCGAAATGGGTTACCTATTTACATATTAATATAGAATTACATTTCTAATTGTAAAATTTAATATATATTTTTTTTTATCTATGATAACATACATTTACTTATTTTAAAATCGCTTTTACTTTATCTTCAATATCCGTTTACTTGTTTGTACTTTTAATAAGCATTTTCTAAGACAAATCAAATATGGGTTACCTTAACATAAAGCGTACTTTTATCTTTAGTAATTTATTAGTTTACAATATGGCGATGTGAAACTTTCATATTTTCATGATGATTATTATTCACATAGTAAAGAAGTATTCTGATTAAATAATATTTTTTTTCTATTATATTCACTCATACAAAGTCTAAACAACAAAGAGACGAGCGAAACGTTCACCTAATGACAAGTTACAAGCCTGCTCTTATGAGCAATGTGGTGCTCGTTAAGTTGACAAACCATGCAGCTCATTGTGTTCCTCTCTAAAAGATGTAAGACGTTAAGTCTCGGTACCCCAGTATTTTCACTAAGTACAGCGCCATTCAAACTGGAACACAGTAATATTTGCACCGTACGATTTGACGGCAAAAATAGGAACTGCGATGGTACTTATCTAGACGGGATCCGGTAGCAGCCTACCATCAGTAAAACTAGCTTAATGGTATGTAAGCTCCAATAATAAACCGACGCTAGTTAAGATAATATACATAACACGTCGTTGTGTTCGTCGCCTTAAGACACTATATGTTACATCTCATTAACCCAGTATTTTTTTTTTTTTGGGCCCGTTCGATCCGGGCACCGAGCGGGGGTTGCGGAAGAACTATCAAGTGTTATCCCGTGACCCTCGTACATTTCTTTGCGGAAGTGATGGAATACCGTGTGAAGCTTTTTAGTCGGTTGGAGTCCGACACTACCCCACTACCGGCCCAATATTGGTACGGGGTGTGCAATCCGTTAGCATTTTGTTACACACGTTAATAAAAAAAAAAAAAAAACCCAGTATTTTTAACTATAAACTCCTTTCAACACAGTTTGCAATCTACTATGATATTTGCTGGAAAAAATACGAGCTGCTGTGCTGCCTACTGTATGTGAGTGAAGAGGCATGATGTGTTTTTATTGTGTTATAGAGAACTTATTCAGTTACGCGAGAGTGGAATGGAGTAACGATGTTACTAGTACCCCCCACGCCCCTACCTCTCTTCGTGCATATAAAACTGCGAGGACACTGCGATGTCCACATTCATAGCGTGCAGACAATGTAAATTTATATATATTAAAATTCACATATATATGTACATTGCAACACGATCAATAAATTAATGTCTTATCAAATAAGTTGGTCAATACTAAACACCTAGTATATGATATAAATATTTACTGATGGTTAGTCTATGACCTTCTACATATATAGATACCATCGCTTGCTTCTGCCGCTCCACAATTAAGAGGTGCTGTAGCTAGGGACATTAGTAAAGTAAATATACATACATACATTACATAGTACCGATGCGTTCCCTACTAACATTCCTGTTCCTCTCGCAACGCATTCGAAATGACCACCGATGGCTTTTAGTGGGTACAGACCTCTTAATAATCTCCCCAACCTCCTTGATAACAAAAAAAGAGTACTGAAACATGAATAGCTTTCATTATAATTTGATTTGGCAATGTAGTCCTTTATAAACAATAACCGCCTTCTTAAATAAATAATGTGATCCTACTTGTAAAATTACAATAATATAGCCCTTTGGTATTTACTTGTAAGATGCAAGAATTTTTACCAAAGAGTTACAAACACAGGATAAATTTCAACATAAACTTCAAAGGGCGAATTAGTAACATCAAAAGGAAAAAGTTTTTCTTTTAATTAACGCGATACTGCTACAGCTTTGGATAATTTTTTTGTAACACAAACTTCACTCGAAATGTTTTAAACACTGTACCTCATACCTACTTTATTAAAAATAAAAATAATGATAATATGCAATGGTGAAGAAAGATTAAAAGTATTTATTAGAAAGAAAGAACATATCCCTTAAAGAAAGAACCTAGATTACTTACTTTATAATATTTTAATATGAATGAAAAAAAACTGCTGAGACAGCGAATTTGCATTGAAATTGCAGTTCAACACTAGTCTTTCTTTTTTTGTAGTATTTCTCTTTGATAAGCGGGACAAAGCGTTTTATAAAACTTTGTCCGTGCGGCTTAGTCCCATATTTTATTAGGATATATATATAAGTTTAATGAAAAATTCTACTCTTTTACTTACAATTATTCATTATTAATCCCAACTACATCTACATAGGTAAAAATTGATGCTTCATTGTAGTAATAATCACAACAAAATTGCTTACAAACTTTTTAAAAGTAGAAAATTATGAGCTACCCTGTGTCTAGGTTGTCGCTGAATAGTTAATAAATAAAAAGTAACCACACTCGACCTTATATAATTGATCTCAATTTGCTCGTAGGGGAAGGTGGGGGAGTGATATCCCCCTATCAACCCGTTCGACCCCGTCCGCCTAGCGACAAAACAAATTCAATGTCAAAGTTCATTCGTTGCATCGACCCATTTAACAACACGACTTTCATTCGGATCGCTCTCTACATCTCCTGTGTATGTCGACTTTTACATTTATTAACACATGGTAGATGATTATAATAGATAAATACGAGATAATACTTCGTATGTTTATTACAACATATTAAGTTGTTACCACTACTTATATTGACTAGAAAAAACGAAACTCATGTAATTATTGTCTGTACTAAAGTAAAAAGAAAGTTGTCATTTTTATATTTCACATTAATAAAAATACTAATATTCAATAAATAACTATATTAATGAAATTTAAAATAATTTCGATGTTTGTTTTAAACCTCATTTAAAACTTTAAAATAACACCTTTCAAAGAATAATGGACCTTCAAAACAACGTGTTTTGAAGGTCTGGGTAGGTACCACCGCAGCTCCTATTACAAACAGTGTACTGTGTAAACATTAATGTATTTCAACTTGAAGGGAGTTGCAGCTAGTGAAATTGTTGGAGTAACGAAACTTAACATCCTATATTCCAAGGTGACGAGCGCAATGTGGTGCAGTATATACCATTATAACTAGCGCCACTTTGTTATGGGCAGACGTATTATCATCAGGTGAGCGTCGTGCTCGTCTTGTCGCTTCGTTAAATAAAAAAAGCACAATCAACAAAACTTAATTAGTCGACACAACATAATATTAACGAATTCATAAATAGCAGTTATTAAAAAAAAAGTTACATTTTAAAACTGTTATGTATTCACAATCACAAGAAAATACGGTTTTTGAGTTTAGTAAAACACTGCTCGTATATTGAAACTGACAATCTTAAAGGTTTCAGGTTCTCTAACATAAAGTAACACTCTTTCATATGTTACAGTTACTCCAATAATCATTCACTGACTTAAATTTTTGGAAGACCCTTTCGATGGTGCCCTTGTGATGCAAGAAATTTTATAACATCCTTTATAATGAACCTGCCAGAATATAAACAGCTTGAATAAATCAATATATAAATAGTTCCCTTAAGTTTTTCGCAACCCGGACACCTTCTCTCAGACGGAGCGAATCAAAGCCTCTATCCATCACTTTATCCAAATGAAGGTTGACGGATGACGTAGTTATGAAGAAATAGATGATAATAATAATGAACGCAATGTTATACAAATAAAAATGACGAAACCTAAAACCGATAGGTTTGTTAGGTACACATTTCGTCGAATGTCTATCCAGCAATATGAATATCCTGTGGGACAGAAAATCAATATGTAACAGGGTAGGTATTCTGGCAGTGCGAGCATATGTCCCCGCTGCCTACGCAAACTCTGTTGAGCGCAACAGGCGGGGGAGGGAGGGGGGCACATTTGCAACGTTCAAATCAGTATATAAACCCCCTTCATCCCTACGTAATGGACTCAAACCAGATAGGCCTGACCTTTGAGCGAATACTATCCTTTAAATCAAATATTACTGCACACATTGGCATAACCATACGGCAACCCTAAACACTTCCATACGCATTATAAATTTTTTAATATGATGTTAATTTTTATTCTTATCACTACTATTAAACCGATTTGAATTACAAATTTTAGTTCACGTATACTGAGTGTACACACTGGCGGTAGGTCTCTGATGCCGGAGATGGTCTAGATAAGTACCCACAGCAGTTTCCATTTCTGCAGCCAAACAGCAGTGTACAAACATTATGTTCCGATTTGAAGGACGGCTGTATCTGTTGTAATAACTGGGATAACAAAACATCTTAAGTCTTAAGGCGATGAGCACAATGTGGAGCTCTATTTGTTATGGGTAGGTGTATCGCTAACCATCAGATTCACGTCGTCTTATGATAATTTTTCTCTAGTTCACCTAACGTTCATCACGACGTGGTGAGCCACTAATTCACGTAAAGTCCATCTCATTGTTTCGCCGAGTAATAAAAAAATTACGTACATTACTTTTCCAGGGGAAGTTGATTAGACAACAAATCTAACGAGTTCGTGTAGTGGGAACATTGTAACCAGTGCTTCATTGTTATGAGTAGGTTTAATACACATCATGTGAATTTCCTGCTCAACTCTTAACATAAAGAAAATCTATGGTGGAGATAATTTTCATGGATATTGTGGCAGCAAAGATAGAATATTAAGTCACACATAACTATGATAGTAAAACGAGAATATGAACTGGTGTTTCATCCCACTCCACAACCTGTAGCTCTAGGATCGAACGCTTTTAATACAAGGCGAGCATTTAACCGCGCTGCCACGAGGGCACTTACGTAAATATTACGAGCTTCTATAATTTTTTTCTTATTTTTATTACTTATATTCTTCTTCTCTCCTTTTTAATAAAATCCAGCAAAAATAAATTCTTCGTTAATACCCTACAGAGAGACGATGCAACGTCCGAGAAATACTTACGGTTGTTTCTAATTTTCTACGCATTTTTCAGTACGACCCCTAATTTTTTTTACTTTATATAATTATAATACACTTTTTACAAACTAATTATTTTAAGTAGGGCTTTCGTTAATTGTTTGTACAACTAAGATCCAGTATATCTCTTACGGACCAGTTGCAACGACTGCATCATTTATTTTGCCTTTCATGTATATTTATAAATATGTGAATGATTTTTTAGCCGAAACTCACTTTGTGATCGATCAAGATAAAAAATCAGCCAATCCAAAAACATTTACCCTCGTTTTACAATAGTAAAATAGAAGTGCTTTATTAAATAATTTGTTATTTGCGATATTATTTATTTGTTATTGTATAGCGACGTTTTGCACAAAGTTATACAGTGAAAGCCGTCGTGCACGTAATCAAGCTGAAACAAATTGTTAAGTCAGGTCGGGGAGAAACTATCGCAAGTTCAGAACGTGAGATGTAAGGTGAAATCAATGTCAAACGGTCCGAGCGTAGATGTATGGAGCCATGGGCGGACGCCTATTTTTAGCAAGGCAATCGCTGTACAGAAAAAGCAACACAAACTTTTCCGATAATTTTTTCAGAGAGTTCATGGAAATTTTCTCTCAACAGTTTTATATCGTGTTGTATTTTACAGTAAAAGATATTTTGTACGTAGTATTGACAGGGGTAATATATATATAACATATAGACCAGCTATTCTATACCCGCTGTGCTGGTCGTAATATAATATCAGACATTAAATATGTCTGAAATATTCTTTGATAGTAACCACAACAGCAAATGACTTTCTATAGCAACCGCATAAATAATACGAAATGAATATGTTTATAAAATTTAATTAGAAACAAAATGATGAAGGATTTATGTAGTAAATTTTTTTTATAAATTGCCATTACCGATCTACAAATCATTCTGTGTCGAATGGTCATGTGCCGATGTCGCGTGTCTCGCGTGATTGGCGAACAAAGAGAAAACCATTTCTGTTATGTATATATAGATAGATCTTAATATTAGTATTAGCGAACGTTAAAAAAAAAACCGAACTAAAAAGCTTTCTCTACAAATTTATCTGTGATCCTAGAAGTAAGGGAAGTAATATTGTAACAACAATATATAGTAACTACTTCATGATTCTTTTTCCTTTAATATGCTTCTTTAATACTGGAAGAACCAGTTTCGCGATGTTCTTTCTCTTTCTTGTCTACTTCTGTAATAGGAATAAAATTTCAACTGTCTTAAAATTAACAAACCTACTTTGTTAAGGTTTTAAATTATTGTATCATCATTTATGGATGTCGTTTATACTTTTATCTATATTATTAAAAAAAATATATCTATATGTTTACATCCCACACGCAATTTGATACTGTGTAAACATTCTCTAGTAAACGGGGAATCGAATTTCAAGATAAAGTGACTAACATAAATTTCATTACTTTGTCGAAATTTAAAATTCATCATAATAATCAGTATTTCCATCTCCTGCTGGAAATAGGCTTAATACCTTTCGCCAAATGCGGTCCACTCCTATTCCCTTTCCCCGACGTCCGGCCGCTCTTGCGAGCTCGTCGGTCGATCGGGAGGGAGAGTCCCTCACACCCTGACCTCCCTCCCGCCCACACCCTCCAAGGTTTTCCTCCGCGATCTGTCGTTACTGACGCAATAGATGTGGCTAGCAATTATATCCAGCATCATGTTGAAAATTTTATGTGCTGTAAAAAGGACAAGGCGTGAAATATATTTTTGGTTAAACTAATATTACTCGTACATCATGGATTTTGTGATATTTTCAATTAAACAACTTTTGTATGGATATCGTTTATTGCAGGAGCTCCACTAGTCATGTCATATCCACATTTCCTCTTCGCCGATCCAATCTATGCAAACGGTGTTGTAGGATTGAACCCCTCGAAGGAGAATCATGGAATTATACTTAATTTAGAACCAGTGAGTATGGGCTAAAATTATTTTAAAACAGTTGTTTTTAGTTACTAGAATCGTAATAAATCTAACAGTAGTCATTATATGTGATGCCAAAATCATCTGGAGTTTACCTGTGGTAGGTCTCTCTTGCCTGAAACTATTATGGTACAGAAGAAGACTGCTGAGCGGGATCGAGAGAAGATGATTCCGTCCGGAGACGAAGCCGTCGTGACGCTAACGTACGGCGTCACGGCGCACTGGTGGATGGTATTCCCCTACTTTAATAGGGCATTTGCAGTCGTTGGCGGTCAGAATGGGGTTTCTCATCACCTAAATAATCACCTAAGGGGGAAAATAGCTGGACGTGGTCTCCGGTCATTGAAGTACTCATGAGGCTGGTAGGGTCAGCATAAAACAGACCCCGGGGCGGCTATCCCAGCATAGCGTTAGCAAACCTGCAATTGTGTTTCGAATAGAGTTACCGTAAACATTCTAAACGCCGAAGTTGGCCACCGAGAGGGTTTTAGAGGGTAAAAATCTCCACATAACTCTGACTTCCCCCCAGAAAACAATATCTTTTCGAAGATTTCCCCCCGGAACCCAAAAAATAAGAAATGGTCTCTGTTGCCGGAGACCGTCTAATAGTGTGCGAACATTAGTGTGTTCCCGTTTGAAGAGCGCTGTAGCTAGTGTAAATATTGGGGTAGCGAGACTCAACATCTTGTCTCAGGAGAGGAACACGATGTGGTGCAGTATAACCATTCTAACTAGGGCAACGTTCATATGGGCGGGCGTATCACTTACCATCAGGTGAACCTTCCACTCGTCTCGTCCCTCAATTATATAAAGAAAAGATTATCTAGCTAATTGATATATCTAAATTATAATTAATAAAATTATGTTTTAATTAAGATAAAAATGTTTATCGCATATAAGTAATTAACAGATTTTTTTGTAGAATACGGGTACTGTACTAAGCGGCGCGAAACGTGCGCAATTCAACTTGTTCTTACGTCCCATAAGATCGGTGCCTGCAACGAACAATCTTAACACTACTTTGACACCAATTGTATGGTTACAAGAGGTAAGTTAGAATAATAGTGAATTTTACTAACAACATAAAACTATTACTTTTTTTTTAAGTTTTATTATTCCATCGTACCTTATATATTGTAATATTACACTAACTTAAAAATACGAAGAGGGATCAAAAAGTAGTGAGAACGACATATATATTCCTTGGTAAGAAAAATAAGTATTTCCGGCATAGCTCAGATACATATTTGTAATATTAAAAAAGAAAAAATGTTCGATTCTCTTTTGTTTTTTTCTGTACGTAGTCATTTGTTTGCTTCATGTCGGAACTTGCTCTCGAAAATGGAGAAAAACGAAGTGCGAGCCGTTATTAAATACCTCTGTTTAAAAAAGTGAACGACGCAAGACATTCATTCCGATTTGGAAGCAACATTAAGACAGTATGCTCCGCCGTATTCCACTGTCGCAAGGTGAGCTTCTCAATTTCGAGTAGGGAGAACGGGCACGGAAGACGAACATCGTTGCGGCCGTCCTTCGAAGTCGGTCATCCAAGAAAATGTTGCGAAAGTTGAGAAAATTGTATTGAGCGAACGAAGAGTTACTATCCGATACTTAATTCAAAAAACAAGCATTTCATATGGAAGTATTCAATCCATATTGAAACAATCTTGGAATATGAGAAAAGTCTGCAAGATCGGTGCCGAGAATGTTAACCGACAGTCAGAAACAAACTCGACTTGACATTTCTAAGATATTGTTGGACAAGTTTCAAGAAGATCTGAAAACTTTTTGTCTCATTTCGTAACTATGGACTAAACATGGGTCCATTATTTTGATCCCGAGGCATTACGGCAATCTTCGTCGACCCCGAAGAAGTTTCATGCCGTGACATCGGCTGGCAAAGTCTCAATATTTTAGGAGTCAGAAGGGATATTGTTGATTGATTACCTGAAGCGTGAAATCACTATTGCAGGCCAATATTATGCAGCTTTAATTCTCAAGTTGAGGAATGCCATCAAAGAGAAAAGGAGAGAGAAACTTCGAAGGGGTGTGCTGTTTCATCACGACAACGCACCCGCGCACAGGTCAGCAGTTGCGATGGCTGCCATTCAACTAGCTGGCTTCGAATTGGTTGACAACCCCCCTTATTCACCAGATCTGACGCCTAGCGATTTTTATCTGTTACCTAAATTAGAAGAATACTTTAGGGGAAACAGGTACGAAGACGATAACGTGGTGATAGATGTCGTGGAGAGCTTTCTGCGGGACCAAGACAAAACTTTTTTTTTGAACGGAATTGAAGCCTTGGAAAAGCGCTGGATTCGGTGTGTAGAGAAACTCGGAGACTATGTAGAAAAATAAATTATTAAGTTATCAATAGTCATTATATTTTATCTCATTCTCATTACTTTTTGATCCCCCCTAGCAGATATGTTTCTAAGTTACTCTACATTCGTCAAAGGTATCATGTCTTTCGCGAATTTGGATGTCGGGTTCGCCAGAGCTAAAATTATTAAATTAGAATTTTGCCTTACATTAAATTCTGAGCAATTTTGCGGTACTATGGTATAGCAGTAAACTGACAGGAGTGTTATTTAATTACGGGAAGTATTTATAGTTATCGACTACGTGACACACCTGACTTTTTAAATTATTGCAATATTTTTTTAATTATTTCTGATTATTGTCTAGTACTGAACATAAGATATGATTGTCAATAAAGATAAATACGTAATACGTTTTTTACTAACATGAAACGTGAGTCTGTCGCTTACACTATCACGTTAAATATACGTTCCACAGTACAACATGGATATAACACCTGTTATCTATATGAAGAGGAATAGAATACTACATAAGTTTTAGAAATTAACACATATTTCATTGTTAAAATTAACACGGACCTTGTGATGATTATATAATTAATAACAATTTGTAATTATATAATATGTAGAACAAAAAAATCTGTGTATTTAGACCAATAGTAATATTGATTTTTTCATGGTAAATGGTTATTATAAATTTTGATTCTTCTTAGCTGCGATCATGTATTCAAATATCTACAAAGGTTGCGGAACTTGATTAGGAGAAGAAATATTTCTTTCTACTGTAATTTAAATTAACATAAAATATTAAAACTCACAAGAAACACTAAATATGCTTTAGAATACTGCCTTCGGTATTTTTATATCGCTGGTTTGTTTTAATATAAAAATGATTATTATCTTCGGTTTGATTCTTTAAAAGGATTTTCTCTGGTTAAATTAACAACTTTTCGACCATATAAAAAAATCGATTTTAATACGCACGGAATATTCGATAACGTTTAATACATGGTAAAATGTTAAAAAATATAGCAATGTATTGTTTTTGAGAACTGTAAAAATGATCTTTTTAACATAAACAATCGCTACAAAAATCTTCAAGCAATCTTTTATTAGTAGTTAATTCTTATCTGACTCCGCTTGTACGTGTTTGGCATTTCTGTTTCAAATTTAAGTTTTATAACTTGCGGCAGCCCCAAGTAGCATTAAAATTATTTAAAAACCGATCTAGCAATAACCTTTACCGTTTTTTATTAAATCTCTTGCCCTTTTAGAAACAGTAGTAAGATTTGATTTATAATTGAATTTCATAATTTATAAAATTCAGTACTGAATGCAGCGCCAATAAAGACACGCCACACAGTATCATTAAAAAATATACACCCGTTAGGGTGGTTATGTTAGAAAGGTTACCATAAATATTAAATTAACGTTCTTAAATGACCGCCGCCGTCTGATAGAACCAATTATGTTTTCCTATTGCTCTACAAAATTAATGGAGACATTTTAAGCAATAAATATAACATCTAAATATGTACGTACATCAAACAAGACTCTTGATTAATGAAAAAAGAACAGTATTTTATTTAAATTTCAATAGACACTTTACAGCAGAATTCTTGTAATATTCATTAACATAAATCGGTTTTTTTATATAAACAATTAAAAGATAAATTATACTTTTTACTAATAATAAATTAATAAAGGTATATGATACTTTGTACTAACTCTATGACTTAGTGAGAGAACAATTTTAAGTTTCTTTAGGAAGTACTTAAATGTGTAGCTTTTTATATGGAGCAGTAATTTATTCTATATTTACCAGGCCACTCAGAAAGTTGCGAAAACAAGTTTTTATGTATAAGACACTGGCCACTTGTGATTATTTTAAAAACTTCGATTATTTAAAAGTAAAAATACCACTGTTCGATTTTCAAATTTCTCTCTCCAATTTTTTGAGAGCCAATTAAAATTTTCTTGACTCATTAAAAAATGGATCTGCGTCGGGAACATTATCGTGCTATGATTTTTTACGATTTCAAATGTGGTTTAAAACCTGATAAGTCATTCGATCGGCTTCGAATTGCTTTTATGGATGAAGGACCTTTAAAAGCAACCATCTATCGTTGGTATAGCGAGTTCAAACGCGGTCGTCTTACTTTGGGGGATGAATAAAAGAGTGGTCGTCCTACGACGGCTGTCACCGAAGAAAGTGTGCTGGCAGTAAAAATTTTAATTCAAGAAAACAGACATGCATACTCTGCAAGCATACTCTGCAAATTGGTTCAGAAAGTGTTCACAAGATTTCGCACGAGCACCTTCGCGTAAGGAGGATAGTTTCCCGCTGGGTGCCGCAACACCTCACCGAAGCTCAGAAGCAGGTCCGTGTGGATTGGTGTCGTGATATGATACAAACATTTGATGCACGCTTGTCACGGCGCGATTACGACATTGTGATAGGTGACGAATCCTGAATTTATCAATACGGTCCAGAAACAAAGCATCAGACGACGGTTTGGCTGTTTCAAAATGAACCAACGCCTACGAAAGTAAAGCAATCGAGGAGCACAGGAAAAATTGTGATCGTTAGTTTCTTCATTTTGACGGGGTACCTAATTTAAATTCCACTTCAAAACCAAAGCAGCATCACCGCCGGATGGTACAACACAAAATACCTGCCAGAAGTTTTTTCTGCAATGAGCAACAAGCGACCGAACACCGGACTCCACGGGGTCCATCTTCACCACGACACCGCGCCCACGCACTCTGCAATCAAAACAAGGGACTTCCTGGACTCCACACCGGTCAGAGTCTTGAGGCACACTCCTTAAAGTCCTGATTTGGCTCCGTGTGACTTCTTTTTATTCCCTAAAATTAAAAATCAGCTCAAAGGGATACAGTTTTCATCGCCAGAAGACGCGCTAGCAGCGCTTGAGAAGGCCGTGGAAGAGGTGTCTGCGGAGGACTGGTAAAAATGTTTTTAAAATTGGTTCAGACGCATGAAACTTTGTATAGAGGCTGGTGGAGAGTTCTTTGAAAAGATTTAGTAAACATTTTTTTTCATAGAAGTTAGTTTCTCAAAACTTTCCGAGTATCCCACGTATATGCTCCTTCATATATTTACTTACCCTTAATGTAATATTGTCTATGTATCTCGTTTCATGCCACACCAATACCAGAACATAAAATCTTAAAAACATAGGTACACACACCATACTCGCACGTTTATATTTTTAGTCAAATTAATATACCGACAGTGATGAATAATGACCTTTACAAAATGCAACATTTTATTTTAAACCATAAATTAAAATTTGCGTTTATTAATATTTTGTAGATGATATCATGTAGTTTGAAAAAAATTAAAATGTTTTTGTTGGAGCTTTTTTTCAGTTTAACCAACAGTCTTCAATAATTATAGGTTATCTTAACATTTAAACTTAAAAAGAATTTAGTTTAACATTACAGAAATACTTAAAACAGTTTTACCAATTTTTTTTATCCATTAGTATTTGAAAAATATTTGTTTTTTAAAGGTTAATATCAATATTGAAAAATAATGTGAAAATTTTGATTGTTGAAAATAAAATATAGCGAATTTTTACAATGTAGTTTTAGTAATGTCAAATTTAGCACAGGTATATAGGGTGAGATCTGCTACTGTAGAGTATAAGACTGTAAACTTAAAATATGATACTATCTTTAATAAAGGCTAAAATCAGATTTAAATCAAAATACAAATATTTTTAATACATTTATTTCAGACTGTTAAACATCAATATTTTTATGTTTACAGAGTATTCAATTGCCAGAAGAATTTGTGGATCAGCTAAAGAGCCAGTTACTATTGCCTCTCAATTTAGTCAGCATCCTCCTTCCTATTATAATTGCTTTGTGCTGTGTAGTCTTCGTCGTTGGAGTGGCTATCATTGTTAAAACCAAGATGTGCAACAATAAGAGACTATGACTGGCTATTACATAATAGGTTTTAGTATAATATCATAGGTACATGAATAAATTTTTTTTGGGTTAAGGGAATGCTTATTTTTACTTTATTTACCTTCTTAAAGCAACACACAAGCAGATCACTCTTTACCAATGTAATGCTTACTTTCTGTACTTTGACGTTATTTTAAACCAATATGCAAGTATTTAAATCACAAGGAAATAATTATAATAAATCTTGAGCTTGATATTGAACAGCTGTTCTTGATTTCTTTTATGTAAACACATGCTAGAGAATTTAATAAACTTATCTATGTGCACACATTATATTAAACAAAATTTGCTTAAATTATTGCAAAATAATCACAAATAAATTGAAGGCTGATAAAGATTTTTTTTGTTTTCTGTATATGGACTAGATGGAAACAATAACTAGGGCTTGAGATTTCAAACTGACTAAGCTAACATCTGCTGTATAAAATTAACTAACAAATCATTTGGACAATAAATCAACGCTTTACCTTTATCAGCTTCCGATGGAAATAGGTAACAATTGTATTTATTATAAATAATAAAGTGGCATAAAATCAGCTTGAATATAATTTTGTCTTAAAAACCTGTGTCTTATATTACGCAAGGAACATAATATGACATTTCAGCTTTAAGCAAACAGAATATGTCTTCATAGTATCTGAGATTTTTTTATATATTTAGGGTAAAGGGCATTAAGAAGATAGACACATTAATATGATGACACATATATTTTATTAAATACCGATTGCTAAATTTTAATGAATGTTCTACTGATTGTTACACATAATCACTATATAAACTTCCCCATTTTACTGTTTAAATGCTTAGAACTGGATACATTCCAGCTTATCAATAATACATTAATAACATACATTAATATCAGAAACGTACTGTCAGCGAGTGGGTATTTAATTATGATATTTGTATTTAAAGTGTTTGTATAACACTGAGAAACTAGGACTAATCTAGTAAATTCCTATAAGTTAATAGTTATAAGCGGGAATTTAAATAGTTCAATGAACACATATCCACTAAAATATGAAAGATTATTAAATGAACAAGTCATTAAGTAATTACTGGAACTGAACTCAAAACTTGGTACTCACAGCATGAAGGCTCATTTTATAATTAAACTAAACATGTCATAGAAGATATACAGTATTTACAGAACTCAATTCAAATTTCACCTGGTCAAAATGTCAAAAACGACATAGATAAAGAACTAAGATATTATATACAACGTATTTACATGATTAACATTTATAGAGGTCTAACTTATTCGATAATATGACGCTTATCATCGTGGTTACGCTTGCGTCCCTTGGCGTGCGCCAACATCGTCACCAATTTCTTATGGCTGTCGCCGACAATCCAACCGTGTTGTGGAACGTGTTCCTGCTCTTCATCTCCTTCCGACGACCAGTAATGAGCAGTAGACCGCGGGCGAGGCTTGGAACCGTGAGGCCCAGCAGAACTCTTAGATGTTTTTGTTTGATTTTTCGATCTGGATACAGAAGGGATACTAGTTGAAGCGCCAGCTGAAGTACTCGGACATAAGCAGCTGACATTAGTATGACTTCCTCCGGCGTTACTGTTAAGCCTGCTCCCAGTGCCGTTAACACTGCTAACGTACGCTGCATTGCGTTTAAACAGAGCCACTCTGTTTTCTACGTCTTGCCTTTTAATGGGCATTTGTTGACTTACTCGGCGATTACTATACAGCTGCCTTTCCCCTCGTTTCTTTCTCCTTTTCTTGCGGCCAACTGTTGATTCCAAAGATTCAGCACTGTTCGGTCGTGGTGGGACACTTTCAGGTTCTGATTCTGAGCTCCATGTCTCCGCCAAAATGTTTTGTTTGCCAACAGTACATTTTCTACGAGCTCTTCGTCGAGCAACTCCTCCTTCATCCGATGATGTTTCATCTGTAGTACTCATAGCACAATCTGAAATAGTACCAACATCTTCATCTATTTCTGAGACGGGAGATTCGTCTCCATACTCATCCTTTGAATATCTTTGGAAAGAGTCGTCAGAGTTCGAAGAATCTCCATTACTTTTTTTTGTAACCTGTGAAAAGTGTCTTTTCGAGGATGTACTTTTATATATTTTAGGCGAAGAGTTTGAAGACATTTTGTGTTTTTTAGGACGGTGGTGATATCCATCATCGTTTCTTTTAGATGGTTTAGATTCATAATCCTTTAATGTTGAGGTAACAGGTTTGTGCGAATCATGTTTATTTAATGAAGAGTCAACATTTTCGTGTACTGTGGTATAACTATGTTTCTTAGAAGTCGATGGTTTACAATTAATTTCCAGATTTTTAGAAGAACTTTCCAGACTATTAGATGCGAATATTGCATTTCTATCAGAATATCTCGAGTCATATGGTGTTTTGGAATCATATTTAGATAACTTTGAGTCATGTTTGTTAGGAAATAGAGATTCATCTTTTGTCGAAAATGTTTCATATTCAGTAACATATTCATGTTTTCTATGAGATGCTGGTTTATATTTTTTGGAAGATTCCTGTTTTATTGAAGGCAAAGATTCATGTTTCTTCATTGATTCTCTTTTCTTAGACAAGTCCGACTCGTATTGCAAATCAGATTCGTGATTTTTTTGGAATATAGGTTCAATTTTTGAAGACTCGTGTTTTGTAGGAGATATATAATCGGATTTTTTAGGCGACGCGCAGGCATGTTTACTTGGAATTGCGGGTTCCTGTATTCCCAGAGATAAAAGTTCATCGCTTTTTGGAGACTTTTGCAGATGTCCCATAGATAGATCTGGTTCATTTTCAAGTAAGCTATCAAATAATTGATCTAGGTTTGCTTTTGGTTTAACTAGCTCCTTATTTTTATTTACTTTCTTTTCTGTTCGCACAGCGTTATTTTTGAATATTTTTCCCATAACAGCATTTTTTTCGACAACGTCTCTGCGCTTTAAAAGCGAACTACTTCTTTTAATTTCATTTCCTACTTTTGCGCTTGCTAACTCACAAGATAACATGCTATTTTCAGTTTCATCATCACTACACACGTAATCATCATAAACAAAGTCGTCTCCGTCAGAACCACTTTCACTAGATAAATCAATTTTTTCCGCCTCTGGAACAAGTTTAGAAGTACTTGGCAAATCTTTGTTGTTTATGTTTTTAAATCTCTCCATAAGAGTTGACGGCCTAAATTCAAATAATTCAACTTCTTCATTGTCCATAAACTCATAAACATCAAATTTTTGTGTCTGTGTGCTTTTGATTTTAGGATCCCCATTATTTTTACTTTGAATTTCAATATCGTCTTTCTTTTTGCGAGAATTACTAGTTTTCTTTTTCTTTGATGTATATTCAATAGGTGGAACAATTCCCGATATATTAATATCTGATGTCGGTATAGATACTTTTAAACCGTCAAAGCCTTTTAATGCTCCTTTAGTAGGTATTGCACATTGATAGGACTTTTTAGCAGTTTTTTTCCCCTTTTTCTTTTCTGATTTTTTTCGCCCCTTACGACTGTAACAACGTCAATGTTTTAATAACACGATATAAATTCCTATTTACATAAATATTCAGTAAAAAGAAATAGTGGTCAACGTCAGGAACAATTCAGGAAAAAGAATTTAAATTTCATATTAAATTTAGAAATAAATTGGTAAATAAAAAAAAAAAATAATTTATTTTCAAAGCATAAAATGTAACTATAATAATTAAGCATAAAGTTTAAAAAAATGTTTTTAAAGTCTTTTTTTTTTTTCAACAGAGATAACATAATTAAGGGAATACAGTAAATAATAAAAACTTTTAATTGTGTCAAAATAAAATTAGGTAATACCTGGTACTTGGTTCTACTACAGGTTGAACTTGTTTAGCAGCTGCAGCCTGTGATCTGCATTTTCTCTTAATTTTGTCAAATTTATCTTCGAAAATATCTATTTTCTCAATAATATCTGGGTACATTTTTTCCTTTACCTCCGTATTCTTTTTAGATTTTGAAGGCGGTTTAGGAAGTTCTAGAGTTACTTGCTCCATTTCTTTTATAGAATCTTTGTTTGTATCAGCCATGCTTGATGTTGATATGTCATTTTCTTCTTTTAGGTCTGATTTATTTTCAATTACTATGTTTTGAAAATCTTTACTTGAAGTATGTGAAAGCGCAGCCGCTTCCTTTAATCCTATTATTAAATCTTTTTCCAAGTTTCGCACTTCCTCACTTTCTAGAATATTTTTCGCAGTTATTGAATCTACATCACCATCACATTTAGTATCATTATTTTCATTCTTGTTATCTATACCAGTTATCTCAGCGTGGGATGAAACGGCAGTAATGTCACTGGTTGCAGGTATTTGTTCGACATCACTAGATTTAATTGGCGTTTGTTCCGTATTACTAGATGTAATTGTGACTTGTTCACTACTACTAGAGGATGCTGTCTTTGCTTCAGCACTACTGGGTGTAACTGTTACTTGCTCCGTACCACTAGACATTATTGTCACTTGTTCAGTGCCATCAGAAATTATGGTAACTTGTTCATTATTATTCGCTATATCAGGCTTATGCGATTCTTTTAATAACTCACAACAGTCAATAAATAGTGCTTCATCGCGACTGAGATTTCGTCGGGATAATTGTTGATCTCTAACAGACTTATTGACATTGGCAAGAATTTCTTCTAAACTTGGTAAATCCATTTTTGTTGGTGATTTCACTGCGGTTTTCTTACGTTTTGCTTTATCTGTTAAAATTTTTAAGCGATCAAGTTGCTGCTTATATGCAACAAGGTAATTTGGTTCGTCTAGAATAGACGATGTTTGAACTTTCATGTCAATTTCTGATAACCTAGCAATATGAAGTAATGTCATTTGATGTCTCAAGTAGTTATCTGGCCGCCGAAAGTCTTTTTGACAAATTTTGCAATATGTGGTAAGGGGTTTTGTGCTGCTCCCTTTTTTACGGCCGCGTTTAGCAGATTTTTTTGTAACTGGTGGAGCTGAATCCCTGGTGTTAATTTCATGTAAATTTGATTTCGAGTTTTCAATTTCTGATGTTGTGCAAGATTTTTCTCTTTCTTCGTCGTTTAGTTCATCAGATTCATTAGCCATTCCATTAAAGGTTTCTGATATTTTTTTTGAGGCAATTAAGTTTGATTTCCTGGGTTTTCTCTCGGAGAAAAACCCAAAACTCTCCATAAACTGCTCAGATTTATTTGCTTCATTTACTCGCTCTCTACTGCTGCCTTCATCATTACGCGTATTTTCCTCCTTGTTTTCTGTTCGAACATGTTCGATAGCAGTTGAGGTCTCACCAGCCTTAATACGGTTATTTTTCAAGTTCTTTTTTTCTCTTTCTTCAACTAGCTTTTTCAAAGGAACATCGCTTTTCGAAGAATCATCTGAGTCACTTGTATCTTCCTTATTTTTGTGTGTCTCTACAGTTTCATCGTCTCTGGTTGTCAAATCTGTATTTAAAACAAAAGTCGATTCTGTTTTATTTTTTGCCTTATCTTTTACAAAATTTAAATCATTAAAGGTTTTATCAGATTTCAGTGGTCTTCTACCAAAAGAATCATCTCCTTCAACCATATCCTCCAAGTCAATATCGTAGGGATCATATAAAGGTTTACTAGACTTTTCAATAACAGATTTAGATCGAGTCCGTCTTACAGGGATGTTGCGATTATAACACGTTTTATTTTTCGGTTCTGAATTACTATTACTTGTTTTATTCTTTGTCCAATATTGTACGTTACTATCGCATTTTACTTCTCCAGTTCCTGTTGGTACTAACTCATTTTTATTAGTCTGTTTAAATTTTTTATTTACAGATTCGTGATAGGCATCAGCTTCAGTAACCGTACAAGATACTTTCCGCTTTTCGGCAGAATTTGCTTTATCTAAAATAAAATCGTGGTTAGGAGTAAGAACATTACATTTTTTTTCTTTATTTTCAATGTCTGATACAAACAATGACTGAGCTTGTTTTTGTGCAAGTTGTTCTTGCTCAAAATGCACAATACTGCCTTTGTCATAAATACTGTTATTAGTGTTAAGCACTACATTATTTTTATTAGAGCAGGATTCTTCACAAAAGTTTTGGTCATTATTATTGATGGATGGTTGGTTAATTGTTATGCTTTCAACATTTTTATCCTGTTCATGATCAACTGATTTGACTTTTTTAGGTTTATGTTTTAATTGTGGAGATTTTTTCCTTTTTGAGCTTTTAGTTTGTTTTGTAGAATTAATATTATGTTGACAAACAGATGATAAAATTTGGGGGCTCAATTCAACATTATTAATAACGACAATAGGTTCTTTTGTAACCACAGAATCCAAATTTATTTTGGATAATTTTTCTCCATCCAACAATAACTTGGAAAATATGAGTTGTTTTTTTGTAAGAGGAGTTCTTATTTCAGTAGCTGCAACACTGTTCGTAACAACTGACTCTGTCATCTTTTTATCAACAAACATGGATTTACCACGTCGACTACGACGCAAAGGCGTGACGGTATTTCTTTCATTTTCTATTAGCATTTGTTTTGTCTTAGAAGTTTCTTCATGGTCTTTCATCATTTGTTTTTTAAATTTACTTCCAGTCTTCTTCATTTTTATATCTTGATTCAAAAGAACAGCGGGAGTTGTTGTATCTTGTGGTTCAACAACTGTTTCTTTAGTTGTTAGTACGTCTATATTTTTAGAATTAATGTTGCTGACTGAATATTGCTTATAATTATGTGCAATGCAGTCTTTTGGACATTTTCTATTTTTTAAGCCTTCCTCATAACTGATTTCCTTTTCTATTACACTATTTTTGTTCAAAGAAAGAAAGGATGGTTGACTAATTTGCGACAAATTATCATCATTTGTAGCAATTTCAGTATCTCCAGAAAGTCTAACTTTTTTCTTTGATTGATTTATTTCTATAGTGTTTCCCCGACGTTGATTGTAATTTTGATTAGAATTAACTATAATATTTTCTGTGTGACTATTTAATCTGGAATAAGTGTCTAATTTATCAGTTATCATGAGTGTGTTAGTCGTGAGTTCTTTACATTTCTGCATTACGTTAGTGCTTTCAGATGTAATATTTTTCACCTCATTGTTATCTGCAATACTCAAGTCTTCTTTATTTTTATTGTTATTAATACCGACAGGTTTGCTTGTATCACGGCTACTTCTGGTTTTCCTTGCATAATTCCTATCCACTATTTCAGTTCCAAATTCCTCTTTATTTAAATCCGTTCTATTTTCTAGATTATCGGTACTATTATCTTGAGTTAATACAGCACTTTGGGAATTCGTGTTTTCTAGGGTTTTAGCTAAATTCTTGTCTAGATTTAGTATTTCTTTATCTTTTGTTAATTCTTCTAAATCCGTCTTTTTCCCTTTTTTCGTTTTTCTATTTTCTGTCGTTACTTGTATACCTGCAAGTTGCGTATTATCATTATATGATGTTAATTTTGTTTGACATAGATGCTTTTGTTGTACTATGACGGCTAAAGTGACGTCATCTTCAGAGTCTTCATCAGATTTTTCTTTAAATATTTTTGGGGACTCGTATTCTTCAATAATTGATTGACGATTTCCATTCGTCTGAATAGAACTTATAGGTAGAACAGGTTCTTCACATATATGGGAATCATTAGTATCATCAACGTCCAATACAATAACATCTGGATCTAAGGAATCAGGAAAATACTCTAAAGAATCGTTTATAAGTTTGTCGTAGGTTGTTTCTTGGGAAACATGCAAACTTTTATCAATTGAAATTGGCGTTAAAATAACGGTAGGATTAATCAAAATGCTCTCGTTTAAATTTACTTGTAAAGTATCTTTTTCGTTACATGAAATCGAGTTTTCCACTAGAGCGATATTTTGTATTTGAGATACTTGAGTATGAGAAACATGTGTAATATTTTTATTGCCCATTTCTATGCAATAACTTTCCTCTTGCCCATCACCAATTCTAAACAAACCTAAAGTTTGTTCCTCTAAATTTATGTTAGTGTCGCCAACATTGTCTACATTATGAACTTGTGTACAACTTTCAGATGAAATTTGTTTATTTCTTTCAGAAGGTGCCTTTATACGCACGGCTCTCAAACTTGCAGTTTGTTCATTGTTACCTTTTGGTCTAGGTGGTTCAAGTAACAATTCTATATTACGAGTTCTTTCTAAACCATGATTAGCAAAGACTGAACTGTCATCTATTACTTGTATGTCATCATGAAATACTTTAATATTTTCATCGTCTGTTAAATCGATAATAGTATTTTGACAGCCTCCATATTGATGATATAGACCAGACATGTCCGGATTAGCTTCTCCTGATATTACCGTAGCGAATTCACTTTGCGAGTAGTTAGGAACAAATTGATAACAATCGTTTATATTTGTCGGAGTTTTAAGAATTACTGACTGTGGTAAAGATTCTGATGTTATAATAGGACAAATTGAAACGGAAGCAACATCTAAATTCAAACTTTGACGACGATTAGCATCTGCATGCGACTTTATGTAATGTGCCGATTGATTATTATTCTCATTACAATTAATTTCCGTTATTAAAGTTTGATGTTTTACAGGAGACGGCGTTCTAACAGACTTTGTAGTATTATTTCTTAAGCAAGATCTTATCTCCGCCGATGTAGTAGTAGCTGACGTAGAAACATATTGTGGTAGGACATTTAATAATTGATTTCTATGATCAATAGGCATTGTTCCTAATATTTCTACTAATTCTTTAGGTAACATCGCAATTTTTCTAGCAGTTTCCATGTCGGATTCTACATCACAGTCAATTATTTCTTCTTTGGTAAGATCATAATCCTCTATGAGTACATCACTAGGTTGAGAAGATTTTTGTACTATAAAATTTTCTGTTTCAGAACTCGAATGATTGTCAGATAATACTGAAGATCGCCGACAATCTATACCGGCACAAAAGGTTGGATTAGGTACAATTTCCTTAAGGTTTAATGTGCTAACTGTACTTTGCGCTGATGTGTAAGTAGAGGGAGTGGAAGGAAAGGTATCCACTTTTGTAATAGACACGATTTCAACATTTTCTAAACTGTGGATTGGGGTAGGAACTTCAAGTTCATCCCTTGTCAAATGTGTACATTTCATTGTAGAATAATGAGGTAAATAATCACTTTCAGAGGGTACTGCAGTGTTTAATGTAGACGTTTCTATTTCAAAACACAAATTATCTTGTGGCACAATGACTGTAAGACTTTCAACGAATGAGTCATTCACTTCATTTATATTTCTTTGGCATACTGTGGGTAAATTGTCACTGTTCATAAAGTCTTTACTTTCATTGTTTTTGTTCAACTCTATAGGTATATCTTTAAGGTCGTCATGGATCTCTCTTTCAACTTGAGATAAATTTTTCTGTATATTCAATGAGTTATTTTCCATATTTGTTGATTGTAAAGTGTAATTAAGCACATTTTCTTGTGATTGATAATTAAACTCTTCCACGGAATGTTTGTATAGAGGATCAACTGCTACTTGTGGTAATTTATTACCTGGATCTTCAAAGGCCGCCAAATCTAGTATACTTACTTTTCTATTCAGTTTTCGGCAATTTAAGGGTGTCTGGGACCCACAAGAGACATCATTTATTGTCACAAAATTATCGTTCATCCCATTCTTTGACAAGTCTTTCGGTAAATCTTTATTGCAATAATCGATTTTATTATTATGTTCTTGAATTGTTTCTCGTTGTTTTGTACTCCGATTTGAAAGATCTTGTATAAAATCAAACGTTCCAGATCTCTGTGGTGTTAAATCTACAGAAATAGACCTTGTCTTGTTTTTGAGCGTTAAATCGGTAGGGATATTTTCATTCATGCCATCATATTCTGAAATAATACCATTTTCACCAATAATAGATGGATCAGTTGATACATCTAAAGAAAACGTTTGCGAGGAAGGCCGGGAAATTTGTCTAATGCTTAAGTCCACTACACCATCTATGGGCTCATTAACAATTATCTTCAAATTTTCTTCAAGCGATTGATCAACACATGTATATTTATTGGATAAGTCTAAGGTTTCATAGTTATCATAATTATTTATAACAAAAGGAATATCCTGTGAATTTCTTTCTGGTAAATTTATTGTCATTTTTCTTCCAGATAAATCTAAAGGAGTAGATAATATTGATCCTACATTTGTATTTGCATGAGCGGGAGGAATTGTTGTAGAGATGTGATGAAATTCGGCTAGCGAATAATCTGGATTTATTACAAGAGACGTATCATCATTTTCTTTAACCACATCATTAGATGCAAGACATTGTCTTTCTGACTCAACTGATTCGTCCTTATGTGGTGCTCTTATTTGTGTTTGGCTAATATTTAATTCCTGAATGTCCTTTCTTTCTCTGGGTGATATTAAATCATCAGGTAATTTGGTTTTATTATTACTATTTTTATTTCCATTAGTTTCTAACGCTTGATGACAATCCTTCATAATCATCTCTTCTTGTTGCGTTGAATAGTTCACTAATATTTTTGGAGATTTACGTATGACTGTATTCCTTGGTGGCACTAATTCCGTTTGAGAAGTTTCATTATCTACTCGAACGCTGTCGCGCCTATTTGTTTTAAATTTAAGCTCATCAATGTTTTGGTTTTTAAGGGTCTCTTTACTTTTACTGACACACTCTAAGTCCTGATCATTACCACGTAAATCTGTTAACATCTCATTTTCTTTGCAAATAGCATTAGAATCAGATTGACAAGATTTTACGCTATCTTTAGCAGTAATTTCTAATTCTTTCTCCTGTATTTCCGTGCATGTTCCTACTTGCGATGGCAAAGGAGGCGTGCCGACATTATTAACATTAGTGTTTATTATGTTAAATCTTTGTTCTATAACAAAAGGTTCTTGGTCTATGGGTTCATCGCTACCACATTGTACTGAAACGTGTCCAGGTAAAGGTGCATCACTATTAGGTACTAATTTATTTTTCAACATAGCTATGCAATCGTTAAGGCCTTTACGTTGTTTACTCAGTTTATTCTTACGACAATTTTGCATATTTAACAAACTTGTATGATTGAAATGTAAAGGTGGTTTATCAAGCTTAATGACTACTGCTTCATTTTCAAATAGTACACGGCGATCTGAGGGTAAGTGTGATTGATCTACATTATTAAATTCTTGTTGGACAAGAAAGAGCCGATGAAACTGTACCGCTTTATCATGTGTCTCAGAATCAGCGGTTAAGCGTGCTATCGAATGTTTAAGTGGAACATTTTGTGTTGGTGTAATTGAATTACGAGAACTTCCATCTTGTCCGCTGCAACCCGGTCGCTGATCATCTCTGTTATTAGAACCTTCACGATTTGAATGTTGTCTAACTCTGTACGAATCGTTGTTAATGTTCACTCTATTTGGGCTGTTATCAGTAGATAATTGTTCAGGTTCATTACTTTCTGTGCATTCAGATATATTATCAGATATTTGTGCAGTGAGACTCATTTGACTAAGAGTTTTTCTTTTAGAACGATTCGTGAGAACCTTTTTATTTAAAGATTCTTTTTCGCCACTGGTTTTCTCTAACATTACTTTTGTTGGTCTTAATGGTAAATTGTCATCATCGTCATCATCTTCATTATCAGACTCATTCTCATTGCAATTTGAAGTAGAAGATTCTGGGTGGTCATCTGAACTTACATTAAGTTTATTTCGTCGCCTTTTTAGTAATAATTCATTTCGTTTACGATCATTTTTGCTTCGTGGCAATGAATTCAAGGGATTAATTTTAACTCGATGTCTCTTGGCAGGCAAATCTGCTAACATTTTTCGAATAGTTTCAGCTGAAAAAAAATCAAAATGAGAGCATAGAAAATTATTTCTAATATATGAAGCATAAAATTTAAAACTTCTGTAATTAAAAACGCTTTAAAATTCAGACTGTAACTTATTTAAAAAATTAAATATCGCTTACCATCTCCTACTTCTGATTTAGTTTTTGGTCTCGGTCTCATATGAGTCTTATCATTTGTATGTCCAGTTCGTATATCTTTACGCATTTTCTTACGTATTCTGTTATCTGGCAGACGCGGACGGCGTTTGCGAACACCAAATGGGCGGTAACGACATTTTCTTCGCACAGTCGGTGTGTCTCCTGCACAATCCAACATATGTTGGTGTAAATCTTCAAGAGAAACTGGTCTTTTACATTTTGTGCATTCCCTTAAACCTCTAAGAGGACGAGTCCTACTAAATGTCTGACTCGGTGGCACATACAAGTGTTTTAAAATATCAGCATTAAGAAGTGATTCTCCCACAATTTCATAATGTTGGACTTGCGCATTAGGATGTTGCGATGAAATATGTGAAGACAGAGTTCGAGAATCTCGTGTTTGTTCGCCACATGCACAACATACATAGCAACGCGGGCGTACCCATTCACCACTCAGTACGGCAGGTTGCAAATCATATGGCTGGGTGGTCGGTGTGAGCCCTAACATTCTTGGAAAGTCGGATATCTCGCCGGATGTTGGCCTATCAGTACATTTCATATTTTGTGGTGATATTGGTTGGTTGATTTGTCTGCTTTCGAGTATTTCTTTTAGTTCTTTAGTAATTAAATTTTGTTTTTCAGTCTTATTTTCTGATAGTATGTTTATAAACTGATTTTCGTACTTTCGCCTCATACATAATTGTGTCCAAATGTCCAAGTTAGAAACATAAGTAATTATGCAATTTTTCCTGTGTGAATCATGCTCTATTAAATCACATTTAATGACATCTTTGTCATCGTCACAAGAATCCCACTTCCACTTATGCTTTGGTGCTAAAGCTCGTGGTGAACATCCATCAGAAAAAATTCGAGAATATTGTTCATTAGCCAGAAGTATCGGAAAACCTTCCGCTGTGTTAATAACAATACAACTTTTAGATTTTTTCGGTTTCATAACAGAATCTGCGTATTCAGTATTGGAATTGAATGACCCGTCAAGATACTTAGACAAATTTTCTTGAACATTACTAGCGATTTTGGAGTAAAAACCAGTGTCAAAACATTTCTCAAACTTTTCTTCAACGTCATGTATAGTTTTAGGCCAATCCTTTTTAGTAGGCTCATCAGTTTTGAGCGATCTATGTACCACACCTAATCGAGATAGAATTTGGTCAGCATCGGTGTTATGGAACGAAAAATTGGATGGAATGCGCTTATTCCATTGTATATCATCCAAGACAATAGCAGCGTTTTTGTCCATTATTGCATTATGTCCCATTCCTTTACCCGAAGGCAAAATTAAGTTTGTCGTTATATTATCTTCTATATCCGCTTCTTCGTGGACTTGTGTAGGTTTAAGTTCACACGAAATCACGATACCATTGAAACCTGAAAACTCCTTATTGTCACAATGGAAGGATTCCTTCGCGTCAGATTCGGATGACGATTTAGCTTTTTTCCCTTCTAAAGACTTCTGCCGTAATTTACTGCGATACGGGAGCTTTTGTTTTTCACAAACATTAAGTTTATGTTCCGCCAGATCGGACGTTGACAGAAATCTAGTGTGACAATCAAGGCATGCGAAATATTGATTAGGGTGACTGTCCACCATGTGGCGAATAATGTTATTTGATTCAGATTCAGCATGATTACAAAATAGGCAATCAAAGAAAGAGTCTTGTTTTGAAGGTGAAAGATGTATGCGGTGAACGTGCTTGGATGCAGTTTGTTTAGAAATGAATGTTTTGTCACAATAAGGACAAAGGAGTTGTGGATTTATACCATGAGACTTTTTTACGAGATTATCAATTTTGTATCTCGATTCTCTTGAAAGTGTATTGGTTCTTATAGTTTTATCCTGTATATTTTTGTTTTCAATTTTCCGGGAAATTTGATTAGATTGGGAGCTTGAGTTAGATTTTCGTGGCCTCAATCTTCCATTTGAACCAGATGTAGATTCATCTTCCCCCGTATTCATGTTGTTTAGTCCTGGAGCCCTATAAAAATAATTAACGCGTGACGTTGGAATATTTGTGTGAACTTGAATATATATCAAAGAACACCGGCAACACCTAAAGTTTAACTTTCACAATAAAAAAAGTTAGTACAACAATAGCACTTTTCAAAACCAATATCAGAAAAGAGTATTTTTATGAAAAAAAAAAAAATTGCGACAAATTTTTAATACGAAATCTATGTGAAATCAGCTTTGTTATTAATATTTCTGGATTGAAGTCATGGTAATTTCTACAGGAAAACTTTATAGCAAGGCGAATCCTTATGTACTATGATTTTGACACGTGTTCACATAACAGTTTAGATGATGATGTGTAAGATATGACACGAAACAATAATATTTGATCAATATATTATCTAACCTATAATCTCAGTAAATCGAATTACATGAAAGGCCTTCTTCTTTGTGTGCATTTTGCGACTACGTCATGTTACAGGATTCTGATTAATAGAATCCACAAAGAAATCCTATCCTCGATCGATCGTACCATAGTGTTATTTCACTTATAAGCATTTTTTATAAAAATCAAAGGAAAAGCCATTTAATGAAATATCTAAGCTCCTTTCGATTTTTGTTAAGTATAATAAAGTGTGTACATGCAGAAAGGGAGTTGTCGCTATTTATAACATGTATAAGAATCGCTCATAGGGAAGGGCTTATATCCAGCAGTGAATTAAGAAATGCTGATGATGGTGAAGAATTGCAAGTCAAGATAATAAGAAAGTAGTGTGAAAATTACAAACTTTTCTTTTAAAATTAAAAATATCTAATTGAATATAATTTAAGAGTAGTAATAAAAAAGATATCTTGTATTTCATTGTATTATAATTAGTCATATCTGATTATTATTAAAATTTTATTATAATAATGTAATACCAAAATATATATTTATAATCTTATGGATTATTTATTGCCATGAAGACTTTTGCTTTCTATTTTATGAATATTAAATAAACGTTGATATCATATTTTAAAAAAAATGGCAAGTAAACCGATTACAAATACTTAGAAATATAACCAGGACGAAACCTTCAAACTCTTCTTTATCCTCTTCAAAAAATTAAAAAAAAAATTATACTCGTTGTGGTCTAAATCGCTAACTCATACACTTACGAGTAAATATAATTCATCATTATTTCAATCAATTAATGTGCACTGCTGAACATAGGCTTTCTAATTTTGAATATAATCGTTCTTGCAAGTATTAAAATGCATTATAATAAGAACAATATGCTCGTAAAGGTGAGAGGATATGCTGCTGCGTTTTTTTAAAGATTACTTATACTAATTTTTTACGATGACACTAAGAGATTAGTAGAGGCCATAGTAGTAATTTAACGTATAAAAATAAACTATTTTCTAGATACTCACGTAGTTAGCAGCAACAAGTCTTTTTGAGATATTTCATCGATGTAAGCGTCTGATGCAAAAGGCTCCGGCGCGATAATGTGCGGGACAAATTCTACATCATGCTTAGCATTTTCCGATGTCAATAAACCATCTGGTGGGTATCTGGACCAAAAAAGAAATTAATGATTGTATTGATTAATTATGAAAAACAATTAGAAAATTTCTGTTGTAATAACAATAAAAATAACTTTTTGAATGGCTTGAATTGTATGATAATTTTTTGACGGTTGCAGTGATATAAGTGTGACGTTAATTTAGGACAACCATTAGTTCCATTGTTCTACTCTTTGCGTTCAATTATTGTTGTTAATAAGTTTGCATAATTTCATAACTTCAGTTCATTTGATTTTGTTGTTTTTATTAATTTACGATTACAAGAATCACACTTTTTTATATTTTTATCCTTTACAAGTTCATGCTCTTAAATTATAATAAGAAATAGCGTTGAAATCATAAAAATCAGCTTTGCGCATAAAGTTTAGGTGTGATATGTGATCACAAAGAAAATCCGCAAGCCAACGAAGATACTTCAATCACAAGTAAATCAATATGGTTTTTTTTTATTCTACTAAGCGACGAGACAAGCGAAACGTTAATCTGATGGTAAATTTAACGCCTGCCCATAACAACGTGGTGCTAGATAGGATGATATACACTACACCACATTGCGCTCATCGCCTTGAGAGACTTAAGATATTAAACCTCATTATCCCAGTAATTTCAGTACCTACAGCGCCCTTCAATCCGCACCACGTTAATGTGCGCACACTATTTGGCGACAAAAACTAGAGCTCCACATCAAGCTTACAAACTAATACCACAGGTATTTACCGAAGCTAACCACACGTCGCATTAATTCTTTTATATTATGTGATTAAAGAACTTCATACTCATTCCTCCAAAATAATATCTATCAAAAGATTACATGATTTTTTAGGAATACAAAATGTCTACGGTTTAATTAACAAGATAACTTAAGCAGTTACTAAACCAGCAAGGTTTTTACATCTGGCTCGTCTGGTATTAAACGAACGAATTTTTTAAAGGTAAATTAGTAATAAAAATGAAGTGGTAAAAACTGGCATGTTTCAGGAGTAAAAACTTCGTGGACATGTGACTCCTATTGATCAGCATTTTATCAATATGGTCGATTCTTCTAAACGCTGTTTATATACATAGACCGCCAATATTAAAGGAATATTTATAATTGAATAAAAAGTTTATTACGCAGGCAAATATTAAAATGTTTCTAATGACATTATAACTACGCTAGCAAAACAACCTTGTCTTGGTAATCTGACCAGTTCAATTGAGCCACACGTGAACTTAAATATGAGCGACTGTTTCGCTTTAAAAGAATGGCACAGCGAAATGCGAAACATTGAAGAAATCGTATTATATCCTGCCATTGGTATTCATTTTAAAACGGGCATCGACTAAATAATCAACTGCTATATTTAGTGAGAATGTACAATAGAGCTGCAAGAATCACTAAGCTAAGCTTGCAATATCTGTGAAGTTATTCTATTGCATTTGTAATTACATGAAAATATAGTGGAACTTTAAGTTAAAGTTTCGGTGAAGAAAAACAATGAGGAAACTGAAATGTTCTGAGTTGAACCGCTTTCGTGAACTTGTGACATCTGCCAACAAATGCTCCGACTGGCGTGGGGGATGTGGGTTTAAATTTTAGCAGTGGAAATAAAATGAACTATTTATGTGGTTATTTAACTTTTATTAGCTGCTTCAGAGCTTAACTTCAGGCCGTACCGATTCCAAAGCTGGTTCTGCTTTTTTCCAATTATAAAGTCTGCTGGTATAACATTGCTATGTTTCAACAGTCAACATGAGAGCCAGTGTTTTGAGCGAGTACATTTTACCATTTTATGCCTCATTATCATTTAATACAATATAAAATTAAAGTCAACTAATAGACCATTGTACATTCAAAAATAATTTTATATAATTCTTTACATCTTTACCACAAACACTAAAAGATGAATTTAGAAATAAGGTATATATTTTCGCCCGAATTTGGTTTTTAAGATAAATATCTCATATAATAAAAGTAATTATGTTAAACATGACGCATAGCTTACTAGGTATGAATGTGATATAAATCTTTATTTTATTTCCACCATAGGAAATGAGTAACACGACTCGAAAATACGCATTTAAATAAAAATTGTTTATGAAATTAACATAAAATTACAAACAAAATAATAAAATTATTGCTTAAAACCCTCGCTAATTATTAATAGAATCGCTGCGTAATCCCTCGAACAATCCTGGTATGTTTTCCGTATTAGATGGATAAAATGAAAACTTTGATGAAATTATTGTTGTACTAAATAACTTGAATATATTGTATTAATTTTCCGAATTTCAATTTAAAAGACGAACACCGCGAAAAATTAAGTTAAGTATGTATTAAGCAGATTTTTAATACATTTTTGAGTATAATGATTGCAGGAAGTTCCTAAAACAAAAGTAAATATTATAATATAAAATACGATTCGCTGTGCACAAAAATAAAAATAAATTAACAAAAATAATGAAAACTACATAATAAAAAAAACAATTTATGATTAAAAAACAGATAAGCCGCAACAGCTTTAAGCTTTGCAATAATAAAGGACGCATTCACACACCAAAAAAAAAACACCTAGGGAATAAGCATAGAACGCAAAAACATTAAAAGGATCAAAGTAAATATACAATGCACGGATATAAGGAGTAAAAGGAAATTTAAAATGTTACATCGATAAATTTTCTATTTTTTATGCAACAAATTATGAACGATTTACTCGTGTCGTCGCCTATACAAGCAAAACGGTATCATCATTCATCTGATGGTATACCGTAACGTTGTTGTTCCAATGTCTCAGCTATGTCTAGCTTTCTAAAGTTTTCATCATCATCATCATCAGCCAATAGACGTCCAAAGTTTTAATACAACAAAATTCGCTTTGGTTATAAATATTCACAGGTATTTAAAAGAAAAAATAATTTACAGAAAATGTGGTATTATTCTGAGATTTATGGATAACGATTCATGACAAGATATCGCGATGGAGAAATAATGATTCATGGATTATTATAGTAAACATTTTTTGTATATTAGAAATAGTACTTACATATGCCGTTGAGGGGCGGCGCAAAGCGCCCGCCCCCGGTTGAACGCAGGCCCACACGTGGCGCCTTCTCCTTGCTGTGGCCAATACGCAAATAACCACCACGGATCACTTCACAGCGGAAGTGCGTTTTCACAGCCAGCTTGACGTGGCTCGTGGGTCACAATCAATAACACCTGCAAAAGATGCATTTGTTATCACAAAAGCAATACGAGAGGTTTGCTTAATAAATTTGTTAAAAAATTCAATTAAGATTTTTTGTTTAGACGAGCCTTTATGAAGCCTAATATTTTTTATCATATATAATTGCAAGTATATTTAAAAAAAAAAAACTATTTCACATCATTTTTCATTTAGTTTTGGGCGTGATAAAATATGTTAAATTTTTTAGTTTCTACTATATTTATATTAATCTAAAAGAAAATTTTAATATTCATAACTAGACGTTACACTTGGTAGAAACAGACACAAATAAAAGAAAAGCCGAATAAATAAGTATGATTTAGTAAAAATTGTCTACTTTATAAATGATTTAAAAATAATTAAAAAAATTTAATACATTTATTTCATTTCC
Source organism: Ornithoptera priamus (assembly GCA_029034505.1). Lineage (NCBI taxonomy): Eukaryota > Metazoa > Arthropoda > Insecta > Lepidoptera > Papilionidae > Ornithoptera > Ornithoptera priamus. The sequence goes on along the minus strand of JARDWD010000061.1, from coordinate 385,906 downwards.
TATAAGGCATTTTCTAAACTTGGTACTAACTGATTATAATAACTCTTAAGTTACAGGCTCCTACTATATGTACTAACATTTTTTAAGATTTCTACCATGGTTATTAACAAAATAAACTAGTGAAAATAAATTTTTCATATTTCTTATTTAAATGCATGGTTAAAAAAATATAAATGCCCGAAAATTAGTTTCATGTTGTAGATGAAAATACAATATTTTTACTGTTTATTTTGCAGTAACATTTCTTATAATATACAAACGTTGAAAAAATATGAAACACTATTAAGTAATTAGAGAAATGGAGTTATGGAAACTTTACTGGAACAACTCGATCAACCACGGCAATGGACTTATTATCACACTTAACTTAGACATTTCCATTTTTAACTTTAATTTAAAATCTACCAAACAGTTTCGAAAATTATTTAATACAAATAGAAAGACGGATATGGAACACGTAGAAGCTTTTAAAGAATCTAACACTAGTAGAGATGTAATAAACTAATATTATAATATTAACTTTACCACATTGTTGTCACAAATTATTACAACAAAACTGTTCACATTTTTTTAATGAAGTCCGTTCTATATTCGAAATAAAAATTTTATAAGATTTTTTAAAAATAATACAACGATAAATGATAATATAAGAAAACTTGGCTAAATGCAAATAAACATATTTATTAGGAACTTTAAATAAAATTATTCACTTTACAAAATAGTATGGAAAATGTAAAATTAATGCCGACCTTTATTGTATCTGTCGCGGTTGTAGAGTAGGAGCTTTAAGCGCGCGGAAGGCAGCTGCCCTCAGTGAGTAGTGATTTACGACTGAAGCTCGGGGGGGTAATGCTAGGGCGGACGGGTGGAGCGAACCTACGTAACCTAGGTAATCTGTATTAATTCCAAAATGTTCACAGTGCTCGCAATCGAGCGACTTTTAAACCTAACTTATAACTACTAGAGTATTTTTTTGTTCTGCAACAATACAATGCAATTTAAAAGTAGATTTTAAATAAAGTATTAACCGTGCCACATATGTAACAGTGATCGGCACGCTCGATACCAAGTTTAAATTTTTAAACTGTATCAGGAAAAACTTTTTTTTACAAAAAATCAATTATTTATTCATAATGAAAATGCTTTAATGAACTTGTTTAATTACGATTGATGTACAATAACTTAATAATGGTACAGAGCCGCAAAAGTCTTCATAAATGACATTTAGTGTCGTTAAGTAGAGCTAATATTAAAAATAATATATATAAACATACAAATATCGGTGTTAGTATGAATAATGAAAAATTACTTTAGATTAGATATCACGCTCATAAACGCTCTCACAACTTAGTAATAACAAGATAGTAATCTTTTTGTTTTTAAAAATTAACCCAAATAAGTTAAAAACAGGTAAAAGTGTTTAAATTCTAGTGAAATTATACTAAAGAGGAGCTTAGATCCTGTTTTAATTTTTCCTTAACCTTTTTTCATTAACCGTATTTACAAAGCAAACAGAAGTTATGTCTAAAATGTGCGAACATTAAATTACAAATTTTCTATGTAATGTATGTAAGTTTATCAATCCGAATCATTTAAACAATTGCATATTATCATTATTATGTTATATCAGTTTCCTAAATACAGAGAATAATTTCATGTGCACCTATACGTAATAACGAAAACCACATAAACCATTCCGAATTATTGATGAGAAATTTAACAAAACATCGTGTTTTTATACTTACTGCCGTTGAGAGTAATATAATGTAAATGATAAAAATATATGAATGTAAAATAATATCAAATAAATATTAACGTCGTTTTTATGTACCCTCAATCAAAAAATTAATTGTTTATTGTATACTTCAAAAAATATTTCAAACGATGCGGTGAGCAAGACATTTGTTTGTCAAATGTCACCCATCGCATAAAATTTTCAAAATTTCATCACGTTGAGCGAATCTTAATAAATGAGACGATGACCACTTGCCAAGTGATTCAAAAGATGAAATCAACTAATAATCTATAAAATTATCCTAAGTAGTCTTCTCTAAAGAATGAGTTTAATAAAAAGGCCGTCCTGATCTATATTTTAGTGAATAATTATTTGTAATATCGGAATTTATTACACTATAGATGAGCCTGAGAAAGTCTCGTCGCACGTATTTCTTAGTGGGTCACATTGATAATAGAGTAATTTCCGATTCGTTGGATGGGCAACATCCGTAACATTACGTCTAAGGGCGTATTTCCAGTAATTATAGATCCATTTGTGGTTCCATTACTGTCGACAATAGGAATGTCATCCATGCTCATATATAGCACGTACTTCACGCTAAATCAGTAACACGATCTTCGTGAACAGGCTATATCCGATCCATTTAGAAACAGACTGACACATAAAAATTAAACATGTTGTTCTGCAAAATACTTTTTAAAATTACTTTAAAATTGATAAAGAAGAGAGTGACATTAATATTATTTATATATAGTATATTCTTAAATTTCCATTAAAATGTTATCCAAAAAATACAGAATACAACTTTTCGAAATAAAAACGAAATTAGTGTGCATGACTTTTAGAAGATAGATGTGTTGGTAAGGACACTTGCAATTTTTTTTTTAAATTTCCGCAAATTTTGGAAATAACACAATCGATCGTGTATGTCCTATGAAACGAATTAATGAAAAAGAAGAGGAAAGAAGTACAGAAGATAGGTCACTAAAAACCGTAAAAAAATCCACCTATCTTGAAATGTAAAAACCAGCGGTCATCAAATCAACGTGATCGCGTACCCACCAAAATTCTGTCGGTAAGCAGAAAATGTTAAACGCCTCAATTTTGTTTAAGAGAAACTATAGTCAATGTGTCGTTAAATGAAGACCAGGAACTTCGAGTATACCTACGAAACCAGAGCATTGTTTTAATTAAAATATTAAAAAAGAGTCATTGTTGAGGTTTGAGGAAACTATTACCGCCTAAGTAAGTTCCAACAAATGTAATTGTGTTCCCATAATAGTGCAGAAGCAAGCTTCGGTACATGGAGTATACTACATTAAGAATAAAAATTATCCTTCATCACTTATGGTGCGGCTTGAGGACCGTTATCAATCCTGAAGATGATGCAAACAGTAACGCTGTTATATATTAAAAGACTCCCTTCTCTCTTACAAAAATAAACTTTTTATCAAATAATTTTAACACATGATGATGATGATGTTACAACACGAAAATTCGAACAAATCAAATTCTCCAAATGTCCTCTGACTTCAATAATATAAGGAAATTTTGGAATCCACACATAGCTAGCGTGATGGATATATAGTCTTGACTCTCGTTTTCTGAATGGTGGCTATATGTCCCAATTTGCGAAAATTAGGTGGTATGTATGAAATTAGGTGTATTATATGAAATCACGAAATGTAATATTCGAAATTTTAAATGACATAGGGCCAACTGTTTTTGTTGATACACGAAGGGAGGTCAAAAAGTTCGCGGAATGGAGGGATTGGTGGGGGTTGGTTTACTCGTCCAGAGAGTCACTTGTTAAGCATCTCGATAAGAATATATATACCAAGTTTCAACCAAATCGGGTCATTAACTTTTGTGTTATCGACCTACAAACAAGTAAACCGGAAAGAAGTCAACAAGTATGTAGAAAATTGCGCACTGTGCCGTTATTAAGTTCCTCACCAAGCAAGGGAAATCCGCTCAGACGATTTTTCAAAAGCTGTTAGCAGTTTACGCGGACCTGCCCCTGGTAAAACCGTGGTTTACAAGTGACATGGTCTTTTCAAACAAGGAGAGTGTCTATTGAAGATAACCACCGCTCCGGAAGTCAACTGAGACCACCACACCGGAAATCGTCCCAAAAGTAGAAAAACCTGTATTGGAAGATACCCGGCTAAAGAAGAAGAATGTCAAAATGGGCCGGATTTTAAACCTTTTTTTTTCGATGATATAAACAAATTATTAGAGAGATTCGAAAAATGTATTAAGGTTAAGGGAGAATATATTTGAAAGAAAAAACAGTTCCATGTTTAATTTCAACACCCTTCCCCTTCATTCCGCGAACTTATTGACCTTCCTTCGTACAATTAAATAAATAACAAAAGTTGTACCTCTCATAGTGACAGAGCATTAACTTCTTTATTTCTTTATTAACTTCTTTCTTTATTGTAGGGACAGAACATTAACGTGTCATACAAACCGATTGATTAATAGGGACCGAGGATAATTTTTAGAGCACTAATATTTCTTTAATGACTAACTACTAAACTACCACTTTAAACATGTTTGCATATTACAGCTGCATGTAGTTAATTTTGTGCCAAGAAAAAAAAACCAGTAAAGTATTCAAAGTTTAGTAAATTAAAAACATTCAAAAATCAGTACTAAGCGCATTATTGCACTAATGAACTTGCAAAAAGTAATATAATACTTAAATAACGTATTTTAATACTGACTACAGATGCCTATCGAAAATGTCATACATAGTATAAAATGTACACAACGTAGCAAAGTAACTACTAGGCAATCAATTGTCTGCCACTTTCTGTATCCGGTAATCTATTCGAGCGATTTGTCGGCGCATAGGGAACTTCCTTGCTTTATTTCTTCGCTGTTATAGTATTCGTTCATATGTTTATTTTACTTACATCTTTACTTAATCATAAAGGAGTGCCTCCCGGCTATTATAACAAAAACACTGGTTACATAGTACGAAATAAAGATAACAATCATGTGCAAGTATCTACTAGTTGGTAGGCAGGTATCACAGCAGCTCCTATTTATGCTCCCAAATACTATTTTGCAAACATTTCTGGTTACCGGTTTGAAAGCGCTGTAGCTAGTGTAATTACTGGGGTAATGAGACAACACCTTATCTCTAGACAACGAGCATGTGTTTTTTTTTATTACGAGTAAAGAGTAAGACCCCCGCCGTATTGGCAATGCGACATCGCTTAGGTGTGGAAGGTAAGAACGGCGAATCATATTGCCGATACTCCTCCCCTTCTATGACTTGCAAAGGACAGTGCAATCATCGAGTTTTACACCATACCCCTGATCTTGCAGCCTACCAGCATACGTCTGGGATGAGCTCATTGAGCTCACCAGGAGTGGCCTCCTCCCGCTGTCCTTATTCGTCGTGACTTCAATTAGACTCTTAGCTTTCAGGCAAGTAGGAAGTAGTCTATGGAGCGGTGCCACACCCCAGACTGGTTCCTGCTTTGTAGTGGTGGTGGAGCTCATTAGTCGTGACAGTCGACTTCTGGGTGACGGATTCCAGAAGATCCGTTGCCCAGATGACGGATAAGAGGTCGAGAGGAGGACACGCTGTATATTATTTCGGCCTCTATAGAGGTGAAAAGGAGGGAACTCTCTCCCCGAGATGAAACTGCGCAGAGCAGCAGGCGCTGGCGGGGTCTCGGATGTATGCGAAAGCGCCGCCGTAAAGTGGCGATGGTGGAACATCGTGGGGGTTTTAGTCGGTGCAAGTCCGACAATCACTCTGCGCCCGCGCGGGTAGGTATGCGAAAGCTTTATTCCCGCATAAAATACAAAAAGAAAAGGTGGGCTGGCACCAACCTAGACAGTCTTCGGAAACAGTGGCTTACCACCACTATAATAAATATGTATAATAATTGTTGTGTATAGTGCAAACTGTTGGAGTTTGCATATATTCATATGTAAAGAAATTACATAAGCTCTTCGGTAGTTACGGCGTAGCACACGCTGTGTCAGGTGCACGTGCAAATTTCATCGCACTGTCGAATGAAAACAACCTAAACATACGAGTATAAAATGTTTTAACCACAGCGTTAGTATTGCTCTTATTATTATTCCATTTACTCGCAAGACTTGCGACCAACGTGTTTACTACGTTACATTATGAAATTCGAAGTCGAAGTTAAAACAGTTTTATTTACATGTTCTCATAATTCAACTCAATAAAGGGAACAGATTCTTCTTTGTTTATCTTTGTCAACTATCGCGTAAGGTTACACAGTGGAAACGATAGGCCACAAAAGTTCTTAACCTATATGGATAACTATACTCATGAATCTCTTAAAACAAGTCTGTGTAAAAGAATTGTGATAATTAACATGGATTTTGCTTACTATTCGATTAATTTAATATTGAAACTGACAAAGAACAAACGAATATATAACAGAAATTAAACAAATTAATTAAAACAAGGTTATCACTGCTTGAACACATTTTGATAATTAATATTTTATTAATGCTTTTCATAAATATTCAAAACTAGCTACAATGATATAATCAATAATTATTATATACCGGTCTCTTCGTACTGTTTCCCTTCTACTTGATATACACTAAGCATGTTATCACTTGAGAGCTTTCATCTCCCTCTCGTCTAACAAAGTTATCCCGTATATACTATTCAGGGTTTAAGCCGAGTGGCCCACCGCATTGACAACTCTGTGGTATTAAATACTATTTTCGATCGAGGGCGAATCATTATCATGCTCAAAAATAATTTCCTGTGAAATGTTAATATCGTTAATAACGGCGCTACCATTTCTAGCCAAAATCTAAGTTACATATCGTGGTCTCAATCATAATAACGTGAAGTTACATACTTGTGGTGATAAAATTATCTCCCCTTACTATGGCTGATCCTCCTCCATGTCTCTTTTTCAATAAAGTTGCATATTTCTCTACGGAGGTTTTCCAATCTTTAAGCCTTATATCATCTTTAGGTAAAATCTGGACCCATGTATGAATAGACTTTGCTCTAAAATTTCTCCCATTTCTTAATTGTGAGCGATGTTGACTAACGCTTTTTAATGACACGAGGCTAAGGAGGGGTTCCGGCCGATTTCAGTTTCCTTATCACATATTTTGTACTTCTTGTTCAACTGTAGCTTCATTCGTAAACAGAAGAAGTTTTCTGACCACGCTTGTAACGAATAATCGGTCACCCAGGGCTACTATTATCTGTTTACATCTGTGTTTCGCTAATCTTGTAAACTGTCCAGATTTACTAGTCGTGGAATTCTGTTGCCATAGATCGTTTATGTAGATACCACTGCAGCTCCTTTTTCTGCTGTCTAACAGTAGCGTGCAATCATCACTGTGTTCTGGACTCAAGCGCGGTGTAGTGTAATTATAGAGTAATGAGACTCAACATCTTATGTCTCAGGCGACGAGTGCAATATGGTGCAGTATATACCATTCTAACTAGCACCTCGTTGTTATGGGCGTATCACTTTCCAACAGGTGAACGTCGCGCTCGTCTCGTCGCTTAGATAAAAAAAAGACTATCTCATGACTACTCGACGTACGACAGATTTTGATCCCCGCAGCTCTTGCACCTTTAGCTACATTGGGATCTGTATTAATCGCAGTATATTAACATTAACAATTCACTACTAAAACGGTTATCAAAGGAAAAATTTAACAAAGCTTTAATTCAGAAGTTGACCATTTTTCCGCAGTGTTAATTACATAATTTTTTTTATTAATTTGCAAATTTGCAAATGTTTCCTGCAGTACGCGTGATAATTACAGGGGAAGAAATTAGGCCCGTTCTTAATTTCTGTTAAAGTAAATATGACAGGAATTCCTCTAGGTCTCCTAAATCACATCTATTGATACAGTTTAGCTATAACTCGATTTGTAAATTACAGAAACTTTTCTACAACACGATAAAAAAGTGAATACACAAAATACCGCAAAAAGTAGGGTTCAAGTTTTTCAAATTAAAACACAGGAAGACAGGCACATAACCACCATGTCTTAATGGTACCATTTAAATAGAGTAGAAAAGGTTAAATAAATGAGTCATTTTGTCATCAGCGATGTAAGGGACAATGATGATATTGAAACGGGAATACAGTGCGTTGGCAATAATATACAGATGTAAAGGTGACCCTGTTTAAAGCGTTCCGTCAGTCCTTTTGAGTGCTCTGTGAGTGAATTATACGCATCGTGCCTTCATCGCCCCGCGTTCAATTTACATATTCAGGATATTGTTTGCCAAGGCGCTGCATCGCATAGGGAATGTTTGTGAGGGCACGACTGGATAGGTTCTACGCAGTCATACGCATAAAAGCGGCTTCCATGATGACCTTCGAGATAGAGCTATCAGCATCTTCATGATGACTGGTACCAGATTCGATAACCCAATAAAAAAGTTCTGAGTAATTATTATTTAATGTAATTAGCTATCATAATGTGTATGTGTGTATATTGAAATTAAAAGAATTTATGAATTTAACTAAAATTACTATAGTGTTAAGCATTATACTGATACAAACTCTAACTAACCTAATATGCACTCATAGTTTTAGATAAAGATTTATGCGTTTATTTAAAAATCTTTGTATTTCTACAATTAAAGCAAGGTTTGTCGTCTCTACAATATACTATTGTGGAAAGTATTTATTTTCATATCCACAGCCTGAAAACAAAAGTGCTATATAGAAGTAAGAGGAGACTCCTCGTAAGCAATCTGTGTCAAGCCACGACTTGTTAAAGTATAACTTCTGCATCTCCAAAACAATAATTTTAAAGTCCTCAGTGTATCTAGTAAAAATAAAAAACATTGCCTTAATAAATCTTAAGCTGTTTAAGAAAAATGTTTGTGGTATGTTTTGTGATGGTTCCTCCTTTTTTTTATAGTAGGTCTTATGAGACATCATTTCACAGAGATGGTGTTTTAGGAAATCATCTAGGGTATTATAACAGGGACCTGTATATAGTATTCCACTGTTGTATCTTTAACAAATTTTTGGAGCATTTTCCATGGTGTTACTGTTTAAGAAAGCATTATTTTCAGTTAAAATATAAATAATATTAAATAAGTTTTATTTTAGATCAAGAAGTGCAACACCAATATTTTGCTATTGTTTTCAACTTCAAGATTATAAGTTTTTTGCTGTCTGCAACAGAGGAGTAATGAACTGCTCCAGTAATGCATACATTACTTTATAGCCAGTACTTTACAGCCATAGCTTTACCATACATAATAGTAAAAAATTTATCTGATATTTTCAATCAATTGCCTTTCCAATCAGAAATCATCTTGAAATTATTAGTGTAATAAATACTGTTTTTCTTCAACCATAGCACTGGTGGTAGATCTTTTTTGCTGGAGACTATCTAGGTAGGTACCATGGCAACATCTAGTTTTGCTGCTGAACAATGGTTTGCAACATTACTGTGTTCTGGTTTGAAAGCCATTGTAGCTCATGTAATACTAGGGTAATGAAAATCAACATCTTATATCTCAGGTGACGAGAAACAATGTGGTGACCTCTGTAACATCGTCACCAGTGCCACATTGTTATGGGTAGGCATTTCACTTACACTCTCTACAACAGGTAACCATTCTCCATGTCTCCTCGCTTAATTGTATAAAAAAATTCTTTTAAGAAGTGTTATAGGCAAAACAATAAACTTTAATCTGATATTGAAACTACTAACAGGTATCAATCTACAAAGACTGTCTGACTACACAACAGCATAGTTCAATTAGGCCGCTAAGCAATAATATGCAACCATTAAACTCTTCTGTTATGAAAGTAGATGTGCAAAAATCTTGCATAAAGAATTTAATTTTTTTTCATTAAACTAAATTTTATCACTTTCATTAATTATTATGAAGTCTACTTTATGACTTTACAGCACCTATGTTTCAAAATGTGTCAATATTCTGGACAATTCCAAACTTTGTATTATATTTGTTGAACAACAAATCTTTGCAAAAGAAGCCTGGTTCCAACCAATGATGATAAGCAAAGATTAAAAAAAATGCTTAACAGCAGCCTTATTTCAATAGGAAAGAAAGTTGAGAATAACCACTGGCTTAGGCTCATTATTAATAAAATGAAATAAAAAATCAAGCATAACACTAGGAGTCTTCAAGACAGTGAACTCATTCCATTTGGATTGAACTACAGTAAACAATAATTATAAATAGATACTTTGTGATAATTATGATATCAGGACCTCTGCCACCCCGGTTTCTTCTTGACAATAATCAACATAATTGTATAGATGTGACAAAATCTTTAAAAGTGAGTAATATTTTGTCATATTTAATTAAAACAACAATTTTGAAAAGTATTTAAAATTATAATAAATGATATTAATGTATTATTAATGCTTACATTATTAATTATATTTTGCTATTTTACTTTTTCGGAAAGTGATAAGGCGAGAATGTTATACACCGATCTCCATTGTGCCCAATGAAAAATTTCGTATCAACTATTTGCATTCGTTTATGTCTTTTAATGCTTTTATAGACCACTATGAAAGCAAGGAGATTTTTTCTATACCACTTAGGTGGCAAACAAGCATGTGATCTGCCTGATGTTGAGCGGTAACCGCAGCCTATGGTTCTTCTTTGTCATAATCACATGACTGAGAGATGTGACTATGGTGCGTTGCCCTGGCTACCATTTCTTTCCAGACATTTCTGTCTTGCGCTATTTGGAACAGCTACTAGAATAGCCAATTAGCCTATACTATGATGTAGGATATAAAAAAAATTTGTAAAATGCAAATTCAAATTTTGTAAATGTTATTAAACATAATATTGTTTATACAAGAGCATGGTTTTTTCTTTAAACCCATCAACAGATTTTTAAAGTTCTACACATAATAGATACATGTAGTAACTATGTATCATAAAATAGTTTAGTTAATATAATTTTTAGGGTCGTCTCCTCACATAGCTTTGTGACCATTTGTTTCTTTTGTATGTTTATTTGGTTACTAAAAAATACATTGTTGTATATTATTTCATATTTTCTCTTAAAAATAAATAATATATATAATTATTAATATTTTAATCAATTATAAACATTTCCATTTAGTAACTAACCAAAATCTAATAGTTGAATAAGCACACATGGAATTTATTACATTAATTTTCTATTTAGTATAAAATGTTAAAAAAGCTTATAAAGAAAAATCTTACCATAATCAAATGTATAATAAATATTCGCACCGAATTACAAAATCACGAAAGGCACAACCTAATGCCATCAAAGTTTATCGATTTTGTCGCGATGTCGAAGATTATTCTTATTTCTTAATAATAGTGCTCAAAAGTCCAAAAACACTGAAATTAGTCTAAATACATTTACCAAAATTCAACAATACTGAAAATTAAAGTCTATACCTAGTTATATTATGTAGTTGGTACCATGCACGTAGCAGTAAAATATGGAGGATGCAAATCTGAAATTCTCTAAAAACTCGTCTAAACGAAAAATATTAATTGCTTTTTGTACCAACATTATCTTATAACATTTTTAAGAGAAATAGGACGCTTTTTAGTGATGAACTTAATGATACTTGAAAGAAATATAGCAAATTTCTATTCGATCGACCGCCCTATGGTGATGTTGATATAGCTTTAATATATACTCACCGAACTGAAGAATAACATATTATATATAAAAAATAAAAAGTAATGAACAAAGAACTAAACTATGAAAGTTTATTATAGTTTTTTCAACGAATTTAGTTAGGTTTCACGAATTTTTCCACAAAACAATAACACTACGCGAAACCACTATCGCACCACCACTCTGAAGTTGTTGACAACCAAATCAATACCACCAACATACTATAAACTAAAATAAGTCATTTATGCATTTAATACTAGTAAACCAAGTTGAAATATATAATACATACACAAAAAGTCACAAAATTTATCGATAATATTAAGATATACGCCTTTATCCGTATTATTAAATTCTCAACCGCGAGTAAGATACGCGCATGTCGCCCGAGTATTGATTTTTTATCGCAATATTAACAAAATTTGTTGACAGTCTTGCCCTTTTATGTTTTTAAGGTTTTAATGAATTGCTTAATATATTAAGTATTAAATGTAACTACTTTCTGTAAATGAAATTGTTAGATTTTTCAAAACGATGTTAAGAGAAAATTATAAGAATTTAAGTTAGGTAATGTAATTTAAAAACCAAAAAAATACGAAAACTTTTTCATAATTATCGTCACTATATATTTCTTAAAATATCGTATACACCTTTTAAAAAGTTGAAGACAGGATAGAAAAACTATAAAATAAAATTTTTAACAGGGTAACTCTGACAAATCAAGTATAACTATTGAAAATTATTCTATCTCCTGGTTTCGTTAGACCTGGAGCTAATAAGAATAAGACTAACATTATCGCTACTTGTCATAGAAAGCACTTAAAAGAGTTTTCAGATCCGTTGATTTGGAACGTAGAGCAGCCAGGGTGGGAAACGGTGAGACATTTCTCGTGGGCCCGATGGAGGTATTTAGATGCAGTGAAGATGTAAATAACGGAAGGTTTAAGTCATATAGGTGTTAACAATAATAGTTTCACCCTATCGAAACAGAGTAAAACAATACATTTATAGCTATAACTTTTACTCATATAAAAGTGCTGCCTTTCCTAAGAAACATGTATAGAAATTTGAACATCAGAGAATAATAAACGCGGAAGAAAATAACGCCTGACGTTATTTAACATAATTTAAACTTCATATGTAAAAGCATACACATAGAACATATATAAAATGTATTTTATTGGTGGTAGGTCTCCGTTGCCGGGGGCCGTTTAGGTAGGTAGTACCGCATCGCCTATTTCTGCCAGCAAACAGTAGTGTGCAAACATTACTGTATTCCGATTTAAAAAGGGTAGCAGCTAGTGTAATTACCGGAGTAATGTAATTCAACATCTTATGCTTCAAGCGAGAAGCGCAATATGGTGCAGTATATTAATGTAACAAGCGCTACATTGTTATGGACAGGCATGTATTACTTGTCACCAAATGAACGTCCGGCTGGTCTCGGTGCTTCTTTGAATAATAAAAAAAAGTTTATGAAAAACTGATCACGGTATTTATTTTTAGTTATATGAAGTTGATGTTGTTACGAAAAAAAAGACTTGATGTTATGTATACAAATAGTTTACGAATGAAGCAAAACTGATGGAATATTAATAAATATTTAAATTGATTTCATCCGTATTTTTATAAACTGTTGTCAAAAATATAGAATTTTACTATTGCTATTTTAATAACTAGCGTGAAATAACCATACAGATTCGCTGTATTATGTTAAGGAAAATTAAAAGCAACATCGTCCTTTTTATTTTATTAATTTCTATAATATTTACTTATATATCAACATTTGTTTAGGTTGGCTAATTTAATATTGATTTTAGTTCATACCCTGGCAATCTTATAAAAATATTTCTTCAGAATCTAAAGACTGACATTTAAAGTAGAAGTCGGTCGAATAATGTTATTGGAAAATGGAGAAAATAAGTTATAGTGGTTTATGACTAATTAATATAACTAATACTGTATGATGAAATCTATAAAAATAGTAAAGAAAACACTCGCAATGGCAATTTTATTATGTGCACTTTGGTTATTATTTATTTGGAACAATATAGGAATAATAAGGTAAATACTTCAAAATAATGGACAAAAAAAATATATAAAACCTTGTAATTATATAAATTATTTTTAGTTCAGAAACTTCCGTTTATGAATCAATAAACACTGTTAAATACAAATAAACACATAAATCTTTTCACACCCCTAACAGTTTTTTTTTTAAATATTGAATTTATTTTATTTAGTTTATTTTTAATTAAAATATGTATCCCTTGCATAGAGCACTAATTGTTCAGCTTACTGTAACCTGAAGGAACCATATCATTAATCTTTTTTATTTTATAATTATAACAATTGCTGTTAATTAAATATGTACTTAACATGAATATGTATTTAACAAAAATTTATGTATATAACTTCCTTTTTTGATTAATTGATTCAAAAGAAGGCATTAATTATTAAAGAGAAAAATCGCTTCTTATTATCTAACAAAAACAGTAGGGTGGTTAAGCAAAATCTGATAAATGATAATATTAAAAAAACATTTTATTTTTATTTATTAAACTATGTGTTAAGTTTGAACCATTTACGTTCGTCATTTTTATGTATTTGTAATTATTAAAAGTCTGCTTTTCAGTCTGGACAAACCTGATTCTAAGGGCATAGTACTGCCTGTTAAAAATAAATTGTGCTATGAAAATTATGCTGACTATCGACTTCATATCTCTAGTAACAGCAGCTTAAAAATGATTTACTATGTAACACCAACATATCCAAGACCTGAGCAAGTGCCCGAGTTAACAAGATTAGCCCATACTTTAATGCATGTACCTCGTATCCACTGGATTGTTGCAGATGATCAACCTATATGTTCTGAAGTAGTGTTAAATATTCTTAGGTAAAGAAATTATTTAAATAATGAGATTGGTACAAGTAGTTATAGATGTTTTGATATTTTTCATATAATTAATAATTTTATTATAGATTTACTTCAATGTGTTGCAGCCCCTAAAAGACCATTTCTATACATTCTTGACAATCTCTATAAATTAAAACTATTCCTCCGTATAGTTGGCTAGTTCTAGAATAAATTCAACTTGCCTATTGCCTTTATTGTGAGCTGTATTTAAAAGAGTAAAGCTACTGCCACTACCATGTTCAAGAATGTTATAAATCTTCATGTATATGCAAAAGGATAGAAATAATTTGATGATATTGGTGATTTTAAATAAAACATAATGAAAGTACTATTTTGCATTTGTTTATGTCTGTTACAGGCGAACAAATCTTCCATTCACTCATATATCTAGTCCAAAACCATTTTTGTATAAAAGTACTAATTTTCCTCGAGGTGTATCTAATCGCCGTGCTGCACTGACCTGGCTTCAAGAAAATGTTGCAGAAGGCATTTTATATTTTGGAGATGACGACAATACAGTTGACTTGGATTTATTTGAGGAAATAAGAAAAACTAAGAAAGTATCTATGTTTCCTGTTGGTCTTATTGGTGGATATGGAGTATCATCACCTGTCGTAAAAAATGGAAAGGTGCTTAAGTTTAATTTTTCAATTAATCCAAATTGGTAGTGATACCTTACACTATTGCTATAATAATTATTGTAATGTATATATTCATGTTTTACTGGTTATAATGGAAACTTGATTGAGCCGTAAGTCCCACAGTGAAGCTCCATTAGTTTCAGCAATAAAGATAATGAAATGTTAATGGAATAAAAGTATATATGGTAAAGCATGTATGGGATATATTATTTGTGATTCTATAGTTAACTATATCTAATAATTGATTTTCTTTTAATGTTTTTCAATAAATATAATGAATTTCAGGTTGCAGGATTCTTTGATTCATGGTCAGGCTCGAGAAAATTCCCAGTTGACATGGCAGGTTTTGCAGTGAATATTGAATATCTAAAACCATCTGCGAACATGCCATACATTGCTGGTCATGAAGAGGACAAGTTCTTGGTTAGTTTAGGTTTGAATATAGAAGATATTGAACCTCTTGCTAATAACTGTACAAAGATACTTGTTTGGCATACAAAAACAGCAAAGTATAAAAAACCTACTGTGAAGGTAAATCTCACACAATTAGATAATGAGCCTAAGTTACATAACTTTGTTAACCTTGTCAAGGAAATTTCAAGGCTAGGTATGGCAAATATAGAACCTAATAACGGTACAAAACCATATATTATTAGAGATCGGAAAAAATATGAAACTGTTAGCGGTCTACAGTAACTACTTTCGTGATTCATCTTAGTTAAGCTTTTCTCATGATAAATTAAAATTTACAAAAGGAAATAGTATAAAGTGAATTTTATAAATATAGAAAGACTCTTCTGATAAAAAAGACTGGGTTGCATTGGAATTCTATCTTCTAGAGTCTCAGTGGTGTCCTCAGTAAATAATTAGCTGACTTTTTAAAAAATGTATTTCAGCACTGCACTTAAATAGATCATAGTTCTCTATCATATAAAGATCTTAAGTCTCTTATGTTACTTTCCTAGCATTTAGGTTATGCACTGGTGCATTCTTAAGAATCACCAAAGAAATGCAATCTCTCCTTATACACTCTGAACAGTGTGATTTTCTTGGTAAGGAATCCCATCATAATCCTGACTTCCCTCAAAGCAGAATAACCTTTGAATCAACCACCCTGCTACACCGAAAAAAAAATTATACTAGTTGCACTGCTGAAAACCAGAGTTAAATCTGTGATGTCTCCTCTGAGCTATTCAGGGATTAAAACTAAATCAAACTTGGTAGGAAGTAAGATAAACTTTGGCCTAACAATTTTATAACCCATGTATTTTCTGAATTAATTCAAATTTATTAGATTATTTTAGTTTATGGCTTTTAATATATGGGGATTTACCACAGTTATATTTTACACTGTTAGTTGTATTAATTTTATAATTATTATAATTGTGTTGTGACATCTATATATCATTATACTATACTTTTTTAAGTTTATGTGTATGGTAAAAAAAAGTATTTTGAATATAATTTAAAAATGAATATAACCTTTATAAATGTTTAGAATTTTTAACACACAAGGAACATTTAAAATGAAAGAAATTTGAACAAATTAGTTTTATTCATTAACAAATAAAAAGCGAACAAAAATTTCCCGTGAAATAAAACAATATATATATTTGATGAGTAGAGCTTTCTTTATTTCTATTGTAGGATAAAATATAGATTTTTTTTTCATTCGATGTAGGGAGGAGATGAGCAAGACGTTTGCCTGATGTTAAATAAGATGCCCATCAGCAACAATCTAGCATAATCAGGATAATATATACTACACCATGTTATACTCATCACTCTGTGACATAAGATGTTACACATTGTTATCTCAGTAAATTCATCATAACACAATTATTACCCCTTTATAGGCTTACTATATTTTTTAATACCAGCTATAATCTCTATATAGCTATATAGGAGAAATCCGTAGATTCATTAACTCATTACGAGATCTACGAATCTATTCGACGTAAAGAATCAAAATTGGGTAGAGACATTGCTTCTGCCGTTTTGAGGCCAGCTAAAAATAGATTTTATAAAAATTTTCTCTATAGGGGGATTGGGTGTTACAGTCAGCAAAGCGGGCAGGGAACAGCTAACATTTTATAATAGGCTATAGCAAAAACTATTATTGCATAATAAAATATTGTCAATATTTTTATGCAATTATGGCTTAATTTTATTATTTTTATAAGTACAAGCATCATATTCCCTTTAAAAAAACACATTAAGCACACTGAATAATGCTTTATAAGTCTTAAGTTTCCACGATAAACTAAAATAACACCGATTTACCACATGATTGCGTCCAATAAAAATTATTTCCAATAGAAATTTTACTAAAATAGGTCATAGCATAATAGGTTCATAAACTGAATGTGTTAGTAATAAATATTAGTGGCATTGGTTACTAAGACAGTAAGATGCAATTGATAACCTTAATGTAGTACACATATTTTTTTTTGGGTATATATCCCCAAATTTATAAATTCAATTCTTTGTTTTGTTTGTAATACTTCATTATCTTAATTTAAATAGCCCTATTACACTCTCCTTTTAGTACAGGAGCACTGGTTTGTTTCCTTGTCCACGTGGGGAATTTGGACAGCAAGCCCTAATATTTATTACTAACCAAGAATATATGATACACATAGAAAACAGACTAAACAATAATAATATCCTTCTAGAGATGTTACTCTTGATTAGACCAATATTCAAGATTTTTAAATTTTATCTTGACGAAGAGTCATGCAACTGTTAATATTGAATATTTTATTGTACAATTTGGATTATACACAAGTATATAACTTCTTTTGTCCAAAAGCGAGTGTCCATGAGTTGAAATGATGTTATAACTTCTTTATTATTACACCCTACTATTTAGACAGGTACAATTTTTAATTATGTTTGTGTAGCTAATTCTCTTAAGATTATATAATTTATTTGTCAACTGTTATCTTTAACCTTGTATATGTTTTAATATTGTTTCAGTAAATTTAACAGTTAAAATTAGAATATATTTTAGCATCTGTAGACATTGTTATTTACATCTCAAAAATAATAACATTACTGTTTATCTTATAAATGTTAATGCATGAATATTGAAGTAAGATAAACCTTATATGGACATAGTTATCGAAAACTAGAATAGGAACACAAGTGATGAGAGTCATAATATTTTGTGCCTGTTGTCTGTTATAATTGCGTTACTGAATTGTAACTCGATATAAATTAAAAAAATTAAATATGAGAAGTATGCAACTATCTATAGTGTTAGAGATATGAGTGTATTTAAACACTAAAGCTAAATCGGTCATCTTTAAATTTATAATACTGTTTATGTTTCAATAAAATCTTTATTTGTAAGTTGAATTATGCTTTAAATGTATAATATTTTATTTTCCAAAGACAATGAGGTTGTCATATATGTACATAACATATATATTTACATAAAGCCTATAAAGAAAATTATTTATATGTAACATGTAATTATGAATTAAAAAATACCTATATATAGGTAAACACAGTTAAATTATAACGTGAATTGTTTTTATTGATATTTTCAATACAAAATTTTAAATAATATTCATAAGCAAAATTAATTTAATCAAACCTTGTACTTACATGTTTACTTTTAATAACTTGATTTTGATAATTTGTGATGTGATTTTTATAATTGTTTTTATTCAACACAACCGTTTCGCTAGTCAGAATGTCAAACAATAAACATATGCTTAATGAATATCTTTTTTTTTTGAAGCAGTGCTAATCAAGCTTACTTCGCCTACAGTCTACTGTTGCTTTTAACTGGCACCTGTAGGTCACAGTTAAAAGCACTACAATGAACTGAATGGAACGCCTGTTCCTGCCGCCGAATCATAGTGTGCAAACATTACTGTGTTCCGGTTTGAAGGGCGTTTTAGCTTGTGAAATTAATTGGGGAACGAAACTTAACATCTTATCTTAATACTACAAATATAATGTGGTGTAGAGTATATCATAACTAGCACCACATGAACATAGACAGGCGAATAACTTAATAACAGGTAAACATTCTACTCATCTCGATGTTTAAAAAGGCGAAATAAAGCGTTTATCTATAAAGTTAAATCCAATATGAGTTTATTTCCATTAAAGCATATTTGAGGAATCCCTTCACTATATATCTTAAAGTGTAAAACGTCGGACAACCTCCACCTGACATATACTGTGGGCGGTTAGAATAAATGTTGTTAATTCTACGGCATATTTTACATGGCTAGAATTTCTAAAATAAACGCAGAATTATTTTAAACATTTTATTCATCAGCATTGGGGAGTAAAAGGAGATCAGAGAGGTGAGTAAGCGAAAATCACCACATATTAACGTTAAATCTACTTGTTCCGGCTTAGAGATGTCGGCGGTTCCTTCTACAATATTGACGGGGTATTAGCAAGCTAATGACGGCGATTCGCTCTGCTCGATCATGGGTCAGAAGAATCAACAATGGCTTTAGAATCTAAACAATTCTAGAAATTGTTGAGGAGGAAACCAACGGAGGCCATTCTTAATATATATGACATGAGATGTATCCATTAAATGACTAATAAGAGATGATTCTTTCGTTAATCTTATAATCCGTTATTGATGAATATTGATTCACTATATTGACAGTTAATTCTAAATCTAATTATAATATTATCTAATCGCATATACCTCAACATCTGTTTTGATACCGTTTTTTTAAATACCATCACATATCATTATAGTTTAAATCCAATCTGTTGAGATATGTCTGATTATAAGTGTTCCAAATATCTTTGATAAACATCTATAAAAATAGTTCATGTAATAAACAATAGTAGTATGTAATAGTATAAGTAATGAAAAATAGTTCTTATTCTAGAATATAAGACATTTTGTGCGTTAAGTTTGACTTGCATGAAATGATTTCATCTATTATATAATCTAGAAACGACATTTCTCAATAATATAATAAACCTTATGTAGTATTCAATTCAGAATTAACTACGCAGTGGTAAATAAGTTTACAGAGAAGTATTCTTTTTATTTGATTTCCTTTTTTTTATCACGGTGATCTACCTTACTTAGGTACTTTATTAAGGTTTGCTTTGTATGCTGGCAGTTCGACATCGTCCCAATGAAGTGTTACTTTATCAAAGAATCTGAAAAACACATTATTTCTGAAGTTATTTTGATATAGTTGTAAAAGATAAAATCGAAGTGCATACTGCACTTTTAGAAATTCGAAACAATAATAAATGAAAGCGTATAAACATAAAAGTAAACTAACATAAACAAATATAAATCAAAATGTTTTAAAGAGTGTTTTCTAAACTATAAATTTTTCATGTAAAAGCAAGCCCTTAGAAGTTTACATTTTAAATTTTTGTGGGGAATACCATATTGTTATATATAATACAATTCATAATATAAAAATTTTAATGCGTGCAGCAAGCATAATCTAGAATAAAAAAATGCATTGCAAAATAGACGTAACGACATACCTTGAAAAAATGTACGCCGTATTTTGAAGTATGGATCTCTTGGGTATGCAAGTTGTAGCTTTAGGATGTTATAGGCAAGGAAAATGATGTATTTACCTGATCTGGACTTCACGTAGGACCATTTTTTCATGTTGAGAGAGACCATTTTCCATTATATCAAGTGTGTCAACCATTTGGTTTGTATTAAAAAAACCACATACATTTACGTCGATGCCGGGCTGATTTAATGTGAACCACGTTGCGATGCGTGCCAATTCTACCTTGCGCTTCTATCCGACAAGAAATAGTGATGAATATATAACAAAACCCGCATATGAAAACTACAATATTGATTGTAAATTAAAGTTTTAGTTTACCTGGCAATATTCGGAAGCACGTCTGCAAATAGCTTTAATATCATCGCTAGCCGGGTGCCATGGCTGCGGACCTTTATTTGATAGCAGACCCATGCCAGTGGCAGCCGCATTGATTACACCCACACCTTTACTCTGGGAAAATGTATAGTAATAATATATTAGAAAAATTTAATTAAATATGTTTTCGTCTCATCTTTTTACCGTAGCCATAATCTATTAAATAATTTAAAACAGATGTTCCAATAAAATGTTTTAACAGTACTAATTAAAAATATGTATAGTTCTCACTTTGAAATAACTTGTATAATTTTGCAAGCGATTGTCAAACAGCGTTGATTTAGCATAGGAGAGTATGGATGAGATTTTGACATCAGATTCTTCGACGATTTCTTGTATTAAATCAATATCATAGTCGGCGATTCCGATATACCGGGCCTTGCCATCTCTTACTGCCTTTTCTAGTACGGGCAGTGTCTCTTTTAATACAATTGATGTATCAGGTGCGAATGTAATGTCGTGAACCTGTAAACAAACCAGTTGTTACTACACGCTGTTCAGTTAATTATAACGTGGTAATATTAAGTATCTCAATCCTTTATTATAACGAATTGTGTACAAACTAGACTTTCAAGGGAAGCACGTCTTAAAAACTTTTGTCATTCGATAAGCATTATATGGTACAATGTGTATAATATTAATTAGCGTAATATTGTTATATGCAGGGGTACGAGTAATCGTCAGATGTGTGTCCTACTTTTAATGTGAAAATTACGGCAAATATTGCGTAATGAAAAATAAATACGAGACAATAACTACAAGGTTCATTGAAATATTATTGACCATCAATCAGATCAATGTCAAGGTAGTAATACATGTACCTATCAATAGGTAATTACCCAGTCGGTACGACGAGCGTTCATAACAATACTGCACTAAGCTACGAGAAATTTCTATGATAATTTTATTGACATTGAAAGTATTGATTGTAAATATATTTCATAAAACATAACTTTCATGATGCATTTGTAACCGTCGACTATAGCAACCAACAAAACCCCAACAAATTACTACTAGGAAGCAATAAAAATAATTAACATTTTAGTACTTAACAAGCGTAAAGAAGTCGCGAGATAAATTGGTTGGAATTTGCTATACCATGAAATTTAAGAAGCGTGCGATTTATTTACTCCTATACCTCTTTCACTTCTTTCTACAGAATAATTATATCTAATACAGTAATGCTTATTTATTTTTAATGAATTAAAATATAGTAAATACACCTCTAGCATTTGGTTTAATAATTGAACAAATCGGACGTTCCTATTTTTTTTTTATTTTTGTTATATAAATGCTAAACGGAGCTATAATGATGATATACTTTAAGATTATATTAATAAATAGTACGTAGATACAATACCGTAATATAGTTAAAATGTTCGTTGGGTGTTGTGTTGTTTGAACGTGCATTATTCAAATGACAAAGATGAGGTAATCTAGAATTAAAAATCAATGTTATTCTTTATCAGTAACTGATAAACTTATGTAATGCTGTAATGATGCGATAAAAAGCTACCATCTAAAAAGAGTTCAGAGTGCTAACGTAAACAGTTAACAGATCCTACATTTTTTTCTCGTAATATACTCGTAACATTAATACATTCTGCGTCTTAACGCATAAGACTTCAAGTTTCTTACTTCGATTCATTGCATAAAATTAATTATATTTTGAAACAGAAAATAACCTTTCTGATAACATACACCAAGGGGTTAATATTATATTGATTCTTCCATTCTGACCTGAATGAGATCCACGTAATCTAACCCAAGAAGGCTTAGCGTATTGTCAACGCCTGCTTCAGTCTTTTCTGCTGAAAAGTCAAACATTTTGTCTGTTTCCTTTTCATAACGACCAACTTTGCTTCCAATAAAAAATGTTGATCTTGGAACACCTGCTAGAGCCTAAAACCAAAAAAAAATAATTTTCTATCATATGATTTTTTTTATTGCCAAAAAATAAAACATTTAAAATAAAGCAGATAAAAACCGAAATGTGCAAAGCATGTTCTTCTTTTGTGTTTGATAGAAAACTCAGTGTCCATAATAAATTGACGTTCATTGTTTCCGTGTTACAGTGGTTCAGTGTTTGCTTTATAAGACGAGGGTCCATGGTTCGATTCTAGGGCCACGTGTTATAGTTTGGTTAGTGGGTGTAAAAGTACGTGACCTTAGCATTGTAAGCCAACAAGTTTTACCATCCACAGCACCTTAACATGATATGAAACTGAGGTCATTTGTAAGTCAATTGATCATGAAAAAAGATATATTTAAAATTCATTTACGTCTTTCAAATCTGGTAAAGAAAATCAATAATTTCAAAATATTATCTTGATTCAGTAGTCAATTTGCCATTGGATTTAATTAATCCGTTTACCTTTCCTATTGTCTTCTCGGAAATACCTTGACCATACCACGGACCTGTTTCTAGGTAGTTGATGCCACGCTTTAGTGATTCTCTAATAAGGTCAAGGCTTCTTGATTCTTCATATGTTCTAAAAACATCAACAATTTAGTAGAGCGCTTTTAATTATTTTTATCACCCCCAAAGAAACCTCAGATTAAGTCCCTTGTAATAAGCTCACCCACTGTATGGTTAAGCTATCATATTAATAAGTCAAGCTAGTTTATACTATGTGTATTTGTCAAAATAATTTTTATAAAGTTAAGCGCCAAAACCTTTTTTATGATATACTAGATATTGAAATGTATATATAGATGTTCAGGCAGAACAACAGCGAGCTTGTCGTTTAGAACGAAGATGTTAAGTCTTGATTCTCCTAGTAAATAGTTTGCACACTTCCAGTTGTCGCTAGAAATAGATGCTACCAGTTCATATCTAGATTAGCACCGGCAACAAACATCTACAATTAGTACATAATTCTTAGAAACAAACACAGTCTTTGAACCGTTAATCTTATAAGAGCAGCCATTGTGAACTTCAATAACCGTCTTATCTATTTAATCACCAAATTGTTCTTCAAACAAGTTGTTGAGGTTTCATTTGGAATGTTGACGATTATTATCACAAACACATGTTACTAACAAAAGTGCTAATTAATATCCACTAATAATAATTTGTTAATATCGTAAGATTCGAAATTCATCAAATCAATTCGAAAAAACAAAAATATAAACTTGAGCCTGCGTTTTCTGTTTAGCTTATAGAGCATGCGCGTTTAGTAAGCATCTATATTTAATATAATATATCCATTACCGATAAATCGTTGTGTTTATTAATTGATCGGTACATTTTTGCCTTTTATTTTACCTTACCCGTAAATATTACTGAAAGCTGCACCTCCCAAACCCACGTGGGAAACTTTCATTCCACTATTACCGAGCTCGTTGTATCTCATGATGTTTTATGCGTAGGTATTCACATTAAACTACGGTTTACTACGCACAGACTCTCCGCTCGCCCACACCTCTGGCGACTGATTGAATTGGACCGTATGGGAGTGATAAATCTCTACAACTATAGGTATAGGCTCGCGCTTATATACTACACTCGTACAAGTGCGAACGGTTGTTAATGTATATTGGTGTGATTTTGTCTTTTATTATGAAAACTTACATTTAATACAAATAACTAACTACTAAGGCAATATAATAATATTTAGATAGGAAATGTTATTGCTTACTCTTTGTGGAATATAATATTTTATATATTGATTAATCTGATTTATAAAATAAACATGACTATGCATCTTAAATGTATCTTTGGTTTTAACAGCATCTCAAACATTTTGATATAAACAATTTTAAGATAGAACTCGGTAATTATTTGTTATTGTTCTTAAAATCATTTCTTTATACGAAAAAGTGAAGGGACGAAGAAAAAGTTTACAAGAAGTTAAGAGATACGCGTGTTTATAATAATGTAACGCTAGTTAAAATGATAATTACTACTAATTACACCAAATTATGCATGTCCTTTTGAGACAACATTGTTACTATCGTTACCTTCGCAATTAAACTAGTTCTAACGCCTTTCGTAGAAAAACACAATAACATTGTCACAATAATTTTTGGGGCAAAGAAATAGCCACTGTGGTGGTGCCGACGATGATTTCCGATTATTGCCAAAGACTATATTACATATTAAAACAACTTAAGTCTTATGTGTAAAACCACTGGTAAAATATTTTCGGATTCTTAAATTCTCCTTCGAAAAGCAATCTTAAATAACCGTATAGTAAAGTGAAACCAAGGATTGCATTCGTTGTTCGTTGAAAAAAGTGGAAACTATGATATATATGTTGTATCTATTTAATAACGATAGTTGTATATATTATACAAAAGTGATAGAACAAAAATGATCAGTGGTAATAGAAGAAATTGCAATATGATTTTAATATAAACTAATTAAAAATAGTTTCACCACATTAAAATTTAATTTATTTATGTAATTGTATTTATATCAATAAATGTATTAGAATCTACGACAATGTAGAATTTGTCAAAATTTGGGTTAAGCTCTTTTAATTTTGATAAATGTTCCAACAAGTCAGAAGATTCGGTAACTTGCATTCGCATTTGAGGACACTATTTTTTAAAACAAGACTCCGAGTTTCTGCAGTAAAAATTTAGTTGTTTTAAAACATATCATTATGTTTAACGTAGTATAATAATTAAATATGTATTGAAAAGTGAGACGTAAGATTTGTAAATACAATAACTATTTTTAACACTTCCAATAATTTAAAAATTTTAAATTTAAACTTCAAAAAATGTTATTTCAGTAACATTTATACAGTAAGGGATAATTTACGTTTAATGGTAATTTTTGTAAATCATTGATTTCATATCGCTATTGAACATTAATTTAAACACCTGTACATACAAATAAAATGTTTTAAAAATATATAAAAGCTATTATCACTACAGATTAGTGATAAATAATTCTGCAATAATATTTTACGAATTATAGAAATCTAGCCTAATTTATGAACGCAGTAGTAAGCAAAATGTGTTGCCAGTCTTTGAAAGTTTTATAAGATATGTTCATTTGCTATTTTTTTTAACTAAAAATTCATAATTTGTGTGTATTGTCTTTATAAAATTATATGTTCTTTCATGAACTGTTTAATTGAAAATATTTTTTATATCTACCTAATAGATTTTTATTAAGGGCGAGGATTTCTATTAACTGTCGGTAATGTCAGATTTCACATTTGTCTTGCTTGTTCACAGACGATCGCACCGCACGCTGCTGGGGTTAAAGTTAGAAAATAATATCTTGATTACGATTATAAAATTATATATTATTTTGAACGTGCTATGTTCATAAGATGCAAATCTTCTTAAAAATTTAATTGAGTTACTTTTAGAAGGTAAGAATATAAAGTGAAACAGCAATAATAGGAATTGTTTACAAGTTTTCTGAAGCTTTTTTGGAAGCGAAATTTAAGTTTGTTTGTTTCTTTATTATTTTTTTTATGATTTAAGACTGGAATTATTAAATTTGACGCTTAGCCAGAACATAACACTTGTCTATTCCCATTTTTACATAAGTTTCAAAATTTTATTTTATTACGCTTTCCGATAACTTTTAACTCGTGTATTGTTTATACTTAAATTCCTTGGTTTATTTAATAAAAACTTAGAAGTCCGTGATAATTATTAAAAGAGCAATTGATGCAATCAAACAAAAACAAATATTAATTGCCATGGTTAAGAAAATATTCAATAATTATAAGTATGCAATATAATTTTACGCATTATAATTTTAAGTTCGCAAAATATCTTAATGAAAACTATTTAGACATATCGCCCTTTTTTTTTTAACTTTTCTAAATCATTTAATAGTAACAAGTTCATGGTTAACTTACTTAACTTGGTTAATTTTTTTAAGAAATAAATATTTTCATCAATGAAAAATACTACCCAATTTTTCTATAATAAATGTTATATTTATAAAATCTAATTATAGAAACAATTTGATTTTTTTAAATATTTTGATGCAATTGTTTTGTCTACCTCAACAAACAAGTCATAATAATCAGCTATAAATGTATTATTGTATTTAAAAGTATTTATATGATTTATATTTTTTATAGGATTTAACAATTTAATACTTCTTTTGTCTTCATATTACTGAATTGAAAATTACAGATATCTCATAAAATTTAAGTAGTATAAATCTTAAAAAACATAGGTCTTTTAAAATTCTTTGCGGTCAGTTTTTGCAGTTATATCTTGCCAATGTACCTATAATTTTAAAATTTTGTTGTAGATAACAATGAGAACCAGATTGCTTCGCTGCCGACCGATTTCAACTCGCATTCTGGCCATCTTCCTTCTGGTTCTTGCACTAGCTTTATACTGCTACTATTACAATGCAACTCCTGCTGCATACAACAAACTAAGTAAGTGTTTATATATCAAAAATTTTGCAGGAGGGGTTATTGAAAATATTTTTTAAGTAAAGATTCTGCAACTAAAATGTGCATGTGAAATTACATTCATGTTTTAGTCACCTCTTCCCGACATGTTAGGATCAATCTTAAGTTTTTAATATATATATAATATATTTTATATAAAATAATATAACATCCATAGAATATTTAAATTTACAAACCTTCAGTTTTCCTTTCTTTTGTTTTATTAGTAGCATATGAAATTATCAATTTTTTTTTGCATTACAAATTATTTTATGTTTTAGACAACAATCAATACCCAAAATATAAAATTTTTATCGATATTTTTGAATAAGAATGGTCTACTAACCCTTATTTGACTAAAAAGTTAGACCAATATGGATTGGCGGCTAAAAACGGTGTTCAAACGCATGGGAAAATTACTTTTAAAATAATTCATTTGATATATTCATTATTCAAAAATCTAAATGATTCTTATTTAAATTATTACTTAAAAAACAAATTTCAAAGTATTTTCCTTAGCAATTAAATAAGCGAAAATTTAGAAATATCTCGTTGTCGTTGTCGGTATTTGATTATCTATCCATGCACTCATATTAAACCTTGTTAATAGTGTATAAACATATTAAAGGTGACATAAAGTAAGTTAATTAAGAGTTTACTTGAAAAATTTAAAGCGGTAATTAATCGCATTACTCAATATAAATTATACCCGTTTAACTCCTAGCTATTCAGTAATAAAACCGAATTAAAATTTTTTCCATACATTTCGGAGAATACATCCGCAAACATCATAAATTAAGTAGATATTATAAAATATATTTCATTGCGCGTCAATGACTATATTGAGGAAATATGTTAAAAAAATTATTTTATGGTCACTGTTCCAACAACAACTGTCGAAGATAAGGAGTTAATGGGTTTCGAAGATGCATAGTTAACGAGTATGGCTAATCAGTCACTTTACCGAAACGGACATTAGCTGTACCGAAGAATCGACCTTTAAATATTAAAAATGATTGACAAGTTAAGTACAGGTGCAGAGCTACAAAATTGATATACGCCTACACTATTTAAGGTCAAAAAATGCATCGTCAGGTACTTATATTACAGACTAATAACATAAACAGTTTTTTTATATTTTCACGCTGATTATCCTTTGAAACTTTTTTATACTATTAAAAATGCGAAAATTCAAAACCCACAAAATTCTAGTTGGTTTATAAAGTGCCGCTGGAGTGGTACCTGCACGGTCTTCGACTGTAGACCCCTGCCACCAGTAAAGGTTTGTATTTGTGTAGATCGAGCAAGACAATGCAGCAATTTATGGAATGTTAAAGCTACTTCTGAAACTCTTAACAAATCGATTGATATTGCTCGTTTCATTTAAAATCAAGTATTTATGGTTGTACGATTAATGTTTACATCAAGTGTGCGATACTTTAGCCTTGTTTTAATCTATTTTACTTCAAAGATAATGAAATGAATTAAAACTCATCTTTAATATCTATTGTTAAACACGTACCGAACACGCTACATACGAGGGGAGGTCAATAAGTTTTCGGAACGAAGGGGTTGAAATTAAACATGAAACTATTTTTCCTTTTCAATATATTCTTCCTTAACCTTAATTATATTTTTCGTATCTCTAATAGTTTTTTTATACTATCGAAAAAAAAAGGTTTATCTTTGCTATCAAAATAGGCGGAAATTGCAGACTCGACTTCTTCATCGTCGCCAATTTTTTTTCCATTTAGTTCCTTTTTCATTTTTGAGAATAATAATAGTCGCTAGGGGCCAAGTCTGGACTGTAAAGTGGGTGGTCTAATTTTTCAAACCTGCATCGGTGTCGTGCAAAAGGAGTACACCTTTTGACAGCTCTCCTCTTAATTTTTCCTTGATAGCTTCTTTCAATCTGTCCAGTAAAGAAGTGTAGTACTGCCCCGTTATCGTCACACCACGATCTTTATAATCGATCAGCAAAATATCTTCTGTCTCAAAATATAGTCGCCATGATCTTTCCGGCCGATTGTGACGCTTTAAACTTCGGATGAGGTGTCCCTTTTTTATTCCACTGCATCGACTCTTGCTTCGATTCAGATTCATAGTGGTGAACCCAAGTTTCATCCCCAGTAACATTCGCTACACTTTCCATAGAGCTCCAAAAACTGGCAAAGACTCCAATCATTTTAGTCGCTCCCACGATAAGTAGTGGTCACTTTAGTTTTAAATAGCTTGAAACTCCGGGGCTGTAAGGCAAATGAGACCTGACATTCTAGATCTCATTTTATCGTTTGCAAGCTGAATGCTACGCAGGCTAGTTAGTGCCATGCTAGTTAGCCAAGTTGCAAGAAAGGCATTTTGTTAAACGTGGCTTATCTCCTATCCAGTAAACACGCCGTCCCACCGCTCTTTATTAAAAGAAACGTTAAAAAAGCCACAATGAAAATAGTACAGTGCCTTAAGTATTTTTTAAATATAATTAATTTAGTTGTAAACGACGTATAATAAAATCGTATCTTTCCGATTGATGAAAAGTATAATTTTTTTATTAAATACAGCATTTTAAAAAAAATACATGACATGTCTACCTTTTAGTTCAATGAAAATCTAGGCGGCATCAGGAAACGATTCAAATAATTTATCCCTTTTACAGATAAACTATTGGAATATTTAAAAATCCTTATGCGTAATATAACTATATTAAAAAATATATATTTAACCGTGAAAGAGCGAAATCAGAATGTTGACATTCACCGGTGAATGTCAACAAACACCAAACACGTCGGTAAAGATTGAATATTTCATTACATTCTTGTACATTCGGACCCTCGCCGGTGTATGTCGACAATCACAGATATGCTCTGGTGGAGGTCGAAAAGAGAGGAGCCGACAAAGAGGCGACTGGCTGTTAGGTTAGTTTTTTTTTTTTTTTGATTGCGGCAATGCCTGCGCATACCCGTCCTCGTGGGGGTAAGGACAGGTTATGTCGGACTTACACCGACTAAAACCAGCACGATGTTCCAACTCGTCGCCTGATGGCGGGGTTACGGGAACGCTTACGCATCATCCGCGACCCCGCCGGCGCTGGGCGTAAAATTTATAGCGACTGAATTACGGACAAAACAATATAAATCTCGGACTTGTTCAACATTCACCATTAGTGCTTGGTGAATGTCGACATTCACCGGTGAAAGTTAACATTCTCCAGATTTCGGCGTTTCACTGTAATATATATAAATAAATTTTGATCAATAAATTATTAATAACTATAAATAACATATATCTAAATGGTAGGCAAAATACTACTATCAGGGCTTAAAGTCCGTCTGACTTTCCTTTCATACTTAAGTCCTTTTAATATCCTTAGTGAAAGCACAAAGTGCTCAAAGTCGTAATTAGATGGTTTCCAATAAATGTATAGAGTCCATAAGTCCGCAGGAACATTCCGCAAAGTAGCTGATAAGTTCATCGGGTTACCGTTTGTACAGTATGGATACAAATGTTTTTTGACGTTATTTAACGAAAAAAAAAGAACGGAGTTCCGAAAAATCCCAGTATGAAATATATATATAACTAAAATATATTTTGTTGTTACAATCCCTTCACGTCGGGGAATAACAGGTCGATATTGTGCAAAGGGTATTTTCAGAGAAATAAAAATAAAGGAAGTTTACAACTCTTCACGATTTTTTATACTTTAATTTTGTTTTATAATAACTGGAGCCTATTTTACACGATAGTTATGGATTAAAACAGTTCGTCTGAGATCGTGTAAATATAGATGTAACACTGTAACTGTAACACTTTTGAAATGGAATTGATACAGTTTTAGTTTTTATTCTCATTTTATAGACATAGCAGATGGACACGTTCGACCCCGATGTACGAGTAGAACTATTGCTTTTCTATCGCCGTCGAAAAATTCGTAGACAATTGGCATACAATCCATTTCTAAGCTATCCGTGTGTTTGGCATCTAATCTAGACGCCTTTTTTGTTTTTTTTTTTTGAATTTTAAATTCAATAAGACTGACCATAATTTAATGATTTTTAATAATTTATATCATCAAAGAACATCAAACGATATGTATATATCCTCGTACAATGTACTAATGATAATTAACTCTCAATATATTGTTTGCTACTTTGTAATAGAATGCTAATAAATTGTTTGATATATGAGAAAGTAATTCTGGTTTATGAGTACGAATTAAATTGCCTTTTAAATATAATAAATATATAAGCGCTTTGATAAGTTACAATACACTCTTCTCCCTAACAATGGCTTTATTGGAAGAAGTTCTCTTGTGCTAACCTTAGGAGTTGTTCATTTTAGACTATTGATTTCCATTTCTAAAGAAACCTTCCCAAAAGCGAATTACACGTTCTATTCCCCGCCCTGTGCTGGTAAAGATCACAGCAAACGCTGCTGAAGATATCACATTTTACGTCACGCCAAGGGTAGATAGTCAGTGGCGATAATGTAACTACCGTGGAATTGGATTTTTCTATACATTAATATTTGCTTAATATCGCAGCGATACATAAAATTTCCATGCATAATTCCATAGAATGGAAAAGTATTGTAGGTACAAGTTGATTTGAGAAGCTCTTCTTCATTGTTAGTTCATAATTGATCACAACAATTGTTTGATTATACAATGACGTTTTAGAAATTGAGACCTAACACCAATATGGGAGAAGGTTTCTCGACTTGCAATAATTGAAACTTTTAAATATTTAATTGGCCTGCTGGCGGCCACAATAACGACACTCTGATAATAGGCCGAAGAAATCTATTATTTTGCGATAGGTAGTTGTAGTAATCGATATCTCGTAAAGTATCCCTCAGATAATTTTAACTCGTTAGCAAGGTGACATTTTGCACTATAAAAATTTTTTTTTTCCCTTTTGTTTGTTTGGTCCATTAACCCACAAGTTACAAAATGTTACAAATGGAACTCAACAAAGAGAACGTTCAGTACATTTTAGAGATTTTCTTGGAACAGACGAAAATTCATGCCAAGCAGCTGAAATTGTAAATGGTTGTGTTTATATGAGACTGTAACAATATATATGATACTGTAAAAGACAATTCCGTACATGTCTAACCATTGAAGGCTTTTTTCAATAACGGTGAAATATTAGTGCGAATGTGCATAAAAAGCAAAATGATTTTCAGGGATAGATTATTTTTAAGAATGTCGCTAGACTTTTAGTCTAGTCATTGTTTCACTTGATATCTTCCATAATAAAATGGATTGAATTTTTAATTATTCTAATGATCTAAATTCTAAATCAACATCATTTCAACCGATGGACGTCCACTGCTGGACCTAGGAATTCTAAATACTCTTCTTCAATTTCTCAAAATTAGGTATTTTTTATTCATTTGTATCTTATATCGTGTTTTATCCTGTATAAGGTAAATTTTACTTATACTATACAAGGTTCACTAACCTGCACTGAAATTCAATGAAAAACAGTTCGTAGGAAATGTTTTACTGAGAATAACAAGTCGTATCTTCGGAAGAAAATATCAGGAAGTAAACTAAAATAGATTAATAGATCTGTATATATGAATACTAGTGGTACATTTTTATTGCCTATGCTTGTGATTTTTTATGTTCTCGTGTTTTTGTGTTTTGTGTTCATTTAAAGTTTTAGTTTAATTTTTTATTTTACTTTCTTTTCTTTTTTATTATACTCATATTAGCTGAGTCCGATGAAGCTGCGATGGTTGTCAATAAAACTGCGGCACAAACTTTATCACAAAAAAAAACTTGTGATTGGCTTGTTTTTTATGATTTACGAATTAAGTGTTTTTAATTTTTATTTTGGCATGACACATGGGACTGTTAATATTTAAAAAAGTCATTGAAACTGTACAAAAAAAGATTTGTCCTGTCTTTTTTACGTCGTAACAATTTGACAGTTTGGCAGTTACAACATTATATGTTACAGACAAGTTACAGATAAGGTTATTTGATTATAAAATACTGACTACATTGTAATATTTATATATCATATTATTATTTGTAATGAGTGCGTTTACAGTGAGGCTTAGAGGCCATATATGTCTCTGTCATACTTGTGATGAGACGTATCAAAATCGTCTAGTTTTAACATAGGGGTTTCTATTATAAGTTTTCATTACATGAGATTATTAACTAAACTGATATTGTTTAATAAATTTAATTTTTAATGCATGTTCGGGAGACAATCGCTAAGTGCTTAATAAAGTTGATAAGATGGCTACTCTGATCAATTGAGCAAAATTACATTTCGCTGGCAATATTTAATTATTAAGTAAATTTGCGCTTATTGTGTAAAATTCATTGCATTTAATGAAACATTTGGTATTTAATTTTTCTAATGTGTCGCGAAATTGTTTTATGTTTCTTTTTGTATAAAAAATATATTTTTTTTAATATATATCTCTGTAGCAAATGCGAAATAATTTACACTTGGTATTAGCTAATACTTTGTTAAGATTGTTGTTTTGAAATTATGTTACATTTAAAGGGTACGGACTGCGATCGTTTTAGACAAATTCAGATAAGAACAGATAAAAATAAAGACACTGTAATTTAAAGTAAATTTTAGAATTTTTACTCCTAAACTATAGAAAACGTTTAGGTTTCTGATAATAGTACGAGTGAATGCACTAATGGGCTATAAAAGTTGCTGACCATTAGTAACATCTTAGATAAAGGTCTTGTAGTTTATAACATGTAGTGCAATTTTTCAGGAACCAATAAGTCTAATGCTTGATTCACATGTTTAATTCATGACATTAACTGACAATGAAGCCGAAGACTGTAAAATGAGCTTGCCAAGAATACGCTCTCATATGTTGACAGCCGGAACACAACAATGCTGTTGAGGTGCTAGATTTGAGTTACTTATATAATCAAAATCGTCGCTTTTCCATTTTTAATTCTTTTGAATTTAAATGAAATATTTACTGATTTTATAAATCCGAATTCCTCTAGTAAATATACTAGAGAAATCTTCATACTCTATAAACAGAACTGACAAAATTACCAACAGATCCGATCGATTGCTCGACATGTTTGCGCTCGAACATACACCGTTTCGATAACCTGTTAGTCCCTGCGATTTGTTTTTTTTTTATGCTACGAAGCGACAAGACGAGCAAGACGTTCACCTGATGGTAAGTG
Organism: Ornithoptera priamus; assembly: GCA_029034505.1. Lineage (NCBI taxonomy): Eukaryota > Metazoa > Arthropoda > Insecta > Lepidoptera > Papilionidae > Ornithoptera > Ornithoptera priamus. The sequence goes on along the minus strand of JARDWD010000061.1, from coordinate 351,485 downwards.
ATCCGCTTGCTCATAACAATGTGGCCCTAATCAGGATATTACACATCCCACCAATTAGCTCATGTCTCCTTCAAATATAAGATGTTGTCTCGTTACCGCAGTAATTACATTATCTATAGCACCTTTTAAACCGGAACACAGTGGTGTTTGCACGATACTGTTTGGCGGCAGAAAAAGACGCTGTAAGTTATACCTACCGAGACGGACTCCGGCAACAGAGTCCTACCAACAGTATGTGTAATATTTGAAATCTGTCTTAGGATTATTATATATTACAGTCCGATATATATGAATACATATAAATACGGGTAAACACATGGCTTACAAATCGCGAAACGAAATACCATCTCTATACACCGACTGCTCCGTATATTTTTTGTTAGCGCAATAAATGTCGATGATTTTTGTTTTTTTTTTTTGTCCGCTTTAAACCATTGTTAAATTGTTAACAGATCGTTTATTCATTGCCGATTTCTGTGAAATATTTTATCGGTCGTCCAATTACTAACTCAACGAATGTACAAAACGAGCATGTAAACTTCAGTAATATTAAAAACATAATATTACATCCTAAAGAAAACCCTGCCTATAGCTTTTTTGTATACTTATAATTTAATGTGTTGCTATTTATTTATATACTATATTTCCATATTATATACTAGTAGTAGGTCTCTGTTGCCGACCACCGTCTAGTTATAAGGTACAAACATTACTGTACTCCGGTTTGAAAGGCGTTTTGGTTAGTTAAATTAATGGGGTAACGAGGCTTAACATCTTGTCTTCAGGCGACGAACGCAATGTGGTGCAGTACACTCTTACCATCAGGTGAACGTCCTGTTCGTCTCGTCACTTCGTTGAATAAAAAAAAATATGTTGATATCAAGTAATAATTATTATTTTTTCATTAAATATCATTGCTTTTTGAAATGTCGTGTATCCAACTGCGACTCCATTGGTGTTCTGTTCTGTTTTATATGGATAATTTTGATCACTTACTGTCCCTTGAGCTACCGTCGTTTACCGTAGCCAAAAGTAATGGGTTAACTGCTGTTACTTATATTATCAAAGAATAAAACTCATTGTCTAATTTAGATGAACAAAAAAAAATTAAATTTTTAACTCATTTTTGTATTGTTCTAAAATTACTAACATGTTTGTGGTAATTGAGCTCGTTAATTTGGTTTTAGCTTGACATTTCATATTATAATATATTTTTTTTGTAAAACAATAAACTGATCTAAAAAACCACGTTTTTTTTAGTGTATACAGCTTGACTTAAAGTAACAGCGTTTAGTGAATTCAGTGATGTTCACATCTGATATTCTCATATAACACAAATGTTAAATATAATCTAATGAAATCAGATAATTTTTATTAGAGCATTTAAAATTTTTTTTTTTACAGGATTTTCTGATACTTCTGTATACTGTGCACATAAGTTACTATAGATTTTAAACTATTTTTTATGTTCCTCTAAATATGTCGGAGTTTGATTATAGTTAAACTATACTGTTTGTCAGTCGCTCATTTTTCGGTTTTATTTTCGGTAAATATTAATTTCGTTTTTCACAATTTATTTAGCACTTTTGCTGTGACATTTTTCATTTTTACTATAAAATTATATCACATATTCCTTACTATGCGTTTGTATTATTTATAATTTACATACTACATCGTTAATTGCTTTAGCATTCAATTAACTATCCTGACCTGTACTTAACCCGTATAAAGCGTAATCATTTTATATGACTTAGCCGAAATAGTCTCAGCGGAAACTAGAATAAGAGGCCACGCAAACTATATCTGCTAAAGGTTAAGGTTAAATAGGAAATATTTTTGTTATTATCAATAGTTATAAATAAAGATTCAAAAGTTTTTTTTATGTCTATGTTAACTTTGTCCTATCTCCGTAAAGGCTTGACCGATTTTTTGACCTAGTCAGCATCAAACGCAAAATTAAGGCTTTTACATAAAAAAAAATATAAAATAAAGCTAATACGAATTGTTTGAGATCGTTGATCTCGGAATCATAAAAACGAGGACGATATAAAATTGGTACGTGTATATGATTTTTCATGAATGATATTTCCATATAATTCTCTTTGTAAGAAACTCGTAACCAAATGTCGTCATCTTACATCAGTATCGTTTCAAAAATTCTTATGACGACGGTTTTTACACGTTTATATTAAAAAATTACATTAGAGAGTTTTAATAAGAGTTTTTTTTTTATATAATTTTGATAAATGCAGTTTCGTAAATTTATAGGTAAAAATTGTTTACATGCAATAAATAGTTCGGTGTTACAAATCCTTTGCGGAGTCATGTTAATACGCGGCAGCCGTGAGAACACGAAGACGCTGTCGCCAGCACCATAGGCTCTTATGAAAACTGGTTTGACGAGTTCTTTGCTTTTAAATAAACGTAGCCTCTAACTCAATTACTGACGTCAACTCGCTTTGTATTGTCTGTTTTGAAGAATAACTTAAACTTATTGAATTTTAATGACGCAACGAAAAAATGCGTAGTATTTATCATGTTTTTTAGGTCTGAATAGTAACTCTAGATAAATAATGGATAATCACTGGAGTAACGAGTCTCAACATCTTGTCTCAGGCGACGAGCACTGGTATGGTGCAGTGTATCCATTCTATCTAGCGCTACTTTGTTATGGGCGAGCGTACCACTTACTGTCACATTACCATCACCTGTTGCCTATTTGTTTGCTAATAATAATAATAATAAATTTTTATTGATTATAAAAATTCATATTTATTTGCATATAATTCATTAACATAATCGCACAGATAAATTAACCTTCAGTTAATCGTCCAGCTCGCCACGTTGCTTAATTGAATAAAAAAATTGTACAAATTATTTAGAGAAAATTAATCGAGACATACATACAGACATAAATTTACCATGCTTAAGACAGATACTGACAATGGTATCAAAGTTTTGTTATGCTTTTGTTATTCAAGTTCAAATCTGACTACCGAAAGTAATAAAATAAGTGTAACTAAAAAAAATATATTTTGTTTATCATATAAAATCGTTGTCGATGTGGACAATATATCGCCCTATTAATTTCACCACTTACATCTCGTAGCTTTTTCACTTCACAATCACAAATGATTGTATAGTAAAGAAAACAGTGGCATTGTTATTTGTTTAATGCAAAGTAACTTTTGCTTTAAGAAATAGAGATTCGCAAATATAAATCTACACTCCATTGAGTCTATTCACATGTTAAATGTCTGTTCTAATAAGGCCTTCGTTAGGTAGAAACTGTTAGTAAAATATCAAGCTTCATTTGACATGAAACGAAATGTGCAAATAAATGGACTTTATCGAGAAGATATTCTAATGGTCTGGGGTGGAGAGTCCTTCTTTCTTTCATTACCTAAGCGTCAAGCAAAAACTGCGTATAGTTACTATATAAAATTTTTGTCATTATTGTCACTTTATTTCGAAAAATTAGTGTTCATTACATTATGTTTGTGATTTGTGTTATATTGTTTTTTACTTCAGCGTTCGTTGTCTGTAGATAGAAATTTAATAAACTGTATATAATAAAGTTTGAAAGTTAATAAAGTTCAAATTTAATAAACTTTATTTACTAACGTTTATTAAATTTCTAATATAAAATTCATAATAGAAAGAAGCGAGCGGAAGGAAAACTGCAGCGAATGTTCTCACTATTGAAAATGCCTGGCGAGCTTAAGGCGATTTGTTGTCTGGAAGTCGCACAATGCGTAACGAAGAATAAAAAAAATAACAATACATAAAGTGCTCATGATAAATATCGTTTTTCATGACATTACTAAAGCAAAGGAATTGGAATGGTTTTTAAGTTTATTTGTTGATGAGAGGTTTATTCCTTTGCATGAGAATGAAACATAATTTTCTTTGTATCACGAAAGGTGACAAACATATATGCCGCCTGTCTGATGGTAAGCATTTATTGTAGCCTGTAGACTACCAAAGGCATCACAAGCGGGTTGCCGAAACCATATTTTATACATTTAATAAAACTTGTTGTTGTGTGAAAGAAACCGCTAGGGACAAGAATAAAAAGGGCAAAAAGGAGTTTATTTCTCATAAAAAAATATTTACTGAATTAAAACATTAGTAATTTTTTTTCCTAATTATGGTTCGATCGGCAATGTCGACCTCTTAATGAGTATTATTGTAGAATAGCAGGTTTATTTTTACTGCATGAAGCGATGAGATAAGTGGAAAGCACACCTGATGGCAAGTGATACGCCTGTACATAACAACGTGGCACTAGTTAGAATGATATATATTATACCACATTGCGCTCGTCGTCTTGAGATATAAGAGGTTGAGTTTCATTACCACAGTAATTACTCTAGCTAAGGCATCCTTCAATCCGCAACACATGAATGTTTGCTCACTGCTGTTTGGTGGCAGAAATAGGACTGGCGGTGGTACCTACCTAGACGGTCCCCGACAATAGAAATCTACCAGCAGTAGGTTTTGGAGGAGGGAATCTTTAAAAAGATACCCTGTCTTTTGGAAAGAAGTCATGGTTACCTGGAGATTTTTATCCACTAAAACCCCCCCAGTTGACGTTCTCAGCATTTGGAATGGTCAAAAGATATCCGTTCGGAATACAGCACCAGCCTTTCTAACGGTATGCTGAGATAGCCCGTCTATCTCAAATACTGTTTTATGCAGTCCTCAGCATCCTCGCCAGTACCCATTCAACGTTAAGCTGTGACGAGGCGCGTTAATACCATAGCGGTTTCGTCTCCAAACGGGATCTGACCAGCCTCGTTCCCGTTCAGCAGCCCACTTTTGTGTGAAATAGCAAACATAATCCAAGCTAATAAAGCAAATATTAGCAATGAAAAACAAACATTTAAACCATTTTCATGGTACGTTATTTAATTTTTAGTCATTTTCTAATATACAGGGTAAAAGGTAATAGGTATAAAAGATGTGTAGGGGTAAAGTATAGCTCGTATCCTATCTAACTATGTATGCGCAATACCCCATCCAAAAACAATGGTTCTGGAGTTATAAATTTTTTAAATATTTTTCAAAAATTTCCCAATTTTCTAGGAAAAAATTCGATGATTTTATTTCTTATTTATTTCTACACAAATTTTAATGTGATAATTATTGTTTAATCATTGTTTTTTATTAAATTAAATTAATAATCTTAGACTTTTAAATTAGGTTGAAAGTCGTGACACTAAAAAATAAAGCGTTATTCTTACATTTTTATTTAATCTTAAAATAAAATTTTATTTATAAAAAATACATATAAAGCACATAAATAAGTAACTAACTTCAATACCTATCCGACAAGGTATTAGAAAGTACATAAAGTTTCTAAGATTTAGGCACTGGAAATGTGGACATGTGACATATGTACATGAATTAGGTCTAATTATTTATTTCGGCGTTTCTCTATTCAAAACTGTACCTTGTACAACATTCAATAGTATTTACTATGTATGCCTAACTTAATATATTTATTTCAGAAATGTGATAAATGTTTTTTATATGATAATGTTAAGAATAAAATATCAGTTTGTTAGCCGTTTAATTTTTAGGGAATTTCAAATCAAAGCAAATTTAGACTCGCAAGAAACTCTCTCACTTCATTTACTTTAGCATTAAGTCTATGTATTTAATTAATCAGTATAGTTTACGAAATTTACTTTTTAAATGTTCCAGTGAATACTTGAACCTTGAAGTATATACGTTCAAAAAAAAATGTCTGGAATGTACATAGACAAAAAGTAGCATATGCTATAAGTACATAACTCAGTGAATACTAGTACAACAGCATATTTGTAATTTGTTATAGGATTATGCATATTAATAATGTGTAAAGTGTGGTGAAATTAACAAAAAAAAATCAGCAGTATATGTAATGTAACACTGTAGTTGGCCAATCGGCGTACAACTCACATGTTCCTTTTGAAACGTATCAAATCTCATTTGAATGTAATGTAATATACCCTTCTGTTTAAATAATATTATGTATTGCAATATCATTAACGACTTTAAAAATGCAATAAGGGCTGCTTTTGTTTGGCGTTACCGTGAGATATTGTTTTTTGAAACTTAAGAAACAGCATAATAAATTTATTCAAACTGAAAGTATAACTGTTTCTATGCGTCTTAACAAGGTCTTGCTATCTTACAGTTTCTCCCCGAATAAGGGCTAAAACCCAACCGCCAGTTTCTTATGAAAGGAAGTCGACCGCAACGTTAAAATTTTTTATAAGCTTGATAGAAAGGTCAAGTTAAAGTGCAGAAGTGTACGTTGTATGAATAGACCTTGGGAAAGTCGATAATTGACCGCTAGCAATTTAAAACTCCTGCTGTGACAAAGGTTGTTTTGTCACCTCTTTGTAACCTAGCGCGCTTTATAACAAACCTTTGATGACACTTTTTCATTTGGGAGACTGGACACATAGAGAGACTAGAATTAACATAAAGTCAATATAAATTCAGAAAAAAAGAGACTCACTTGTTATATGCCATCGTAAACTTGTAAAAATTATAGCATCCTTCTGGTGATTGGTGTTTTTGCTGGTGATAGGTTTCTGTGGCTGCAAACCAACAGAGTGTGCCATTACAGCGCCAACTTTTATCTCCAAATGGTAGTTTGCAAACATTACTATTTACCGATTTAAAAGAGTCTAGTTAGATAAATTACCAGGGTAACGAAGCTTAACATAATATGTTATAAGATGACGAGTATAATCTGCTGTAGTATGTGTCCTCTTCTATATTGTAGTATTAAGTAAACTTCCTGTTCCTCTGATCGTTCCTGCGGATAATAAGATATATTATTAGTAACCATTCGATCGTGTAGATGACATTAAATAATTTATGAGTTACAACATCCTTCGAAAAAGATTTTGCTTTAAAAATATTTTACGAGTAAAATATTTATCAAAGTATTTGGAATTGCAGCGACGAGTGCCATGATTTGCTTTTGAGCACAAGTTTCATTTTATTAGAGTGGTTTCTATACTGACAAAATAAAATGCTTTCAAAGTTAAAATAAAATGTGAACCGACTTTTTTGCTCTCTACTACGGACTAAAAATTTTATTTTACAATAAGTTCAAATGCTATTTTTTAATTTTTTCAGTTGCTTCTGTTCTTACTACTTGTTTATGGTTGGTAAATACTATATCTGTTTAAATCAATATATGACCTTACATAGGTAAATTGTGTTAATATAGTACTTATCGCTATAATTATGTGCTTGTTTTACTTATTCATATCAAAAGATTTGTTACTTCGCTGCGCTTTATGCGATTATTTATTCAGCTCGTGATGGAATTGTGGTTTTAAATCACATCGCATGTTTCAGCTGGACCGTCATAAATCGAAATCAATCGATTTTGAAGACCGTTAAGAGTTAAATATATAAGGAGGCGGAGCACGAAATCAAACTATCGTTTTCTTTTCTATATTAATCATCATTGGCTTAGTTTTGATATCATTGAGATCAACCCTAGAAATAAATTGGACATAATAATATTTAACAACTTTTTAGACTTTCTTACTATAATGTGTAGTAAATATCGTCATATACATTAATGCTTGGTATTCTATGATAGAAAAACAAAACCATTTGATCTGATAACAGCTAAAAGTCTCACAATTAGAATTATCAAAGAACGCAACAGCAGCCTCCAGCACTACGATGTCTTATCCCGAAACTAAACCGATAGTCAATGACTATCAGTCTATCATCAAAACCATTACGGTGTACATCTTGTTGAGTTATCTTTCTTTCCAATCCTTTCATTGTTAATTATAAACCAAACTCGAAGACAAACTCGAACACCTCTTTTTTATATTTTAAAAACTGTTTTTGCTGGTTTTTGAAAATGAGATTAGTGATGGTACCGAACCAATCCTTGTATCAGAACGGATTCGCAAAAGCAAGAAAAAAGAAGCTAGGCAACTCCACTGTTCAGTTAACACCGATGATATGCAGGCAAAGGGAGGGGATTCCTGAGTACCGCCTCTCTAGCTACCTAATTGAGCATACCGTAAGTCCTTTGAAACGCTACCCTGGCACTCCTCTTTTTTTTTTACTTTCTTTTCAAATATGGACAGATATTTAATTAGCATGTAAAACGTTTTTGTAACAGCCAATACAATATTATGAATGGCGTGTAAGTGATATTCAATAACCGTATTTGAACATTATTAATTATTTCCCGTCACTTTGAATAGAAATATATTGAGTACCCTTGCTACAGTATTTCCTTCACATGGAGGCTCAAGCTTAAGCTCAACAAATCAAACCCTCGTCTCCGACATGCAATAGCAGCAAGACCAACTTGAACTATTATCGGTTTTATAAAATTACTTATTAAAATTATTTACTTAAAAATATGTTTTAGGGAAACATTTAAGTTGTATTAATATTATTCAAATACACAAATAATTGAGAATTTATCTTGTTCAAAGATAGTGCATCTGCAAAATTTTTACCTGAAAATATTCAAAGCAGAGATACTCGATATAGTTCATACCGTTGTATCTTCTCAAAGTAGTGCCAAGTAATTTGTCTTTGAACATTAATTTTCAAAATTAGTCTTAAAATAAATTTACCGGTATATCTTGAGTACTAGACTCTTCCAAGAAGTTGAGAAAGCTTATTTCGATTAACAAATAGGAATTTAATGTTTGTTATGAACTTTCACTGCTGGTAAGTCTCTGCTGCCGGTGATCGTCTAGGTACGTACCACCGCAGCGCCTATTTTAGTGTACATTGACATACAGTGACATTACTGATTGTTCCGTTTTTTAAGGCGTTATAGCTAGTGTAATTACTGGAGAAACGAGACAACTTCTTATGTCTCAAGGCGACGAGCCCAATGCTGTGCATATCATCGTTAACTAGCGCCACATTGTTATGGGCGAGCGTATCACTTACCATCAAGTAAACGTCTTACTCGTCTCGTCGCTGTATCTTATTAAAAAAAAGTATTTATGGAGTAAAGTTTACACAGGCACTCCTTTAGGTTATATCTTTAGGTTTAGGTTATATCTACTTAGATTCATAAAATACTTGTAATGGACGGAATAGACCACTGTAGAGAAGTTTACTTTTGTCGATATTTCTCTTTTAAACAAAAGAGCTAATAAGGCTGTTCAAATGGCCGTCGTCCAGTAAACTGCCGCAAAATACAAGCTTTGTTGCTTACTGAGCTTCATTGTTCGTACTTAGAAACAAAGTGGACGCTATAAATATTCTTAGTTTGCGTTCTACCTCATTAGTATTGTGCAGGCCGTATCTTATATGCATGAAGTTTGTTGAGGCCCTCGTCCGAAGTCTAGCGTTGGGTTAAAGTGCACGTTTGAGGAAAATTTCGTTATTGTCTCATCCGTCTTACCATAGGGGCTTATTTGTTTTTGCTCATTCGTTTAATTGTGTTTTTTATTGTAAGAGTATTTCATTTCCTGCTATTACGCACGCGATGTTGGCGCTTGAAATCTTAAACAATAGGCAACTTATAGAAGTTTAACTATCATCTAAGCGTAAAAATAATACACAGACGTGTGAAAATAGTTTATTTTCTATTGAAAACATGTAACGGCGTTTGTTATGTAGCACTACGCTATCAAGTACATACAAAACACACTGTATCTTCAAGAGTTTTTATCCATGGCATCCATGAGAGTTATAAATTGTCAAAGGGAACAATCATTCAACTGTCCTAATTGTTCATTTGCTGTGTTTAAATGTTGAATTACTTATTTAAGTTAGTAACAGTTAAGCTTATCTAATTATCATGCTTAATTGACCAACGGTATTATGTACATGTCTACATTTGTCATTCTTTATATAATCGTGTATTAGTGATATCTGTTTTCTCACTAACAAGCGTGCGGTTACTGTATTCCGGTTGGAAGGACGCTGTAGCTCATGAATGTTATTAGTTATATTATGTCTTGCTGCTTCTTAGTGCCATGAAGGGGGCACGAGAATGTTTCATATCTTACATATGTTTTTAAAAGAGCGGATATGGTATCCGAAATATGAAAACACTGTCATTTTATAATTTTTTTTACTACGTTAATTAGTAGAACATATTACATGAACTGAACCATGGAATTTTAACATTGTGCAATGAGTGCATCATTTTCTTTACATCAGACTATGTAGTAAAATATCTACTGTACAGTGAGTATGTTATATCATAGTAAGCAACTATGATAGTAATCTACAGAGAGTATGACTAGCGTCTACAAATACATACAGGTCATGTATACTTAAGGCTGTAAATAGCAACTAATTATTGGATGACCTGCATGCCTACAACGTATGAGAAATTATATTAATAGATTAAGTACGCCCATGTTCTCTCGGTTCCGTACATCGTGTACTTATTTTTTTTATACGTACAAATAAGTGCAGAAAACCAATTTAAAAGCAAATATTAAGATATAAGTGTATTCATTTAAAATTTTATCAAAATTCAAAGGGATTACTTTTGTCATTTATAAATTGGAATTTATATACGATATAGAAAATTACCTTTTTGTGAAAAGATTGTTGAACAGCGAAAGAAGAAATCCATTTCTCACCAATATCGGAAGGTGTATTCGAACGACAATACCAGCGAGGCGTCTGAAAAATCAACTGTGCGAACGTATTTGCTGGAAAGAGGATATCGGTATTACTCGCTCCTTGATGTGAATGAGATTTTTATGTCAAAGCTGATGATATTTAAAGCAAAAGATCGCTTCCGATTCATATTTAAAATATTTGCGATGAATACTTCAATGCGATAGAAATGGTTTTTTTTTTTTGAAGAGACATATAAGTTTAATAATTTACCTATGATAATTCTTTCCACTAACCGATTAACATTATCCAAATGTAAACACAGTTATGAGGCGTAAGGTCAGGATTGGGTTATCGCAATCTCGTCTCATGGAGCACGGTCGAAGCCGTTGATAATGAAGCAACATTAATCGACCTTGATACTATTGTAGGTTATAAGTTAACAATATATGCACAAATATACCTTTGTATAAACACATTTATTGGTGGGATAGCTCGTTGTTACCGTGGACCGTCTAAGCAGTTACCACCACAGTTTCTGTTTCTACCGCTGAACAGTAGCGTGCAAACATTAATGTGTTCCGGTTTAAAAGGCGTTGTAGTTTATTATAGTTACTGAGGTAACGAATATCATTGGAATGACTTACCACGTGCGTTCTATCGTATCGTATATCGGTTTACCTTTAAGCGCAACTATCGAAAATGGCTTTTGATGCAGCAATCACTCGACACAAAGACTTCAGGTTGATTCGTGCGTGTCCGCTGTTTGTAATTACACTGTTTCCGTAACTTAATAAATTAAACAACTGTTTATATCATTAAGCGTTCTATTGATTTTAACAATGTCAGGCCAGGGCAGATTAACAGGAGTTGACACAAGGCGCTAATGTATTGAGCCCTGGACTTTTTGTATGACATGGTGACTTTTTTTTGTTGTTTTTATCCAAATGTACATAGATTTAAGTTTTTCCTTTAGACAAACAAATGCCTTACTATTATTATTATTTTTCCCAACGGACGAGCACAATGTGCTGCAATAAATATTAGTTCCTAACTTGCACCATCTGATTATGGGCTGGGGTTATCATCAGGTGAACGGCTAGTTTATCTTGTTGCTTCGTAGAGTAAAAAAATAAGTTTGAGTACATTCGACAGTCTCACCGGTAACTAGTTAGTACATGGTATCCTAAGCTGAAATTTATAATAAGTTACCAAATAGACAAAACTCTCATTTAAGGCATATAAATAACTTGTGGTCATTTCCTCTGTTTTCTACAAGTTTTAAGTAAAAATGAACATATTTTACGTGGTTTTTCGCATGAAGAGCCTGAGTCCCAGCAATGGGAAAATTTGTTTATGAATCATTTATGTAAAATATGGTTATATAATTTTAAACTTTAAATATTTTCGCCATTTTTTACTTTTCAAAAACACATTACATTAATACATTATATCACAAAAATGTGCACGTGCAATTTATTCTGCAATACGGAGATGAGCAGTTTTAATGTAATCCGACTCTCTCGATTTAACTGTCGCTCATAAATTGTTAGTTATTTTCACATACAAGTATAAAGTTGTCGGGCACGATATATGGAACCGAGCCTCTTAACAACATTTAGCCTCGATGAAAAGTGGAGCGATGCTCGAGGGGAGAGGTAAGCATGTTAAGGCTGAGGGAATTAGTTGTGAGCAAGGAGTTAACTTTTATCTAAGTTGCTTGATGGTGTCCATTTTGTTCACGACATATTTCTCAGTAATGTCGGTCATATTATTGCGCAATTATGTATAAATATAAGAGAATTAGGTGTTCAGTTAACTACTTATTTTGTGGTTTCGATTAACATCAAGTGTATTATAAAAATATGTATAATCTGAAATGTTATTTATTACCTAAACTATTCGTTGAAAATTGTGTTAAAGTAAATGAAATCGTGTAAAATAAGATGTTTTTTTTCTTTTGAATTCATGTAAAAACAATTTGTGTAAAAAAGAATTATTCGAAAACACACACTCCCTCTATTCTTTCTCAGTCATTTACTACATCAATGTGTTTCTAGGTACGTTACAAATTCCTTCTGTATAATATGTATTGAAATATTTTATTTATAAGCAAATGCTACATTTTCAATCCTATAACCACTGCAAAGCGTCAGAGATAAAAATTTTAATGTCTACTCAAAACAGAAATTGATTATTCTAATTTTGAGTGTCCAACGATCACTTGCTATAGACATTTAGGTTTTTCCCTTTTAAAGAGTTTTATTAATTTTACCGTGATTTGCTTATGTGATATAGCTGTGATAAATTTGTTTTTCACTGCTGCATTTTTTGAAATATACGCTTGAAAATGTTAATGGATTCCATGAAACGTCTACTCGAGTAGAATAATACGATAAGCGTCGACACTATGCGGGCCTAGCTTTTAGTGGTTGTGGCAAATCATATGAACTCAGATCACAATTCTCGGTTGGAATTGCCCAAGAGGATTGAGGAATCGAGAGCACATATCCACAGGCCCATTACCTTGTTATATCAGATACATTGTATATGTACGTTCTTATCTTATTTTATTTTGACATGATAAATCAATACGAAGTTAATTTAATTATATTTAACATTACTTGTATATCTCCCAGATCCTTATGACTTCATTGCTGAAAGTAATATCATGAAAAATGTTCGTAGTAGTTTAAATTGGTTTATAATATTTAATAATTGGTGGATATTGTTTCTTTTCTTAATATAATTGAAAGATGTAATCTTAAGCGTCCATATGGTTTGAGCACATCCTATTTTGTTGTAATGATTAAAAATATTTTGCAAAATTTGTTAATGCAAAATATTTGCGCGAGCTGTTGCTAAAACTCATTTAAATACAAATCTCTGCGGAATCGGACAAATTTATTTTGGTGAAGTTTTAAGCGAATACGGCCCAGGGCCGTTTCCCGTTTTGTACATCGCATATTTACTGATCAAATACCGTCAGTACACAGTGCACCCTGGCGAACTACGAATACATCGACACCCGGACACAGGGTAGTGTACATAAACCAACATACACGTCAAATGGCAGTGAATCGCTCCGCCATTTTATTTACTCATCAACTTATATTTACCTGAAATATTAAATTTACCAAAACAATTTTCCGCATGTTTGCAAACTTCATATCAAACCCATCTTTAGCTTTGATTGTTTTTAAACATTTCATTTTTACCAAAATCATTTTTGTGTTAAAATTTTTACTTATACATTTACAGAAATTATATGAACTCATGGTCTACATCAGTCTCGGCTCTAGCTCTAATACGTATTAGACGATGCAAAGCTGTACCGTACACCCCGTTCATCCAAAAGAACACCGTTCAATATTGCTTTCCTTTATGATTCTATGTATTTCACATCGAAGCCCCTCTATCGAACACAACTGGTACAGCTATTAGGAATATTAGTTCGAACTTGATTTTCTTATTGAATCGTGTACTTACTTAACAAATATTAAAAACAGTCTTGGCTACGATTCATCCTAGACCAAATTCTCTGAAAAAAAGTTCTATGTATTTTCTGAACTGAAAACATAAATTTGTAAGCTGTATTATAATGTAATTTTTTATTCTATTAACATGAACAAATCTTTAAATACATATAAGTGTTTTTCATCAGGGAGTTGAATCTAATTAAAATATCATATTAATAAAAATATATTCTTGTACTATCATTACTTTTAAAAAAAATAAGTTGAAAAAAAGGAAAAGAAGTACAGCTTTCTTAAGTGCGAAGACAATCAGCTTTAATATTTTCACGCCTTTGTTTACAACATGCAAAATACTAGTAACTCTAATCTGTTACTCCTTTGTTGTTTCCATTTCTCCCACACTATGTTCGTTTCTTCTCGTGTGCATATATTTTTAAAACGACTGTGTTCACTTTCTCAACACAAATTTATGCCTAATTCCAAAAACAAGTACTTGCAGCGATTATGGACGTAGTCAAATTGAATCTTATGCGTTTATTTACTCCAGGATGTTCATAAAGTCCTCAATCTCCTATCTGCAAGATTGTAATTGATGGCGGGTTCTCGGGGGAATATTCCACTAGGTTGTGCAAATATTCAGTCAGAAAGTGCCTGAACAAGCGGAGATGACATTCTTAAGTGATTTGTCGGGACCGCGACAACCTCAATAGACATTGTACCTTTCTTCGGGATATGAAATATGACTTGTATAGTCGATAGTTTTTATAGTAAAAAGTATTTGCAAGCTTTATATTTACATGTTCAATAATATAAGAATAATAATTCGATTAATATTTAGGTCTTATTGCAACATAAAATAAAATAGTAATCACCTTTAATACATATTTCATTATTTCGTGAACATTAAAACAAAATGTTAGGACACGAATAGTAGACAGTATTTACTACTTAGGTATATGCTATGATAAACCGTAACATAAAGTTTGTATATAGAAAAATATTAATTAAACAAGCACAATACAAACAATATCGATTCAATATCAAAAGTCATGCTTTCGGGCTGCTTCACCCCAACCATTTGTATTATTCGATGCACCTACAGAATGTAAACAGTAGCAAAACGCTATTCGGATACTAACATAACTGAATAGTTCCGTTGGCTACTGGTATTTACGTATTCGTGTTCAGTTCTGCGTTAATTTTGTCGTAACAAAACGTCAGTGCTAGACGTTGCTCATAGATATTCACTGTGGGAGAATCACATTGTGGTTTAGTAACTAGTTGCAGGAATCAACTAACATATCATTGCACTAGACAGGTAATATGTTGAGCGAAATGGCTCATGTCAGTTTAGATGCCTCTGTCGAAAATTGACTCGCCACGCACGTTGGTTTATTAAACTATAAGAACATTTATTGCAATGTTTTCATGGAAACAACATCAGCTGATTGTACTACGAGTTGTTTTTGATTGAATAAAAGCTGTACACTTTTCATCGAAACATGAATATCGTTATATTTATATTTTATAGGTCACCATTTCTGAATTCCGTACGCAAACCAATGAAATTGTAAATTCTTATTTGACGGCGGTATTTGGTTAAAGTCCAGGCATACAATATCGTCCATAAATTTATTAAAGCCTGCACCAACCAACGGTATTGTTGAATAAATATATGCCTCACATGCACGTTTTAATAGATTTTAGTATGCCTTTGAAAATTATATATTAATTATATACAACTTATATCGGACATGTACTCAAACTGTCGATCACAGACATGTGCCTTCGGAACTAATAATCTACAATGAATTCTCATTGTGTTGGATTCGAATCGGGTAATTACCTAAGTACATCAAGCTTTGGGAACGATTAGTGCGTCGTGTTTGTTGTTGCTACCTTGATGACAATGAATACTAAATAAAAATATAAAATTACAATCGTAAAGTAATATATTAAGTATTAGCTATATTCGCACTGCAGGCTCAGCTGCTTTGTACAGAACAGTTATAGTAAATAATTTCATTTAATTAAACAATATCTTATGTTTACAATAAATCGAAAGTAATTGTACTTTCAGTTAAAAAATGCACGTTATTTTAGAGGTGTTTATAAGCTTGAACTTTCCGAGAAGAAAAACATTTCTCCGAATGTTTTTCAACATTCAATTGAACATTCGGAGAAATGTTTTTCTTCACGGGAAAACCAATAGGTCTAAAATAATTAATAATATTCAATGACTTTTGTCAACTCGTACTTGGCCAATGTGGAACCTTGTCTGTCTTGCAAGAAAATTCCTAGCATTAGAAACATAATACGGGTTGTTTAAGTAAGAGATAATCAGTTATTTAAATAGTACACTGTTATTTTATATAATAATGATGAATACTCTTGCTATATAGTTTTTCACTAAATTACAAAGTGAATATTTTTGAATCCACCTCGGCTGCAAAGGGCAGTACAAACCTGCCCCTGCCGCCCACCGGCCCACATCCGAGGTGACCGCACGGAGCTCACCTGGAGCGGCCACCTCAGGCCGGCCGGGTAGATACTTCTTAGCTTCACCGTGGGTGACCAACCCACGGCTATTGAGCCACGACAAGGCGGGAACCTATTCAGGGGGACCGTACCCCCTACCCTACTGGGAGTAGCTAAATTGATTTCTTTATTTGTTAAATATTTGCGAAATGGCAAACATTGACTTTATGGGCCGATGTTTTGATTCTCGCAGTAATATTAATTTTTTCATTACAACATTTTTGCTTTAAATACTGAATATTCTCATCGGGATAGGAAATTATCGTCTGTCTATCAATCCGCACTTGAGCGGCTTGACATTACCCTCTTTCGCGAGAAGCCCCATACCGAACAGTTAGCAAATATAAGCTGTTATTTAATTTTATAATTGTCAGTAACAGAGACAACAAATAAGAATATTACTGGAAAAAAATCAAATAAATATCTAACCAACTCTTCAAGTTACTAATTGGAATAAAATATAATAATAGACGTCTAGATGTATCTTAGGAGATAAAAGAGTTTTGTATTTAAAGAGTTTACTGTCATAATAATTTCTCTTCTTTTATTTTCGAATGCAACATTCAAGGACTGATTCGTATATTCTTGATTGTTCTATACAACAATGTACTCGTACACTTGTGCCCATTTGTATTTTACACTACAAAAGCAATTTTCACAACGTAATGAATAATATATTCACTTCGCTGGTTGTACCGTATCATAATAATTGCAGTACACATCTCATGTTTCATAGACACGTATAAATCCGTATATGTAGTTATACGCATGTTTCTTACGCTTTGTGTATGGCCACCCCTATTCTTTGCTGTACAAGTAGTGCCGTACACGTTATTGTTTACATTTATGAACACACACCTTGTTTTCTACAGTCAAATTCAGACGTATGTAATCATAATTAACACAGACACCTGACGTACCTTTTGATTACAATTATTTTACCCACTGGCTATTACGTGATCATGAAATTAACCAGCGCTTATCCAATAATTTACACCCATCATTATTTCTGGTGGTAGGTTTTTTCTACCGATTGCCCTGTAGTCCCGAGCTCCTATGAACAGGACTAATGGAAGTTCAACCTGTTGTAGAAGGTGACAGAAACAATTTTTGAGTTCGTGACTATTGAAGGTGGAGCCCTCATTGCCCACTAAGCGGGCCCGGGGTGAACGATAAATAGAGGTAGTTTTGTGCTTGTCGTAGCAAGAAGAAGGTTACAGGCTAAGTGCTCGGGTGGTTTACGGCATTCCCCGGGACGTGCTTAAAAGGAATGTAGAAAGGCACCGGTGTGTTCCGGAAGCACGACAGATGACCACCGATGGGGTTTTAGTGGATATAAATACCAGTCCAGGTATAAATACCACATAACTGAGTATCCTCACTCCGCCCGGAAACAAAGTATCTTTGAATATTTCCCCTCAAAATTGGTCTGTCCCACCGAAGATCGTGTAGGTGACGGTAACTCCTATTTTTGTTCCCAAACAGTAGTGAAAAAACAGTACTGGGTAGCAATTTAACGGTCGTTGAAGCTAGTGAAATTGCGAAAGTGACGAGACTTAATATCATGTACTGCAGTGTTCATCATCCGAACTACCATCACATTGTTATGGGCAGACGTATACTTACCATTGTCAAATTCTAAAAAAAGTTGTGTTATAAGAATGAAGTTTTAGTGTCCGGCTGTCTTCTTCCTAAATTACGAGTATAGTGATTTAAATTTGTTCTTCAGCCAAGCAATGTGTTAAAGAATATTGATCACAATGTAAGCATAGAATATATATATACATATATACATTAAATAAATATATTTAATGTCATCACAGCATTATTTCGTTCTTAATTGGTATATATTTAACCCGTAGTATAAACGGAGAGAAAATTCAATATTATAATAAGTCTGTCTGCCTTTGTACATTTAATATGAATAAAGGATACCTTCTGTTTATCAATGAAATGAAGGTTGTTTTAGTTATTCATTCGAAACACTGTGAAGGTTTTGCTTAAGTTTAAATCGCAGTTTAAACCTCCTTGAGACGCACTTAAATATCTTAACTACGCTAGCTACCTCAACAATGTCGTTAATTTTAATGTGATAGTATAACACATTTTTATTTATTTATTTTGTTTATTTAAAAATTTTATTGAAAGCCTAAAATTAGTTTACAATAAGAGGACTTAATGTCTAGACAGACAATACAGACGTATTCTATAGCAATCAACTAAGCAAGTGGGAAGATGCTGTAATAGATAATATAAGTATTAGATCCTTTTCAAGATTTGTGTCAGTTCATTTTTGTAGCAAGATAAAAGTGTACTTTTCGTTTAGTTTTTATTTAGCGAGTGTCCCTTTTATGAACCAAAGTTCTTAATTATGTTTTTTAATGTCATATTTCCACCCTACACGAGCAAGGATTTTTATATAAAAAATGAGTTAATGTAACTATTAGCAATTCGTTATACGAAGTTTGATAACTAAATATTATACTTTACAAGTCACGTAAGTTTACAGGATAATTATCACAAGTGTACATGAAACAAAATCACTTTAAGAATCACCGTTATTTTTATATTATTATACGATTGCAATATATGTGTATTTCTAATTTTCTTAGTATTTATGAGATATATTTCCAGTGCAAATAGTACTGTGTTCCGGTTTGAGGTACGCTGTAGCTGGTGAAGTTATTCGGGTAACGAGACAGGGGTACATCTTGTGTCTCAAGATGTCGAGCACAACGTGGTGCAATGTATAGCAACTTAGGTAGCGCCATGTTGTTATAGGTAGGCGTATTACTTACCATCAAGCGAACGTCCCGTCCCGCTCGTCTCTTCGCTTCGAACAATAAAAAAAAATTTATAGCAACTGTTAACTGTATACGTATTTTTAATTGTATTCTTTTTGTCTATTAGTTTTAGTAAAGTCCCTTTTTATTTGTTTAAAATAGTTTTGGTTTCCTATACGGATTAATTAACAGAAATAAATTCTGTTTGACCGTTAATTGCGTTATATTCGATAACCGCACTTTGCGCTAACCGAACTTGACTATATAATTTATATGGTAATTAAATTATTTTAATTTTATCGAAATTTTGACTCTTCACTTAAATGTAATTAAAGCCTGATTATGATATTCCGCTTTGAAATAAACATAGCGTAACAAGTCTCATATGTTATTTCCATAAACAACGCCTATTTCTATTTAATACTATCGTTGACCAGTAAATATAAATTCATCCTTTATTATATATTTGTTCAATTTGGAAATTATAAATAAAACGAAGCTTTTTACTTTTAAGAATTTCTGTCGATAAAAAGTTATTTCCATACTGACTATGTTTGTTTACTCTTTATCAATTTCATTACGAATTGTAAGCATTAAGTTGTAACCGTTAACTGATATATGCTTGTGTTTGGACGATATGTGCTTGATCACTATCTCCTTTGGTCGTTATTTGACAAATCCTTGTATGCTATACACCAGAACAATATCAAATTTCTACCACAACAGTGATATAAGTTACAGCATATTGTCCTTTATATTGACACTACCAATATATATTAACAAATGTGTTCAAATGCTACAGTTAATTACACAGTGTAAATGTTGTTTATATACAATGGTTTTAATATTATTTATATTATATTTTTTTGTATAACGTTTCAAAATGGGCACTTTTAGATGAATGTCTGAGTTTAATAAGCATTGCACATTGCATTTATCTTGCATAAATAATAATATGGTTATAATCCCATATCAAGATACTTCTTACCCAGAATAATGAAAGTAATCATTGATTGCAATGATGTGCCAGGAAAAGAAGTATTTTCTTTATTGTACCATAAAACAATCTTATGTCTATGCGACTTCATGCACGAAAGACAGAAAACAAAAGTTATTATATTATATCTTCACATATACCACACAATCGGTGACTAATTTACTAATTTCTGTTGCTAATTCTTTTAAAATTTCTAACGGAACCAAATTCCTCGTTTCAGTTGTTGAGACCCGCGCAAGTTCTACGCAATGTAAGGTACAGCGTAATAAACGGCGTACCTTGAATGCAAGCGATTTAATAACAAGCAGTATCAACTTTATTGGTGTTGTTAGTGTCAATGAGATGATGGCAGGCATTTTTATTAAATTGTCCGTGAGGCTGTTAGCTCGTTTATTTCCCGTTGTATAAACTGCATGCGGGTCCTCGTCCCCGCTGGATAATTCCTACGTCTCCTACCAGCAACTTATGTCCCTATAAAACACCTTTCCTCTTCCTTGCACAGATGCACCGTAATAAACTGTGTATACTTCTAGAGCTTCTTTCAAAGTTATTTTATCTTTTCTTGTGCCTTGAGTCAGTTTCGGTAGGGACTATGAGAACTATGGTATGATTTTATTTGTTAACCTTATGCATTCTACTATATCGAATCAATAATTCGTCATGGGTCTGAATTATTTTTGACAAACTTCAAAAATAGCGATACAAAAGCGGACACAATATTTTAACAATGAATGATTAAAAAGCTTCGCAAAAAGCGAAAGATAATGCTTCGCTTGTACAGATTTATTTGATCAGTTTTGTTAATAACTTTAAATAAATTAAAATTTAAATCTAAATAATATTTATAATATCTATCTTTATAGAAGAGCTATAGAGACGGTAGTTGTTTTATATCTAGAAGAATAAAAAACCTATTTATTTCTATTTCAAAATAATCACATTCAAAGGAAAAATAATATGAATATTATATTATTATTACTATTTAAATATTTGTGGTAGATCTCCCTAGTGCGAAGTTCCCCCTCAACGTTTATTTCTGCCGACAAACAGTAATGTATGAACATCATTGTGTTACAGTTTAAAGGATGTTTCAACTAATATAGTTGTTAAGATTAGAACGTAATAATGTAGAGCTTTACGTAACGATTCGCTATATTATCAGTCTCATATGTTACAGTTGCGTAGCATATTTTAAAACAATAAAGTTATGAAAGCAAATTCTACGTAGACCAAAATCTTTTTTAAATAATAGTTAATTGTTAAGACAAATATAAATACAAGTTGTAAAGCTTTTCAACACCCCATTCTTGGAACGGCGGCAATATAAAAACGAGATAAACAACGAAACAATCTGCTGTTTTAGATAACGAATATTTTAATTTTTGAATTGTAATTTATTTTTAAACAAAATTGTAATTTCTCTACAGAAAGAAAACGTAGAAAACCGTTTTATTTACACTTTCTATAAGCGCCCCTGTCATAGAGAGATCTGAACGAAGGGCGGGCTCTGTTTGTTCACAATTCCAATGAAATCGCTTTCAGACACAATCGCGTCTTATATTTATATCACTAACGGTATTGTAATGAGGACAATAGTACGATTAAGGTTATTTTGTTTACCGTCAAAGGCAATACTGTCAATATGTATACAATTCGAGTATAATATATTATTATCTCTAAACATAATAATGTACCAACATACACAAACGCAAATAAAATTTTTCTTTATATCAATGTAATATTGATGTTAATGATATTCCGAATACTTTTTTACAGTTGACATTAATACAATACTTGTTATAACTTCCATCAGTAATCCAATCCAGCAATAAGAGCGACGAAATTAAGCAATGATGAATTCTAAAAGCATCATGCCAAAATTGACATCGATATGCTTTTCTATATTACACTGAAATATTTTCAAGTTTTGTTTATTATTTATGACCTGATACTGCATGTAAATAGAAATTATTTTGTAATACATAATTACCTTGCGGTAGTGCTCTATCGGATATACGCTATACCTAATCATTATACCAAAGCAAATACAATTATTTGGAGTCTAATATACTAATCAAACCCTATTAGTCCTCATCAATGTACCGTGTTTGTGTGTTCGTACGCCATTATCTCCTATCTAATTTGTATTAGTTCACTTTCGTTGAGCACGCAGACCAATAATTTATCATTTATCAAAATATTATAGTAATAATAATTCATTACTATCATATTAATAACAGTAACTAACTTGGAACATGTACTTGGAGGTTGAAAAAGAAAATAAATCCATCTACAGGTTATCCGCATACCTTAACATGACACAGATCAATACGTCGATTCTTCTATGAAACTGTCAAAATATACTTACTGTTTAGAGTGCTTAGATATACGAAGTGATGGACAAGAGTGCTTATCAAAGTTTATTCTTTTCAGGTAACAGTGTATTAAATACTGAAAACGATGATCGCAACCTGCTACCGCCATTTCCACAAGAGAAGCCCCGGCTGGAAAAAGTATGTTATACTATACTAAATACATATTACCATTGAAAATTCAAGTACAGACGGAGATATCGTAATTAGTGTTTTTATAGTTGTAGTCTTCTGTTTGGAAATTATAATTATATTAGGATGAGCACAAACGACCTGGTGGAGATGAGAAGTTGCGGGGAACTGTTGGATACGTGCGGTCAATCTGTTTTCTGTAATATCGAATAGGTTGCGCTTGAAATCGATTTGATTGATAAGCTAGAATAATGATGATGAGTGCAAAGAAATGTCAACAAAGTGGACCGCAATTCTTGTGTTTTGTTTGATAAGTAAAAATTACCATAGTAAATTTTATATACAAAAGTTGCCGAGTAAATTTTGTATCAACCACAACAAACTATGTCGGCAAACTTAAACTTTTCAATGTTTCAATTGTGAATTTTCATGTCTCTGAAATGTTCTCTGTGTGCTATGATCACCACATTGTTAGCGATTGTTCTCCGTGCAAATCATATTTATGCAAGAGCAAGACAAAGCACGCTCATTAGCCACTCCCGATATCGCGCTACGTGTTTCGAAGTTAACATGAACATGCACTATGTGCTTTGTGTTTCAATAATTTTAAGTCTACATTACAATATATATAGATATATTTATCTATAAACATAAAAAATGTTAACCTATAAAAATTTTATGGATAATTAAATTGAAAATGCCGATAAAAAGGATATGCTAAAAACTGCTTTGTTAATTTTATATGATATTACAAGACGATTAGTAAGTAAAGTAAGTGTTCTGGAATTGTAATATATGGCACTAAAACTGAACATTGATTTAATAATTTACATTGTTAAAGGTCTTTCTAAATTCGTTTCCATGTGCATGTTGATGAATAAAAGATGACGTCGAACGTTTTCGCACGGGCGGATTTTGTTAGAACTTAAGCATCGAAAATACTTCTGAGACCTTAAACTTTACATTTATAGAGTTGCAGCTCTAACAGCGGCTATTTTGATATCAATTTTGGATTATTGCAAATGTCATTCGTTGTATCAGATATTTATGTCACTTAATAGTTGGACAGTTTTAACAAGCCCCTCTTCATTGAACTTATCTGGTTTTCCAGTAATATCGGAGAACTTCTACTACTTACTATCATATTTAGATCATTCTATAGACTCCAATAATATTGTTATTTTTAAAAGCAATATGGATAATAATGACAAATGTAGTTGGTCTAATACTGTTGCTATCTATTTTCCCTTTCCGATTTTTTTTTATGTAACTTAGTAGGCAAATAGACATGCGGCGCGCTTTTAGTGGAGTGGTGACCGCAGCCTGTAAAAGCCCACTACATTCGGAGTATCGCTTTCGTACTACCAATTCTATTCATTTACAAGCGCATAATTTTACATATATACCTAGCATGTCAAATTTGATTTAAATGAACTGTATATATGTAAAAAAAACTCATATGTTCCCTTCCGGAGAACCATAATAAATTATTTAGATTTTCTATTTTAATTTTGCATATTTCAGTAAAACAATTTGGGACCTATGGATAAGCAAATACTTTATCCACATTGCCTTTAAGAATAAAGATATTACTGAAATCTATAGAATGGTCTAAATATGATAGAAAAATCTCTAAGTTCTTTGATATTACTGGAAAACCAAGTAAGGTCAATAGGATCGGCATATTTCGATTGTCCAACTATTGTATGACATATTTTTATACTTTTGTATCTTTTTTAATTAGCTTCCGTGAAATCGACTTCAAGAACGCAACTATCTTAAACACAAACATCTCTTCATCACATAAAAATATCGTGACATTTAGACATTCTTCATTTGACTTGTAGATTAATAACAATACTGAAAACACTAATATCACGACTATATATATGTATTTATAAGCGGCAAAGTGCCGGACATCAATCGAACAGAAATCAATTTCAAGAATCCAATTGAAGAACCGCAGTCAAATGGAAAAACTGTTTACATTTCCGATGGCCATGATGAGTTGAAGGAGAAATCAATGACAGTCAGATATCGATAATCACTGTTCTTTGTGAGATGCTTACAGTATTTACACGAGACGATAATTATCCAGTCCTTTTCAACTCTAAACTAAATTATATTATGAGTATGCAAAACGGTAATAAAATCTTTAAAACACATATTAAGAAAACATGCTTACATTTTTTAATTTCATATCGTCAAAAGCAGATAATAGATATCCGTACCGATATTACGGATATTAGTTGTATAAAAAGTCGATGCCTGTTTCCATGATGATACCAAAAGTACAAATAATATTTTTAAAAGGTTTTGTTTAAAACGTAATTTATAATTTCTTTAGGTAAATATGCAGCAACGAAAATAAAAATCAATATGGGTCTTATTTTGATATAAATAATTATATAATAGATGGGATCAAGTTAATCAAACTTTATTTCATTTGCGAATTGCTTACATTTTATACTACAAAGGAGCTGGCAGAAATTGCCTTCGTCACGAAGATACATAGACCGATCAGTTTACTACACACTTCTCACGCATAGTACTTAGAATTTTATTTGATATCTATTATATTTTGCTAATATCTAAGAAAATAATCCTCCTCGAAGCATACTGGCCCTTGTTTCGAAATTTATAGAGATCTACAAATATAATAGCAATTGGTGAGATTACAAAGGAACAATTTTAAGATTAAAACTTACGATTAAAATAAGCAGTGGGCGAATGTAAATACGGGGAAAGGAGTTAAAATGGCACTCGATTAGTTGTCACTTGAATCTCGGGGAACAAATTGAGTATTTTAAATAGTCTTTACAAAAAGAAAGAAAAGAAGACGTTGAGCTCTATGACGGGAATACACACCGATGCATCAGAGATAGCGAAGTTATTTTAAAAATTTTGAAAGCGACGTTATGTGCAATACAAGATATGAAAAAATTATTAATATTCTTAAAAATTAAACTATGAAAGTAAATAAACACAAAGAAAAACAAACAAAATTTCGTAGAGAACGTACCAACTAAGGTAGCACATTGATTTATATCGTCTGATTAAAAGCTAAATGAATAAATAAAAATATTTTGCCTTGTCAACTGCCGTAGCCTGATCATGACGAAGTGGGTACCATAAATCTGACTTCAATCTGGTTTTTAAAAAAATATTCAATGTCTCGCGCAATGAATGATAAATATGTCTGTTGGCGTAGTCCGCCTATGTATGTAACACCGCCACCGTCATACAGTAGTGTATAAACATTACCGTTCTGCGGTTTGAAGGGAGCTGTATTTAGTGTAATTACTGGGGTAATAAGACTGAACATCTTATGTCCGAAGGCGACGAGCGCAAAATGGAGTAGTATATACCATCTTAACGAGCGTCACGTTGTTCTGGGGAGGCCTATCACCATCAGGTGAACGTCTTCATCGCCTCGTAGCTTCGCTGAATAAAAAAAAAGATATAATCATAAACACCGTTTCTTTCCTAAGACCGCATCTTTTTTACTTACAACATAGTTTATTGCGTTTACCTAACTCTTGTCTTCTATAGATAATTACATGATATTACATATTGTTTCCTCTGTCCAACTAACTAGTGGGGGTCCGGCACTTTCAAGTTCCCAACGTCCATCGGTTCTAGGTGGACAAAGGACATAAAAGAATCGCTGGGAGCCACTGAATTCAAACTGCGCAAGACCGTGTTTTGTCGAACACATTACAAGAGACCTATGTCCAGCAGTGGAAGTCCGTCTATTGAAATGATGATGATATATTGTGTTTGCTCTGCGTCCATTAATGGTCTCCATGACTGATTCCGATCATAGCATTGTTGACAAACCTTCATAATTTTTTTCAATGCTTACTATGTTACTCTTATTGAATTTGCTTATATTGTAAACGTGATAAATAAAAAAAAACCTCTCTAATATAATCCATATTTACGACTTAATTTAAATTTGTTTGCAACATCATTAAACTATAAAAGAATTATTAATCTACTTAAGCATAATATGAGCATCAATGAATGAGGAAAACCTTGTACAAGATACTTGTTGCTTAATCTAAAATATTATTAACGAATACTTTTTTTTTGTATATATATTATAAATAACTTTATTAAGTTAACGTTGATATGTCAGGTTATTAGAAAGCTTTATAATTTATACAATTATTGCAAAATTTATTTAGTATAAAATAAAGTATTGCTATCGACAAAGCCTCATGGCATACGTCCTTTTATAATTGTTGCTCCTGTTTTATTTTGAAAGGTAAAAGAAGAACAATGTCCCGTTGTAAAGGAGAGCACGACCGATATAGACACCGTCTCCATCTTCCCGTCGTTTGAATTTCAGGTAAAAAAAACATTACTTTATACATACTTACCTCTCGTTATATTTATTTAGCTTAAGTTATATGTCAACCGTGCTAACATATCCTTGATAGCAAAAACGCCTATAAAAAAGGGGAAAAGTTGCTTCATATACAGGTCTTTAATTTTTTCTCTTAAAAAAACTTTATTAAGACTTGCGTCTTTATTGGTCATAAGTTTTATTATTATTTCTTATATATTTAGTGCGATATAACGGAATAGTTAAATGAGAATAACAGTATTAGTGTAAACGTTTTTTCTAACGAGAACATTAGTAATTACCTACTTGTACTACAATTCTACAAACTATCAGTATTTATATACATGGCAAAAAATGGTTGTAGTTATACTCATTTACAAATTAATCTGATGGTGTAATAAAATTTATGATGAACAGCAAACCTAAAGGATGTTTGTCTACTTCCTCGTTACTATGAAATCTCACCAAATACTAAGTATTGGTGTATACTCCTCATTTTGAATAATTAATTAGGAAATATTATACAGGTATGTAATAATTATGATAAAGGTAATATAAAGCGTTTATATTTGTCAGAGAAGTTTTAGATTATAGTGCATACATTAAAGCGCGTGGTGCGAAAAAAGAAGATTACTTAATAGATCGCCAAAGTTATTATATGTAAGTTTCGTTTAAAATCTCTGTTCAGGTTCTTGACAGCAAAGAGTATTACAAGGAAGCAGCTGCATGCCTCTGGAAGCAAACTCAGACTGTCGTACCCATTCAATGAACCACTTCAGAGGTTGTTTGATGATATCAAAGACGCTTATGAGATCTTGCATTTCCAAAGACTACTTTAACTATATATTATTGAAACCGAGAAATGAATTGAAAGCTACTGAGAACTAATTAGTTTGTAATTGATAGAAACCGTAAAGCACTGAAGTTTCCTGTTTAATTTCTTCATTTCCTTTTAACATTTTAATTTTCTTACGGTAATCTTGAAAGTGTAATCATACTTTCAGGTGTGCGAGAGAATACATTCATCTTTAAGACCTTATAGCCATTGTTAATTAAAATTAACCGATAAACTTATTTCAATAGTAGAAAAAAAGATTTTTCCATGGTGGTACGTTACCAAAGGCTAATTCATGAATAATACAGGTAATAATATCCGAATTATCTCGTACGGCGGGGCACAGAGCTTCATTTTCAGTAAATTATTCATAGCTTTTGGAAGAGGTGCATTGTAATCTATTGTTCAACAATTGCTGTACTTACATAAATCCTTGGAAAGGTTTTATTTTCTATTGTTCATCTACTCTATATAGGTTCTTAAATTTTCTTGCGTCGTACTTATCTTCTTACGTCTAACTTATAATGACATTAATTCTAAAATATTAAAAGATTATGATCGTTGGTCAAGGAGAACTTGCTATAAAGATACAAGGTCTAGGAATATTTGCACTACTAATTATATATATTTTTTACGTCTTTATTGTTTCCGGACTCACTTAGTTTTTCGTTAGCCGATTTTTTAAAGAAACCTGTTGTTAAAGCATTTTTGCAAAACAACAAAAATCATATTCTCAATATCGTTGGGTATATTTTTTGTTGTTTTTTTTTATGCTATGCATATGTTATTAGTCGATCGTCAGAATTCTTTAAAACACTTTTTGACCGGAAGACAGTGAATCTCGCATTTTTTGATGGACGGCAGGAAATGACTCAATGCATTTAGTTTGTTTAGTTATCGTAAAATCAACCTTCAGTTACATATTGAAGTATTATAATTTATTTATTTTTTTTTGGATTAGACCTGTAGTACAGTTTGAATTAAATAATTTAAGAAATGAAGTGATCTAAAAATAATTCCGGTGTCCAACAACAACCATGTTAAAGGACAAACACGTCAAAATACAACCCTGTGAACAATTTTCTAAAAGTAAAAATTTTCAAAGCGCTTTCCAATAGGAGTTTTGAAATGGCTCTGCAGCGAACAGTCTACAAAAAAATGGTGAACTAATTTCAGTTCGTGTTCACATAACTGCTTTTGTAACATGTATATCGCAGAGGCTGGTAAAAAATTTAACACAAAGTTCCATTCGGTACGTTTGTTTATTTATGAAATGAAAAAAACCTCCGGGCGTCTGTTCTGCTGTACACTAATTCGATATTGCTATGTCAACTGCTTTTCGTGTATTTTATTAGTACATTTTGTTTATCATATCGATAATACAGTTGTTGATTATGTTTAAGTTAAAAAGAAAAACTTGTTACTAATATAAATGAGGATAGCCAAGGCAAAAGGTACGAGACTTATCTAAATTAAGAACTAAATACATAATCTACATAAAAATATTGAAGTGTTCGTTTTTAGTCGTAATTTTGCCGCTTTTTTAAACCTTACGTCCATAATTTCAAATATGTTTACTTACTTGCTTAATTTGAAAATAAGTCTTAAATTTACAAAACGAAAATAGAGATTCGAAAACGTGGAAGATTCTTTTTATTATTGTAATATGTTACGAGATTTTGTAGTGAGATTTAACATGTTGGGGAATATTCAAATTTAAATTGAAATGTCTGTACCAAACGTTGTACTGCGATGTACTACTGAATTACAGTTGCTTGTAGTATACACGGAGTACACTCACGTTTTCATAGGGCACACGGATTGCGTTCATTTAATTTCAACAAAATTTCTCTGATTGAAAGCGACAAGGAATGAGTATGTAGTTTCACTTAAAGCCTGCAAAGTAAATTCAGAAAACTCATTAGGAATTAAAAAGGTATTTTCAAGCACATTCTGAAGCGCAATTTGAAATTTACTAAGGTATGTTTCAACTCTTATATAAAACACACTAATAGGTATACTGTTATTAAGTTACGTCGTATTTCTTTATATTAAAACTTTATGTTTAGTTAGTTTTTCATTCAAATAGTCCTATAACAGAACTTTATATACATTGGCAAAATATACATTAAAATACTTTATAACATTTAACGATACAATGTTATAAAATACGAAAGAATAATAAATACTCCAGAAATCAAGATAGTTACTTGAAAAGACATTTATTACTAAAGACTTCTTTCGTTTTATACCTTTACTTTGAAAATATCAAACGGGACATTCCTTTGG
Source organism: Ornithoptera priamus (assembly GCA_029034505.1). Taxonomy (NCBI): domain Eukaryota; kingdom Metazoa; phylum Arthropoda; class Insecta; order Lepidoptera; family Papilionidae; genus Ornithoptera; species Ornithoptera priamus. The sequence continues at coordinate 321,131 of JARDWD010000061.1, read as the reverse complement.
GTTTCTTTCACAACTTTTCTATGGCAAGGCAGCTTTTTTATATTTTACAAAGTGGATGTAGCGATACAAGTCGTGATAAATAAAGAGTTTTGGAAAATGAGAATTTAACAAGAGAGACTTTAGATAATGATTGTTTAAAAACAAGGAATTCTACACTGTAGAATTCCTTTGAAACCATTTTGTTTGATAACTGTTCATAATCTATTTAAAAATTGTTTCCTTCTTCCTCTCACTTATCTCTAATATTAACTCCTACACTTTGAATATCGAGAAAGGTATGTTACTCTATGTTCTGTTCCGCTAAACTTGTGATATGTCAAATGTCCTTCTTAAATTCAAACTGTTATAAATTGTATATTTTTCTATACCCATTACATGTAAATAGTTATAAGTAGTCGCTGCAAATCTACTGTAACAGTCCTTTATCCGTCCGCCACTAATTGAATGATCCCGGAGGTAAAATGTAAAAACGTAAACAAATAGGTTTAAAGCTGGGGGAAAAAAGCAAAAACTAAATGAAATCGAACAGGCTGATAGGCTACAACCGATAGGATAAAACTATTAACCAATCAAAAACATGATGTAACTTTATATGAATTTCACTGATGGACTCTATCAATTTTATAAATTGAATATTAAACCGAATATTCGGGCGCTCGCGCTTTAATTGTATTAAACGTATCGGATGGAAATTTGCACTTGGATTTCGCGGAGTTAAAATTTTTATTTGCATTTTAATTATGATTTTAAACATATTCACAAAATGTAACAATGGTTAAAGTATTATTGAAGCTTAACCGTAATAAATATGGTGATTTAAATATTGCGTTAACAGTACCATTTACAGATTGTAACGACAAAGTAACCATGTCCTATTATCTGGAATTAGATCTGTGATCTTCTATGTTTATCTAATCTTAAGGTGCGATTTGCTTTTATAACAGTTAAAAAAGTGAAAAGGGAAAAAGTAACATTCAATGAATAATAAGTATTTCTTTTCATTATTGCTTCTTGTTAAAAGTTGATTTTATGTCCGTACAAAGATTACTTTTCTTAGTACCTATTTTAGTTCCCAGGCTTCATAACGCTTGGCTCGGACATCACAAGCTGGCTTTGTTTGCCTAAACCTCAATATCCGGACATCGTAACCTTATAGCGAACTGTTAAAATTGATTTCACTTTATATTTACTTTATAGTGTACATGTACATTTTAGTAAATATTATTCAGATCATGAAAGTTAAGGTGTTGTATACGTTTTGTTTTAATAAAATATATATGAACTTAACGTAACGTTTATTGAAAACTCTGATATAATATGAATATCTTATGCGCTATATGGATGAAGACAATGTAATCAAAGTTTCGGAAGATCGCTAATTTGCTCAACATCCACCCACCAATGCCAAATTAGTATTGTTGATGATATAAATGTGTCTAAATATTATTATGTGTACAGCCAAGCTGGCTCCGAAGTAAGGAGTTTTGGGATAGATCTTTTGAGGAGCGATATGACAAAATCCGCAACGATACCCGACGGCCAAGGTTGAAGGTAATATGTTAGTTTATAATTAACTACAATGATAGCTTTGTTTTGAGATAGTTACAATTTATTATTAGTATTATTGATTTTAGTAGAATAAAAATTTGAGTAGATGCTCAGTATCATAGGCTTCATTATTTTGTTTTATTTTTTAATTCAATTATATTAATGATGATAGCAAAACAACATTATTTGTATCCATTATTCGAATATCGTACATGAATGAAAGTGTTATTGTAATAAAGGTAAGGTGAATTATCAAATTGACAGTTCTTAGTCATTTCTAGACACTTTAGTGTGTTCTATAATTAGTTACTAAATGCTAAAAAATTATAACATAAAACAAAAATTATTTTACTCTTATTCGATGAAGAGACGAGCAAAATATTCATCTGATGCTAACCGATACGCCTGCCCATAATGTTATGGCGCTAGTTAGGTTATACACTGCATCATGTGTTGAGGTAAGACTACTGCCCTGGTAATTTCACTAGCTACAGCGCCCTTAAACCGGAACCCAGTAATATTTGTACTCAACTGTTTAGCGGATGAAATAATAGCTGTGGTAGTACTTACTTGAACCGACTCCGATAACAGATAACAGCAGTAAATTATATTTTATTACAGGTATACGTAGTCCCCCATTCGCACAACGATCCTGGTTGGTTGAAAACTTTTGAGCAATATTTCGAATGGAAAACTAAAAACATTATAAACAATATTGTGCTCAAACTAAACCAACACACGAACATGACGTTCATTTGGACGGAGATATCATTCCTTAACGCTTGGTGGGAAACTTCACACCCTGTTAAACAGAAGGTAGTGTTTGTGTGAATATTTCGCACCTAAACTCTAAGGCGTACTAACATTTAAATTTATGCAATTTTCTTTAATTAAACGTTTGCTACCACTTTAACATTTAACTCATTTCACAGGCTCTTAAAAAACTTATAAAGGAAGGACGTCTTGAAATTACCACCGGCGGTTGGGTTATGCCTGATGAAGCTTGCACCCATATCTATGCCCTCGTGGACCAATTCATTGAAGGTAATTTATTCCTCATTCATAGAATATACACTTGCGTGCAACTGAATCGATTCCAGCCGTGTGTTGTTAGAAAAGGTTGATTTTTCAGAAAATAGCTTATCCGATTTTCTTAGTTTTATCCTGTTTTCCTCGGAATTATATCGAGCGTAAAGTCTCAACGCGGCGTTCTTGGCTCTGATCAGCCGTCGAGGGTCAGCCGGGAGGGACCCGCGAAGTAGGAAGGTATTCGGGTACCGTACACGAAGATTCCTCAACGGCTGTGGCGATGAGATGGGTCAACAAGTCAATCGCTAGGTTTGCAGTATCGAGCAAGTCGATCGTGCTAAGGATTCCGTCCAGGTGCTGGGGTTTCACGGCTTTGAGTTTGACCTAGAGGCTTCGCCAGTTGACGATGGTTTTGGTCAGAGGGACCTTACCAGCGGGCCGGCCCAGCTTCATAAGAACCGGGCGGTGATTGGATTTGAGATCATCAATAGTCTCGAACGATTGCAAGGGAATGGTAACGTTGTTGAACAACGTAATGTCCAGAGTAGATGGGTTGTGAGATGCGATAGGCGGGAATCTCGTCGGAGTTTGCGGGGTTACAATGTTAAACTTGAGCTTATCCGCGAGTTTGTATAGAATTTTGTCGTTAGGGTTTGAGTTATTTGTCCCAAGTGTTATGCCTGCTGTAGAGATCGCCAGCGAGGATAACAAACTGGCGTAAGTCGAGAAGGGCTCTTATGCCTGTTTCGCGCACCTCTTTGGTGAAAGACAGATAGACGGATGCGATGACGATCGGTTGATGACCGGTAAGGAATATTTTGCACGCCGAGACTTCTATGTGAGCAAGGGGTGGACTTTCTATCGTGACGGATAATGTCGCGATTAAAGGGTTTGAGGAACGTTTCCTGAATGAGCATGACGTCGACGTCGTGGTTCCTGAAAAATAAACTTATATCTTCTTTTTGAGAGCAGATACCGTCCGCGTTGAAGTACGCGACAGTCAGAGAGCGGGGTTTCATTCTGCCCAAGATTTTGAAAAACTTTTGTTATTGAGGTGAATCAATGGTCTCGGACAGAGTCCTGGAACACTTAGGGGTAGTCCTCTTTCAGCGCGGCGAGAGTGTCGCCGTGCGCGAGGAAGGCCCTGAGCCTGTCCTGCGAGTTTTACACGACTCGCAGTTTTTCTCGGAAAACGAGAATGTCCTTAATGTTCACCTTCTTTATGTAGGTGATTAGATCCTGGATTTCTGAGAATGGGGGAATGTGGCTGGGAGCAGCCTGGGGTTTCGAGGGCCCTGACGGGGGCTTGGGAGACTCGGTGAATTTCGGACGGGGGTGCGGTTTGCTCCACGCCGAGACCGCCGGCGAACAGGCCGGCTACGCGGGCGGTGGCCCAGAGAAGCGGAGGCGGAGGGCTGTGGTGTAGCCTTTGTGGAAGCGGTGGTTAGACGTTGGGGGCCAGGGTGCCTGCGCGCGGCTTTGGAACATCCGCTTTAGTTCGCGGGGTGCCCTTTGGCTTTGCACAAGACGCAACTCGGGGCATCCGTTGCTTTCGCGGTGCGGGAGTACTCTTTTGCCCCATGGTTCCCGGTGCATTTGACGCATCTCGGGCGGCCGTAGCAATTTCGAGTCGAGTGGCCATAATATTGGCATCGCTGGCATTAGCCAATGAGGCTCCTTTTGTGTGGGACCTCTACATACACGCTGGTGAGGTTGCACAGACGGTCTATACCGGATCTTTTCTTCCCCTCCGGGGAGAGTTCGAGTCTCGTGAGGATGAGCGGGAGTGTGGTCTTTGTTCGCATGCTGGTCTTGCGGCGAGCTTCCAACACAGGGAAGTTTTGTTTTTTGAGGTCATCGATGACTTCGGAGATGTCGAGTTCTAGTGGAATTCCGCGAATGACGATGCGGAGTTGCTTCCCTTCGGGGAGAGGAAAGGTGTGGAAGCCGAAGCCGGCGTTCCGCAGACGCTTGGTAGCAGCCCGGATGTCATCAACCGTGGCTAGGTTGATGGGAATACTCTGCGCGGTGTTCTGCGCTTTCAGGCCCTTTATTTCGTGGTCGGTAAACCACTTGGAAACCGCGTTACACTTAGTTTTGTCCTGGAGGACAATCGGCGCAGGCCGCTTCGGGCCATGTTTCTCGGGCGGGGCCGAGGTGTTGCGAAGGTGCGCGAGAACGCGGCCTTTTTTGTCGGCCTGCTTGTCGGCGAGACGCGGTTCGAGTTAGATTCGGAGGGTTTCATAGCGCGTTTGCTCTTCTTGACCACCAGGATGAAGCCCTCGTCATCAGCACGTTTGGAGGATGGATATTCAACCTCCATATCATTGCCGCTGACGTTCCCTTCCGAGTCAGAATCGGAAGAGGTTAGCAGATCGAACTTAGAAGGCCCCGTCAAAAGGCTTTCGTCATGGGTGGTGCATGAGTCGCAGGTGTTGGGTCTAGAGAGGCCGGACTATCCGTGTCGAAATTCACGGAACGGGAAGGGAAGTTGGGAGGACACTTTATGAATTGTTCCTAGGCTTTTGGGAACTGCTCGCGTGCAAAGTACGTGAACTGAGCGAGTAGGGCCGCCATTTGCATGAACGCCATTTTGTGTTGGTGCCGCCCCGTCCTACGGCGGATGGGTTGTGTGTTTACTTGGGTAGGGGACCTAGCCGTCGCTTAATGCGACAGGGGGCTATCCTAAACCTGATAAGAAATATGGGTCACGTGAGGCCAGATCGGGATTTATACGTGATTTAGTCCCGCAACTTGTGGGTACCGCAACGAGCAAATTCTGCAACGCATGGGTGTTGTAGAATTAGAAATATGAGTTTGACCGTATTTATTTAAAAATGTTTTGTCATTGTTTATTTGAAAATGACTGTATTATGAAAAAAATTATCAGTCCTTCGAATACAAAAACTTTTACAAAAATCGTAAAAGCTGTTTTTCGAAAAATCGAACTTTTATACCAATATACATACGGATTGAGTCGATTCAGTTGCACGCGAGTGTATTTAAAGAAATTTTATTTTCCAATAAATATACTTATCAACATCGTCTTCCAATGTAAATATTTCGAAGTTATAAACAAAAGTTTGTAGCGTAATATTTATTGGCTAGTTAAAAGTTTGATGTGCAGCCTCTCCAATTACGTTATAGTTTGCAGGTCGGCTAAAACTTTATTTGAATATCATTTTCAAGCTCATCTAACTTTGACGTGAACTATTAAAACTACAACATCAATGTATCGGACGGATTTCGTAGCATAAATCTAAAAAATATTGTTATAACAATGTAGTATTTAATAGTATCATTGTTTTCTCTATTCTTTCTAAACCATTTTTATTCAACCATTGTATCATATAAGATATGTTAAAATCCTTTCTCTTTTATTCTCACTTATGTATTCAGAAATATTGCTGGAGAAACATAAATGGACAAATCTTAATGTAAAATAAATGATCACTTGCAAACACTTCAAAAAAGTAATTTTTTTTTTCGGATCTTCATGTACAGCTTCTTGTAAATAATCTACTTCTACATCTCTACGAGCACAATTCAATTGTTCTACGCATGAACCTATCCAGGAATTTAACTATTATATTTATGTTCTAGGCCACCATTGGGTGAAAACTAATCTTGGAGTGACGCCTAAAATCGGCTGGTCTATAGATCCTTTCGGACACGGACCAACGGTACCTTATTTATTAGACAAAAGCGGGCTTGAAGGTGCAGTCATTCAACGTATTCATTATGCGTGGAAACAGTGGCTTGCCCAACGGCAGGTTGAAGAATTCTATTGGATGCCGGGATGGACTACTAAGAAGCCATCTTTATTAGTACATAACCAACCTTTCGACATATACTCCATTAAAAGTACATGCGGACCCCATCCATCTATTTGTCTAAGCTACGACTTTCGCAAAATACCTGGTGAATATTCAGAGTACACCGCTAAACATGAAGATATTACTGAACACAACCTTCACAGTAAATCCAAAACACTGATAGAAGAGTACGAACGCATCGGATCACTCACTTCTCATAATGTAGTCCTGGTGCCTCTTGGTGATGATTTTAGATACGAATTTGATGTGGAATTTGACGCTCAATATGTCAATTACATGAAAATGTTTAATTATATCAACAATCACAAGGAGTTGTTCAATGCTGATGTTCAATTCGGTACACCACTTGATTATTTCAATGCAATAAAGCAGCGGCTTCAGGGTAACATACCCACATTAAAAGGTGATTTCTTCGTCTACTCGGACATATTCAGTGAGGGAAAACCTGCGTATTGGTCTGGATATTACACAACAAGGCCATACATCAAACTCCTCGCCAGACAATTTGAACATCAGCTAAGGACCTCGGAAATTATTTTCACTCTCGTTTCTAATTATATAAAACAATCTAGTGACCCCAAACTTGCATCTTCAGAGAAAAGATTAGAGAAATATTACGAGCAATTGATTAACGCCCGTAGGAACTTAGGACTCTTCCAACACCATGACGCTATCACAGGCACTTCAAAGGCTAATGTTATGAACGATTACGGTACTAAATTGTTCACAAGTTTGTATCACTGTATTCGTCTGCAGGAAGCAGCTCTCAGCGCTATTATACTGCCGGATGAAAAGTTGCAGACTCAAAATATTTTGCAAAGTGAAGTGGAATGGGAGACTTATGGGGCTCCGGTCAGGAAACTTCAAGTGTCTTTGGTTGATAGAAAGAAAGTCGTTCTCTTCAATCCTTTAGCGGAACAACGCACTGAAGTTATAACCTTAAGATCTAATACTACTAACATCCGAGTTTATGATAGCAGGACCAGGCAGCATGTGCTGTACCAGATAACCCCCATCATTGATGTCCTTGACGACGGGAAACGCATGATAAGCACCCAAAACTTTGACATCCAGTTTGTTGCAACTCTTCCGGCGCTGACAACAGTCACTTTCAAATTAGAAGAATATTCGAACTCATCACAACACTGCCTTGTTTTTTGTAACAATTGTTATGATCCCGATAAACCATCTACGTTTGTTGCTAAGAAAATGATGCCCGGAGATATTCAACTTGAAAATACGGTTTTAAAGTTACTCATTAACAGAAATAACGGATTCCTAAAACAAGTGTATAGAAAAGATGTTAAAAAAAAGAACATAGTGGAGATACAATTCGGCGCTTACCAGAGTGCTCAGAGACATTCGGGGGCCTATCTCTTTATGCCAGATTACGACGCACCAGAAAAACACGTTCTGAATCCTTATTCGAACTGGAACAGCCTTCAGGATGATAACATTATCATTATTTCGGGCCCGGTGTCTACTAAAATCACAACACTCTACTTGCCTTTCTTAAGTCACACAGTCACAATATACAACGTTGAGGATACCGCACTACTGCATGCTATATCGATAGAAAACATCGTCGATTTTGAGAACCCACCCAAGAACAGGGAGACCGAACTCTATATGCGCATCGAAACCGACATCCAGAATGGCGAACCGCCGGAGTTCTATACGGATCAGAACGGTTTCCAATATCAGAAAAGAATCAAAATAGACAAATTGGGTATTGAAGCTAACTATTACCCAATTACAACAATGGCTTGGATCCACGATGAAGATACGCGGATCACATTAATTACAAATCATGCACAGGGTGCGTCGGCTTTTGAACCCGGCAGACTGGAGGTGATGCTCGACCGGCGAACACTTTACGACGACTTCCGTGGTATCGGCGAGGGCGTGGTCGACAATAAACCAACCATATTCCACAACTTGCTATTATTGGAGCCCACTAATTCTGAAAGGGCCAAAAGAGAAACCACTGAGAAGTTTCAACAAGTGCACGAAAGATTTTTTAGACCCAATGAAAAGTCAACTGAATATCAATTACCGTCTCAAACCGCCGATTATTTGAGTCGATGTCTTAACTACCCAGTGAATATATATTTGATTGACACTAGTGAGGTGGGGGATGTAGAAGTTAAGAAGTACCAGTCATTCGTGCAAAACTTTCCTCCTGGCATTCATCTAGTCACACTGCGTACAATCACAGATAATGTACTGGAACAATTCCCCAGCTCGACCTGTTACATGGTGCTGCAGAGACCGGCACACAGCTGCTCCGTGGGATCCCACCCGCGAAAATCAACATCGTTTACGGTAAAGACTCATTTCAATGGACTTCATATCAAAAACATAACTTCAGTCAGCTTAACCGGACTTAAAACTTACAAATCCCTATCAGGACTGGAGGATATCGATTTAGAACCTGTAGAACTCAAAACGTACAAGGTCAAATTTTGAGAGCCTTAAACTTAGCCGATAGTAAAATATTAATCTTGTATTTGATGTGTACAAGTGTTTAGTAGATATTAATGTATGTACGTGTTTTTACATATCTCCTGTTTTGAAGTACATTTTTCGCACTTGTAGGAGATACGCATTTGATGTCTATGGAAATTATTCTCAGTGCACACGTATTGACTATTTACCTGTTAAAAACATTTAATGTGTTTACACTTTCTGTGTATTGCTATATTATTAGGTATAAAAAAATTAAGTCCTTGTCCCTGAACCCCACCCTCTCCTATTCTGGATTTATATAACGGTTAGATAAATCTACCTCAGGTCCAAATGTTATTAATTTTTAAATGGAAATGAATCATTAAGATTTTATTTAAAAGATATTAAATTTTTCGACTATTTATTTAAAAAAAAAAACACCGTTTGCAACTAGTCCCAAAATAACGGAACAATATGTAATATTATGTGTTGCAACATTTTTGGAAATCCTTAAATAATTATGATTTAAATTATTATTAATGAAATGATGTGCAGTTGTGTATCTTGGAAGTGTATTGCTAAAATAATAATATTAATAATAATCGCTTGCTTTGTCTTGATCGATGATGGTTTCGCTTCAGATCTCTTCTAGGTTTAATGCAGCTGTGATAAGACTCCGTATCTCACGTTGTGTAGCACAATTCTTCATTAAACCATATATCCAGATAATACCACTCACTAACCATTAGATTAATATTTCATTCGCATCTTCACGTTTTGCATCATCACAACCGCTATCACAATCAGTATAAAAACATACACGAAATATTAAAAAAAAAATCTAATTTATAGCGATTTGATGTTTTCAACGTTTGAAACTAACTTTATCTAAACTTGTTTGTTTTTGATAGATGTAAAAGCTTAGTGATTTCTGATTATTAGAGTAAATTAAAATAGTATTCTCTAAGGTAATTTTAACATTAATGAATGTCTCAAAAGTTAATGCTAAATTAATTTGAATTTCTTTATGAATCTACAATTATGCTTTAAAGGCAGTCATGCTCATTTTGCTAATGCATAACATAACCTAGTCATTACCCTATTTTCGATATTAAATGTATATATGATGTGTTTGGTGATCTTTTTTATATCAAAGCAGGCTTCTTATTAAATACTATATACATTTGTAGTATATTAGACAAAAAAAAGTCCCAGTCATATAGTTGTATGATTCCTCTTACGTACTAATATGTAATTTTATTTAATTATTATGATGTGCTGTAAAGTACAACGAAGTAAATTATTTTGAATTATTTATCAAATAGGTTATTTAATTAGTAGACCGTTGTGTTAGTTTTAACGAAATTTTTAATAAAATTAATAATGATCGGGAAACATTACAAAATAATTACAGTATAAATTTTTACATTAATACATTTTCATGCAACGATTTAAGTCAATCTTTTTTTTTAAGTGCAATTTCTTCACAAAAAACAAGACTAACAGGAATATAGGATCTCTTTTTAAAGTATCATTGTAAAATTAAATCATTATAATTAATTTAAATTAAATAATAAGGAATATGGTATATGACTACAATGATGATGATAAAAAGTTTTTATTAATTTTCTGTATTAAAATTTGCTGCAGTTCGTAAAATTGGCGGATTAATATTTAATTACATTTTAATAAATACGAGATAAAATATCAAATTAAATAATACATACATATTCCTTATAATTATACTTAAAAATATAGTTGATATTTGAATGTTGTACCCATTAATAATTTCATATGCGCTATCCGCAAGCTCTTCACCACCTAACGACATATACTCTTTGTTCAAATATTCGCGGAGAATGGGTCGGCAATTGTAAATCAACCATCCAACCAACCGTAACTTCATGTACATTAAGTTTCAGACGCAGCCTTTACTTCCTCAAGATATTTATTTTGTATGCGTTTATTTTAGTAGCCTAAGTTACAAATATATCTTTCTTTGTTTGTTATAATTTTGAAACGGCATAATTTATTTGTATATAAAATTATCGCACTGTTGACATTTTATATTAATACTCTTTAATATTATTTGCTTCACATTATCATGTTATACTTTTGTACCAAACATATGATAAGTAGACAAGTGTACGTTACTTGTAGTTAGTTGTCTTATGATGTACTGCACACGTCAAATGGTCCATTTAACGTATACATAATTACTGCAGTGTCCTTAACATCCTTAACAACATCTATTTATAATCAGTCAAAACTTTTGCAACTATTTATTTGTAAAACATTTTTTTTTCGAGAAGCTGTTTACTGACACGTGTACATATAACCATGTGCACACAGTGGGCACTAGTTAGGCGTAGAGGAGTTACAGTGCACCATATTAAAAGTGTGTTTATTTTATTTAAATTGGCTTTTGATTTAGCTTATATTGTAATTTCATATTTCATATGTTAATGCAAACGTTAATGTTAAATATCGCGAATTGTTTCGACGCTTGAAACAAAATTCTGTACCTTTTGTTTTTGAGACGTAGATTAAATAAATTTCAAATAAACAATTAAATGACTTTTATTTGATTTGATCCGATATAATAGTGCATTTGTTATAATTTAATGTATGCTTTAATATAATAATGCAAAGGACGGAAAATTAATGATATAAAATAGTTACTTTCCAGACATAGTGTGGCCAGTGTATATATTTCATATCAATGTACTGCACCGTCTTAGTCTAAATTTAAGCAAAAATGTGCACACAACATTGTTACAGCTCAGAGGAGTGACAGGTGGGATATATAGCATCCTGCTGCATGGAATGCTGTCTTCTGTAAAACACTTTAACAATACCATATGATTTGCAAGAAACTACCAAAATTAGTCAAGTTAGCTTTTTATTTAAAAAAAATACCTGCCAAATATATCAATTTTATCTATATAAATATTACTTATTAAAAAAACTGCTATTTATCAATTCTGCAATTAACAAAACTTTTAATACAATACATGGAAGATATGTTAAAAAAGATTTATTATTATTATTATTACTATTATAAAAATTCTATTTCCATTAATACAACACATATCCCAATAAAATATAATTAATTTTTTCCACATTGATTTATTTCTTCTTTATTCTACTAGCAATCCACTCCAAACCCAGATGCAATCTGGAAAGAAAATAATAAATTTCAAAACATATAAATTTGGTATATAAACAAAATTATCTACAGCAATACTAACTATAATCTTATACTACACAAGTGTCTTTTTTAGATCCGAAGAACAGGCTTGACAATGGGGATGTTCACATGATGGCAAAGAATACACTTGCCTACCATTTTGTGCTTTTCACTTTAAGATAATATGTTAAGCATCTTTACTCCAGTAATTTCACTAATTACAACACCTTTCAAACCAGAGCATAAAAATTATTTCACATTACTATTTGGTGATAGAAACATTTGCTAGTACATAATAGTAACTTGGTATATATTGTATATATATAATAGTAACGTGGTAATAGTAACTCTTATAGTTTTTTTATTCAATTATTTTGAGCTGATTGATATTAATAATTTTAAGAGACAAATCTGAAGTTTAAGAATTCAAATATGTCTTGAATATTTCTCTATATATAACCATTAATACAGGGCCTTAGAATATAAAAAATATGTATACATTTTAACAAAGAACAAGGCTGTAGCCATTTAACTACAAAAAATTTGCATGAAATGGTACATAACATTGGTTTTATCAGTCCACAATACATATCAGACATCTTTGACCTGCTCTGTCATTCACAGATAATGATTATAAAATTAAAACATTTAAACAGTATCTATAAAGTAATGTTTTAAAACATGCATACAAGAACACTACAAATATGTGGTTTATTAGTGGAACAAACACCAAAGTTAGATCATAAGTAATGACAATTATAATTACCTAGACCTTATGGCTTCTAATAAGTGGTGATCTTACTTTACTTCCATATACATTATTCACAAGAATTTACGTCGTATTCTATTAAGGACTGCTGGCAGAGGACCTACAACTAGTCTTTAATGTTGCTGAACATTGTCTACATAAGCAAAGCCATTGCTTCTATTTCTGTGACTAGACATTACTGTGTTCTGGTTTGACAAGTGTACTACTTTCCATCAGATGAACATCACACTCATAATGTTGCTTTGTTAAAAAATAAAGTTTACAATTTTGCAAATAATATACTTACCCTTCTCCAGTAAGTGCACAACAAGCCTGAATGTGCCATGGATGATGCTTGATAGATGTTAAATCTAGCTGTTCTGTTATTTCAGCAGCAGTCATTGATCCTTTTAAATCCTTTAATAAATACAAAGTGCATTTAAAAATCATAATTTCGTCTAAATAAAAGTAGCTAACAATTAGTGTGTATATAAACCAGAAATAAGGTAGGTCTCCACTGCCTAGGTGGGAACCGCTGCAGCTCTTATTTCTTCCGCAACACAGTAGTGTGCAAATATTACTGTGTTCCGGTTTGAAGGGCACTGTAGCTAGTGTAATTACAGGGTAACAAGGCTTAACATATTGTCTCAAGGTGATGAGTGCAGTGTGGTACTGTGAATACCATTCTAGCCGGTGCCAAGTTGTAATGGGCAAGTGTATCAAATACTATCAGGTGAACACTTCATGAAATAAAAAAAAAAACAATAAAAATAAGGTATAAAATAAGTTATTTGTATTTGGCAATATTACCTGCTTATTTGCAAAGACTAATAAGCAAGCCTTACTAAGCTCCTCATGCAGGAGCATCTGATGTAATTCATCTCTGCTTATGCTCAGACGCTGTCGATCGGTGGAATCAATTACCATTATCACAAACTAGAAAAAATACAATAATTTAGGTTACATTATAACATTTTAAACACATGCGTCAAGACAAGCAAGATTGGGATGTAATATGTCATATATGTTCTTTGAATATGTTCACTATATAGTGGTTTATTTGGTGATTGGTCTCAGACAGTTAAATGCATACATTGCTGTGTTCTAATTTGAGAAGCATCTCGGCACTACAAGAAATAATAAAAAAAAAAATAATACAATATCATTATAAAGTTAATGTCAGTTGATCGGGACCATGATGAGCATCAAGTCATTAAGTTATGTTTACAAATCATCTATATTACATGATATATGCTAAGCAATACTTCAAATACAAAGTTAAATATATTTCGCTGAGACATTCTCAAATGCTAATCTTAACACATGTTTATGTAAAGTAAAAATATGTATCTAATATAAACAACATTTATATTTTAAATTTCAGCAAGCAGCATTTAAAATATCTTAAATATAAAAAAATACTTGTTTGTGTTGTGGTTACATATATTTTTTAAAAATCTAATCATTTATTATTTTTAAATTATTAAAGCATTTGTCATATATATTTTATTGATAAATTATATACACTATAAAACAATACAAATGAACATAACAAATACAATATGTTATTAAAAATTGTTACACCAGCTTTATGCCTAGCAGGAAATTTGTGAGACATATTAAATTAAAAATAATTTTATTAATTTAAGTATCAAAAACTTGAACAAGAATGTTATATGACTAGTTTACTTACTTCACTGTTGGTGTAGTAAGTGTTCCACGCTGAACGTAAGCTTTGTTGTCCTCCAAGATCCCACATGGCAAAACGTAAATTCCGCCACACAACCTCTTCAACATTTGAACCAATTGTTGGTTGCGTATGGACAGCCTCACCTAACAGCAGCTGGTACAATATTGTAGTTTTGCCAGCATTGTCCAAGCCCACCAGTACCAACTTATGTTCTGTAACACAAAGTTAGTATATTACACATTGTTAAATAGAGATTACAGATTTAAATAATAATATAAATGGGCCATTCTTTTTGTGCAAGGTTTTTTAATTATCATAAATTATTTATCGTAACTATTGAACTTATCAGTTACAAGAAGAATCAACAATGTTATCTACTGAGATGATGGTAAAATGACGTTTTGATATCACATTCAAACAACTTATCTAATATTTAACAAAAAAATGATAAAGCTTTAATGTATTTTATGCCAAGGTCATCAGTTTCCAGTTTCATTACATTTTGTTATTATTATGATCATTAGCCGTGTACTGCAATACACTGTTATATACTTATATATAAAAAAAATTATAAATATTAAATTACACGGAAGAAAAAATATGTTATCTTAAATTTAAATATATAATTATTTTTTTAAAAAAAAAACGTAACTTATGTTTACTGTTTAATAAAATTACAATTATTTACCTTCATCTCCAAAAAAACTCCAAATTTTCGAAATTAACAAACCCATATTGTTTAATTTTTAATGTTTAAAGTAACATGTGAAACAAAGGTGAAACTGTAGGTCTCATGATCTACTTTTTGTTACCAATAAGCATAGAGACGATTCAATGATTTATAAAGAAATCAATTTCTTGTCACGTTATTATATATTACATATAGTATAATTTTTATTGAAAATTAAAACATATGTTATAGTTGTGTCTTCTTTTGTTGAAATCATTTACTTTTATTCAAAATGCACAGTGAAAATATTTCACTTGAAGCAACATATTTTAAATCGTTTACATTAATTTAACAACTATACGTAAATTATATTCTTGTGATTAGAGAAACGAAAACAGAAAATTGACCCTTTCAGAACTCGGCGTGACGTGACCAGATCATTAGGCAAGTTTCACACTTCCTTTTATGTAAAAATTTATACCACGTCATGTAAAAGCTCACTGAGCTGGAAAAATTAAACTGTTAAAAAATGTGTTAATTTATTGTATTGTTTTTATTTAACGATTTATTTTCAAAAGAAAAGTATTTTTATAAACATTTATTGATCCTTTGGTTACAAAAAGACGCTTTTAATTGGTAACCCCAATGTTTATCCATCGACGTATCATTGCAAACCTATTTTTATATTATCAATAAATATTAACGTCACGTCGCATTTATTGGGAATTATCCTAGTTCTTGTTTTTATCGACGTTTAGAAGAATATTAAATTTTTTGCACTGAGTATTTATCGTTCTATATTTCTAAAGAAATTTAACTATCTTTTTAGACCTAATGTAAAAATTTCCTAACGCCTGCAAAAATTAATTAGCAACCATTTTGATTTGGTTGACTTCGAGTTCCAGAACGGCTGAAATAAGGAGACTAAAGAAATATTTAATTATTTCCTAAATTAATTTCAATAACATATTTGGTGACCGGGAAAGGTGACAGAGATAGAATACAATTATACAAAACAACCGGAATTTGATATAGCAGCTCAACACTCGTGTCGAAGTTCAATTACATATCAAGTAAGTAATATCTTTTCAGGCACTTTCATTTGTTTTATGTATTGGTTTTGTTTACTATCACTTTTTACAAATAATACGGAAATACTTATATTTATTGCATGTAATATATTTTTTGTCCTAATTTATTTTATTTTAGTTATATATAATTATCTGAAATAATATTTCAGAACAATGCCTCCTGTGAGTAAACCGAAGAAGAGCCTGAAAATGTTAATTAAAACACGAGACAGTTTTAAAATACGTATAAACATTTTTAATAATCATGTGCAATCTCTTGAAAAACCTTTAACTGAAGAAGATGCGCGAGCATTAGAAATGCGCATAAATAAAATTGAGGAAATGTATGACCAATATAATGATGTTCAACTACAATTGGAAAGTTTACTAGAAAATAAGCAAAAACAGCTCACTGAACGTTCTGATTTTGAGACGATTTATAATAAATCCTTGTCAGACGCTCTGAGTTTATTACAAGATTTTAATGATTCTCAAAATGAAAGTAACTCGGCGGTTAACAAGGACGCCTTACCTCCGCTTGTTTTGCCTAAGTTTTGTGGAAGTTTAGGCGATTGGCACGAATTTCACTTTAATTTTAGCAAATTAGTACACTGCAACAAGGAGTTTAATGATGAACACAAATTTTATTATTTAAAGTCTTGTTTGGATGGAACAGCTGCTACGGCTATAAAATCTATTCATGTATCTGGTAATAATTATGCAGTGGCATGGAAACGTTTGTGTGACACTTTTGATACCAATAGACAACCGCCTAATCAAGCAGATTTGGAACATCACGTGTCAGCTATTTATAATATTCCTTCAATCACTGAGGATTCGTCTGAGGGACTTAAACAGCTACACGATCAATTGAATGTGCATTTGCGTGCTTTAGAGTCGTTAGGCGAGATTGTGAAGCAATGGGACAGTATACTCATGCATATAATTTCTCCAAAACTTGACCAAAAAACCCTCCGCGAGTGGGGAGAGTACAAAGGTCGTATTGATCCCAACACTTCTATAACATTTGATATTTTTATGCAGTTCTTACTTCATCGTGCAAACTCTATTGATGCTGAAAATCTCCGTAAACAATCAGCTTTAGAAAATAAAGAAGATACTGCTGAGCATTAAATATATTATCATAACTAATGATTCTAGCATGAAACAAAATAGTCGTTCTCCAGATATTTCCCCGAAAACCTATGCTTCAATAATAAAAAAATTGCACACATTAAGTAACATATCAATTATTATTTATATCGGATAATATGCTGGGAATACTAATGTTTTTGCCAACAATCTCACGGTAGACAAAATAAATGTGGCGGTTTATTTATATCATCATTCTCCTTATTAGTAAAGTAAGATTCTCTTATTAAGATAATGAAAATCTAAAAGAAAAACTATGTGAAAGTTAATTACATCTAAACTGTATATGTATGTATGTATATTATATTTTACTCGAAAAACAAACATTATGTCTCTTTTTGCATGATTTTGACTTTGAAATATTGAAGTTATAGTTTATAACGAAAAGTGCGAACAATATTTTATAAAAAATATTAATTTACGGTCGACTTTTGACGATTAGTTATTAAAAATGGGCGAAGTCAATATAGTAATTTTTTTTTGTAATGTTATATATAGCTTTTAAATAAATTTTGTACTCGTAATACATAAATATGATAATAAATCTTATAAGATGTCTTAAGAACTTTATAAGAATTTGTTTTTAAAAAAAATTAAATTAATTTTTTTTGAAATATATGAGAAATATCAAAGAAATTATGTAATGTTTGTAACTATACAAAAATATCTTCATTTTCAAATATGAATTTTTTATTGTGGCTTTATTAAATAACAATAATGGGGAATATATAATTTTCTCAAAAAAAAGGAGTAAAATCTTGAAAGCCGATAAACGTAAGGGTATCCCACATATTACACTCACTCTAGATAACTCTTCATAAATACTAATATAGGGGATATTTTAGAAAAGATGTTTAGTCTGAAAGTTGATTATTCATGAATAAAAATATATCTGTTTAAATGTTTTAAAAAATTAGGAATATGTCTTAAAAGTATAAGGAAAAATAATATGGATACTCTTGTGGAATGATTTTCGTAGATAATGGATATTTCTTTACTTACCACTACTATTATATTTTTCTTTTACAAATAATTGTAGTAGTGATAATACGCCTACCATACTCTTGGTACCTGATACCTACGCAGGTGTCCTAAATGTTTACCTTCTTATAACAATTTGGTGTCAAAATATAACTATCAATATTATTATAATTGTTTTATTTACACAAGTTATAACAATGTATGTTATGAAAATGGATGATATAAAATACTTGAAAATTCCAGTCTCGGGATTTAGTTGCTAAATCATCATAATTGCTTGTAATTTGCTCCGTATCCAGAAAGCTGTGCAGCATTTCAACTTCAGTACCGTTTAATGTATTTTCATGGCAATAATTTGTATATAATATCCATTATCACATACAAGTATAGAAATACAATATTCATAGCCAAGGCGGGCCTTTCTTCGTGTTCATATAAATGCAAACTGAATTATTTTATCGTAATTTTTTTTTTATTTTATGTACAACATTTTGATAACTAGATTAACATTGAAAATTTATAAAAAAAAAAAAACAAAATATTAGCATACATTCTAGATTTCACATTATACAACACCGAATTCATAGGGTTCCGCTCTAAAAATATATTCGAACAGTAGTTAATTCCATTGGAGCTAGGATCCCCTTATCAATATTTGTAATAGGTGACCCATCATTGGTACCACACAAATTTGTCTGATAAACTGCTTTGACATTGCGAAGTATTTTTTCAATAGAGAAACCATTCTCTGCACTACAATTTGGTGATTCTAAGTAGTTTAATTGACATGTAAAGCTTTGTCGGTGCAATGTTAAAAGGGCCGTGTTAACAGATAATCGTTCCGAAGTACCTTTATATAATATTAATCTAAAATTAACCACGGATATATCACAAGGAAATGGACTTTTTATCAATGGCAGGAAAGCGTAATAACACAAATCAGCTTGAGATCGGTCAATGAAAAATACATCTAAGGGATAGTTGTGTGCATTAGCAAGATACAGAGCAGCTAAACTTGGTAACTGGACCGCCATTTTTCGATTGATATTGTTAAAAGATTTACTTTTTACAAAATTTTCTAGTAATATTATATGCCTATGAAACGTGGCACTGTTGTCGGCTAGTCCTTCTCCTGTTCCGCGGCCATCATTGTAAAGTACTCTGCGGTCTAACATTACTACAATTTGCCCTTCCAATAGCGAAGTGACTCCTTGCGCGTGATCGGTTAACAGAGTCAAGCGACTTTGGTAATCTTGTATAAAAACCATACTAGTCATAGGATACATATTAGATTCGATACGTCTACTAATATTAATAAGTTTAGGAGAATATTGGAAACCGTTGTTATCTATAATTAATTCTGGTGGATTTCCATTAACAATATCCGTTTGCACAGATAAAAACACCTCTAGTTCTCTATTTTTAGGCGAGGCCTCGTAATCTGTTTTGGTTTCCAAACTGATAGCCTTGGAAAGAGGACCATTCATCAAGTTAAATATTTTTACCGTACTTTGCAAAAATCTACCGAAGATAGTAGTAAGTTCAGTAGTTACCACTCCTGACATTATTAATACAATTTTTGATTGAATACCCCTTCTATAGGGCGATAAAAAGTCATGTAGAGGTTTCGATAAATTAGTGGTAAACAAAAACATCCCTGAATTTATATCTGCACTTTTAAAACCGCCGTAGTCTATCATTACCGTTTTTTTATTATTCGTGTCTTTTTCATATACAGTTTTCAACAATCCAGTTATTTCGTCAAAAATAAGACGATGTTTATAATTTTCCAGTTGAATGTCTCCTATTTCTATGGGCTGAATGTTAAACGGAAAAATCGGTCCGTTATTTGGAGTTTCGTCTATCACACACGAAACACAGTAAATCGTGGAAGCGCTGGAAGACGCATCATAAGTTTCTTTAATTTTAAAAAGTTGTAATGCCAAGGGAGGAACAACTATTGCAAATGTGATTGTAAAGAATTGTCGTGATATTTTAATGACATTTTCAGATTGATAGTTCCAGATGGGATTAATTTGTATCGTAACATCTTTTTTATTATGGTCCACTATTCTAACATTTGGATTTCGTGTGACGAATTCCACAATTTCTGTTCTCGCAGTGCTTAATGAATTAAATACATAAATTTGATCACCAGGAGTAACAGTTCTAAAAGCCGAAATAAATTCACCGTTTCTATAAACATATTTTTGGAGATATGTCACATTTCTGTCTGATTTTATACTTATCAAACTCGCGCTTACTTCTTGTATGTACCAACAATCTTTAACGGTAAGCAAAATTTTTCTGTGTACATACTTCATCACATTGGCTGTTAGTGTACCGCTAAAGACATTACGATCATGTAAACGTGCTACTGTTTCTCTTGACTTTATTAGAATGCTAAATAAATCAGAAACTTTAATTCCTCTAAATGCGTTGGAACTTACTGCAAATGAAAAGAGAATTTCCGTAGTTTTTAAAGTAGATTCCAGTCGCCGTAATAGGATTTTAAGCATTGGTCTGGTTGTGAAATACCCTGACCAGTAAGCGGGCATACCAGTACTAATATCGGCAAAATTAAGAAAGTCTCCTTTCAGTGACGGATATGATTTCTGTTTCTCGATAATCGCATTAAAATAATCTTTCGGTGTACCGAATTCAATAGTAGCTTTGTATATTTCCCGATTTGCGTTAACAAAATCAGCAATTTTTTGATAGTTATTAAATTGAAAATCGTACTCTGTTTGCACTTCGTAATGATAAGGTCCCCCTATTGGGGCAATAATTATATTGTGCGACGAGGTAGTGCCTGTCTTAGAATATTGTTCCAGGAGTAGTTCGGACTTTTGTTTAACATTATAAGAATCCACGTCTTTTAGTGACTTGACAAAATTAAATTCTAAAGCGCAGACCGATTTATCCGGTCCGCAAGCTTTGAATCCTGCTGAATTAAATTGCAAATAATGAGTAAGCACTGAGCTTTTTGGAAAACGTTCTTTGCCTATTCTATTAAGAACATCATTAATGTTTGATTGAGTGAATATATCGTTATCCCAACTTTGTACCCAAACGAAATCGCTCTGTTGATATTCTGCAAGATACTGTTCCCAGGAATAATGCACGTTAGTAAAAACAAGATTATGGATTCCAGATACTGATAGTAGATAAGCCATTGTAGGACTATGTGCGACACTGTTAGTGAGCCATGCTGTTTTCGGTATATAATTGAGATGATGTTTCAACCACTGGTGACCTGAAAAAAAAATCTAAAATGTTAAATACACTTTTAATAAGACACTTTTGAAAAAAAAACCATAAAAGATTATAACCTTCCATAAGCAAGTGCAAGAGACCAAATACGTGAGTAGTAGCTTCATCGGGTTCCACCCATGATCCTGTTGTTATTTCAATGCGACCCGCCCGCATTAATCTTCGAAAAGCCTGTGTAAGTAATTTTTATTAAAATCCTCAAAACACAATCGTATTACACAGAAAGGCATAAAACAATAATTTCATCAATTCGTTATATATACATACCGAACGATTTTTCTGGGTTGTTGTTGTCCACCATTGACTCAAATGCGATATTTCGTTCCAAGTAAATGTTAAGTTTTTATAAAACTGCAGTTTCTTCACCAGATTTGATAAAATTTTATTAACGCTGTTGTTATGATAATGTTCAAAAGTCTGCTTCCAAATAGAATCCACGTGACTGCGTGGCACTAAAATAACCTGTTAAGTATAGTAATATTTTATTATCAAAAGATACCTACATTATGTTTCCTCATTAATAAAAAATCAATTAGTTCTATTATATTTTAATTACCTGAACATTTAATATAATTATCAAACAAAAAGTAACAATTACCTTCAGTGGTGGCCATGTCGGGTTTCTCATTAAAGACTCGTAACGACTGTCGAAAATTTTATTCCAAAAATGTTTTTTCGATATCCAGGGTGCCTAAAAATTTACCTCGTAATTATTTAAGTATATAACATAACCAATATTAATTATGTAAGAACCTTTACCTCGATATCGAATTCAGAAAATTTTTCCTGTGCCTCTATATCAGCTTTATATTGCTGTAAAAGAGCACAAGTATATGGATTTGCTGAAACTGTATAATTATAATACATAGGAACGATTTCAGGAGTTATTTCTTCAATTAAAAAGTCTACTTTATCCGTATCAACGTCATATTCAGGTAATTTTCTTGCGTGAAAATCGTATGGTTCAGCTGATTTATCAGTGGCCTCTGAATTATCTTTGAATATACTTTTATTTGGGGCACTGCTATTTCCAAATACTTGAATAATTTCTGTTCCTTTAAAGTTTTCTCCTCGTTCCGGTCTTTGCAATATTTGTTCTTCAACCGGGGGGAAAAACCTAGATGTCTTTGGTATTTGGTAATTACTGTCCACGGTTATTGCGTCTGCATAACTGTTATTAAATATTCTGTCAATTGAGTTATCTATGGGGAATAATCCGTTATCGGTGGGCAAGGAATTATTGTGAAATGTCTCACGAGCTAATCTTAATTCGTTGGGATGTTGCATTTCCCTTCTATTTATTTTTATTTTTGAAGAAGCGCTTAAGCTCCGTAATGTGTCAACTGCAGAAAAAATTGTAGATATTTTGGGACGCTGTTTATTGTGTAACATTTTTCCCTGTGCATAACTTGGAAATAAAGCTGCGCTTTGTAGTTTCAAATGGTATGGGGATGATGACATTGAAATGTTTTTCCAGAATACTTGAGTTCCTCCGCTCTCGCTAAACGGCCTTTGTATCATTTTAGATTGGCTTCTAACAATTTTTCGCAACGCTGTAATATTTTTTTATTAAGTTATTAGTTTAAAAAAACAAGTTTGGTAGATAAATAGCTATTATTCAATATATTGCTCATATATATTATTATATAATTTTTATTGCTCAAAGAACTGATCGCTGATGGGGCAGTAAGATTCCCGAGCGGCGGCCGACGATCTAGTGGGAGAAGCCGTTGGATGTGTGTGGAGAACTTTGGAGGCCTATGTCCAGCAGTGGACGTTTACCTGCTGATGATGATATTGCAGTTTTTCTTATTACTTTCGATTTCTCTTCAATCACTATTACGACACTATTTACGACCTCTATAAAACATATTCACTACCAATTCCATACATGGTAACTTGTAAATAATTTAAATATCATAACTTTAATTTGTTAACATTATACTAGTGCTACAAAATATAAACAGAGGGTATGGATTTGATCGAACTTTATGTTAAAATAATAATTAAGGTTTTATTCTTTAATTTACTCGTGGTAGCTCTCTGTTGCCTATATAAAATAGGTTATATTGGTAGTGGTCCTCTGTCTCTAGAGACCATTTAAGTTGGTACCATCGCAACGCCTTATTCTGCCGCTAAACAGTAGTGCGCAAACATTGTGTTACGGTTTGAATGGAGCTGTAGCTAGTGTTATTACTGAGGTAACTAGACCCAACGTCTTATGTCTCAGGTGAGGAGCGCAATGTGGTGCTGTATGGCTTGACTGGTGCATGACTTACTATCAGGTGAACGTTCAGCTCGTCTCGTTGCTTAATTTAATTAAAAAAAGATAAGTATTTCTAAGTGACTGAAATAACAAATCTTATGACTATATAAGTTATTAATATGAGTGAAATATGCTGGTGCTTTAAGTGTTTTAAGTATAGTACACGCAACAAGTGAACTTACAACAGAATAATTAAATATGTATACACTGTTCAATGTAACATTCTGATCATCTAAAAAAAAAATAAACAAACTTCTGACTTCCAAAAAAATTACCATATCTCTCATACAATATTATAATACATTGTGTGGCAACTTTATTAGACTAGACAATAATTTAAGATTTTAAGTAAAGTACTCACTTTTTTCATAGCCGGTGATATTAAAGCTTAACAACAGCAATATATATATATTGATTTGTGCGTGAAATATGTTGGTAGAAGCCATGGCTCAAGCCGGTGGCTAACGTGCGACTGATTAAGCATCACAGCAATATAAGGATGTATAAAAAGAAATGATTGTATACAAGCAATTGTGTTTCCGTGTGTCCTGTACTGTAAAAGACAATGTTTTGATACAGAACGTGATTGTGTAAAGCCGTATTATTATTACACAAATGTTCATTGTTACGATCAATATCGTGAACTAATATTTTGTAAATATTGTTAACTTTTGGCCTTGACGTACTGAAATTCGGTGTGTTATTACTGCACTATCGTATATATTGTACGTTGTAGCAGTATTGGCATAAATAACAGTAGTAAAAGACATGCGTGTGAACGGTTTAAACTGTTGCCGTAGAGAATGAAGCGTGCTTGACCACAACACTCTGACTCTAGTATGTTGACAGCCAGAACGCAACAATTGTGTTATAGCTGCAGATTTGCAATAGAAACGTAGTAACTAACTATATGTATGATCCGAAACCTATCGAAGTCTTTTACTTAAGTGGAGTTACAATAAAATAATTATGCAGAAATTTTCTCTACAAAAACTAGAGTTCCCAAAAAATATTTTTTTTTTGCAAAAAGGTACACAAATTTCATTTATGTACAAGCTTGCGGATAGCGGATTTGTGAGTCCTGGGTCTGGTAACGCTGTCGAAGTTGTCAACAAAACAAATAGCATCAATATCATAAAAAATTATATAATATACATTATAGTATATTCAGAAAAGAAAATCTAGTCTTTTTATTAAAATGGGTTTAGGTTGTTGTTGTTCCCACAACCTTGGTAATGCTCTTGTTATTTATTTATAAATAACAAAACTTTAAACAGTGTTGTTATTCCGATTATAATTTAAATACTTTTAAAGTATGTGTATATTGTAAAATCCCTGAGGTCATTGTGCATAAACCTAACAGATGCTGGACGCAGACGCCTCGCAGCTTTCGGGTCAATAAAGAGGCGGAAATGTATTTTCTACTGATATGGGGTTGCCCGCTCTTTGTTGTCTAAAATATTGCATTGTGTCAGTACACACACATACTACTAATATGATGTGATAGAAGGATATACATGCATACTTTTTATAATAAATATTTAAGCCGTCAGATGCAGTATTTAGTTCGTAGTGAAAAATACTTCAGTGCTATGAGATTTATATAAGAAAAGTTGTATAGACATCACGGAATTAGAAAATTACATAGTATAATTGATGTTTGTTACCAGAAATTGTTTTGTATCATCAGTCTTATTTACTGGCCATGCTTTATTAAATTTGCATTGCCATTATTTCTCGTAAAAATACTGACCAACCAACACTACCAACATTCAGTAAAAAGAGGGTGGTACAAAGTTATTGATCTGAACCTACCTCAAACACTCGCCCGGGGTAAAACGGAGGAGGAGCATCGAACATATTCGTTTAACTTTAACGTTAATAAACTAAATAAAAAATACAGTTAGAAGAAGATTTGCCTAAAATGGTAAGTCCTTGCATATAAATAAATGTGAAACGGGCTTTATATAATGTTACTATTTGTTCTATCAATAACAATCTAAGAGACTTGTAATATATTATTTGTAAATGAAATTTTAGAGACGAATTTTTGAGAACATAGAAACACAAAGAAAGAAAAAAGTTGTCATTGATTGTAATTAATATTTAATAATAACTGCCAAAGGCTGAGGTGATTTATCGAAGTTGAATGATGAATATTCTAAATATATAAAACTTTACAGCCGCAATTTGAAATAATTTAATAAATATTACCTAATTTATATTTAATTATTTTTTGTTCTATTGATTAAGAAAAACCTATGAAAGCAACAAAAAAAAAAGTATTTTATACTTGTTGATTCGTTGATACGTTTGAAGGAAAAACAAATATATCTGAAACCGTGGACTACAATTTTATAAAAAAGACTAAATATAATAAATTAATTCAATAATTTTAAATATAATTATTTTTAAAAATTACAAGAATGGAGGGGAGGGGGGCGGTTAGACAAAAACTTGGTTATTTAAAAAATCTTGATTTATAGTTTTTTATTTTAAATTTATTTAGTTTAAATTTTCATTATTTTATCATGTTGGGTGTTTCACAATAATTACAAAAAAATCACTTCTAGGAGAGCGCTAGCGATAGCGCAATGACAACTTCTGGGGTATTGGAGTGGGAATTATCTTTGCCATCTGATCAGATAATATCTCATGCCTGGTTTCATGGAGCACTTAGTCGTACAGCTGCTGAAAATTTGCTGCAACAGGATCGTGAGTTTTTAGTGAGGGAATCATCATCACAGCCTGACAACTACGTTCTTAGTTGCCGATCCAACGGGCAGCATTTGCACTTTGTGATTCAACGGGTATCTAATTATTGAATAGGAAACAATTTTATTCAATAAAGTTACTTTTATTATACCAATGAAATTAATATCTTTTAGATCGTGATGCATGCTGAAACAATTTACGAGAGATATCAATATCAATTTGAAGATGAAGCTTATGATACCGTAGCTGACCTCATCACTTCTTACGTAGGGTCGGGTAAGCCAATATCCGCAGCATCTGGAGCTAGAATTCAATATCCAGCTAATCGAGTCATACCGTTGACAAATAGCTTACCCAGCGAAGATTCAAATTCTGGTACTTCTCCGGGAGAAACATCTAACCATGGAAACCCGTACAGCGTTTACAGTAATTTGGCAAGCAAATCCGGAATGCAACTCCGTGTGACATTTAAAAAACAAAGATCCCATTCTTTGACTCCAATTGATATAGCCCATAATATAACTCAGGGTAAAAGCGCAAGTGCCGATGGTGTTATTCAAAGCCAAACAAATAAGCATCCTAAACATTTATCGAATGATTCTAATTCTGGTTCGGTAACCTGGGATGCAAATTTGCCAACCAGCCCGCCTGCCAAGCCGGCTCGATCTGACGGACCAAAGGCTGACGATCGACGCCTTGAACTTCAAAGACTTTACCAAGTTTCTGGTTCTGACTCCGGGAATGGATCTGGTGATTCAAATCAGAGCTCTGCTCCGAATGACTCAAACAAATCTAAGAATGAGTCGGACTACAATTCGGGAACACCAGTAATGAAACAACAACTTGATTATGAAGTTACAGAAGCCAAACTTCTAGAAGCTGAAAATTTAAACTATCTGGTTGATTCAAGAATTAATTTGGAAAGCTTTCGATCACAGATAATACCCCTAAATCTAATTAAACCGTTAGAATCGGACACATTGCATAAAATAAAATTGTTGTTGCGGACTTCTGGGCCTCGTATTTTAGCTAATCACTTAACAAAAGTGGATTTACATTTTCTGTTAGAAGATGGAATTCAAATTGAAGGCTTAGACCAAACTGCATCAGGCTTAGAACTATGCTTTTTGCCCCAAGGTCGATCGCTACGCGTGAATGTGATAGAAAGGTTTGTACGGAGTTGTATCTGAATGTTTTCGTCATATTATCATAATCGGTAATCGTAAATGTTTATTGTCATTACTTATTTCCAGAATTGAAACGTTCCGGCTCTTCGTAGCTGTGACCATTTTAACCTGCCAGACTGACAAGCAAAGGGCTGACACAATTAACGATTGGATACTTATTGCAGTTGAAACAAAAACTGCTTTAGGAAATTTGTATGGATTTTCAGCTATTATGTATGGTCTTTGTATGCCGCAGGTAAGAAGAATATAAGTTTAAATTTAAAATTTTTTTAGAATTTTTAATTAACCAACATCGCGCTTTCTCTTTTTAAAGGTGCAGTGCTTAGCAAACGCTTGGAACATATTAAGGCAGGCCCATACCACGAGTGCTTTTATGTTTGAAGCCAAATTGAGGCCATGTTTTAAACTTATGAATGACGGATCGAATCCTATACCGCCTAACACTACCGCACCCGATATTTTGCCCGCAGTTCTGTGTTGTCATATGTTTGGTAAGCATTTCAAGTAATTTAATATTCTCTTGGAAGTGGTAATCGTAGGTTTAAATCTTAATTCATGGTCACTTAAACTTTAATGTTTAGTTATTTTGTTTGTGTTAACAATAAATTTTTCTTTACAGATGGAGAAGGCGGTGGCATGTTACCCTCTGAGGAGACCTTTTCGAACAGTTTAATGAATACGTTTGATTTTGATTTTGCCACTACGGCAGCACATTTGGATGCGGCGCGACACTTTGCCGAACAAGTGGGAACATTTAAAAGAAATGCCAAAACAGTTGTTAAAGAAATGTTTTCTTCGGGACCATCATTGGATCCAATTTTAATTGAACTCTTCAGGTCAGAATTTCATATAAAATTCCTCTGGGGTGAACGTGGTGCAGCGACAAAAGCAAAACAAAGATTTGCAAGGCTTACTAACATACTCAACTCGATGGCATCAAAACTAATATATCAGCCTCCAGGATCAGAAAACTATTAAATATATAATAACAATAATAATATTCATGATAATAATCTTACATTAAAAACCATATCTTCAAATCTGTGTCTTAGGATTATGGGTAACGTGCATTCTATTTAGACATTACATTCAATGTAAAATCTTAAAAATCAATGTAGTTAATTAATGTTAAAAAATCTAAATATTGATATATAATAAAGAAAATTCTACTTTCTATTAGAGAATTATTATAACATAAAACAAAAGGGAAATCTTTGCTTTTTCAAACGCATTATTACGATGACATTTAGTAATTTTGTAGTAACACATTGCTGTAAATTTTGTTAAGTATTTATCTTCTGATGCTTTTGTGCTAAATCTTTTATTTATTTATAGACATATTTCATCGTAGTAAAATACAATTATTAAAAATATTACATTATATGCGAATAAGTAGAATAAGAAGTTAATGACGTGTTGTGTAGTCGCTCATTTAAAAATGTTCTAACAATCTGATTTAGGTAAAAATAATAGTCAAGTGTATTCGTATATCGACGAAGTACTTATTATAAACATCTTATATAATAATGTACTTTTAGTATGTATGCAAAATTATAAGAATAGCATAATTTCCTGTTCTTTCATGGGATTCTAATAAATTGTTCTTCCCCAAAACTTGCATTTTTTTTATAACAGGATTATTAAAAAGAACCGCCCCATCGGTTATACCCGTTCTATTCAGTCCGGTGTATCTTGCTCCTTACCATTAAAGACCAGAAAGCTTAGCAAGGAATATCTTTTAAAAATGACGATACCGATTTTACCCATTAATGTTTATATGAATTCAAAGCATATACCAATGGATATTTAAATAATACAAAACACTATAAATATGAAATATTTATTCAAAATATGATATACAAAACTTATACACACCATGTTTCCTATTGTAATTTATGATCTAACCATTACGTTAAACAAAATTAATAAAAAAAATAATTAAATTACGTTTTTTTAGAAAAATAACATTACCTTTACAATTTTTTTGCATTTTTTTCTTAGAACAAAAAAACTGCATCACACGGAAGTAACACAGATGCTAACTTCAAAGTAAATTGATCATTAACATAGTATCTACTTCAGCCTTTTACATTATAGTAACGTTTTATTTATAGTAACTATTTATTTAAAAAAATATATAGATACAATAAAAACAAACTTATTTCATAGTGCTAAGAACATACTATGTAAATAAACAAATACAAATTAATTATATATCAAAACAGCAGAAATAGTTTATTATGCACTTCAAATTATTTTATACGTAGTGTAAACTTTTATATTCAGTGCGCTTAAAAAAATACACATAAAAAAGATTAAAAATCTTTTTTTTTTGTGTATTTTTTTAAATTTTTTTTTTAAATAAAAAGTAGATTAAAAATCTTTTTTTTATTTAAAATACGTCAATTTGTTTTTGTGATATTTTTTAAATTTATCACAGCATAAATGAGGAAAAAAAATGGATACCTAGATGTAGATGCAAAATTATTATTGATATTGCAAAAGTAAGTATTTCAGATACTTTAATCTATTCCTAAGCTACATAGAAATAGAATCATCGGCGAAATATAATATTAGCAGAACATATAAAAAACTAAATTAATACACCTGTAAGCAAAAATCTTTAAATGTGAAACTTTTTAAATAATGTTGTCATTCTTAAAAAGGATTTTATTCCATAACATGGAAAGTAGGTATTAAAGTATCATATCTAAAAGAAAAAATATAATAGTAAACATCATAACATAGAAAAACATACCACTGTAAGAATTTAAATATTGTTTCTTGTGCTCTGTAAATTAAGAGGAGGGATCAAAAAGTAGTGAGAATGACATATATACTCCTTGGTAAGAAAAAAACTTCCATTCTTCGAGCTTTTTGCAGGACCAAGACAAAACTTTTTTTTTTAAAGGGATTAGAGCCTTGGAAAAAAGCTGGACCCGGTTTGTAGACTGGGAGACTATGTAGAAAAATAAATTATTAAGTTATCTATAGTCATTATATTCTATCTCATTCTCACTACTTTTTATTCCCTCCTCATGTTTCTATGTTTACAACTCATCACTTGCTCACTTTCAGATTACCACTGTTGGTGTTAGGGTAAATATAAGATGTTTGATGTTGGTATTTGACTTGTATGTGTTATTGACAAATAATATCAACTAAGTGGATACTTCACAATATATACACATAATGTCACTTTAGAACACGGCTATGTAACTGCTCACAACACATAGTACCTACTTATGTGTTTTATCATATATTCAGTACATAACGTTGACAATTATGGTTCAAGTTAGCAACAAGTACAAGTGAGCAGTGTGTTAAGGAAACTGAAAGGTCTCTTTATAGGTAGAAGTGATTGAGGCAAAACCAAAAAATGATGCAGTGCTGCAAATGTAGATATTAAAACCGTAAATATTAATAAATTCGGGCTTTATATGTGATTTTAAAACAAACAGCGGAGAAGTTCTTCTACATCTGATAGAACAATAATTGTATACTCTTGGTTGATAGTATACCTGCTGTTATAATATCCACTAAATCTCTAATGTATAAAATATAAAAAAAAATGTTAACTCATTAAAACTTAAGTGACTTTGCGAAGAGAGCAACTGTGGCCTGTGTTTTATCTCCATTGAATCTTCTCAACTCTACGATGGCCTAAAATCATTGTTACAAAAATTATATCGATTATATTACAGAAAAACATTACAATACAAATAAATAAATATATATATATATATATATATATATATATATATATATATATATATATATATATATTTGTATTACAAACAAAGAAGAATAGACAGCATTGGTTAAAGCAGAGTAATCAAAACCAATAGCTATAATATTATAACAGCTGCCACACCCCATTGGCTATATTCTTGCTCAAGCACACAAACATTGTTCGAGTGTTAACCTCATATTTTATGGAGTCTGGTTCATCACCATTTCAACCGATGGATATCCACTGCTGGACATGAATATCTCTTGAAATGTGTGTGTGGTTAGTGGCAGACTTTTCGAACCCATCTGGCTAGCTACTACCCGCATGTTGTAAATCTAGTATAATATAAATCTAATGTAAGACCACATACGAGAAAGCCACAGCATTCTAGTTGACAGCACACTTCACCACTCTCAGCCTTATTGTCAGTTAAGAGCATATGAATTTGAGGATAATGCAGATAAAACAACATGTACAATACAAATAGTAAAAATAACAGTACAACATATTTAACCTTTAATATGTAATGTGATAATATATACAATAACATAACCTATGCATTCATGTTCTAAAAATGTTTTACATAAATGAAAATTTGAGGTATTATGATGTTAAAACAAAAAAAAAATATTTAAAACTTACTTGTTCCCTTGTAAAACCCAAAGTGAAAATTTCCTCCACATCAGATTCACTGAATTTATCTGTTGGTAAAATTGTTAAGCTTGGATCTCCGAAGCCTTGATTGAAAAAAAAAGAAAACTGAAATCCTCTCGATTTTATAAAGATTGTTATTTTTTAAATTGAACTTTCAGAACCGGTGGAGGTAGTGATACATCTGGAGATTTTGGGGAGAGATTATGTCCATTAGTGGACTTGTATCAGCAAATTTCATTTAATGCTTGATGTAGAGAAGAGAAATCTTACCAATTCTTTGATTACTTGGTGGGGGAGCACTAACAGGTGTTTGAGCACTTGTAGTTGGTCTCGACGACGGATCCTCAACTGTTTCAGCTAGAATAAAATAAAATATTTCAGAGGCTCTTTAATCAAGGCATTCATGATATAATGAAATGTAATAAAAACTATAATCACAATATTTGCATCAGAGATCTCTACACCTTAACCCAAGCAGATTATATTTATTTAATATTTTACATATAGCTTAAGTTCCCAATCTTTTATGAACTACCGCCCCTAATAGTAGTTGATTATACTTATTTTATATGCCTGTCTATTATCTGTTAAAAATCATAAATTATCCCAATGCAGTTGCTCTCTACAAACAGGTTGTTACAAGTTCCGGTATTTTTGTCAAAATACTCTTGACTGTTTAAATCACACATTTGCTTATCAACTTGAATTGTCTTTTTACCGACATTGCTTAACCGAAACAACTAGTTGATATTAGTATGAATTGAAATATTTTAAAGTTTATTTACATTCTAATAATAAACATTTTAGATGT
Organism: Ornithoptera priamus; assembly: GCA_029034505.1. Lineage (NCBI taxonomy): Eukaryota > Metazoa > Arthropoda > Insecta > Lepidoptera > Papilionidae > Ornithoptera > Ornithoptera priamus. Next base: position 288,130 of record JARDWD010000061.1, on the reverse strand, counting down.
CTAGATATTATTTTTTTTCATGCATAAAGAGATATCATCAAACAATATTATATTGAATTTACAATTAAAATTGTACGCCGCCACCATACCCTTGACTGTCATAACCTTCTCTGTTTGTCCTTGGGCCCACAATTGCCTCCCCGTAATGCTCTGGTACCTATTAGGGGGCGGTACCACCCTGGTTGGAAACTTATGGTATAATGATTTAACTAAAATCAGATATTCTTTGTTTCAAAAATAATGAAGAAGATGGGCATAGATATCCCATAGCAACTGAGTTAGTGAACACTACACTGTTAACTTCTAAAGATTCAGAAATAAATGTCCATAAGATGATGCTCTAAATATGTGGTCAAATAATGAATACTTGCTAAATAAAGAATAATTAAAAAATTTATGATTACTGTAAACATGTAATATATATATACAGGAATTTATAATAAATAAACATTACCAATTGGGGCCAGTACTTGCATCACCTAATTATAGGAAGTATGATTATTATAACAAGTATTGATATATTATAATATAGTTACACAAAATCATTTTTAGCTTTTTATTGATTTTATGGACTTGTAGGTATATAATATAGAGGTTTTTAATACTTTGTGTTCATACCATACCATACCTTACCTATGTTTGTGCCTTTGTTAGTTATATCACAAAGGTAATAAATGATAAAGAATTTGATTGTACCATATTTTTATTATTTTAATATTATATTTTGTCACTGTCCTGGAAAATATTTGGTAGTATAAAAAATTCTTTGCCCTGTATTTGTAAGCTGTAATGGTTATCCAATATTTGTACTTATTTAAACAAAGTTCTATACTTATTAAATTTGTAACATCAGTAATATAAAAGCACTAATATTCTATTTTATGAGTAAATTATTAAAGCTTTGACACAACATATAAAAAAATATTCATTGAAAAGTAATTCATTAAGAAAAGTTCAAAAAGTTATGCTACTTATAACGTAAATAGATTATAAGCAGACTTATTTCTTTTTCCCATGCGCACCTTGTTTCGATTTCTCCAAAGCATCTTTCATTTGGCGGTCTTCATGGAGACCATGGGGCACAGATTGATTAACGATCTCATCTTCGGAATACCCAGACAAACGAGCACATTCAGGCAATTCAGATTCGGGCAGAAAGGGTGTCTCTGTACCAGTAGTTCCAATACGCAATACATTCCGTTTTAAATCAATGTTACACTGTCAATAATCATTTATCAGTTAGTATAAAAAAAAGCTAAATATATACACAATCGTACAGATATTTACAGCATAAATAAAAACAATATATATATTCTAGGTTATCTGCAAAATAAAAAATTACGATTGAACTTTAAACCAAATTATGTAATATAGAGCAACTGTGATAACACCTTTTTACTTTATAAGTGTTAAATTATATGGCTATTAACATTTAAGCAGATATTAACATTATTATAATGTTAAGTTTGACATTTGTTTGGCAGAGGTCTATGTCAAAATTAATGTATGACAAATAAAATCTTGAATAGTAAACAAAACTACTAATATCTCCAGGAATGAAAATCAATGATCAAAAAATAATTGTAAAAATTCTTATTTTGCATACCTGATGTCTCTTCAACATGTCCAAGCCAAGAAGCATATCCATAGGTTGTTCTTCAAGCACTGAAAATGATGTTGTAAGAAAATCTTTCTCAATCCTCATTTGAACCATGTGAATTCTACCAATGATTCGTTGCACTCCAACACCTTTAGCTATACCTGCCCATCTATAATAATATGACATGTGACTACTTGACAATAATTACATACAAATTACTTATTTATATGTTAAAAATGCCTATAAGTCAAGATGCTACTATAAAAGCACCTTAGGAATATTTATTTTATAAAAACTATGCTTCACCCACCTGGTATCAACAAGTCTCATAATATTACATCTTTCCGCACAAGCTGCAGACATAATAGTAGTCTGAGCACCAGAATCAATAAATGCTTTGACAGGAAACCTGGAAATCAAGGACAATTAAGAAGTCACAACAAATAATGCTCACATTATAATGCTTTTTTTAAAAAAGTATTAAAACTGTTAATAAAATTTAAAAGTCAACATAAGAATAACTAACCCATTAACATGACAATTTATATACAACATGACAACAGTTCCAAATGTTTCTGGATTATACTCCATAGCTGCTTCCATATTAGCTTCAATATTCTTTTGTCTAATTTCTTCAGCAATCATTCTTTGAGCTTCTGTGTCAAATGGATCTGAATTCATCATCCTGTAATTGAAATTTATATTATTTTAATAACTTCACTACAAAACTATAATGTGTAAATTATAGAAAGTGCTTAATTTCTCTTTTTTTAGCATTTCTTAACAAAATTATCAAAATCTCAAATCTTTTGTGGTATAGAATAATAAACATTATTCTAAATGTTGCAAGTCATATCATTTTAGCAAACAATAGGAACAAAAATCAACTCTAATGTAAACTATCTTTATTTATAAACCTTTGCCAACAACTTACATTTGAAGGACATAAGGACAATAATATTATTTTATTTTAGTAATATAGTACTTTGCAAAGTGTATACCTTATTCTTTGTTGTTGACGTTCTGTCCTTGCCGATATTTGTTCTCGAAGTACTGAAGCAAATGTATCTATGGAAAATACACTGATAAATATTTACACAAAGTTCTTGTTGTTCAACATTATTTAAATATGATATTGAATTATTCAAAATTGTTTTGTTTTTCACCTACCAAGGTTTCCACTTAATAATGCATCAGCCAACCTTGGGTTGTTTTGTTTAAGTAATGCAAGCTGGTCTGGGTTGGCTAAAAACATCTCCCTGATAAGACGGGGGTCTTCTTCAACTGGAGGACTTCGTGCAGCCATTGTACTACTTGCAGCACAAGGTGGCACTTGAATACTACTGAAGTCAAGATTAGCCAAACCTGTGGGCAATGCTGAAAATGTGTTTTGTATTAAATTTATCAAAAAAATCTAAACAAAACAAACAAATAATTTTTTGACAGCAACAAAATGTCATTTATATTTTTAATTTCATGCACTTACAATAACTTATCGGCGTATGTTATACGTAATGACGTATACCGAAAGTCAAAAAGAAACATGACATTGCATATTCGAGTGTGAAGTGAAAATAATATAAACAAAGTCACCTTGACTGGCATCATTAACGCTGAGATTAGAAGCGGACTGTAACATGTGGAGCAGAACGATGACGTCTCCATCATGTACGCCGTGGTCCCTTAGCGTCTTATTGTCATCTAAAAGCGGCTTGCCATTGAAATTCAATATGATGTCTTTCACTGAGAAACCAGACTCAATTTCACAAAAGGCTTTGAAATTCTCCAATTCCAAATCTTCCGAAACATCGAGGACGAATATTTCGTCGTTGAGAGTGGTAACAGTTACTTTCATGCTGAAATTTTGGTTTTACAACTTTTTTTTAAAGAACTGCACTTGGAAACGCTTTGTGATATTTATATTTCAGCGATGACAATCTAAAACATTTTATGCGACAAAAACGTTTGAAAATGTGTTTAGTGACAAACGCGTGAAACTTTCAGAAAGCGGTTTAGTTAATTTACTGGCTTATAGACGTGTACAAGTAATGTTAATGATAACACCCAACTACTTCGTAAACGAATGCAATCTCTTGCAAATAAGATAAAAACAAGCGTTAAAATATCACTAGTAAACTATTATTTCGAAAGTAGCAACAGCAAAGCCAGTCGTATGATACTGAGAGAGAGACCAAAACTATAGACTACAAAGTGATTTCCAAGTAGCGGTGTGACATTCTCGAGTAATATAGTTTACGGCAAATGTCAAATGATAGTACTATAATATAAATACTTATATTGCTACCTAATAAGTCCCTTATGTTCACACTTTTTTTATTAAAGTAATGGAAATAGTCACAACTTTTTGCCAGTGTAAAGAGTTACCTATTATATCTAACTTGTTTCATAAACTTTATAGTAACCAATTTTATTCAATCCATGTTGCCAATTTTAGTTGCATCAAAATTTAGAATTAAACCATTTTTCATTATATCATTTTATATTCACTTCACCAATGTAATCTAATAAAAATAAATTGTTGAAATTGCCGAATTAATTGCTTAGGATTAAGGTAATACTGAACAACCAAAAATTTATAACACCACATGCCAACAAAATTTTGTTAAAAGTTTTTGGTAAAAAGAAATTTTAACTAATTTGTAATGTCCATAATTGTTATTTAAAATTTTCTGTTTTATATTTTAAAATAAGAAATAATGTTCTGTGTCAAACAGTTGTCTAAATACCTTTTGGCAATGTCTTATACCTAAATATTACTTGTCTTATTAATTATATCCATATTTGTAGAGCGAAATATTAAAGAACCATACAAGTATAAGATTTACTTTAAAATTATCTTCAGGACTCAATTTCACGAAAATATATATGGTTTCATTGTATGTATTTAAATTATTATCTTTTAATAGTATGTACATTTAATGGTATCGACTTGTTTTGAGTACTCCATAAAAATAAATTAGATAGAGCATAAATTATATCGCAACATTTAAAAAAGAATTGGTAAAATAGTTTTAGACAACGTTTACAAGCGAGATAAAGTAACATTATCTGATATAAGTTCACCAGTTCGATTGCTTAGTAAGTTTAAAATATAAAGCCATCATGATTATATGGAAAACTCATACAATACCTTAATAAATAAAACTGCATAACTATTTTGCAAAAATTTATTATTAGTAAACATAAACTATAAGTGTTACAAAAATATGAAAACCACGTAAAAATCGTGATAAATACGTAAAATATTTCTTAATACTTACGTAAAAAGGAACGACAGCGAACAAAAAATTTTGATTAAGAGAAAATTCAAGGAAAACCTTTGTTGTTAATTTTATATTCAGATTGTTACGAATCATTTTGCAACAAAGATATTTTAGTTCCCTTGTTAATAATTAAATTGATGTCTTTATAAAAGTGGTGAATAAATAGTATAATTTGAAATCGTAGCAATTTTCAAGTTTTATTTTGCATAAAATCACAATGTGAGATTATTACATTAATGCAATGGTACGTATATAAATATTTTACGATGGTGTACTTTTATTGTATATAGTTATATCTTCGGCATATTATTTTTACTAATATTGCGAGAATATTCAATTATTTTTGTGTATATTTAGAACAATAGTGAAAGTAATGTTTAGGTCAAACTGGTTATGCATTGAAGTAATAAGCGTAAATTTTGAAGTATCATATTTCAATGTTTTTCAGTTTACTTTGTTTGCTCATTTGTGTAATAAATAACTTTTTTAATTTTTGTTTAAACATTTCCTTTGATGACACGGAATTGTAGATAAAGTGCAATAAATTTTGTTTGTTCGATATATTTTTTGGATACACATACACTTAATACATTTTGTGTATTATCGTCTTTTAACCTCCAAATTTCGTAAAATTTAAATATAAGACTTTTTAATTTCTATGGTGTCTAATATGCTCTAGAGATAAAGCTTTCATTAACTTAATGTTAAGTACAATGAATAATCATCATGTTGTAACCCTTTTTAATTTGCTTGTTTCTACATTTATGTAATTATGGTTTTCTAAAGTTCTTAAACCTAGTGTTTATGAATTTTTCAAAAGGATTTAAATATATATTATATTTATTGATATATTTTTGTGGATTATGTTATGTGATATAATAATTTTTACAGAATATTATGAAGTGATAAAGCAAGTTGGATTCTAAGATGTCTTCGGTTGGACAGCTTGTGCCACAGGTGACAAGAAGCCCACCTAACATGACTATTAAATATAATGGTCCCCATATTGAGGGATCATTTTGCACATCCATTGACTATAATTATGACCCAATTATTAGTGTCATTTGTGCAATGTATATTGTCTTTGGGATTGTTTACACTTTATTTGGTAAGATAATCAACAAATGGTTTCAAATCATTCATTTTCAAAATATTAACAAAAATAGGTTCAATTTAATTTTAATATATAGGTGTAGAATTATAATTTTTAAATATATTCTTACATTGCATTTATGTAAATAATAGTAGAAAATAATAAAACTGATGTTTAACATTTATTTCAGGTTACAGGTGCTTCAAAGCAAGTATGTTTCTAACAGGTTTTACATTTGGTTCTGCCATTGTATATCTGATTTGCTTGCAAGAGTATCTTATGCCACCATATGGAAATGTTGGTATGTGGAAATATCCAGTGCATACTTAATAATTTATTAATTTGAGTATAAATTAAAATAAAACACATATTTAATGATATTTTTATAGGGGTGGCTTTATGTGCTGGATTACTCTTTGGACTCATAACAATGTTGATCCAGTATGTGGGTCTTTTTATGACAGGATTTCATACTGGACTTCTGATAGCCATTGCTGGTTTGGCAGTTTATGACCACTTCTTAGATAGCCAACTTGTTTCAGTAAGTACAATGCATTATAATCATTACTTTTATTCAAATACATTTTATGTTACATTGAATAGTAATGAAAATAATTGTTATTAATTTTGCTAATTTTATTAACTTTAGGTTTTTTATATTTGATTGACAAATGTGACATGAAAGACATTCATCTGTTGGTAAATGATATGCACACTTATAAGATGGAGCACTAGTTAGGATGATATATACTGTACTCATCACCTTGCAACTTAGGATATTTAATTTCATTAAATATGATGAAATTAATGATTTAACTTTATTATTATTTAGTATTATTTTATTTTTGATTGTGAAATTTCTACACTATATAAAATAGAGAGTATATAAACATTATTATCAGTAGACAATCAAATAATTTCTCTTAAAAAGGAATTGTTGATATCAAAAGCTTTATGGAAAACTATACATTTAATATGTGTATAATGTTGATGTAACACTGTTGATGAAAATGACATGTGTGAATAATTTGTGTAAAAAAATATGCCTACTGGGTTGAGTTAAGATATGCAATATACACATATACAATAGTTGTTGGCCTTGTTTATACAATAAGTTTATCACATGATAGGGTGATGATATGCTACTGCTCAATATACCTTGGTAGTTATATACTTTCAGATGCTATTGAATATTATTGGATCAATGGAATTTATTGAATGATATATGGTCCTGATAGTGTTATTACATTTTCAGTTGAGTTCTGCAAGTTCAACGATTTCTCTTCATGTTGTTCTTGTTTATTATTTTAATGTTTATAGATTATGCATTTTTCTTGGATTGAGCAATTGGCGAAAATTTTTCCTATATATATTTACTTTTGTCCCTAGATGATCCACTAATTTTCAAAAAACAAATAGGCCTACTGCAATCAGGACTAACACTGCCAGTTTTGAAAATAATTTATAAGGAAAAATATTTTATTTTACATATAGATTGTTTTTTTTTTCCTAATATGTATATTATACTTTATTTCTGTACTTTTTTATTTTTCTTTCTGTACTTTAATTACAGCGAAGTTATAAACTTTACAAATATAGTAAATGCTGTGCGTGCATACAAAATTGTGTATATGCATACTTACAACAATTTAAATATATCATTTTAATGTCGTCAAGTCTTTTGTTGGATTATCTGTACTGTGGTATATTTATATTAACCTGTTATATGTTGAATGCATATCCATTTTACGGGTGGTAGGTCTCTGCTGCGAGAGATCGTCTAGGTGGATACTACCGCAACGTCTCGGCTGCCAAACAGTATTTTGCAAACATTACAATTTGGTGGTAAAATTACTGGGTTACGAGACTTACCACCTTATGTCTCAAGTTGACGGGCGCAATGCGGTGCAGTGTATATCTTCCTAACTATCGCCACATTGCTATGGGCGAGCATATCACTTACAGGTGAACGTCTTGCTCGTTTCGTAGCTTCAAGTAATTTAAAAAAATATGAATATTCTGTTTTCTGAAACGCCGAGGATTTAATATTTTAAACGATTTTAGTTGATGAAAAAGACAAATTAATTTTATCTACTAATTGCCATATATTATAGATATAATTAAATTTGTATTTTGAGCCAACTTGGAACAAATTAAATTGAATTTAACCAATCTAATACAAATCCACGTAAAATAGTTTTCTTGCTGTTCTAAATGTGTATAATGAAAGTAATAAGTGAAAGTGGACGCGATGTTTATATAACTTTTTTATTACCTTAAAGTAGATAATAATTAAGTGAATAATGTTTCTGTCTTTAGTTAGAGAGATGCAAAGCTGGATATATTTATTTTTTGGAAGTTTTTTATTTTTAAGTCGTGTTTTTGTGGCAAAGCTGTAATGGGATTTATTAGTTTTAAAAAGCTAGTTCTAACTAGATATAGATGTTGATTTACTATTTCTCTGTACACCTTTATATTACTGATCTAAAAAAAAATTCTTAACGCTTTGTTTCACAAACGTTATTACCCAGTAATCTTTGATAGGAGTGTAGTAATTTATTTAGGGGTACACTTTACCACAACGTTTTGAGTAATAATAAGACTGAGAATGGTTAAGTGTGCTTACTTAGAATATGAAGTCGATAGCTAGCCAGGTGGGTTCACAAAAATACTGCCGCCAATAACTGCGACACCTTCGTATCACAAGACATACTTCGAAGGAATGTCTTGGAATGAAATTTTTTTTTTTCGTTGCTTTGCTTTGAAGTGAAGACGAAGCTTCCACCTAATCTACTCATGCTACTTTGATTGCAGATATGTATTAATTTCTAATACGTTTCACAGAAACCATAAGTACATCTGATCAACTCGGTCATTTCCGGTACTGTACTATCACATTGATCAATGCTTATTGGTGCTTGTAACGAGGTCGCTTGCGTTTTAAATAGAGTGTGAAAATGTAGGGCAATATACCGATACACTCACCCATTTTTTTTATAAACTACTCGTAAACTTAGCTATTCTGATATTATTCGTTTGATTTGTTTATGAATGTTTCTTTTAAATATAACGAAGGTCAATAAAAACGAGCTGAATTTCAACATCTATTTAAGCCATTGCCACATATTGTGACTTTGTGTAATTGACGATGAATTTTTCATGATAACAGTGCTTGTTAAGTACTATATTTATTAAGGATTATTTTTTGATGTAATTCTTTATTTTATATAGTGAAATGCGATGTGAATGTTTCAATTATGTATCTTGCGTGAAAGCGTATTATTAAAGCGAAAAATTTTATTTTATACGTGCTTAATATTAACATAGTAGTGGAAGCGTAACAATGGCCTTATATCATCAACCACAAGCACTCCGATAAAAATGTTCCCAAATTTATAGGTCGTTTTAAACGTTTTTATTTACACCTGTATGACCAATAATCATTTAGTAATTTTTTAATTATGGTCAATAATTTATCTTTTTACGAGTTTTTTTTTTGTTACAGTATTGGTTATGTGTGGTAGCGTTGCTGTGTTCAGGAATTTTCTTTGCAGTCATCAACTTGTATTGGAAAAAAGGTGAGATATCGATTAATAAACATAATATAAACTTATTTGTGATTTTATTAAATATAAACATGCACATATATATACTTTCCTAAACAGCCTTAATATGTTGCAAATATTAATGACCAGTATAGAAAGATTAAAAAAATGGGCATAAAAATGTTTAAAAGCTGTGATAGCTCAGTTATAAGACGGTCGAAAAGGTTATATATTTAGAAAAGGCGAAGGTTGGATCCCCACTGAGCTTGAGCCTAAGGAGAGAGATAGGCATGTCCCAAAAAAAAAAGGTTCTGTGGATATGAGCCATTAACCTACGATTAGTCGCCGACGTAGTGGATAATGGTCCCGAAACTCTCCTCGAGAGACAAATGTGCTGGTTATCTAAAAACGTTGTTTATTTGTAATTCGTGATGTTTCTCTAGAGATCACCGTAGTAAATATACATTTCATAACATCCTCTAAAAAATTTCGTCTCATTATTTATTTTGTCATTATTATTTTCCCATTTCAGTGTTGACAATATTTGGCACAAGCGTCTATGGAGGTGCGGTGATAGCTACGACTCTTGATTATTTTTTCGAGAGAATGTTGATGCTTAAATGGGTAAATGAATTAACTAATAATTTATTAATGATAGTTGTAGTAGGTAGGCTGCTCCTAAAGCATAAGACCACTTTTTCTGTTATCCTTCCAATTATGTGGTTTATTTAATATAATAATACACAATTGTGAATATTAATAACGATACATCAAGAAGAATTAACGTCACTAATGTAGTCCATATTGTTGCTAAATTTGTAGCAATAGGCAGGAGACACTCCTTAAAATAGTGACAGTCGATAAAGAGGTACGATTTCGAGTGTAGCCGCGAACTGACAAACGCTAAAGGCTCTCCACAAGGTGAATCAACGATATGATGAAGGTTGCAAAAAATTGTTGCAAGAGAACAGCGCAGCCCAATGCCCAACAGTAAATGTCTATTAGTTGATGAGTGATGAATTATCATTATGAATTCTACTTTACATTTAGATTTTCAGTTAGTCATTGTATACAGTGAGAGTAATTAATTTGCACTTTTTAGAAATAGCTTTCCTTTATTCTTGATGAATTGTAATATATTGAATAATGATTTATTTTATGCTACAGCTATGGGAGCGTGCAAAACTCGAGCCTGTTGTACCACCGCCTTGTCGATTGTCTTGGTTGACCCTAGCGGCATGGCCGGCTGCAGCAATTGTTGGACTTACTGCTCAATGCGCGCTTACAGCTACCGGCATCTACCATGAACAAAGTGAGCACTTCTTATGAATTATTCTTATATATTCTCTGCAAGCGTCCAGTAGTGTGTAGTTGGAAGGTAAAAGCTATGCACAAAACTGTTCCTCTGCTGGGACTTTAGACTCATTGTCTGCCCTGCTGATTAAGTGCTGGATTGTCACCAATGTATATCTTCGAAAGCTGTAATTCTAGGAATATACCTCATGATGTTTTCTTTCACTAGAATCATAAGTTCAGTGGGGACCTAGCCCGCACCTTTCGAGTCTTTGCAGATTGACTGTAATCACAAAGTGAGCTATCATCTGTTTTATTGCCATGTAGCCTTTCCATTTACCATGTACTACTTAACCTATTAGAATAATAGAGTTAATAACAATGTATATTATTTTTCAGGTATAAGTGCACAAAAACTCCGATTAAAAGCTCAACAAGCGCGACCGGTGACACGCGAGCAGCGCGCCGAAATGAAGCAGCGCAAGTATAGATACTTGTACCAAGTGCGCACTGCACATGGTGACGTCATCTCCCAGGTAAAACAAACATTGTTTTAATTATACATATTCGCCATTATTTAGTTATCCTGTACGTCTAACGATAGATATGTATATTCTTATGAATTACAATAAAACACTAACAAATCTTATTTTTTTTATACGTCAAAATGTAATTTTAGTAGTGATATGCCAACTCATAATAAAAATTATAGCGGTAGTGACAATAATAAACACTACCGAATTGTGGTCGTCGTTTTGAAATACAAACTACGCAGTCTCGTTACAGTAACTTCACTAGTTATAACGCTGGACAAACTGATAGAAAATGAATTAGAGTTTGAGTTTGACTTCGAGTTTGCCTTACAGTCGTACGTACAAGCGCTTCAGAAGAAAGCGCAGTGCGGCAACTGGAATGGACCCGGTAGCAGCGGTGGAGGCGGCGAATGCAGTACGCTGCAAAGCGACTCCACCCATCTCACTGTGCTCGCAGGCTCCGAGCACGCGCCGCCTACGGATTCTGATGACGAGCTCAATCAGATCCGAGCTGCGCATTAAGATTTATGGAGCGTGGTAAGCCATGGTGATTTTCTTGGCAGTTCTATACATTGTATTTCACCTACTAACTCAAAAATGACTGGAGTAATTTTTGAGATTTCTTGGAACCTAGGAATTGAAATTGGGACCTTGTGTCTTACATGACAAGCACTTGCTTCTTGACATTTTTGCTTTATTTATTAACTAGTGTAAACACTCATAAAGTAGAGATAATCATATATTTTTATCTATAATGTGTTGTTAACATTTACCACATCTCCATCTTGCCTACAGTGCCATAGCAAAGCGAATATTTAGCTCTTGCTCAATAGAGTTCTAAATAAAGCAAATATTATATAGAGTAATAATTTGCATGAATACTAAGTCATCAAAGATGATGTCGAAGACATAGCGAAATGCAAAAGAAAAAAATTGTCGACGCCTCTACCATATGGGATATACAGCTAAGAACACAGAGGAAGAGAAAAGTAAAGTAATAATTTTTGTTTCAGACTAATGTATGGAAACCTGGTGTGGTGAATTTTTTAGATTTCATTTCATGTATCCAGTATTCTTTAATTTCTAAGATCCACTCCTGTATCAGTAGTTATAATTACTATCAACGGTGTATTCATTATTGAACTTGTATTTATTACTTTAGCTGGGGTTCAAGGCCTAGAATTATTTAACTTGACATTATTGCCAAATATGAAATAGTATTTATGTAAGTTTGTTGCGTGTTATGCATTAAGAGTGTTGTTGCATGCAAATGGGGTGGGAAGATGCACAAAAAAACAGTGGTTTACATATAAATATCTTTGTGGTTGTAGGTGATATTTTATATGGTGGTTTACTGCGCGATAAATTTGATCAACCGTTATATTGTAACAGAATAATGGCCACACGTTTAACTAATGTTTATTATAGTCTATTTTTTCAAGACACGTGGTATAGTGTCGTACCTTCCTTATATGGAATTATCTACTGACATTAATCATGAAGTCTCCAATGAGCTCATTACTATACACTGCCATTTACATGTAGCTTTTTAAAGACGTTTTTGAAAGTTATTCTCATAGGAGTATAATTAATTGGGTCAGTATTGAAATGGTCTTGAACTCTGGAAATGTGTGTGTGTGTTTTTTTTTTAAACGTTCATCCAACTGTTTATGCTCGCAACTGTCTATGCTGATGAAACTTTTTCTCGATCGGTTTGATGTTTTTATTTTGTACTTTAGCGAAAACGTGCCACTTTAAGTAAACACATAAGGAAATAATTCAAAGGGTAACAACAATTAATAGTGGAATAAAGGAAAGCGGAGTGATTCTATTTCCCATAACCGCTTCCTTTATATTTTAATTTATGGCATGTAGTTAGCTTTTATTTTACTGGGAGTAAAAAAACTTGATGGTCACAATTGATATGATGAACGGGTAAACTCTTAAAGAGCATAGTATAAGTTATTTAAGTACAGTTATTTAGAAAAGATTTAGTATACCGAAGGTCTTCGGTGAAAAGCGATTCGTTGATTTTTTTATACACAGTTCTATTTCAGTTAATTGTTTTAAATAGTTAATTTATATTTCCATTTACAGGAATAATGCAAAGCATTTCATTATCGTTATGTAAAAAATGTTTATTTAGGTTTTATCGATATTGTTGTTGAATCGATTGCGCTAATTATTAACAATCGAAATTATTGTTAATAACATATGTATAAGTTTGACGTAATTGTAACTTTGTCGCATTCTCTACACGCACAATAACAGATAATAAAAGCATTTAATGCAGACACATTTTTACTAGTAAGCGCAATCGATTATTGTACAACTACAATACTTTCTAGTGGTCACTTATTATCAGGTGAACGATACATTCTATGCTTCTTGTGATATATGTTTAATTTTTTTTATGTTTTGGCCAAAGTTTATTTTAGTTATTACTTTGCTAAGAGACAAGCACAAAATGGATACTTCTTTTTAAGGAATGTGCTTTAATTTTTGTTTGAATTTGATGTTGTAACCTGCCACCTTCAAGCAGATCACCAGTTTTTTGATACTTTTTTCATAGCACCCTTTGCAGATTATGTTAATTATTTAAAATTATCAATTTTAATCTTCTATATACATAACTTATGGTAGAATTGTGATATTTGATTGATTCATAATTTTCTTCATAATTGAAGAGAACATTGCATATAATGAACCGTTTTAGTGGAAGGAAAATACTGTAGCCAGAAACAGGTAGAATATTTAGAGGTAAGCAATTAAACAAGGAATTAATCGGTAAAATGTCGCAATTCCAGACGTAAAGAGATTGTATATATTTTACTCTTTAAGTTAGTGGTAGATAGAGGGTGTAAATGGGCACTGCAACGGAAATCCCAAGGCCTCTCCTAAAATATTGAAGGAAACTATTAAGGAAGTTTTAGTGGGTGGATGTCCCATATAACCCTGGCTTCCTTCAGAAGAAGGGAGAATTAAAAAAATTGGCCTCTCCCCTCCTCCCCAAAACGAAAGAAGGGATGTAAATGTTATCCCGTTAGGTTTCTTTAATTCTCCTAATTATTATTCACTCGACCGCTCAATATCTAGTCTTATTCCGTATCTTGCATTATTATAACATTGTGTAAGTTCATTGAATAATACATAAGACATTTAATGTTAGTTCGCATTATATATACATTTTGTTTGGGGTAAAATTGGATTGCGAATACAGGCTGAACCTGAGCACACAGCACAAAGTATGTTAATATTTATTTCTTCCTTACATCATTATTTTCGCCTATTCACATCCTGTTGTACCTAGACCTGCCCCAAAGACGTCATTTTCTATACACATCAAGCTTTGTGTTGAATGTACCATTTATTTCATTTATTTTTCTCTTGTATAATGTTTGTTATATTATTAAAATTTGTAGAAGCTATACTAGGCAACTATTTTCGACACTCAAATGTATATCATGTTAAATAATATTTTTTTGTGTATTGTTTTTTTTTGTCATTATTTTGTTCACTTAATAATATTTACATTCTATTTCTTTGTTTTAATTTCATAAACAAAATCCTCTTCAAGTGATTATTTTTAATCCTGCATGTTGTACAACCTACGATTCTTTCTCAATAAAAACTCGTTTACCCACTCTGTCCCTGCCGTTGTCAATAGTAATATCATTACTAGTTTTAATAGTAAACCAAGGTTAATCGGTGTAGAATACATTCTTACCAGCTGTATAACACAAGGAATATAATACAACAGTAATTATCATATAAGATAAAAATTGTTATATATACTCCTGAAAATATAGCTTTTGATTATACAAGTAAAGCCTTATTGTGAACACGACAGTAAAACAATGCCTTCTTTCTACAGCTTTACTGTCGATTGGCATAATACAGATTTAAATATGAAATGTTTACGAGTTGATGGAAGATACGTAAGACGCACAAATGTTTGTTATTTATTAATAGAATTCACAACCAGGTTACGAATTTAGGATCGAACCGCTAAAATACACGATAAATCTATTGCCAATTTACTCGTAAGGAATAACGTCTATTTACCTGTAAATCATTGAATTTTAACAATAAAGTTCTAAAAATTTTAATTTAATTTTGTAACATCGTTAAGTTATCGCCACGTTACCAGTTTGGCACTGAATGATGCAGCCACAGTTTTAAATTCCTTTGTAAGATTGTTTAAACTAAAAATGTGCTTATGAAACCAAATGTAACAAATAATTCTAAATCCTCAAACTCGGCGAAATAAGATATCAAGATATAAAACGTTAGATTTAATTGTATAATCATAGATGATTGTTAAGAAAATATACAAAGCGAATATCTTAAAAAAGAAAGTTTAAAAGTTATATAAATATTTATAAGTCGTATTTTTGTATATAAAGAATATTGTCGAAAATTATATTCTGAAGGGATTTCAAGCAATAACAATTGGATTTGATGAACTTGATATTTGAACAGTGCGTGAAAAAAATTCATTGTTTGTCGGCATTTCACATTATCATTCACATATTTATTCGTAAATAGTTTTTCCTTTGCACTTGAAATTACTATAGTTGCATAAAACTTATTAAATTATCCTTATCGTTATCGGTACTTCTCTTTCGTATTCTCTACATTTCTCAAAACAAAATTTACAAAGTTCGATATTCATGCATCATTATACTGGCGGAAATAGAATACATTAGTTTACCTAGGGATTGATTGCTGTAACAAAAATTATTTTATTTATTAATAATCATAAAACTTCGCTTTAGATTGGTTGTAGCAACTCGTCCTTTCCATGAGCAGGCGATGAAAATTTACATTTTATTTACTAATTTATACTTATTTTATTATAAGGTATAAATAAGATTGATAGGAATTAATGAGAGTAATTAAAAAAAGGATTAAAGTCATTCACTATCTCGCACTGCACCGAAGAAACCTTTGAACAGAAATGTTGTTATTTAGATAACATTATTGTAAGTATAAATACAGTGAAAAAAAAATTCTTTAAAATTTACTTGTAATTAAGAAAAGTTTTATAGCAACGAATCGTCCATTAATCCATTCGTTGGTTTTTGGTGTATACTTCGGTGCCCGTTTAATTGTTATCAGGAAATACGTGAACGCGGAAGCAAGCTTTAAGTTATCGAATATCGGACCGGCAATTTAAATATAAATATGTTAAGCTATCAAATTGAGACGTTTGCTCCATTTTGAACCGAATAACCTGATGATTTCATGGGAAGGCTGGATGGTAAATAATGTAGAAGTACAGCAGGATAATGATTGAAACCGACATCTCTCTTGTGACAATGATTTCTTATATAAATTTTCTGACTTAGTACATAATGTAGGA
Organism: Ornithoptera priamus; assembly: GCA_029034505.1. NCBI lineage: Eukaryota > Metazoa > Arthropoda > Insecta > Lepidoptera > Papilionidae > Ornithoptera > Ornithoptera priamus. The sequence continues at coordinate 271,417 of JARDWD010000061.1, read as the reverse complement.
TTTATTTTTATCAACATACATTTACTTATAATATATCTCAACTATCTATTCTTATTTTATCATAGTGTTGATAATCTTGCTCCTAATAAATGCAACATGTTTAGTGCTAAATACTGGACCGAAGTCCTTTCTTGCCAACATTGTAATCGGATTTTATTTTAATAAATTATTTGTTCTTATCATAAATATTGTTTCATTTAAATGTTATTTATGAGACTAGGGAGTTAAAAAAAACGACCCGTGTAAATGCTTATAGTTTTTATTTGTTAATTACGGTACTTTGGTTTAATCTTTTAGAGTAAGTAACAATAATTTATATATTTTACTTAACAAACGTGCATTATATATAACATTAAAAATTACTATGTGACAAAAATTTACAACTGACCATCTCCTTTTATGAACTTTGCTGTTACTATTTAATGAATTCTGTATAATTAATATAACTCGGTGTTTAAAATTGTGAACAATATTTCGCTTTATTTTAAATCGTTGCTTTAATTATGTGAACGTATAGTAATACATTTACAATGCTATAAAACAATAATATTTCATATGACTATGTAGTGCAAAATATAATGCACACCATAAACTTATAATCTCATAAGGACAAAAGGTAAATGAAGGTTTATTAACTTATATATCGACTGATATTAAGCCATATAAGAGGTCAGTAAAATAAGTCCATTGCCCTGATGAATATGAGATTAAATGATTGTTTTTGCCAGATAATGTCCAATTCGTTCATACCCGATATGCTATAATAAAACGAACGGTAGAGATAGCTGGAGATAGTTACTGGTAAATGTTCATTCCTATTATAAAAACTATATTTAAAACCTAACTTTTTTTCTTCATATAATTTAAAACAAAATTATCTTTAACCACAAATTGAAATTTCTCTGTATAGAAAGAAATAAAAGCACTGTTTGTTCGCAGTACACGTCGATCTGCGATTTTAATGACTGCAGCAGCTTTTTTGTTTATAATTAAAAAAAATTAAATAATATGAGCCTGAGGAGAATGTTGATAAAAGATTATCCACAGGCAATCATTATAAAGTTCACATTGCACAACCGATCTCTACAACGCGCTTTTCATTTGGGTTTATTGAAAAGGGGCTTAGAGAGTACACATCATGAAGTTTCCGAAAAATATGAAAGTGAGAATTTCATATACAGGTAGTAATTTCCTCGACGTATGATGAAGGAAATATCCCGTAGCTGCCGTTTAGGTCGCCTGTCCACCACACTTCGTCTTGTTTCTCATAAATGTTGATTATGTCACCTGTTAAAAGTGAAATTGATTATAGGTAATGCAACAAATTTTAGGTTATAAAATTTAAATACAGCGTCCGGGCACAACTTACTACGCTATACAATGACAATCATTACCATCATCACCGTTTCAGTCTATTGTTAGCTAAAGCTTCCAGCATTCAGATACATAATATTTTTCTACAATAAACTATCTACATATACACCACTGAATTTCGACAGCGCAAGGCTATGTTTTAAGCAATACATTACATAAGACATCTGTCCAGCAGGGGACGTACATCGGTCGAGATGATCAAAATATCATCAACAGTCTGCGGTGGATCTAAATATACTAATATGTTAATGGCACTTTGTTACAAGAGCATAATCAGATTGAGAGTTATCGTGATTGAACAAGATGATAATCAATTTAAATAAAAAAAAAAGCACATTCTACGATACTAAAGATGATGATTAACTATCGGACTTGAGATATACATGTACGTATATATAAACAAATTCGCGAGAACATTCAAATAAAAAAAAAACAAACTATGTAAACTTCAAACGGTCTATGTATATAAAAAGTATTTGATTTCTAATAATCAAAGATTTTTGTAGTCTTAGGTTCAAATGTAGATGTAGTATTTTTGAGTATATGCTACAATTTTATTTAATTACTAAGAAAATTTTTTTGAATAATTGATAATTGAACTTATTCAATGGCAATACATTTTCTTAAATATTATTCGTATATTTATTAATCATACATAAAAAAAAATATTGTTATGGCATCACTGAACATAAATGTATGATTGAATATAATAAAAATGTAAGTTATTTAATAATGTTATTTTACACAGTATTCAATTACAAGAAAATCGATAATAATAGACAATATTAGAGTATTATGTTTTAGGAATTCGTGCAATTAAGATCGCATAGCAATTTGTGTCAGAACAATGGTCTACTTTGAAAACCGTAACACTTTGTAATCAACGAAACGGTTTGAACTCACAATTCTCTTCCTGACATGCAGAGGCATTTAGATATATTGTTATTACACAATTCATTATAATCGTTCAAAAGATATTTAACGAGCGAACATATATACATGAAAGAAACAAATACGCAGCATAATCCTCATATTATGTCGTATATATATACGTTTTCTAGTAGGTCATATATGATAGGCTCGCCCATAACGTGGCGCTAGCCAAGGTTGCATCACATTGTACTCATCGCCTGGAGACAACATGTTGTCTCGTTATTCTAGTAATTTCACTTTAAACTGGAACACAGTAAATGTTTGCGCACTACTGTTTGGCGGAAATAGGCCTTGTGCCGGTTCTTATCGAGACAGATTCCGGTAACAGAGACTTATCAAAAGTAGGCTGTACTACAGCTGTTTTATTATACTTATGTATGTTCAGCTTTTTAGTAAGTAGGTATGTGTTTCAGAACATGTCATTTTAATAAAGTAGAAGTCTATAAATGTAATTTGTTTATTGTAACGTTACGCAAGCAGTCAGTTACCTGGTGATAAAGTCAGTTCATCATCCAGCCTCGCCTCATACGAATATAATGCTCGACATCTGCCTATAAACTTTGGTGACGGTTTAACATTATTTTGATTTTCTCCAATTTCAGTCAAATCGTTCGAGCTATTGCTCTGAGATGAAAATTCATCTGTAAATATACATTGGCAGATAAAAATTATGAAAATGTTTACAAGTTAATACAATTTAATAATCAAAGGTAATATGAAAATAGAAAAGAGAATAATTCTTTTGTAATTGGTACAAATGGAAATTGTTTGAAACCGAATCGCAAAAAATAGATGGTCTCTCTATTGTATATTAATTTATTTATTTTTAAATAATCATTAAACAATCAATATCGATTCGTAACGAATGTTTCTGACAAAACTTTAGAAAGCAAAAGTACCAATCGATCATTTATATATGTAATTTGAAGATGTTTAAACATCTATATAATAACTACATCTCTTTACCAAAATCACTGTCGTGTTGATTGGACAGGCCATCACCAGCGCCGCGTTCACTCCAATCCAGTGGACTCTCGGGCGGCGGCAGTGTTTGTGCATCGGGAGGTTTTACCGGTAATGGGGGTAGTTCAGGGCTCTTGTTCTCCGTATTTTTCCTGAACGATAAATGCTCTATCCGCAGTTTACTCGACGCTCGACTCATAATAGAATCACGCCTTTCTCTCTCCTCACCGCCATTGACACTCTTTGTCAAAGCCGTGTAGTTCGGTTGCAGGTTCTTATTTACTTCGTTCTGATAGTCTTCTTGAAGCCATGGCGGTACCTGAAAAATTAAAACAAATGTATACTCCGTTATAAAAGTTATTTCTATACAAAAAAATAAAATAGTACGAACATTCTAAAATATTTCCATACCGTCAACTACGATATTAATTAAATTTACCTTTAAAATACTCTGCTGTAGTCCCTGCTTATCTCTGATTACTTGTATATGAGTTGCGAGTGGGTGTTGCACTGGAGACCGGCTCTCGAGTTCACTTAAACTTGCGGATATCTTGTAGCGAACTGCCTCTAAGTATGTAAGCATGGATCTCATCTGAAAATCGAAAACATTAAGATAACAATCACTTAGATAAGATTTGAAAAAGTGGACATAGACATTTTAAGATGAAGATCTGATCTTACGTGAAAAAGTTTATCGGTTACGTTTTGTTGCGAATCTTCGTCGCCGAATGTCGGCGTTTGTTTTATAGCCATTGATAGCTTCTCCAAACCCTGTTTGGATTTCCTTTCTCTGTCTATATCTTGTTTCACTAGCTGAAGTATCTTTAACAAAGCCTGCAATTGTGTTTATTACGTGCATAAGTTAATGTAACAACAAATATCGTTGTGTAATGTGTAAACTGATAATTTCCGTTTTCAACGACTTTGTAAAAAGTTGACTAACTACGCCATTCGTTCATGTTATACATATTCCGACTTTGCAGATTTTGTGAAATAAAATATTAAAAGGAAACGACGTAGCTAATATTACATTTGTCGTGTTGAAACATTTGTCGTCAAATTCCTATGTAAATGAAGAATCTATATAATAATGTTAAAAAATTATGGATGCTAACAAGTATTTATAAGTCACGTGAAATAATCATAGATAATGATTTTTACTCTTTAAACCTTTTAATCTGAGGAGAGCCAGGTAATTCATGATATAGTTCTAGATTTAATGTAATAATTCACATTTACAATGTTGCTTCAAGTGATGTTTAGTTTTTTTCTATAATACACATGATGTGTTATTCATTAGAACGCACTTGCTTACGACGTTCCTTGTTCATCGCCAGCGTTGTGTGTTCGCAGTAAAAGTCGGGTAAAAGTTGTTCACTAGCGCCAGCCGGCGATGTTCTCACACCACGCACCACTCTCATATCTACATTAGCGTTTGCTTTTTTTATAGGGCTCACTAACGCGTTCGTCGCCTGTAGACAAAGTTATAATCGTCCTTATTTCATATTAAATCATTTACAAATCAAGATATACGAGATAAGCTGGAAGATATCTACAGTGCCTTTCAAACCGGTACACATTGCGCTATTGAAAGAATTATTTAGCTGCACTTCTAAAATCTTAACATTAAATAAACATTGTATACTTAAACCAAGACGATAATTTGGCAGCATTTTATATTTATCTTTGCAGATTTCATTTTGAATGTATGAAGCGAGTATAAAACACCAACCTCCAGCTAAATAACAATCTAGTTTCCTCTGTGCTCCGTATTATGTCATTATAGATTCTATTAATCTGTAATCAAATTAAGATAAAGAATATTGTGATTTTAAAAACCCACCTCGGCTAGTTGTGGCGGAACTGCCGATGTCAATCTTAAATAGCAATCGGCGGAGGTTTTTAGTTGTGCGAGTCTCTCTTCCTCAAGAGATTCTAACATACCGGCGCCTTTTACAACACTCGTTTCCCATTCTAACCTGTAAAATGGTGACTTGTTAATATCCACAGTCAGACGTACCAATGAATCTATAATCGATGTCTTAATCTGTAATGCCATCTACAACAATCTAACAGCTCATACCTCGACCGTTCAGCTTGGACGCAGACGTTGTAGTACTCCACTTCAGTCTTTTTAACTGCGTCTTCAGTCTTCTTCTTCTTAACTTGGAGTTTAGCAGCGTCCCGCTCGCTGGTGTTGTGCGTCAACCGTTCCGCTCGCGCCGCACTCAGTATCGAGTGCGGGATGTGGCCAACACTTGAGCTGCGCGATATGCGGCTGGAACAAACGGATTTCCCCTAGTGATTCGACCTCGAAGCCCCCTATGAATCGCAGAGCTAACGCATAGCAACATTCGCATTCAATCGCAACGCAAAATAGGAGCAACCTTCTATAGCATGCTGACACACAAAGAAACAGTCATGATTACATATTTACATTCAATAAACGTTATCGTAACTTATCAGACCTAATATCCAGAACGGCATCTTGGAGTTTCTCGTTCTCCCTAGCCGCAGTGTGTGATTGCTTTTTGGACTTCGCTTCAGCTGTCCTCCAATCTGCAAGGGTCCTAGTTGTTTTGTCTACGGTCCCCTCGATCTTTAATAGTAATTTAATTAATGTAATTCATTATTATATAACAAATAATATAGCACATATGTAATATAATCACCTTCTTCCTTAATTTTAGTTGATTTTCAATAATATGTTTGATAGGTTTTACTAACTCTTCTGACAAAGCGTTGGAGTAGTTTCTGTAAAATCATGTTAGTTATATAAATTATTGCCTGGCAAAGTATCATCAAGATATAAACAGTTAATTACATTACCTGTGAATTTCCGATTTTTTCTCCATTTCAATAGCGACATGTTTCCATGCATCTGTACATGAACCAATGCTCTCTTTGCATGCTTTACTTAACTTAGTGCCAAGCTTCGCGAGACATTTCGAGTAATAATTTTCTGCTTCAACTCTGTTAGAAAATATTACAATTATTTTAAAAGCAAACAGTGAAGCTGTATAGTATAAAGATTTGGAGACGATGATGCTGATTTATTATAATATTAATTGGTTGTACAAGAAATTAACATATCTATTTTTAAGATTTGTTATATAACATTAACGGTTCCAGTTCCCAAGTTGAGCGATGCATCATTATATGAAAATATACTATCGTATGATCATCTTCGTGAAGGCGAACTGTTGAGTCATAAACAATAAGGCATTGTTTTATCGCTTCGGTGATGGAAAGTAAACGTTACAAAGAAATGCTGATAAGATTGCTTATCTATTTCGGTACACTTGTCGCTACAGAAACTATTTTCATGGAAGAAATGTTAAGTCAAACCAAGTGAATCGTTGCACTGTTAATGTATCGCACTTTACATTAAAGAAACAAACTATTTATATCCACGGCTGATTATTTTATAAATCACAAATTTAAAACAAACTATTAATATAACAAATTTCGTTTTTTATTATTAAATGAAGCGACGAGATGGGCAAGAAGTTCACATGATGGTAAGTGATGCGTCTGTTCATAACAACGTGGCGCTAGTTAAGATATACACTTTGAACTACTCTAAGACACACTGCACCTCATTGTGCTTGTCGTCTTGTATCATAACATTTTGAGTCTTGTTACCCAAGTAATTACACTATCTACAACGCCGTGTAATGTTTACACACTATTATTTGGCGGCTGCAACAGGCGTTGCGGTGGTACCTACGCAGACGGTCTCCGGCAACAGAGCTACCACCAGTGCACCAGAGACCTACCACCAACTTAAGTTTACGTTAATTTTATAGGAATAATTCTGTAATTAACTTGTTGATAAAAAACTTTTTAATTACTTTATTTATAGTGTCTTACCTTTCTTGAAGTATTGTTGCCAGTTCCTTGCTAAAGTCACTGCCCTGTTTGACATAACGACGGAGTTCATCAAAACCATTTTGTGCCTGAAACAAAGTTTTTCTATAATATTCGTAAAATCCGTGGATTGGTATAAAGATTATTTCTTTATACCGTTCCACGAATTATATACTTTTTTTTTAATTAAATTAAGCGACAAAGTTAACAGCACGTTCAACTGATGATAAACGATACGCGAATGAGGCGTTAGTTAGAATGATATACACTAGACCACAATTTGTAATTGTTGTAGTTTTTTATTCATAACATGAATAAATGGTTGCGGGTTCCGTGGATATAAAATAGTTAAGATATTATTTTAAATTATTCTTATTAGTATTGCAATCTGATTGCGAAGCGTTTTTTACAGACTGTTTAGACATCAGGTATTGTGTTTATATGCTTGCTTGCTACCTTGTGGCAACACTTGATATTTCGTGATTATTACACGCATGTCGACCGATTTAGACTTTATGTAATCACGAGACGTGATCTTTTATTCTATAAGCAACTGCCGATTTTATGTTCTACACCAGGAACAGCGTTTCGCTGCTTAGTGTGCGTCAAATATATAAAGCGAGTTAGTAAAAGTCTTTTTAAAATATATACGAGTATTAATTAAAACGCAAGGAGCGGTCATGGTGCGTTGAATACAAAAAGGAAAGTGTTTTTACGTAATAGCCGAAGTTATACCAACTAAAGTATACTAAGCAGAAATAATAGTTTCAACATGGCGAACAACTTACAAGCCATTGTCGCGTTAACCTTAAATCTAACAAATCAACTTGTGGTAGGACTGACGGCTGGTCTCCCTAGAATGTTCTTATGGTTAGTGATGATCTTTCAGTTCCATCCCTTATACGTCTATTAAAATGTTGAAAATTTTTCTCTATTCCGTGTACCTCTGTCTCCCGTTATTTTAATGATATAGATGTTTTAATGCAATAATATGCAACTCTTAATCCAATAACCAACTTTTGCCAGATATGTATGCTTAAATTCAGTACTACACTGATTATGATTTTGTACATCAAACGAAATCACAAAAAAGTGAGAGTTCCTTGATTCGACATATTAATGAATAATAGTAACAAAAGTAAAAATAACTTATTATTAAAGATTCAATCCAGCATTAATTCTAGTTAAGTGTATTGAGTTGCGTGTAGTTAATTGTCTGTATTGAACTTCTATTGATAAAAGGAAATTTCCTTGTTGTTTATTGAAATTATCTGAAGAAATATGATGTAAATGTTTTTAGCAGATGGATTACATGCTGATTACCACGATTTTATTTGGAAACCTCTAAGAATATCATATTGGATGAACATGATAACGTACGTAATTATCTTTGTTTGAACTTTTTACATACATCCAAATTATTAGTAGATAAAATAATATTCAATAATATTTTTATAGAGATAATAAAAAAAGATACTTTCCTGTCTGTTTGATACTAAATTAAAACGTTGCAAATGTGTTTTTCGGATAATTATTTAGAAGGTTACGTTAAGGTTGGTTGAAAGGTTAGTTGGTTAAACTTATAATTATATATACACGAGAACTAAGTACAAAATTGTTACATTGATGTTACGAATATAAATTTTATTATAATTGATTATATATGTATGTATAGATACCGGTTAAATTAGGTGACCAAGTTAAATCGGTATTATACTTCGACAAAATATTCTCAATACTTATTACAATTTTGTGCTTTGTTTTATTAACACATTTTTTACGTTGTCGTGATCTGTTATTGTACATGCCGTTATCTATTTTACTAAGTATATATTAATACTTTAATTGGTAGCAGGTTTCCGTTATCGGGGACCGTCTAAGTATTGCCGCGCTGGAGGCAGAAATAAATAGTATTTATTTCTACCTCCAAACAGTAGACTGTAAACACTACTTTGTTCCGGTTTGAACAGCGATACAGATATTGAAAATACTGGGATAGCGAAGCTTAATATCTGATGTCACTATGTTGTGTGTGTGTTTAATCTTAGCTAGCACCGCATTGTTGTGAGCAGACGTGTCACTTACCATCAGGTACACGTCCCGCCCGTCTCGTCACTTCGACGATCAGAATACATCAAAATAAATATAAGAAATCGTATATTCTCCAATAAATTGTGTACGATCGTTATGAATGTACAGCGATAGTTGACAAATCTAGCTTTATCTGCTGGTCACGCACCACAACGGTATACGTTAATAGATTAAATGATACCTTCAACGCATATGGTTACAACTCAACACACCGTAACTTTCTTTACTACGTAACTTTCACCGCGTCAAAAATTGAATCAAACTCTTTTGAACATAGAGTCAAGATTTTATTAATATTTATCAATAGTTGTGATTCGATTTCAAAAAGGCATGCGCAAGAGTTGAGTTGACGGTCACATATTTCCGCCCTCTCCAGAAGTACACGCTATCATATCCGGACGAAAGTAATTTGGATCGAGATTAAGAAATATAACTTACGAGTACCTAATACTTACGAATAATTGTACCCAGTTTTTCCGAAGCTATGCTTTAATAAATAAATAACAAATAAGGCAGATACCTAACACTGTTATAAATGCAGCTTCTTGTTTATATTATTTTTTTAACATTTCACTTAAAACGTAATATAACTAATTATCGCCATTTCACTCGTTAAAACAATCCTCAGTTAATGATGGTTGTGTAACAGATTCGAGGCTCTATAATTATATCGGCCAAAACATTATAAAGTGATTAGCTTAGAATAACTTTTAGTTTATATGTTACTATGTTTAAAGTTATTAGAAGTGATAGCCTAACATTGAATATTTATATCCTTAACACGAATTAAGATTTTTAGTGTTTATCAAACAGAAAGTTTTACTTATTATCAATACAAGCTGATAATTTGTACAATATAATAGAAGAAAGTTAGATCGCGGAAGGATGTTTTTCAACTGTTAAAGACGTAATAACTAGTTTGCTGATGTAGTTTAAAATGATATACTGAAGCGATATATGTCCATGCAACATGTTACAACAACAAAAACTTGTAATTATTTATTTATAAGGTAACGCCGATAAAGTATGTACAAATACTCGTCAATCACGTTTTTAATTCAGAAGCACGTTAAGATACTGCGACTGGAAGATTTCTCTTGAATACACTTTTTGTCTTTGCTTCAAATGAACTGCATTATAACTTCTATTCCATATACGACAGTATCCAAAGTATTTCCTCACGGAAAAGTATACGCTCCATGTAATATATTAATATTATTGGTTGGATAGAAATGTTTGCTTTTCATATAAAAGTTACGGTAAAAAGGCAAGAAGCCGACTTTTTGTTGAACGCGCATTATACTGATTTTATCATTGATTACTGTATGGGTGTTTAATAAGTGTTTACTCAATATACAAATCTATTGGATATCTTTAACAGAATATTTTGTGATAATATATAATCACCACGAGGCTATCGTCGCAGTCGCGTCGTCCTATCAATTACGAAACCGTTGCTTTCACCATTTTTTAGAGAATCTAGTAAAATATTACCTCAATTAAGAGAGCTGGAGCACTTTCACTCTTACAACATCGTGATGATGTTGTGAACAATGATAAATTTAATTGTGCTCTTACTTGACATTTAAAATGACACATCATATAATGCAAGAAGTTTTGCAACTGTATCTAGTGTGCTAAAGGTGTATATTTTACGAATTTCTTATTTATAATAGGATTTTGAATCGTTCTTCTGTTAGATTCTCATTTTAGATACAATAGTTTGAAAGTAGTGAAGGTCTCAAAGGTAATGATAATATTTTTATTTGTGTATCTTATATACTCACTTGTATATAAAGAGAAAATGTTTAGAAAACTCACCCAATAGTTATCTTTAAAAACTTGGTTATTCGACGAGCGTAAATGAATCATATCTTCTAGTGTGCTTTGCCATCGGTCCATGCCAGCCACTATCTTGGTGGAGACGTTTTCCCGATTCATGGCATCTGTTGAACCATCTTTGTCTCTTCTATGGGAAGTTGTGGCATTACCGATATTGCTGGATTCTCTACTGCTGCCGCTGAACGATCTGCAATAAAACGAATACAAAAGATTACGCATAAATATATTATTTAGTTCGTCAATATTACATCGTATAGCAAATGAAAAGTGTTCTGATGAAGTAAGTTAGGATTAGTCATTCTTCCGTTTTGGATGCGTTAACTATTTCTTAGTCACCGAAGGAGTTTTATTGGAACTGTATATGAAATTAGAACATTCAAACAGCGCGGAAACCACTCTGGACTTTAGTTCGGATGATGTTATCATAAGTGATAATGATCATGTAAAATGATGGTTGTTTATCACTTTGTAATGTTTTCGTTTGCTCTCATGCTGTGATATAATGTAATACTTATTTAAACATATGAACGATAAATCATCAGGATATCTGCTTCATGAGAAATAATAAGCATTGTAATGAGTTGTTAGTTAAAAGGTTTATACAACAACGGATTGCGTTGGCCGCCTAGGTTTTTATGTCTCAATCAAATCAGAACAGTTATATTTGTACACTGTTGCGTGGCAACTGCCACAGGCAGTATGTATATATCTTTTAAATGACGTCCAGAACATTCTCCGTTATTTAGTGCTACTAGTCTTTTGACTAACTTATATAGCTCGTCGGATTCTGGTTAAGGGGACCTAGAATTTGCAGCGATAAAAATTTATCCACATATAATATAAATAAGCTATACATAGTAACTATTTACATATATAGTATAAATAAGTAAGTCTCAATTGTTGAAAGCGGCTTGTTAGTTAGTAATATCAAGTTAAATCTATTGTATCAAAAGCAGTTCTTCGAGTTAAAAGAGTAAATCGAGCGGTTATTTATTTATATTAACTAGTAAATTAACAAGCCTGATAACAATTACATAAAGTAGATATTGACATTTAGTATAATGTTGAAACACCTCACAGTCGAAGATTTGCATGGCCAAGCCGGCTGGCCGTTACATAACCGATTCCGAAGACTGACGCTATGCTTGAGAATTGTTATTTATTAGTTAACAGTTTCATTTAGTTGAGTTTATACATTAAACACTAGTGCTTCGTCTACGATCCCACCCGATGGTAAGCGGCGATGTGTTCTTTGATAATTAGTTTATTAATTCTTAGTTTCCCATAACATACCTAGACAGAAATAGATTATTCCGATTGTTCGCATTATGAAATACGAAGCGAAATGCTTGATCATAATTCATGGATATCAACAACGAAGAGACGAATGTCTGCCGTTAGTCTGTACGTTTCATGGTAAAGAGACGATTCTGGTGTTAAGTCATAAAATCCTTTGACACAACGAGAAGATAGCTACTTTACATCCAATATCCAGGCTATTCTGTTTAGAATTCACCGACTATCTCCTTTGTGCACCTCTCCACTGTTTCAATTTACATTATATAAAACTTTTTCATATAGTTTTTATAGGTTATCAGGTTTAGGTTAATTTTATAAAATTCCATCGTTTTATAGTGCAGTTAAGACTAATTTCGAGTGTCTTAATACTTTCATTTGCATAATGCGAGTATGCGACCTTGCTTTAAGGTCATGATAAACGAATACACATAAACGAAGAGTACAGACTTCTTTCACAGTTCTTCTTTCCAGTGACATATAACTACGTATTATCTAATAAATTAATACTTAAATTATATGTTGTTAACGTCTTTTGTACATAAGTGATCGTCAAGCAAGTAACACATCTAAAAATTTGTTGTTTAATTATACGTTGTGAGAAACTTAGTTCTTTTCCTCTACGACTGTTGTAGTTTGATGAAAAAAAGCAATGATTACAACAGTCCTTAACAACATTCTCCTGTTTAGTAGTACTATATGAACTATGCTTTTTTTGGACCAAGGTGAAGAGAATGGAGAAGTAATGGATTCACAGTTGCAAGATACCTTTTGCTTATCATAGGTATAATGTTTTTTTAAAGACATTATTGCTCGAGTTTATTAGTTCCAGATCAACTTTTACTTTGTGAAGATGTATGACTGGGAATGGTGAACGGTTCGAAATAAATATCGTCAAACGATGCTCTAGTCAAACTTGTTCTATCCCATAATGTCAACATGCGCTATTTAAAATTATTTATAAGGCAACAAGCTCCGAGGAAAGTTTTCAATCTCTTCACTTAAAGAATACTTGTAATTGGAAATTAAAACTTTACCGTGATTAATTACACAAAATCATCAAGGATTTATGCTAACTTATTTTGTATTCAATAATCTAGAATGTAGCCTGAACCCTACAAAATGGTAAACTTTCTAATTCTTTTTATTTATTAGGTTAGTGACATCGGTTTATGTTAAACTTTATTTAATTACTAATACAGTTACATCTTTATTAAAATTAGGCCAAGTGAGTTTGTTTGTTGAATTAGGTCAGAGATTGTTAAGGAGGGTAGTACCAACTTTTTAGTTCTACTATGCCCTTAAAATGTACTTATATTATATTCCGGTTCGAAGCGCGATCTAATTAGCGAATCACTGGTATAAACATTACTACAGTCACTAACTGTTGATAAAAGTTGTACCTACTATCTGCATAATGATACACCATCAAGACTGACATTACCATATAGTTAAACACTCCTAGGAGAAAAAACCCAAAAAAAAAAGAAAAAATCTACATTGCGAACACATCAACGCTTGTTTCCCAGAGACAGTTGTCTCTTGAAAAAGATACAGATAGGTATCTATACTAAGAGATTTCCACCTATGTAGAAATTCATCACGATACCTCTGGGACCATAAGACCTAGATTTGAAATTTGGTAGGAATATTACTTTTATCGAGTACAAGTCAGCTAAGAGCGGATATTACAAAATTCCTACCCCAAAGAGAGTTGCGGGTCTGTTACGGCCCGCAGAGCTAGCGGGGAACAGCTAATAATATAAAAAAAACAAGCATGTTTTAGTTTTTCATAGAACATTTATAACAGCAAATTTTTTGAATGGAATATTAAATTAAATTAATATTTTCAATGAAGTGAAAATGAATTTGAATTGAAATGTGTACCGGCGAAATAATATTGAGAACTGTGTCGCAATCCAATCAATGTTCGGCCAAGCATAAAATCTAAGTTATCATCTAACAAAATTCGTTCATTTTAGAAAACTTACAAGTTCCCCAAATACAATCTATAGTCGGAAACTTAGAAAGTCGCCATTGTGATCTGTATCGTATAACATTTCAGAGAATAACGTATAAAAAACTTTAAAGTCACAGTTAATTTTTTATTCTTACTTATAAGTATTATATTTTTTATTTTACGAAGCGACAGAATATAGTGTTTGATATTGTGGTAGGTCTCTGTTGGCGATCGTCTGGATAGGTACCATTGCATTTAGCCCTGTACTCTCGGGCTAGTAAGAATAGGACTAAGGTAAGTCCTGCCTGTCTTAGAAGCCGACTAAAAGGGACTAGGAGTTTCGCGGGCCTAGACGGTGGGGGCCCTTTTCGCGTAACAAGCAAACCTATGTGGGACAATTCAGAGTCGTGTTCTAAGAAAGTGTAGAGAGGCACCGGTGCGTTTTATAAGAGATCCCAGAGCCTATCCGAATGCACTGATGCAGAGCACCGACTTCTCCCCAAAAGCAGGGTATCTTTCGAAGATTTCCCCCCGAAACCAAAAAAAAAGGTACAAACGCAGTGCCTATCTCTGTCGCCAAACAGTAGTGTGCAAACATTACTGTGTTCCGGTTTGAAAGGTGTCGTAGGTAGTGAAATTATTGGGGTAACAAGAGTTAACATCTTTTGTCTGAAGGCAATAAGCATAATTCGGTGATGTGTATACCATCCTAACTAGCGCTATGTTTTTATGGGCAGGCGTATCACTTACCATCAGATAAAGTTCTTGCCGTCTCGTCGCTTCGTTGAATTACAAAAACAAACGTAATTAATATAAAACAATATATATAAACAAAAGTCAATAACGGGATTTATTATATACATATATAGTTTAAGTGTAATATGTTTATTATGAATAAAAAACATGTACAATTTTAAGGTGATTGCCATGTTAAGAGTGATATTAAAAAGAAAGGTAACGGTAAAAATTTGTTATATTTATGTTAACTTGTTACCGTTATTACTTACGTATAAACATATTTATACATTCCTAAGTTTTTAATTACTAATATTTCCCTTGTTTTGTTATATTGTTTTGTATAAACGGACGGTGACAATTACATCGTACACAATGTATTACGACTCATTGACGCAATTTACCTAGTTGCGAAAACTATGCTATGCTATTGTACTATTTTGTGAATTTTACTTTTTTTTTATGTAAAAGAATAGGGCGTTACTCTGATGGTAAATTATCCTACTCACAATATTGTATAATGCGGTTTAGTAAAGACGTTGCCGTGGCTACATGTTTTCTACATCCGTAGATATAGAGACATGGTTACTCTCATAAGCTATGTTCACACATAAATAGATTTTATTCTGGTATCTAACTTGTTGTCCAATAAGAGAGACTTATTACGAGCTTTTCATTTGCTGTAATAAAAATTGTTATCCATTTCTAATATAGGTATATAATATGATTACATATGTATGTCAATTGTATAAATAAAATATTGAATGGAGTTTTATAAATTTTTAACCGTGTACCCATACACTATTTATGATCCAAAATAAAAACGGTTTCTTTCAAGATAACAGTACTTTTAAGCTGCTAATTTGAAGAAATAAAGTAAACGATCGTTTAAAAGGCGATAGCAGTCGAAGGATTATGACATCTGTGTAACCAACACCGGTTGGTCTGTAGATCGATTTCATAAGCTGTGCGAGAAATGTGAGCAGGGTTCACCGTGCCTTGGCCATTGCGTAGTCGGCCGAATTGTCTTTGCCAATCAAACTCATATCTATTTATACAAACATATTAACCGGAAGCGGTTTCCAAGCATAAACGAGACAGTGTTTGATTAAATTTCAATTTAGAAAAGGTTAATCGAATTTATTTTTGTCGGTACACTCGCAAAAGTTTAAAATAGTCCTTATAATCACTTTACCCGTTATCACCAGTAGTGAATTCGTTTACTTTCGTACTCTTTAAGTCAATCTGCAGCTAATCAATTATAATTTGTAGTTTTTATAACGCTTAATGAAAAAACAAAATTATTCTATTGAATATATCTGTATTTTTCCGTAAATCGCATAAGAAAGTAAATACTAAATGTAACTGAAAAGTAACGTATTGTGCGAATGATTTTTGATTTTCGAAAATTTTCGTGTAATTATTATAACTTGTAAAGTTATAACAAGTTTATAAAAAAAATAACAAAGTATTGAAATTGAACGTTCCTATAAAGAGCGAATGTAAAATTCAATATAATTATTTGACAAAGTAACCTTGTTGAAATAATTAAAATAATGCCTACATTTACAAAACTTCGTCACTTCCTTCCTTTTATTGAATGCGTTGTCAGGAAGTTATTTGTCGGTATCTTTTCAACGGAGTTAAGAGGCGAACAACAAAAGGTTTAAATTTCGTGTTAATGGATATTTATAAAAAAGTTGATCACTAAATAATACATTGTGTCTCTTATAAAATAAAGTTTACGTATGATTAGTCGAGGTCGGTCAATATACGTAGTTAAAATATCAAAACTTTAATGACTATTAATAACTTAAACATGTTTAACAAAAACCTGGGATATCATGAATCAATAGCAAACTAGAATCGGGGTTAGACATCATAGTCAGAATATTTTAAACATTTATATTAGACTAATAATAATACTATACACAAAGTATATTTTAGGATCACAACATTACTGTGATGATGTTGGTATTAATGTAGAACAGTAATGGATTTAAATTGGTAATACTAATAAGTAACTAATATTCATCATTACTGACACGACACATACATAGCTACAGGGAAATCAGTAACGAGGATCGGGTTCCGAATGACAATCGATTCGAAGTAACGAAAGTGTTGCAGATTGATGCCTCCGTTGATCGATTCGGCCACTTTCACTAACGACCAGCTCGCCATGACGTCGCCTTCGTCTTTGCCAACATCAAAGATCACCGCATGCAATATGTTAAGTTGGGAATATTACTTAACGATTCTCTCGTAGAAAATTAACTTCAGATTTTAATATAACGTCAAAATATTCCTTTCAAACAAATTATGAATTTTTATGTTTCTAAATCATGACAATATATTTTTTTACATTTAACTCATTCAGTTAGATTTCTGGATATCGCATGTCCTATTATATGTATTAACTACGTTTTTTTTAAGATAATATAAAATTACTTAACATCAGAAATTTCATCAATATGATTTTAACAGAACTGCTATTTTAAAGTTCTTTTACTACCTTTTCTTATATTACTTATAAAGAATGTTATCTATGTTGAATAACATCAACTTTGTTCCTTTGCAGATATGTACTTAAATGATTAATCATTATTAGAGGCTACAAATGGCATATTTTTTTTTAAAAGTATTGTTAAACTTTATTTACATAACGATTTTAATCGTGACCAAAATGTTACGCTACATATACATAGATTACACTAAGCAAAACAAATATACGCGATGAAGATAACTCCTCTATTTAAAATATGAATTATTTTAAACGTTGAAAATAATTATCGTAGGAAATACTTAAAATTGCCTAGCTAGTTTTAAATACCGCAGTAATTAATGTTTAACAGTGCAATTTAATTTTAACGATCACGGTCAATTATTACGAAACAACAAAACAGTGATGCAACAAATTAGAAGTTAAACTACCACCTTTACTTATAAAGTCCTCGCACTTAAGGGGCACGATATAAATATCTTAAATTATCCTTTAACGTAATGATTACTAACTCATAATCAGAAAAGCTGTTTATTACGCTATGTTCTACAAAAAAACAATAACAATTCACTCTTCACGTACCTGATATAATGTTACGAGATAATTGTAACACAACGCAATAGTCATTCGCACACAGTTCAGCCACTTTCGAGTGTATAAGTTCTATACACAAAGATTTTTATATTTTTAGCTTTTACACAGAACAGTACGAAATTTTTATTCACTCAAACACTTTTATAATGTTTCGAGGCTTCTCCTACTGAATTTAAAATCTATTTCCAAATGATGTCTATACAAAAATTATTCCTTTGACTAATGAGTGTTACTTAAAATATTCGTAGAAAAAAGAAGTATATAAAGTTACTTATTTATTATGTACTGTTTTAAAAAAAAAACAACAGGACCCGACCGCTTATAGTGTGTCATAACCATGGCTGCTTACACACACAAAGCCCAAACTGTACTTGTCCACACGCAATCAAAACCAATAGCCATATGTATGTGGGACTCATAGTTGATGTCGGTTTTGTTGGAGATTGCATAAAGTTCATGTATGTACTAAATTAAGATCGATATTATGTAAGCTTGCAATACGTAAATACAAGATACCGTTTAAAATCTTCAGGTTGCTGTACTTGTCCCTGGCTGATAAGGTTATTGGCTATGAGTTGGACAGTTCCGGTAGAATATATAAATCATATATTAAAGAGATATATAGACTACAAGTAAGGATACTGAAAACTATCGTGCTCTATAAAGTTAAAAACAAGTATTAAAACGATAATGCAGGTCTATTTAAGTATTGCAAGTTGTTAAATGTACATTACCAAATTAAATTATTAATAGTTAATAAGTATACTAGCTTAGAATCGCTCAGCGTACAAACATCCATCAAATTTGGGAGAGCTCGAAGCAAAGAAAAATTTGTGGTCCCGAAATACAACAATGAGTATGGTACCAGAATTTTTTATTATATTATACCCAATTGTAGCTTACCAGCAGATATCCAAGATATCATTGTGTCGTCGAGATAACACCGAGCAAGGTTAAAAAGATGGCTCAATGCAAACCAGCCCGGATGTCATTTGCGTTGCAGCTAGGCCACGATGACTGTATTATCCAGATAAACCTTACTGGTTTTCTGGTAATAATTGTGTCGAAGAATAAATGAAAAAAAAAATTAAAATAGGGGATATTGTGTATTGCCATTTAGAAATTGTAAACAATAGATAAAAACCAATAATACTTGAAGTTTGTAAAATTATATTTAAGTCGTGTCATATACAATGGCCGGCACGAGTTCGTATATATTTTCCTTTAAAGCAAATATCTCGGCTATTCCATCAATTTCCTTTTGTGTTTCTGCTTCAAGATCATTTAATTTTTTTCATCATTTAACATATTTTAAACTCTATCACCTTAAGAGTTAAATAATGTAACCAAACAACATTAGTGGTACATTAGTCACAAAGATACAGTATCATCACTAGGCTACAATAGAATTGCGGTATTGAAACATTCGTAGCGAAATCCTGTTGTGTCACTGCAATTGTCTTTCATTTAAACTAAAACGATTATTGCAAGGTTAAGCCTTATCACTTAAATATAAGTTACTCGCTGTTTAAATAGTACGTCAATAAGTAAAGCGAAATTCTAAAATACATTGGGATTATATCGATCAACTATTTGGTATTGTTTTTTTTTTTTTTGAAAATCCTAACTGCTATAAGGCGTGGCATGTCACCAAGGTGTGTCATTTATCATAAAATATTGATGGTTGCTTTGCGTATATATATTATAACAAAAGATTTCTACTTGTATGCTCCTGTTGCCGGAGACCGTCTAAGTAGGTATCGCCGCACCTCCTATTTCTATCGCCAAACAGTAGTGCGCTAACATTACTGTGTTCCGGTTTGAAGGGCGTTGTAGCTAACGAATTTACTGAGGTAATGAGATTTAACATCTTGTGGCTCCAAGGACACACAGTATGCTATTGTGTATATCATTTTAACTAGCGCCACGTTGTTTATAGGAAGACGTATCACTTACCATCATACGAAAACTTCGATGGTGTCGTCGTTTCGAGAAATAAAAAATATTACAGTTTTGTTTATAAAAATATTGAATGTTTGAATTAAAAAAGAAAAACATTAATGTATAAGATAATTAAACTTATTTCGATATGTACTCATAAAGAAAACAACATTCATTTCGATTGAGTAACATTGCAAATAAGGATTGCGTGGGATTTTTTCGCAAGTTTATGAGCACTTATAACTATTATTAAAAAAAAAAATGTTGTACAATATTACCTGTTCTTGGGTGCTTTGCTTTACTTTTAAAAATTTTGAGAAAATGGGAACGGTGCAATATAAGAAACTGTAGGTCGTAAACTGTTGTAACATTCGATTGGGTGTGTATAAAAAGGGTCGAATTAATTATAAATAAATAATTTTTAACATAGTGGTTATTACACATGCTTAACTAAGTCAAAAATATAATCTCTTAAAAACTATTATTCTTGTTTAAAATTATGTTTTGAAACCGAGTTTTTTGAATTAAGTATATTATTACATTTACAACCCTCCTTTCGATATGCTTAACATTCTGAAATTTTACGGCAATAGGATATTATATTTAATCAAATAACTATAAAGTCTTAACTCCTTATAGTTAAACGGTAAATGATATATATATATATTATATAATAGTATGGTTACTGGATATAGAATTTTAACATTATAGAAGTTTTTACTAGAATATTTTCCCCTAACGAGACGTATATCATCCATTTAACTGTATATAGGAAGTATTTACTGTATTGCGGTAAACGGTCGCGCATTGAAGCGTGATAGTCCGGTATCAAAAGCAGTTTTATATTGTCTATTATAAAAAACAAAATATATGGAATAGTCCCAAATAGAGTATTATCTATATTTTATAGATTCTGTTCATTTTACTATTAATGGATTGAAACGTTTATTCTCTTTGAGCTTTATATTTTATACATATAACTGTTCCTCACCTGCTTTGTTAGACGTAACATCTCCGCAATTCTATTTAGGGAAGGAATTTTGTCCGTCAGTCCATCTGTCTGTTCTTAGCTGACTGAGTATACAGCGGAAGGAATATTTCTACCAAATTTCAAGTCCCCAGGCCTTTAGTTCCAGAGGTATCGTGACGAGTCGTTAACTAGGTGGAAATCTTTTATTACAGAAAATCAATTGAAAAACATTTTCACCTTTTGTATAAATTAGAATATATAAGCTTGTTGTACGTATAATATATATTTTTTTACAAACTTATTAAAAAAAAAATTAAGAACAGTCAGTCAGTATGGAGATCTTTGAAGGTAATCTGTCTTCTAGTGGACGCCTATCGGTTTATTAATAAAATGATGATGATATAACTCACTGACTATGATGATATATCGTGTAAATAACCAGTTTCTTCGTCTCCACCTAGGTTTCCTATTTAGTGTTGGGGTGGTTGCAGCATTTAGGTAAGTGATGAAAAATTAGAAATAGTCTAATGTTTTGATTTTAGCAGCAGTTAAATTTCGTACGATATTTACTGCTTAATTTTATAATTAAAGGTCTGAAAAAACTAATATTTTCTGATTCCTTTGCCAGAAGTATGTGTTAGTCGAATGAAAGGATTTATTGGATCACAAACAGGGGTCTACGATTTAAAGCTGCTGTAACAGTACAGTACCAATCATTGTTGAGATCCTTAAGGTCTGCATATAGATTTTTTATTAAAAAGTGTCAGTCCAACTGACTATTATTTATTGGACACTCTAGTCGTTCCGCTTGCAATGCTTCTCCGTCTCTCTATAAATCTCTAAGTTCAACCGAACATTTATCTATAACGAACTTCATCTATATAATTATGAAAAATTCAGTGTCATGCTTATACTATCCGGATCTAATATACCAATTTTCGTGTATTTTGTCCTAGATGAGTATCGATATATAATTACATATGTATATATTACAGCCAGCGGTTTTCCATGACCTTCCCCAATCCGTCGTTGCACAATCTGGAGGGCCTTTTGCGTTAGCCTACATGCGGCTCCCGCTCTAAGAACTGACAACCCCATCAGTCGGTTACATACTCCATAATAAATATTATCTACCATATTCAATCAGTAGATTTATCAAGATAGATTACCGAATTACCGAGAAGTTATTTCTCAAACGAACAAACTCATTGGTTTCCATTTATTTTTTCTCCACCAATAACGAGGGCATAAATATCCCTTGGCAAAATAACACGAAATATAGTTAAATGTTATTTAATCAAACTGTATGCATAGGTCGAAGACCCGTTTTAAATATTTCACTCATTACAAAATATTTCAGTTGTGTAACATACGTGTATTAATGAAAATACCACATGAATTCTTGATTAACATATGCTTTGTATGTTTACGAAGCGACCCGTATAATATTTTTTTTTCATTAACAAAATATTATATGTACTTTCGTTTGTAATTTAGCTATAAGAGCGGCACGCAATGTATTCAAAACAAATTGAATAATAGTAGCGTAGACAAAGTACAATGGTAACTGTAATGTTGCAAGTAGTAAACATTGTGGAAGCGGTACCATTCGTCGCTTCCTAATTTATTTTCCACTTCATCATTCTACAGTCCTATATAATTAATATTATGATAATATTAACTGGTTATATAATTATGAATGATAGATTGGTCTGTATATCTTCTTCTTTCTCCTGCTCTGGTCCCACTTTATGTAGGGTCGGCACAACATGTTCTTCATTACCGAACATGTTGTAAATAGTTTTGGCTAAACTTTTTACGACCGGCCGTCGGTCGGAATGATAGATTGGTCTGTATATCGTTCTAACTATACCTACTGAAATTTACCTTTCTGTAAAGGAAAACACAATGAGAACACCGATGTTACAAGATCCCACAGTTTTCGTGGATCCGCAATCTCTAACCCGCGCTGGATCAGCTTGGTAGATACTTTGATTGTCTCCTTATAAGAGATGGCCTGTGTCCCAGCAATGAGATCATAAAGAGGACCTTTATGTATGACATAACAGTCCTTTGTATAGTCTAGTAATTTTAAGAATTATTTATCAAATTATTATCCAGTATATATATAAGAAAACTTTATATTTGTTTTTCGCTGTGTACATTTATAAATTCAAAGATTTTTAAAATTCTGTTGTCAACTATAATATAGTGAAAGTAAATATTATAAGCAAAAAATTTAAAAGCATATATAACAAACCTTTTACACTATTACATATACATATTATGCCGATTATTATAGAATAATGAATAAATATAACATATTTTGTATAACTACCCCTTTTTTATTGACTAGATTAAAATTGTGTTAGTTTTTTAAAAGCGTTAAATCAATGTTTCCGGTTTTATATGTAGTTTTTAAAATAATGTAAATGTGAATGCGGTGAATACATTAGCTCGTGTAAAAATAGGTGATGTGGTACTCCCGCAGCCGCACCAGTTTTAGCTTGAATAATTATAGCAAACGGTGTGGTGTTTAGTCTAAATTAGCTTCTCAGTGGGAAACGACACTAAAAGGATTGTGTTTATTATAAAATGTATTACTGTCTAATGTTATTAACATAGTTTACTCTTATAATATTTGTTTATTAACATTTAAACAATAAAGCATTAGTGTAAGCTTACTCACGTTAAAAGATGATAAGATATTTCAGACGTTTTTAAAGCAAACAAGTGTGTCTTTATAAAACAGATTTGATCATGGACTTTTTTATACTTTACCGAAAACAATGAATAAAAACAATAAAGAAAACATTAAAACACGCTCCCACGATGTCCGTGATATTCTCTTGTAACTAAATACACATGTGCTTAACACGCCCGACGTCTACAAAGGCAGAATGAAGTTTTTTTTTTTTAATTCCATTATTCTCAATACTTAGTGCACTTTAAAGTCTTAATATCGATTTGTCTACACAGGACAAAATACTCAGTTGACTTACGTTCAAAGCTACCAGTTGTTTATAAAATGAATTTACGTTTAAGCGATCTTTCCTCTGTGAAATATTTATTAGTATAATGAATTTATTAGTTTTTTAAATGTAGAAAAGTCCTGTATTGACACCCCTTCTCTACGGGAGCATCGGAAGTAATGTCGAATTCTTACCAGCTTTAACACAACGAAACTTCTCGATGTTTTTAGCCGGCACTACAGGAATGCTGCCGGAAGCTATCATATGCTTACGTGTCTAGACAGTTTTTGTATCTGGGTATTCTTTCCGGACTATGACGTATTTGTAGACCAGTGATACCCACGTCACTGGCCTTTGTTTTCGTTTTTTTATAATTCCATTAATTTCGGATGCATCAAAAAATATACAAAACAAAAACATTGTTTATTAACCTTGCTCTATAAAGGTAATACAGTGTCAAAAATAGCAATCTACAAGAGTATTACGTCAGAAAGTCATTATTACAAATAAGTTCATGAATATTAGCGAGAAATTAAATATGAGGTAACTTAACTGGTTTGATTTGCCTTCAATTGTCTTCTTACTCGAAATAACAACCGTTGAAATATTAAGGCTTCTGACCAGTTACCATTTATGTAATATTACAAGCTCCTACTAGTGGTTTTTTTATATAGATTTTACATTGATATATAAAATCACAGCTCACCTTAGTGTATACAAAACATGTTTCTCTTTTATAGCTTAGACCTTGCCGCAGGAAAAAAAATCCGAACTAAACTATTTTGATTTTTGTTTAATTGGCTGATTTTATGTTTCAGTTTTATATTGTTTATCAATAAAAATAAAAAAAAAAGAAAAAAGTAAATTTTTGTAAAGACTAAACAAATAATAAGGCTTCTTAGTCGCCAAGCTTAATATCTTAAATCGGAAACGGTTACCAGTACTACGAGCATACGGCTAATAATATGTTAAATGAAAGCTTCTAAATATTACAGAGCAACAGAACTATTAGAATTGTATAACTACACAAAAATAAAGGAACATTTTATATTTGAATACAACATTGTCCAGACATTATATATGTGAAATCGGAACCATTTATATTTACTCGATTAAATATATAATAATGTTTTGTGAAAAAAGTAAAAAGTTTGTACCAAAAAGAGCTGTTCGCGGTCACAAGCGAAGAGATTCGAACAATTCTCTGAAGTTTTATTTTGGTTGCCACTCAAGGGCGTCTGCTCGACATATGTTTGGTATCATTAATGGACTCGCCAAGCACTTAAATCGTTTCATATGTTAAAATCCGCTCGGCCCGTAGACCTTCGGTTTCGAGCAAACAGAAAACTTAAAGTTAAAGACCGCTTTAACCGCATACGCACATATTCTTTGGTGAAGTGCCATCACAAAAAAAAAAACACTGTACATAGTTTCTAATCGTTTCCATTTTGTTTTATATTTCCCATTTCAACATATCTTTAACTTATAATAGTCATGTTCTTTGCGACGATAAATTTTTATCGTTATATGAAAGTTTATCACGAAATAAAAAAAAATGTAATTTTTTACTTGCAATATTACAACACGAAATGGTTATCGGATTGACAAAATTATTGGTAATTTCGTTAATAAAACTATGATTATCTGAATCGGAAAAAATATCTGTGTATTAGAAATTATGTAGCAATTATATATGCCGATGGATTTTAAGCACTTTGGTACAACCAGCTTAACACTTAACTGCATATTCTTCATTAAAATATTTTTAATTAGAACGGTCCGTTTGTTTGCATTATAAAAGAGAAATTTGTGTTCGTTCACTTAAATATATAATATATATATTACAATTTGCTATCCAATATTATCAACATACTTAGTAGGACAATTAGTGCATACAAATATTGGAGTAAGAATTTTTAGTATATGTAATCAGTCTCTCTTCCTTCTGCCCTTTTCCCAGCTATGTGGGGTCGGCACAGTAAGTACTTCTCTTCCACATCTCTCTATCAGCCGCCATATCTAAATTCACACTCTTCTTACACATGTCATCTTTCACACAATCTATCCACACTTTCTTCGGTCTTCCTCTACCCTTATAACCATCCACATTCATTCTCATTACTTTCTTTGTTATATGTCCTTCATCCCTCCACATAACATGCCTGTACCACGCTAACCTCTTGCTCCTCAACTTCTCTGTCACTGGCGCAACTTTCAGGCTTCCTCTAATATATATTATCAGTAGTATATGTAATCAGTGTACATATAAAATATGTTTATTTTGATTAACTTTTAACGGGATCACAAAGATTCTGTCTGTAGGCAAATATGTAATCTGGTTGACGATTTTGAGAATAATCTAATAAAATATTATACGCGGTAGTATGCGAAGAGAAGATAAACGAAAGAGATATACAAGGTAAAAATGATTGGAAAAATCGGTGCAGGTCGACCTAGGCGGACATATTTGGATTATATCAAATCGTAAATGTCCTAAAGAAAGACCGGGTCAAGAGTACTCGCAACCGACAAGCATGCATGAAGACGTTCATGAAAGTTGAGGAAGCGCGAGAGGTGTGTCAGGATCGTAGCAAATGGACAAAGGTTGTCTCTGCTTACCCCACTGGTAACGAGGCGTGATGTATATGTATGTATATATGTAGTATGCGGAGCTGACTGGTTTCGTGAATAATTATTATTTAATATTGATACGATAGCAAGCTATTTTTACATTAATCAGGCTTAATTATAATAATAAAAAAACATTTCTGCCGCCAAACTGCATAAAATATACTGTTCTTCGGTTCAAAGACATTTCAACTTCTCCACACCAATAGGTTGCTTGTGTTGTCTTCAGAGCCTAGTTGGCAAGAGACCTCACTGTCTTCTGTTATTGTTAGATAACTAACAATATTAATTTGTTCAAATATTTAACTAGATTATTATAGTATTAAAATAATTATTACTAAACATAGTATAACGTCATGTGCAACAGAAACCGATAACCGGTGATTGTTGAAAGATTATTGTGCAATAGAGCGTTGTCGCCAAATAAACTCGATGGCCACCAAATTAAGCAAGATCAAAGTTAATTACAAGAACATTACACAAGTCCCTTTCGTTCCAGCTCATTTACTAGAGCACAAAATGCTTTCGTTTATAAAATAAATAATTTTTAACTATACCGTAAGCAATAATTATTCAACGGAGGATTATTATTTTATACTAGCGACAAAGCAAATCTAATTATTGTCGCTCTTTATTAACGTCAGCCACTTTTAATATTCCCACTGCTGGGTTTCAAGGTTTCCACTCACAAGGCGTTGGTCATGTTGGTCTTTAAACAGGAACTTACGGAAATTGATTACCCAAAACTAATTAGTATAGTTGACATCCTCCATCTAATGTGATCCAAGTGTCGTCAGCAAATATTCTAGTTCTCATTATTTATTTACATAATGTTTTTTTTTTATACAAAATGCGACGAGACTAGCGAGACGTTCACCTGATGATAAGCGATACGTTTGCCCGCAACAACGTGGCATTAGGATATACACTTCACCAAGTTTATCTCTTCGCCTTGATCTATTAATGTTAAGTCTCTTCACCATAGTAATTTTACTAGATATAATGGCCTTCAAACCGGAACACACTAATGTTTGCACACCACTGTTTGACAGCAGAAATAGGAGCTGCTGTGGTATCTGCCTAGACGGTCTATATAATAGTATATATCTTTTCTAGGAAAATGGAAGTTCGTCCGAATAGTTCATAAAAAAAGAAGAAATAATGATGTTATAAAAATATAATGATGATCACTCAAACGAATACCATTAATGTATGTATGCTTTATGTATATAACATATGCATGATTCTTCTTAAATTGAAGATATAATAAATGACTAAAAATTACTAATAAATACGTATGTTTCCTGGTAGTGTGTGCTTAGAGCCGTGAGTCACATGATCTGACAGTGTCTACTAGATGAACTGTGGCTGCTAATCAATGCAAGCGTATACTTAGCGACGAGCGAGTTAAACGGAACTTGTTGCTTTACAACAAAAGGTAATCTTGCGCTACTTTGTACGTATTGTAGTGGAGACTAATTAAATTCAAATTTTAACTAGTTTAACAGCAAGTGTTTACTCGTACAACCTGAAGTAGGCCATTGATGCTGGCACAATTCTGAAGTAATACACTGTATTAAACAAAATAATTGAGCGTCATTTAAAAGATATGCATGTTTTTAAATGGGAACATATAGTTTAAATATGAACAATCAACATTTAATTCACGTTTTGAAAACATTGGTTTTTCCTTTCAGTTTTAATTGTCACGTCCGTGGACCCGCAACATGGTGGCCGTTATAACCTTGCGCCCGTTTCATTTGTCGTTTGTGGGCAAGTAACATAATTTTACAATGTAGCTATTGTGCTCTATTCATCTTTTGACACGGACCTACTGAAAGCAAGATCAAGGGACAGAAGGTGTCATAACATTTGGCGAGAATATTTATTTCCACGGGTACAACCTTAACCTCATTAATGATTTGGTGTCGGTAACTGCAAACATTTTAAATATATGATACTGCACAACGGTGCTGTGATGAATATATTACTTAACAATCCTTTACCTGTTTAACCTTTTCATTACTTAACAATGATCACTTAACAGGTAAAACTAAACATCTTTTAACCTTTTATCTTTAATTGTAGATAATTAATGTCATTCTAAACCGAAAAACTATACCGATGCTATTAAAAATCTACGATTCGTCAACAGACTCTCAGATTCTTATTTATAACTGTTTTTTTAAGAGCTTAAAACTAGGCAAAATTAAATCTTGAAATTTTGTTTTACTTAATAACTTAATTAATTATTATCTGTTTCTGCCTTATAGCACTTTATTGACATAAACTATTTAAGTTGTTATGATATAAAGGATATGTTTATTAAAACCGTACGGTACATATAACTAAAAAATATTTAAAATAATTTTTTCTAGCCTAATCAAGCTCCACCACTCCTTTCGTTTAGAACCTACCGTACTGATTAAATAGTGTTTATATATTGAACTAAAGTGTACATCGTAACGTAATTCACAAAGGTTAGTTAGAAATTTACAAAAGTAAATAAAATCTTTAAGCAATATTTTAATTGAAATAACGAAAGTGTATCAAATAAAATCGTTAGCAATATAACGCTATCTTAATATTATCACAAGGTTATATACAAAGCCTCTTAAAGCCGGGTCTCGTATATATCTGATAAGGGAACCAAAAATTACAACCGACAGGCTCCACTAACTGATGGAGCGGATAAGAGACATCACACGTCTTTAATAATTAAGTTTCGTACCGGCCCATAAATATACATCTAATAATGATGTGCGAAAAAGTTTGACCTTCCTCTCTCTGACGATTCGCAAGAAAACGTGTTGTTGCAAACCGTCTCACGTGGTATAAAATGGATAAAAAATTATAGTAAGTATTAAGTCGAGTAACGTAAGATGTTAACACTGAAGTAACGCTAATATATTAACATTTTCAAACGGACCGAGTCCACTTTCACTGGAACCGCCCAGCTGTCTCATTGTCTCTGAATCGGCTCGCGAACATCTACGTTGAGGGGAAAGTATTTTAATGTATAGTTTAATTGGACACCTCTCTACACTTGCCAATTATTTGTTATTACAAACTATTTCCGCGGCGCGAGCTATGCTCTTGTCATGCAAATTCGCAAGCGTTACGTGAAATAGAATTATTTGAGACAACCATGCATGCAATATTTTTAGTGTTACGCAAGCCGTTTTATACACAATTTTTTTTTTGACTATGCGAATGAGCACAGACAGACAGCGTTTATATAAATCACGTCATGAACGTATGTGCGAATGTACAGGTATCTTTTTGCTTCTAACCACCTGTCAATTGATCTCGAGTCTACGGCGCGTCACGAGCGTCCTTTATTCTCAGTTCGGAGTTAATGATTCCTCGTTTCACAATGATTATGCCAAGTACTGTGACAAAAGTATTTCTTAAAACGCACCGCCGCTTACACTTCACGACAATTGACTTCAATAGAAAGGTCGCTCTTATTAAATTAGCGATGTTATCCTAATGTGGAATATTGACCGAGGAAGCAACCAACACACGAGAAAAATTTCAAGTTTAGTTATTTACATATATTTAATAATATATAACAGTTTCACCTCTTTAAAAAAAAATATTCAATTATTCATAAAAAAAGATCGTTAGTTCTGAACATCACAGAGATTTATTAACATATTATACAATTTCAAACATCTTGTAACTATGAATAGTCAATAAACAATTATGTTTGAATAATTCGATAATGTTTATTAATTATATGAAAGTTATAAGTAACTACATGTTAAAGACAATATAAAAAAGTGATAATTTTGTTTATTATTAGCAGGAATAAAGGTTTAGAAATAAAACCTTAAAATAGAATGGCAACAAAAAATGATGCAACATAGTTGAAGAGTGGTAGGAAATTATGCATGATCTTGAAAGATCTTAAAAGATACTACCGACCAATAATTGAATGATTGAATCGAAGAAATTGAGAGTGTTATTCAAAATAAAACGAGAGCACCGAGAGATATCGTGCCTGGACTCGTTCACTCATTACTAAACCCTGATCGGTTACAATGTAACTGTTGTGGCTAGTTGACGGATAGCCGATGCTGTGTGGACGCTAATACCGTGATCGGGGTCAGTGGAGCCCGGTTTGTGCACGGAGTCAACATCGTCTCAACTTGAACAAATTATAGTGTAATTACTCCAAATGCCACAGCGTGATGGCTCAAGTAAAAACTTAATAATATTTCACTGAAACATTACAAATGACACGATGACTCATGGATAGCCCTATTGCAAATTTTCACTGGAATATATTCATTTTTTAAATGATATATAAATGAAATTTAAACTTTTTATAATATAGCTACATTGATTAATATATAATATTAAAAAATTTATACTAACAAAAAAAATTATCCTTTAACATTTTTTTTTCTCTGATTTCATCCTAAAGCACGCATTTACTTAACTATCTTATTAAAATTTCAATAAGAATAAGTAAATAGTATTATATTACATTATTTTTATAATGTAAGTCTTTCAAGTTCTTAAGTGATTTACTTGTGCGGCTTTTAGTAATACCACATGAATTTCGTTTATATAGTAGAGGACAATGAACATAAAAAATTATTGCCTTTATTGCGAACAAATTTCTTATTCATTATGCTTATGTAAAAAAACAATAGCACTATAGTATTTGTTATCTTACCCATAGTATAAATTTATAACAAAAATACGTTATGCATTCTTAAAATTTTTGAGCCCTTAATTCTTTTTGAATAAGGTAATCAATGATAAATGATTCATTAATGATATAAAACAATAGTTTTTTTAAAAAAATATTTATGACTTAACTCGTACTAATGAAAACAACATTTATATAAAAAGAAACGCTACAATACCAACATACTTCGTCTATATTTCTCAAACTAGTACTAAAGATGTTGTTCGACCATAATTTTTAAGTTAATTATCTGCTGATAATCGAAATATCGAAATGTGGTGCTGGCGCAGAACGCTGAGGATATCCTGGACGGAACCTCGCACAAACGAGTCAATCCTTAAACAGTTGAACATAACAACACGGCTCTCAACAATCTGTAGGCAGAGAGTCCTCAAATTCTTCGGACACACGGTCAGGCGAGACCCAGACAATCTGGAAAGACTGATTATTACTGGTTGTGGAAGGAAAGAGAGCGAGAGGGCGGTATCCTACAAGATGGACACGCACAACTCAGGACGCTACGGGAGCTACCCTACAATCATCCATCCAAATGGCGCAAGACAGAAATGTCTGGAAAGAAATGGTGGCCAGGGCAACGCACCATAGTCACGTCCCTCAGTCATGAGGTTACGACAAAGAAGATCTGCTGATAAACTTATTGTATATTGAATAAAATGTTAATTTCGCAAATATTAAATTTTCACACGGGATAGGTAACCTACTTGTTAATAGTACATCTCAATTGTTTATATTCATACTACGTATGACTAGTGGGTCTCGCAATTCGCAAGAAGAGACCGTGGCGTCAAAGGAGGATGGTTTACGCCTTCCAATCTCCGTAAAAGAGGCAATGGTAGCGGATTCGGGGATAATCCGTCAACAAATACAAATGGCCTCGAGATGGTGCATGCGATACTTCCGCCTAACACTTTTGAAGGGGATGGAGAGCAGTAGCTCTATCCCGTGACGTGATCTCATCGAGGCCCGTCTCTGTCGAAATGACGGTTGTGTGCGAAAGCGTTCCCGTGGTTCTGGCCAATGTGCTGAGTGTAAAACCGTGGGGTTTTAGCCGATAAGAGTTCGGCATAACTGTTTTGTTGCCCCTACAGCAGAAGGGTATCCAACGCAGTATTTCCCCACGGAAAAAAAAGGTATGACTAGTGGACAAAATTTTAAAAACTTCGCGAGAGATATCATGACTATCAGATAATTACTTAGGATATAAAAATTGTTCTTAATAAAATGAAAACTTGTTATAAATTTGATAATGTGATGTTCATTAAACACTATTTTGAAAAATTCGCAGCCGATTCATATGATTCAAACGGGAATCTGTCGTGAATCGAAACGTTTCCATTATTCTGATTGCTAAATAATGAGTGTTTTGCGTAACCGGCAACACAACGTTTCCTGACTCCAACAATAGCTGCTCTAGACAATGCAGCGCCCAGAGATTCAGGCAACAGCGGCTCTCCGCAGCCTTGGTCCGTCGATCGCATCTTTGTACCGTCCACTCCGCTACTAATATACGTCATTTTAATACTTTTCGTGATAAACGTAAAAACAAATAATCTATAACTTTTCTTATTCTAAATTGAATATTTCAAAACAACGCAGGATGCATCCTGAACAGAGGAAACGATAATCTGCGCTTGTCAGCGGAAATCAATTGGTGACGTGTAGCAATTGATCGCGCAATGAAGCCTTTTTTTTTGGACAAACAAATGTCTAAAAGTCAGCTACCACAGGCTGATAATGAGGATGAAGGTGTGAACCTAAATTAGCGCACTGGTTTGATCATACATTGATTCAATAAATGTATAGGAACTAATGTACCGAAGACCTGCTAATTATATTTGATGTAATCAAATTTGTTATTGTTTTCACGTTTTTTAAATGAAAAGTTTAACACCTTACAAGGTGATACTAGTTAAGGTGTATACATAGACCTGTTTGCTACAGCCCTTAAAGAATGAAAGCTGAATTTCATTGGTTCAATACTTTTAGTATGTGCAATGCCGTAAGGCAATGACATGCCTAAATGGATTTCCAATAGGACTGCTTTTTATCAAACAGGAAGCGTTCGCTAGGAGATTAGCATTTTTAATGGTTTTTATAAGATTGTAATAACTGCGAAAAAATGTATTAAATGGAACCACGCAACATAATTATAGTAAATAATGAATATTTATGTTAACTTTTCCATGTACTATTTACCTGTAATCTTCTCTGGTGTACTGTCTCAGAATGTCTATTCGCTGTAAACTGCATACACTTTTTCTCCTTTAAATTTCTTCATGCTTCAATTCTTTTCGGTTATGTTGTAAATACTCAAACCTATTTATCTATACAATTTCACAGTAAAATGAGTAGTCGTTATAACGACAAATTAATAAATATTTGATGACCGTACAAATGGAAATAATATTATTTTATGCAAATCCGCAAAGTAATATGGTGTCCAGCTATAATAAATCAGTCTTACAGCCATACTTAGTGTTTTTAAGAAAATTTCAGACAAAATCCAAAGACTGGCAAAGAACACTAAACTTTTAGAATAAAGTTTAATATTAAAATTATAAAGAAATATATTTCAATATCAAATATGTTTTTTCTATGGGCTAATACATAACCTTAATTCCACGTGGGGTAAGTGACAATGAGGCCATGGATAGTGAAGCAAGAAGTAATATACAATAGCTTTCATATGCTGATTAACCGGACTGCGGCAATGCTGTTAGGATGGTAAATTTACAAATTAGGTTTAAGCTTGTCGGGCGGAGTTATAGGAAACCCTACGTTCATTGATGATTCTCCAAAGCAGCCCCAAATCGAATCAAGGATTCCCTTGCAATATATGTAATAGTTCAGAGTACCAATTAAAGGTCGCAGTATTAATTTTTTTATTCCAGTCATGAACCGAACTATCAACAACGCCGGTAATTAAAGTCAATAAGGGATTTTTCCTTCTACATATTTACACATTATTTTACTATTCCATAACCTTCCCTCTTTTGTATTCTCTATTTATGAATGATTTTCATGTACATACTTCTAGCAGATAAACATGAATATGT
Source organism: Ornithoptera priamus (assembly GCA_029034505.1). NCBI lineage: Eukaryota > Metazoa > Arthropoda > Insecta > Lepidoptera > Papilionidae > Ornithoptera > Ornithoptera priamus. The sequence goes on along the minus strand of JARDWD010000061.1, from coordinate 236,966 downwards.
CCAACTTTCTTTGTCTTAAATTCTGAATAAGTAAATAGGAATCCTTCAAAGACAAAAATTACTTCATACATTGTTTTGAAGCGATTTCACATATGAAGTTCATTGTATTATGACAAAGTACTATTGTACAATATATACGATAACGATACATTATTACTTTATCGTATACGTGTATGCGATGGTCATATTCCGCTGTTCTTTTGTGTATAATATATACAAAATATTTTCTCATAAAATATCATTACTTAATATTCAAATGGAGTTAGTTAACAGTGAGGTCATTGAAATTTGTTCAAGTGCCCTTTCCTATTCTTTCTACATTTCGTTCACCGAAGAAAAGTAGGCGCGACTAATTTTAGTCAACGTTGAATATTGTTTAATTTGTACATAATTATTAACTGAATAATAAGTAGTTTGTACTATTACTAAACAAAAACCGATGTATAGTTTGTAAACACTTACGAAAACGGTTTCTTTTAACAATAGAAATATCTAAAGTGGAATTTTTAAATTATTTTGTTGTCAGTTTAGATACAATGAATTAAATGTAGATCATCTTAGTACACCGTCTATATGAAGCTCGAAGTAACGTAATTTCGTAAAGTATGTGCGAAGTTCTCGTAATCTAATTTTGTTTTTAGGCCACGTGTGAGGATCTCCGCTGGGTTGCAAAACTAATGGAAATAAATGATTTATACGGTTTTTTTTTATACTAAAGCGTTCAAGCTCATTATTTTGTTAATGAAAAATCATTATAAATTATTGTTTTTCATTAATTTAACTAATTAAATCTATTTTGAAATGAACAATCTCTTTGCCGTGCAGAAATAAACTTTTGCTTTAGTATTTTTATACATACAGATAACATCTGAAAGGGTTTATCTGAATTATTCTTAAAATTATATTCGCCCAGTTATTCCGATCGATAATGAGTAATAACGCATAGCTCTGTGTACTGTAAGTAACTGTGTAAGTAACTGTTGTTACTTATTTCCTTATACTAAGGTCACAGACGCGATTAAATTACAGAAATTAATTAAAAAAAAAAGTATTACCTACTTACGTTCCAACGCGTATCCGTATCGATTTTCTTAAAGTACTTAATACTCAACCAAATTAAATGTCTGTCACCTTGACTATTGGCTATACGTAGACGGCTATCTTTGTATATGTTTATAGAACTCGTATTTTGTTCTGATTGCTAAAGATATAGTAGAGCTCTAGGAAAGGATCTATAAGTTGTACTCGAAAATAACGCAGAGCCCCAAATACATTAAACTATTACAAGAGAAACAATTCTGTTTGAAATTATTAAAGTGAATAATTTTATAATAGTCCCAAAGATAAATTCATATATATAGATATATACATTTAAAAATTTCACAATATGTTATACACGTAGGAGGTAATGTCTATGTGTATTTACTACCTATACTCTAGCGAGTTGAACTATTATAGTAGAAAAAATTAACATATAAATAAATCATATTAATATGATAAAAGAAAACACATAATATATATAATAATTATTATAGCATAGATGGATGTCGATCAGCTGATGATGACGATGATGATAGTAGACGTACTTCAAAATAGTTCAGAAACTATATATAATGATAGAGCTAAATGTTACATACATAAGTGTTCATAAACACCTATATAGAATTTTTAAGTGTTCCCGTATCGGTTTCTTTAAATTGATGCTATGATGGAGCATTTAAAATTCTTTCGGGCTTGGAGTACTAGATACCAGATACCAGTTAGATAAAACTAAATATAATAAAGATACAAATCTGATATAAATATTTGTATGCTCTACCACAAGTTATTTTCGCATTGATATGTTCCAACGTGCATATACCTCAATTACAACTTGTTGATAGGCAACATAACGACCTTTAAGGTGATTACACATTGGAGCGAGTTGCGCAATTTATTTAATTTATTTAAGGCATTTTTATAGCTACATCTAAATAAGGCAATGTTGCCCACGCGACGCCGTCCACGTTTTCTTTGAGAGCATAAACTTCATCACCAATAAACCAATAATTATATATTTACGATAATTTTTATTAAATTGTTATCAATTTTGAAATGTATAAACCAGTTGACATTTTCTCTATACATGACTGATCGTCATCACCACACCATGTTCTGATTCTTACAAAATATAACATCACCTGGGACTTTCCCTCTAAGTTAATAATGAAACATAATTTTAATGAATGTTTAGTATGATTTAATAATAAATATAAAAACAATTACCTTTTCAAAATCTTCGCCATTATTCACTGTTCATTTAACAATAACATAATACTTTTTTTTTTGTGTAACAAAATTCAGCGAGGCCCACACAACCTCTTCGACTGCTGCATTATCTGCAAAGAGGTCGTTATCAATGACAGATCGGGTTTTCTTAACTTTATCATTCGCCTAATCTAAGAACAACACGTCAATCAGGCAGACACGACACTTATCTTCTCACATAGACATATTCATCTTTCACTATACTATCACGTGGGAATGCTTTTTTTTTTCAATTAAGCGACGAGACGAACGGGACGTTCACATTATGGTAAGTGATAGACCCGCTCATAACGTGGCGCTACTTAGGATGATATACACTGCAGCACATTGCGCTCGTCGCTTGAGACGTAATATGTTGAGTCTAGTTACCCCAGTAATTACACTAGCTACTTCTTCTTTGTCGTAACCTCATGACTGAGGGACGTGACTATGATGCGTACACTAGCTACAGCGCCCTTTAAACTGGGACATAGTAATGTTTGCATAGTACTGTTCGACTGCAGAAATAGGGGCTGCGGTGGTACCTCCCTTTACGGTCACCGGCAACAGCAACTTACCACCCCAGTAGCCTAACATAAAAATTGTCGGAAGTAATTATTAAAAAAAAAGTTTCGATATAAACGGCATGAAACAATATATTAGCGTTTTGTCGTACTGTTTACCACTTTGATCTGAAATATCTCCTCTTTGGTTAAGAATTCCAAATTCAAATTTACAAATTCATTTAGCTGGTACATTAGAGTTTTGAAAATAATCATTCATTTGTTTTTTCCTCATTATTTTTTCTTTGGCGACGCTTATTACTACATAATGGAAAACATTAAACATCGGTATATTTACGAGTACTAGTTCTATCGTGGCACCAGTGCTGCAGAAACAGCTCGAAGGATTAATGATGTGTACGGCGCTGGTGTCGCAAAAGAAAGCACGGTAAGTTTTTGGTTTCAACGATTTCGTTCTGGAAATTTTACCAAAGTGGAAAATGAAGAATTAAAGGCTCTCGTCGAAGCGGATACATCACAAAGCACTTCAGAGATAGCTGCAGGCGTCCGGGTAAGAGACAAAACTCTATTAATCCACTTGAAGCAAATCGGAAAAGTAAAAAAAACGAACGATGGTTACCTTATGAATTCAGTGAATCGAACTTGCAAACACGCGTCGACTGCTGTTACTGTGCTCAACCGACACAATAATGAAGGGATTTTAAATCGAATCATTACTTATAATGAAAAGTGGATACTGTATGATAATCGAAAGCGCTCGTCGCAATGGCTGAAACCTGGAGACCCAGCCAAATCCAGCCCTAAACGAAAATTGACTCAGAAAAAGTTACTTGTAAGTGTTCGGTGGACTAGCGCCGGTGTCATTCGCTACAGCTTTCTAAAATCTGGCCAAACGATTACGGCAGATATCTATTGTCAGCAACTGCAAACTATGAAGGAAGAACTAGCTGCTAAATAAACGAGATTGGTCAATCGCTCTACGCCACTGCTACTTCACGACAACGCAAGAGCACACACTGCTCAAGAAACAACGACTAAGTTAGATGAGCTACAATTCGAATGTCTGCGACATCCACCGTACTCCCCGGACCTTGCCCCAACAGATTATCATTTTTTCTGGAATTTGGACAACTTCTTACAAGGAAAAAAATTCAACTCCGATGCGGCAGTTCAAACCGCATTCAAAGAGTTTATTGATTCTCGCTCCCATGGTTTAGTAAAGCGATCAATGAAAGGGACCTTTGAGATGGAAAAAGTGCATAGATAACATAGGTGCATACTTTGATTAATTAAATATTTTACAAAAATATTACTTTATATTCCTCCCGTGCAAACCGGCAATTCCATATGTAAGGACCTAATATTACGTTAAAGGAAATAGTTGCGTGTTTAATTATTTCCCTTAAATTTATATATAACTTAAAATCTATTATAAATAAGTATGAAATGCAAATTATTCATAATAATAATATTTAAAGGGGAAAACTTTGTGGTTATTTTTAAAGCTTATTAAATCTATGTTTATATCATCAATATAAGCAAATCTATACATATAATGAAATTGGGTTATCTTTGTTCACCCAATCACGTGAAAAATAGTGAACGTATCGACATGGGAACATGACCATTCGACGCGGAATGATTTGTAGATGGTTATAGGCTATTTATTTTTGGAATTTCATATATCCTTTATAATTTAATCCAATTAAGATTTAGAAACATTATCATTTCGTTTTATTTATGCGTTTGCTATGATGACAGTTGCAATAGAAAGTCACGGTTGTGGGTACTCTCAAGGGATATTTGAGTAAAATTTTATATTACGACTAGCAAAGCGAAAACTATATTTTACGAAATGTATAGTATTTTTTTAATTATTTTATTACACCGAAATATTGATCGCTTTGCAGCTGCCATCACTAGCATTTTTTTTTATCCGACGAAGTGACGACATGATCGAGGCGTTCACCTAAAAGTAATACGCCTGCTTATAACAACGTGGTGCCAGTTAGGATGATATACAAAGCACCTCATTGTGCTTGTCACTTTGAGATATAAGGTCTAAATCTACATACCTTAGTAATTTCACTAGCTATTGCTCCCTTCAAATCGAAACAGTAATGTATCCACATTGCTATAGCAGCTGAAATAAGGCCTACGTTGATACCTATCTACACGGCCTCCAGCAACAAAGACTTATCACCACTCCTTAAAATTTAGTTTTATTGAATTATCAAAGCTCATACGGGAGGTAATAATCCTGTTGACAGGCGCAGTATGTATTTAAAGGTCACAAGGAAATCTCCAAAACACTTCCTGTATTTGTTCCCTTTAAGACCCCTTTTACGACACGCCAAAGGAATGGTGACGGTAAATAATTGCAATACGTGTTATAAATACATTAAACCAAAATAAAACGTTGTTTACTATCATACATCATTGGTATCTGTAAATATAAACATGAATAGAATTGACTGCATTACACATTTCGATCTCATAGCGATTTCGTGTACTTTATTCTAGTTATTGGGAGATATTAAGGAATCTTTCCACCCCCGATGATAACTTTTGTAATATTTTAAAAGTAAATTAACGTCCCTCTCCTCGTTGTTTTTCAAATGAAACAGAAACGTAGACTTTACACATTGGAAAATTTCCATACCATATGATCAAGCAAATTAGAGTATTTAAACGATTGCTTTGAGTTGCAAAATAATAAACTAAACAGAATGATCATACATTGTACCTGTATTATTGTAGTAGTTTACATATTGTAGTTTACATGTACAGGTTTTTTTTAATTTTATTTGTCTTTGTAAAACTATGTAAGTAAAGATATTATCATTTTTAAAATTACCATTACAAAAGTCATGCTTGTTTAATTAATTAGTTGAGGGTAATAGTCACTAAAACTATTGGAAAAATTTTCTCTAGGGTTTGCTAATTGTCAAGACATGAATTTTATACAACTGCAGTATCAAACACCAAGAGAGATTGATTTCATAAAGTAAACTGTTTGCTGTGTCAGTAATGTCAGAAGTTAAAATTTTTTAAAAATGTAATCCATTAAGTCTGTTATCGCTTTAAAATTACTCATTACTATGGGTTTCATTAAAGACGACTATCATCAAACCGTCATTATCCAAAACACAAAGCGTTTCAATGACAGTGCCCATGCCGCATTGAATTGCCTACGAATGGTTCAAGACAAAAGATATAATTATAAATATAAATATAGGAGAAAAATATGAAAAAACAGACACATCCAACTATGTATTAATTTATAGTAAATAGATATAAACGTTTGAATAGGTTAGTTTCGTGAGTTATAAAATTGTTGTGCATTAAAGTTTGCCTAATGATTTATTAACTATTAATCAACTAATAATAGTTGTACTGTCCGTTGCAAAACCATGAAGTCTATAAAGACATGTGGTGCAATAATATAATATAAAAATATTGTTAACAAGGTTATTCTGTGTATAATTTTAATAGTGATATTTTTATTAATTTATAATTTGCAAAAAAACACTTATTTCACTCTGAAATTTAATAATAAATCATATTAGCGCCGTTGTGGAAAATGCATATATATTGTATGTCATTTGTGCACAACAGATACAAATTAAATACATTTATGTAGTACGTGCGTTACACAGTTTTATAGCCTATTTGCACTTTATTATTAAAATCAAACACTAAATAAATATTTAATTTCTTATAGGTAGTGCCTTTTTATTATGATATTCAGTAAGTTGTCCAATTAAACCAAAGCCTTCACAACTAAATTTATTCAACTGTTTTATATTAATTATTTATTGTATTGTCTAAATGTAGGTTGCGAAGGGCGGACTTATAGCCTAAGTAGCATTCTCTCACAGAAAACCTTTCCCGTGGTAAAAATTTGGGAGATGATTATAGTCATATATCATAATCGAGGAACATTGATGAGAATTGTTTTAAAATTAACTGTTTGTTTTCGGTCTATTGTCAGCAACGTTACAAATTCAATATGACATAACTAAAACGAATTATAAACTGTAGAAACGTTGTCTATCACTCGATGAAAATAAATTTGAGAAGGAACTCACCGAAGTATTAAAACGTACTATTGCTGTTTGTTGATCAATTAACCAAAGTTTCACGCACTATCTTATTATTACACTCAGTTTTCTCGAAATAAAAAGTAATAAATGAACGTGTGTGATAAAAGCGAGTATAGTATATAAATTTTCACAAACGTAACGATACAAACACGAGCACGAACGGTGTGCAACTAAACGACTCGAGTGAACGTCACAGCGGTTGATCCTCCGTTCCCCCACCTCGCATCAGCACAACAGTCCCTCAGTCAATCGTAAATTTTCGTATTATTAAGACGTTTTGTTATTTTTAATCGACGGCTAAAAAAAGAGGTTCTCGACACAAGGCGTATTTTTTGTTATGTATGACTACCACGAATATCTCTTTACAGAATTGTTTTGATAATTGTTTTTTTGTTTCAATTAGTATACCTCGAGCCGATGTTGGTCCCATAAAAAATCCATAACCTTACTAGCCAAAAAAAGCTCAACCCTAATACAGCAAACGTGGATTCGGTCAATATCCGTTAGAATGTATATTTTTTACAGTAATTATGTCCAAACCTAAGGGTTGTTTCCATTTATCATCGGATTTCCACTTAGTAAAATCTCTTTATGACATTATTATATTAATTAGTACCACTTTCTTGATATTGGAGATATTATTCAGAAAACTAAATAGTTTAATTTTTTTTTTGACGTGAACGGCAAAATATTCACCTGATAGTAAAAGATACACAGTTAGATAGATATAGTAAAAGATACGAGGCACTAGTTAGGGCGATATACACTGCACCACACTGTGTACATCGCTTTAAGTCATAAGATCTTAAATTCCGTTACTCCAATATTTTCACTAGCTACAGCGCCCTTCGAACCAGAACACATTAATGGTTACATACTGCTGATCAGGGGCAAAAATAAGAACTGCAGCGGTAACCTATACGGTTCCCGGTAATAGAGACCTACCACCAGTAAATACAAATTGAGTGATTATTTTTATACTTTAATACCGAGTGATTAGTATTATGAATTTATATGATGCCAAAGCAAAATCCAGTGTCGATAAACAGATGAAAATCACAAGAAAGTAATAAATATTTGTTTTCAAACACAAGAGATAGCAAAAGTCAAAGTTATTATCTTAGAGGCATTTGTATCTATAGGCTATTGAACAGTTTTACTAGAAGGTTAGAAGGAAACAAAATTAATAACATTATTGTTTGCCTCTGTTGCGCATGTGAGTAATTGGCAATTTAACAGCGTTTTAGTATGAATGTGAAACCAAAACTGTTTACATAACACCGTCTAATGAAACTTTTTACAGAAAAACAAATATAATTATTAATTTTCTCTTATGTCAATGTTAATAGATCAGACTGACGCCTATAAGTTATTGATATTTGTTTTGTGTTCGTTAACATTATTTTATTCACTAAAGTTATTATTTTAGTCTTTGTAGCTTAAATCATAATATTCACTGATATTGTAATGGATAGCAAACATTCTTTCAACGTTTCATCAAAAACCGAAATCGATAAGTCGAAATCTAGACGTAGTTATCGGAAAGAGACAGATGTAAATAGTAATTCATCGCGAAGTAACTCTCATTATTATAAAAGAGATATAAGAACGGACGAGTTCAAGAGATTAAATAGTCTCGAAATATTAAAGATGAAAAAAAAATTGCTGAGCGTGTCGTCTTCTACATCTACAGAAACGTTCCAGTGTTTGCATGGAGTTGAAGGAAAGCAATATACAGAAGAGGAAATATTGAACAGATTTCTGATTAAGAAAATTGATCCAATTATAGTCGGTAATAATATAAATATATTGTAAATTCTCTCAAGAATCAGAATGTTTTAATATTGCTTACGTCTTTAATTATAAATAATACGAAAATGTTTAAATCTACAAATCAAAGAAAGCTCGTCCAAATAACAGTTAGACAATAAGACGTTAACAAATAAATATAAATGTAAATGGTTGACATAAATATAATGAAATGAACATTAAACTTTCCCTCACCTACATAACCTTTAAATCTATTGTCGTATAGTATGAGTTATGATTTCTCGTGTGCTACTGCATTGACCTGCAAACCTGGTCCATTGTTTTTCGATCACATAGTCGCAGACATTTAAAATAACTAGTTTTTTTTTTTATAAACAATGTTGTGGATGAATACAGTACAAATAAATAACTGTTTTCTTTAAGTAATGCAAGCATCAGAATAAAAACCAGATTTTTTAAAAAAAGTATGTGTCATTCAGAATAAGTTGTAGTTAATTTTAATAGAACTTTAATACATTTCAGATAAAGATTGGATTGATCCTTGCCCGCTCACTGTTGGATGGGATATTGTTGAAACTTTAGTATTCATGATGCAAGATCCAATAGCTAGCCAACAAGTCGATCGGTTACGGTCCTGTTTAAGAGATTTGGCGGAAATCGCTAAATTTGGCTTTGTATCCTTTAATATTGCATAATCTACTACAGAAGTGAAGGGTAGTCAATAACAAATTTCACACGAAGTAGCGCTGGAGTGTTCATTGTTTATGTCTGCTCTTAGTCATACGTTCCCATGATTTAAATAGTAGTTATAACACATCATTGGGAGAAAGTATATAACACAGTGTATAACATTACAATCAACGTCTTTACTTTCAAACAACATTAAGCTTAATATTCGTTATATATAATAAATATTTATAATTAAATAACAATTTGTAAATTGTCTTTTACATAGTCACAGTATAGCTAGTAAGATAACTATAGTATTACGGTTTCTATTATGAATGATTGAAGCTCAAATAGCATACAGAAAATTCACGTGTTGGATAATGTTTGTGTCATTATGGACTATCTATGCGAAAACTTCTCTCGCAACGAATATTCATTAAGAGATGAATTTGTTGTCTTATTACAAAAAATGAATAAGCCTATATTATTAAACGTAGCATCAGATGTTGTCACTTATTTTGAAACGTTGACTAACTACCTTAATTTTATGGGTGCGTTTTTTACAGATTAAATTAGACAGATTCATTACAACATGAGCGATTGTTATATGTTAGAGCAGATATTTTTTTTTTGTAAAGACATTCGTTTGGCTTATTTATGGAGCGATATCGTCTTCGCGATTTTATTATAGTCAAAGGGGCCAACGGCGATGGTAATCGGGGGAGTTTTACTCCTATTTTAGTGATGCTAATATTATAGAGTAAGAGCGTGTACGACACGTTTGAAGGCCCAGAACGCTTGGTACTCTGTCCTACTTATGAATAATCTAGAACGATCTAAATTCGATTTTAACTTTCTATTGTGACTTGTTATTATACATTACGTCTTGAAAAATGTTATACGGTATTCTATCTATGCTTTACATTTAATGTAATAGGCTGAAGTTTAAAAGAACCTAAGAAGACTATGCAACTAATTTGCATACAATACGCTGCATTAAGAAATGGATATGTTTACTTATAATGTAATGACTGTGGTAATAGTTTGTTTAATATTATTTTATTACTTATATATGAGCAAGCAGTCGCCGCTGTGGTACCTTATTTTGTATTTAAAGTGTTAGTAATACTTGTACACGGACTATTCGAAAGTCCGCCATGTTCGCATTATGGCTTACCTAATAGTAATTTTGCTGCTGAAGACTAGATTAATACGGTTACCAGAAGATCCTGTTTATACCAACGGAAACATAATTTCAACAGAACCTATGTGACATATTAATATATATGAAGATATTTTAATTACTTTAAAATTTTAAATATTTTCAGGGTATTTCTTAATGCGTTTAGAAGATGATGATAACTTTGATATAATTTCTGAAGCGTTGATTTGGCACTTGTCGGCTCCTGACAATTGCAGAGATCAGGGCGTCCTCCGCTTGAGCCACACGCTAGCCGCTGCCACCAACTTATGTGAAATTGTTGTCAGAATGTTGTCTTTGGCCACCACGTATCGTTTTTATACGTTTCTGAAAATCTCCTTTTTACTAGCGTGCGATAATGTTGAAAATTGTAATAACCTTTTTGATATTTAAACAATTTGACCTACTTTTGGTAGATTGGTCATTAATTGGAATAAACAAGTTTTGTTTATAAAAAGAATTTTTAACATCACTCCTTTTAATAACACCATTTATACGCTAATATTACATTTATAGTAAAATGTGATAACCAGAAAACGAGGATAACTTACTAAGTCAAAACTATTGTCAAGAATTTCGAGTACTGTTTATATTGTCGAAGTAAACTTATAACACTTGAGATAATTTAACGATACTTTTTTTTGTTTTAGGTGTACACATGCTAAAAGATAATATCATCGAAAACCTATTCTGCCGTTTTAACCCCTATTTTCCTGATCGAGCTTTGCCGATATTTGATATCAACCCATTGGATCTACAAGACATTAATGTGAAACTAGGTAGCGTACTAATAATATGAATAATTTATTTCCATTGTTTCCATATTAAGACGTATTCTAATAGACGATACTGACCTTCATAATTAATCAAAACAATTATACTGTCGCAGTTACCCTTATGAAAATCCGCACTTTTCTTAATTTTATCCGCGAAATAAATGATAACAACGACATTACATTACATTTAGGAATTTAAATGTATGTTAAGTAAGACATCGAAATATGTTTTAGAATAAATACTATTTGCTATATTTAGTAAAAGTAGAATTTGTTTAATATGAAAGTAATGATAAATTATATATTGTTACAAAGGCGCAAGCAGCATAAACATGTCTACAACGCTCTCTCTTCTTTTGGTATTATTGAAAACAGTTAAACAAATTGCAGAAGAAGATCCAAACTTTTGTTTAACCCTATCCTGTCCTAACTCCTACAGTCAAAGGTGATCTATAAAATTATAACATCAACTACAGCTTTACATCATACAATCATTTTACATAATGGTTAAGAGATAATTTCTCTTCTCTTCATTTAATAAAAAGAAATGTGTTCGCTAGAGTTTGATAATGAAACAATTTTCTTAACGGGTCATGTCAGTTATATTGTAAATTTGCCGTAATAACAGTATTCTTGTTTCCGCTAACAATTGAGATCCGGTGCTCTATAGTTCACTTTAGCATCTATTTCCTTTCTAACATCATATGAAATTGCGATTAATAAGGGTCCATAAAAATATAATGAACTGAATAATACGATCTCATTGATAAATGACAGATGATATTTTTTTAAACAGATGTTTCGCTTGGGTATATCGATATGAATGTCGGGCAAGGGATCACCGGCACGAGAGAATAACCCTCACGATCATTGTGTCGTGTCTTCTGCATTGCTTCGGATCCCGGTTAACTACCTTGTGTAATCTATTAATGTCGGGTATGTTACGAGATAATTTACAAATCAATTAAAATAATTAATTTTGAAACAATAATGCAACAGTTTCCATTCCTTTAACGCTCGATACAACTTATTTAAGACAAAATGGAAACTTAATATCTAAGTATCGATGTGTATATTTACTTTACTGGAACGGTAATGTGTTTGGGATCATATTGTTTAATCTCTTCGTACGATATACATATATACTGAAACTATCTGCATTAGTTTAAACGTGAATTTTTTAACTGTTCATAAGAATTTATCTAAAATCATTTTGGGCATCACTTTACTATATTCTTTCTTTTTAACTAAGTAATGATTTTTATTAAATAAGTTATCTAACCATCAGATATTTTAACGCTGTCCGTTCGGACGGAAGTACCCGTAAGGAAAAACTGGACAGGATCCGTTAACTTCAACACGAGCCCCCCTGACGTGCGATTTAAACAAGTTTTATTACATCTAAGCGTTCAGTTTTTTAAAACTTTCCCTTATAATAAATTTGTAAGTAATGGCATGGTGAGACATGTCTTTCTTGATAATAAAATATCTACTGTTTATATATAGATTATTCTGTACTGTAATTTATTCTATCGCTTGTAGATGATGGAATCACAACATTGGCTTCTTGGATTAATGTACTTACTAGATCCTCTGCTTTGCAAGCTCAAGCGTCATTGGTCACCACCGCTATTTGATGACTTAAGAGATACTGCTTTTAAAGTTCTAATTTGTACTCTGCCGATAGCATCATTACAACTCGTCCAAGATTATGGTTTAATGAGAAGGTAACATCAAGTAATATTGTTTAAAATACGTTTAGATTACGGAGCCTTATACAAATTTTATTGTATAAGTGGATCTAAACTTCTTTTTATTATTTTGATCAACTTTATTTATCGCATACTGTTACACTTTACTTCTACTCAAAAATAAGCAGCAATTTAATTAATAGATTTATATATAAATTACTTTTACATCTGTAGATTAATGTGGTATATAGAATGGTATTCCGTGAATCCATATGAATTATCCGTACTATATTGGTGCCTCAGAGTACTGCAGGTCACGATAAGTGAAAAAAAAAGTAAAACACGTGCTCATATGCTGAAAGATTTGTTCGACAGTCACGGTATTATCATAATTATTCGTAAGTATATTTCAAATGTTCAATTTATATATAAATGTATGGGAAATATCCAGAGATTTATGGACACATCACGAGATTTCTGTACTATTACATGTAAACACTCAAAATTTTGTAGAGATATAGCTTCTACTATTTAGAGAGAGGATTTACAAAATTCCTTTTCCAAATAGTGGGGTGTTACGGTCACCAAAAAGGGCGGGAACAGCTACTGGTATATTAGAGATAGGTAAGAATATTTACATCGCAACCAAGCAACAAGTAGGAAACTTTACTTTTAACTTTAGGAAAATTGAGCAGCTTGTTTCCGTATTATTACTTAATACATACATAGTTTTCAGTAATTTACTTTGACGTATACATAGTTTTATATCGATTTCGAAAAATCGCATTAATATCAATTATCATTGTTCACCTGAAGAAGTGAAGATAATAGTGGGAGTTACATTTAAAAGTTAATTACATTCTCATACAAAAAAAAATCATGTAGGTCTATGCCATAATCTACTTGATCAAAAAACTCCTCCGGTTGAGAAGAGCCAAGTTATTCTCGCAATATGCCTAAGGTTGCTGACCAGCTCAATTGTGATTAATTCGCGTATAAGTTGCTGTGTTTACCCGGATATAAAATGGCCTTCGTCTGTTCAGACACTATCGACAAGGATGTTGAACGTCGTACTGTTTTCTTTACAGAAACACCAGCTTGTCTGTGACAGGTGATATAATTTTATATTACGTAGTTCTTTAATGAATAAATATGATCAATACTTTTATGTCTTCCGATATAAGATGAAGTATCTTCTTACTGATAAATGGGTTTTCGGTTTTCGCTAATCGCAACAAGAATCTTAACGGCATTCAACTTTTAAATGCAATTAAACTTACCAATTTATTTTTTTTATTATGTCGAGTGAGAATTAAGACGAAGAATATAAACTGAATAGATTTGAGGGAGCCAGAAAATAGATAAGATGTTCAGGCGGCACATTAACAGTAGAGGAGTGAAAATTACTCAATCACGTTTTACTCGGGAATCCGTCTTATAAAAAAACTGTTTAGTCGCCTGCACTAAACATACCTTTTTTGGTGATAGAAGTAAGCGAATAGGTGTCATTAACTCCTTTCTTGCAAGGAGCACTTATCACTATTAAAAAAAATGATAATTTACATAAATTCCTAGATGGATGATATCTTTACTGAACTTTATATGGGAGACGATTATTTGGAACGATTCATACAGGGCAAAATTTGTCAATGATGACGGTGTTTTTAAACTTCTCGACGTAATTTCTGTAAGTTCTATATCAATTTCCTCTAATTTTGACTGTTGTTATTACTTCGATGAAACACATTTATAAGCTGGTTTTTGAGATTGTATAATAATTTCTGTTCCAAGTGCCAGACTAAAGCAAATCTTACAAAAACTGATTAGCAAATGCTCTGTTTATTACATTAACGGGGTTTTCATTAGTACTAAAGTTTTATGACATAACTGAATGCGGGCCTCTAGTCTCAACAAGTACTCCTTTATTATTTAACTATAAAGATACGAGATTGGATGATTGCCATTTCCGCATTTGTCCACTTAATTGAATGGGAATCGCTTTTCGCATTAATATATATATAATATACTATAATGTACTGTAATGCTGCTGATACGGTCTATATTTGTTATCATTAATATTAAATGAATAATTTTATTCGAACAGTTAACTCGGCCCGCAGTTCAATGTCTCGCACTCGCACTACTATGCGACGTTGCGCGAGCAGGCGAAGCTGTTGGGCAGATGGTCACATGGAGAGCCAGCTCTACAGCTTCGGAGATTGTATGGTCAATTATGATAAATAGATAGTTCAACATTCTTCGCATCCAGCAAAAACATTTTTTTTTTTAAATTAACATTTATATGATGATAAGTGATTTATCCAGTGAATGGTGCTCCCAATCGGAAAACCTCGGTTTTCGTCACAATTACAATTTATTAGGTTAGAAATTTCATTGCAGTTAAATTACTGATATAATCATAGTATACAACATATGATGGTCTTGATAGTAATTAATAATAAACACAAAGATACAAACATTATACACATATATTACCACACAAACATTTCTATAAGAGACTAATATCTACGTCTGTAAGGTAATTTTGTGTATTTTATTACTAAAACTTCTAGGTCCCAAATTTAGTTAGAAGAGGAGCCACAATTGCCAATTTACTGGCAGCAATTTTCCGAGATGAATGTCATGCAGCCAAAGTCACACTAAACGATTATGGTATTTTACAAAGTACGTTTTTCTCTCTTTGTTTATTTTTTTAAAATAATTGATAAATCCTGTTTTATTGCAAACTACCTTTTTGTCCTATTACGAAAATAACCTTTTAAAAGATACGAATATGTTAATAAACTATAAAACGCTTTATTTATATATTTTTTTGATTTCATACTTGACATGCTGTAATAGCTTAATCATTAATCATATGCGATTGCAGATTTAGATTGTCCTATAATGTCCCCTGATGTATTACAACAAATATACTGTCTTTACGAAGAACAATATTTCTGTAAAAAATCATTAAAATGCTTGCCGGCTGCAGATTTGGCTGGATCTCGGATGCCAAAGGTTTCAATTTTAATTTTAAATATATTTAATAGTATTTCAGAGATACAATAGCTTGAATTTCCATAATAATAATTACAGAAGCATGAGAT
Organism: Ornithoptera priamus; assembly: GCA_029034505.1. Taxonomy (NCBI): domain Eukaryota; kingdom Metazoa; phylum Arthropoda; class Insecta; order Lepidoptera; family Papilionidae; genus Ornithoptera; species Ornithoptera priamus. Next base: position 220,833 of record JARDWD010000061.1, on the reverse strand, counting down.
TAATGTACGTATGTATGAGACTTTATCATTAATTTGCGTAACATCATCTAGACATTTTTCATGCTTCAGGTGTGTAAAAGCCTTCATAATGAAATCTCGATATGTAAAGTTTTAATAAAATTACAAAAATCTTACATTTTATCATTTTATATTATAGTCAAAGCACAAATCAAATGACAAGATTTTTATTCTATACGTATGAATTAATTAACAATTAATAATCTTCCAAGGAAAGCAGTACATATGTATTTTTTATAAATTTTAGGTCTACGCTCTTCTTCATATGCTTTCGAGAGATTTGGCCTTTAAAGTATCACTAGCTGACGAAGCCTATAACTTATACAAGAATATTAAGTTACCGCCGCAAGATGAGGTATTCAATGTAGTTATTAAGTCTTGCTGATGGACAAAATATTTAGTAAATAAAGATTACTACCCTGGATAATATTTATGACAACTTACGATAACTTATTTTTTAAAATAACTATATTTAAAGGATTGTTTTCTGAGTTTTATACATGTTTCATATAGACATTATCACTTCATGAGTCGAAGAGAAATTTCTATAGCCTACTACTAGTACTGTTTAACGGTTCTTATAGTAATACAAAAGCTTATACCAGATGTATAATAATTAACTATTCTTTTGACAAATTTATTAAGATATATCGGCTTGGTTCTTCTTAAATATTGCTCATCATCGGAACATGACGACATGATTATTTATTAACATTTATCTATTTTAATGTACAATAGTATGTGTTTCAATGGCCATTATTTGTTTGATTAGTGCTCGTACTTATACCGTTATAGTGAATTTTATATGAAAAACTCTTCCAGACAATCCTCGTTCTATCTTCGCATTATTTAACATTAAAATTAAACGAAACCTGGGTTGAAACGAAGACATTATGCCCAGATCTGTTGCCACAGGGCGTCGAAACTCTTGACGAATATACTGAGATAGCTAAGTAAGTTTATAATAAAACATATTAGAATATTCTTAAATTTAAGTTATGGATATAAGATGATGTGTACACGAATTTGTTTTAATATTAGTTTTGTCCTGAATCAACTAAGCAATCTGTGTTATATATATCGGCAGTACCGATGGTGACCGCTACAATTCTTTCCCTTTTTTTATTTCAGAGGATGGGCAAAAGAAATTAAGCTAATACAGGAAGACATTATGGAACAAAGCCAAAAAGAGGTTAAATATATATACATACATACAACTAAATTCCAACTGAAGCATCAGTAAAACGCTGTTTTATTGATGGTTCTATTTGCGATGAATGTTTAAGTATGTACCACCACAACGTCTATTTCTGTTACTGGACAGTAATCTAAAAACAGTACTGTGTTCCGATTTGAAGGGCGTTGCAGTTGGTGAAATTACTGGGGTAACGAAATTAACATTTATGTATCTAGGTGACGAGGAAAGCGTGACATTTACTTAGGTGAAGTGACGCTTGTCGCGTCATTTAGTTGAATTAAAGAATACATAAAAATAATTGATACTCTTCGTATTGCAGGATCAGGAAGTTGAATGTTCTTTTTACGAGTTTCTCAGTAGGGTTAGGCTTAACATAGCGCTTGACGGGTTGCGGGAGGTGCGCTGCATGGCGCGCTCGTGCGATCGCTTTCAGATATCACATGCGCTGCTGCACGATGCGGTGATGGCGCAAAAACGTAGATGCGACCTATCAGGCAGCCTACAGGAGCCGATAAAAAAGACGTATACATCTCCGTTAGATGCACAGGTAATAACTCAAGCAGAGAGAGCAAGAGACACAGGTACGAGGTCTCTGTAACTGGAGACCGTCTAGGTAGGCACAACGCAACTTCTGTTTCTGCCGTCAAACAGTTGTGTGCAAACATTTCTGTGTTCCGATTTGAAGGGCGTTGTCATTAGTAAATTACTGGAGAACGAAACTTAACATCTTGTCTCTAAGCGATGAGCACAATGTGGTACCCATTATGCATCATTCTAACGCCACGTTGTCACCATTAGGTCATTAGCATAATAAACTGGAAATTAATGAGAGTGTGAAAGATGAATAGAGAAATGATAAAAGGCAATAGGAAGAATTAAAGTAGAAAATAAGAAAAGATAATATAAAGACTTGTTCCAACAAGCAAGGGGATGAAGTTTAAAAAAATATATATTGCAAGTAGTTGTCATCATATTCATAAGCTGAACACAGAGCTTATCCAAAGACGATCCTGCGATATTAGTATTAGCATTTCGTTGCTTAACGCCCGTTTCGCCAACTTACACAAAGCACACGGTCACCACTTGAGAATTTTATTATCATCCTAATGCACTTCATCTTTTAATTTCAGGAATCTTTGGGCTTTGTTGCATTTATAGATTTACCTATTTTTTACTACAATTTATTTATGATAGACCTAAATATATAGAGTTAAGAGCACAATTGTATGTACGGAGAGAGATTAACCATTTTTTTTAAAACACAAATCTTACGAGTTAGTCGTGATAAGATAACAGACAAGCAAATTATCGAACCCGGGATCTGGTGATTTAGGTGGTTGGTTGCTTGTGATACGCGTTTCCGTTGATATGTATGTCGACCCTCAGTTATTTCCTGATTATTACGCACTATAGCATAACGTTACTGTCCTTAGTAATATTCAATATGGTTACGAATTAATAAACATTACGTATTGATTACATACATAAAGTATACTATGACTATTGAGTATACTATTAACGTATCAAATTTATAATTATTTGTATATTAAGCGGAAAAAAGTTTACTTTAATGTCATGCGTAAATAAAATAAAAATGTTGAGTATTTCATTAATGTAAATTCAAATAATTGGGTGATTATTATTGCAGAATGTAATTGGACAGCACGTAAAAGTTACCAGCATCGAGCCAAAAAAGATCGCAACCGAAACTGTGCCGTCGTGTTCTTGTCAAATGACTGACAAGTGTAATGAATGATCTCTAAACGGAAATATATATATGACCTTATATCAGATTTATATTTTTCATAGTCATTTATATCATAATCACGAAAACTATTACGGTGACGTTAATAGGCATTGGATGGAGCTACATTTTAACTTCCGATTTCTATAAGTAGAATGTTTTATTACATTAAAATCTATTACTACAAAATGGATATGGTAATAGTATTAAAAAACAAGATAAATTTTAACCCAATCTTTATTATGAAAATTACTTAACTGTATACAAGTGATACATTAAAACAAATATTTCATGATTACCGCCACAGTACTTTAAACGGAAACATTAAAAAGGGGTTCGGACATACAACTTTCTATAGAATTACACAAAGTTGTTGACATGCAAAAAACCATACACAGAAACTTCTACTCTTTGCTATCAGTCAGTTACACTTGAACATAATAAGTATAAATGTATAGGTACACACAGTATACGTAGTCATTTGTTTAGTACCGCTCATTTAAAATAAACACTAAATTGTAATAGTAAAGTTACCCCTTTGAAGATTTATAAGAACGCTTCCTCTGTCTATTTTTTTACTCAAGACGATACATGAAAAATAAATGTATGTGATTCTGTTAAAATATTGCAAACATAAACCATTTCAATATTGCTCATTTAAAAAAAAAACAATTCATAACTGATGGAAATGGTTTTGTTGATGATGTAAAAACCGAACTCAATTCAGAAATAGTATTTTATTAAACAGCTACATTAAAACAGTTCGTCCCATGCGAGACATCTTTTCTTGACAACCAAGCAAAACGTCTGTTCTATGTATTTGCCATGTCTCATAGACCAGCTACTGGCCAGCAGTACAGATGATCCAATGTCAACGAATGCAGGTAAATGGTTTATTAGAGTAGAAGAAAAAGTAATATTTGACATAGCCAAACTTCTATGAAGATTATAAATAGATTACAATTAAAGGCTTCCTAACCAAGGGTAGGATATTTATTAGGCAAGGCACAAGAGGCACCTTTGTGTCAACAACGTTGACATCTCTAAGGGATAACAGCTTTAAAAAGGCGAGAAAACCTTAATTTGAAAAATTTACTTTGTGATGAACACAAGTTAAAAACCACTCACCTAATCGTCAACCGTAATCAATAACCACTTTTGACTAGCAACATTATCAATATTAGTCTTTACACTCCACAAAAAAACTATTTATAACAGTCAACGTTACTAAATTCTTATTAATTACCTATAAAATGTTATTTGTATTTCAGTGAGCGTAAATTTATAATAATAATAATGTATTTTTATATTCAACTTTGTTTATTATACCTTATTAACATTCGAAGAACAAACTTAATACTAATAATTCAACCCTCGACTCAGCGAGTTTTAATACCGCCATTTGATTAAATGGCCGTGAGATAGCAGCTTGGAATTCTATGTCCCCTTTTCCCGCGGGTGTCGTAAAAGGCGACAGAGTAATACACTATAAATGGCCAACGGAACATTGGCAGGATGGCGGGATAAAAATCCAATGTTGCGTCAACCATAAATACCGAGGTGCCAGACCGCTGCGATGCCGGCAGCACCTGTGCATGATGACCGACTCGGCGATCACCCGCCCGCATCCCCAAGTTCCCGGTCGCATCTATCCTTACGACGATTGCGGTAATGGTGTGGAAGAAGTAACGAATGCTAAGAATCCTCGGGACAGGACAGGATACCGAACCTGGCAACGTATATTGAGCGAAGTCACGAAGTCGAAGTCTGCGGCTAGTCACGAGTCCGCGTGAACTGGAAGTGGAGCTGGAGAACATACGATGGCACTCAGCCCCACTGAGTTAAGTCCATAGAGAAAGGAAGGATAATCTTATCTTGCAATTAGGTCATTTGCTCTACGTCGGAGAGGAAGATCGCCTTTCTCAAGGTAAGGTAGATGTATTCCTCTTTAATGAATCTCTCACAGAAGACATTATTGAAATCTCTAGAGTGTCGGCACGGGTTGCGCATCTTGTTATCAAGTTGTCTGAGAAATATTTTCTTAAGCTGATACAAATTTATGCGTCGACGCACTCGGACGATAGTCAAAGTTAAGTGCGACGACATAACCAGGCATCATCTACACAGCACCACTAAGGCTAAAGCTATATTGCCATGGGGGAATTTGATGCCACGGTGAGTCACGCGTCCAGGTATTGAGTGGATTACGGGTATAAGAGCAGGAATCATAATAGACAAGTGCTTGTTACCTTCCTTGAAAAAGAGAGGCTACATCTGATGAATTCATTCTTTTAGAAGTCCGAAAGAAAGTGGACTTGGAGAAGCCCTGGCAATGTGACTAAAAATGAGGTCGATTTCATCATGATGGACTGAAAGGTCAGAGATGTCACTGTGATCAATAGGTTTAATACTGACAGCGATCATCGACGTGTTTGTGGCACTCTGAATATACACTTTAAGTTTGAAAGAGTTCGATTGGTGAAATCAAAACTCCGTCCAAACCTGCTCCACGCTAAAGACAATCCCAACGCATTCAACTGAAATACAAAAATTAGTTCTACGCCCTGAACTCTAGACATGGAGGAGAATCTCGAACACGTAGTTAGCATTTTACGGTAGGAGGGTACTAGGCTCCCCCCGAACAGATTTCCGCCTGACCCAGAAGATTATAGGGTTCGAGAGGAGAACGCACTATGTTCCGGTGCTGCATGGTGCAGCCGACTCTGGTGGGGTCGCGGAGGTGTGCGAAAGCGTTCCCGTGACCCTGCCATAAGGCGACGAGGTGGTACATCGTGGGGGTTTTAGTCGGTGCAAGCCCGATTAAACCTATCATTGCCCCCGTGAGGGCAGGTATGCGAAGGTTTTTCTCCCACGTAAAGTAAAAAAAAAGAGGTAACTAAGGTCTGCGGAACGCGAAAAAGAGGTCGAATCAAAGGTCGTAAAAGTGTACCGAAGACTCCCTGTATGACCTAATCCAGCACATATGAGCTCGCTTAAAGGAGAAGCAATCGTTGTGCTGGTATCATAAGACATAGAAGGAGCTTTAGATAAAGCCTGGTGGCCTGCTATACGGTGCAGACTAGCGGAGACTCGCTGCCCCGTCGGCCTGCGGCGCCTTGTCGACAGCTACTTTAGCAACCGCAAGGTGTCCGTAAGGTACGCGGGGGCCGACTGCGCTAGGGAGACCACCAAGGGGTGCGTGCAGGGATCCGTGGGCGACCCAACCTTCTGGACCCTCTTTACCAATCCACTCCTGGAGGAGGTGGCCACGAGCAGGACACACTGCCAGGCGTTTGCAGACGACGTCGTCCTGATCTTTTCGGGGCAAGAGACCGGGAATATCACGAGGAAGGCAAATGCGGTACTCGCCGATATTCACGGTTGGGAGGTCCGAAACAAGCTTAGGTTCGCACCACACAAAACTAAGGTGATGGTGCTTAGCAATAAGCGGAAGTACGACAACCCAATATTGAGTGTGGGTGGAGAGCTCCTTTGTCGAACACGTGAGGTTCGGATACTGGGACTTACAGTTGACGATAGGCTCACGTTAAACACGCACGTGAAGAACGTGTGCAAAAAGGCCCAAGGGCTCTAACGTCAGCTGTGCAGAGCCTCAAAAGTATCGTGGGGGTTGAACTCGGAGGTGATCAAAGCGATGTATCTGGCAGTGTTGGAGCCGATCATTTTGTATGCAGCGAGTGCATGGGCGCCGGCGGCTAAGAAGCTGCTGGTCCGAAGGCAGTTGGATGCGGTTCAGCGTGGCTCCTCGCAGAAAATTGCGCGAAGTCACTGAACCGCGTCGTTGCGCTCGGCCCTAGTACTTGCCGGGCTGCTTCCTCTGGACCTTCGGGTCCAAGAAGCGGCCACTTTATTTGAGGTAAAGCGCGGCCAATCTCGGAAAGTGCTACGAGACCGGGAGCTGGAGGTTCCAACCAGCTACTTGAAGCTACCACACCCGTCTGAACAGGTTGGTGTGGAGTTCTGCTACTTGGGGAAAAGTGCGGAGGAGATCCAGCTTGCCACCTCGGCTGCCGACTCTGTCATTCACACCGACGGCAGCCGCATCGACGACAAGATGGGTGCGGCGTTCTGCGTCATGCGGAACGTCCTTATAGTGGCCATATCTTTTTTTTTATCTACCGACTAGTGTGTAAACCAAACTATCTCCTACGAAGCGGTGTGTGTTTTGGCGGGATCTCCTCCGTGGGATCTGCAGGCAGACTCTCTATCATCCATCTATCGATGGAGATCTGAACTCCGGTCCCGAGGAGAGCAAATTTCGTCAAAAGAATGGGAATTGCAGTGGTTTCACTTTCAACAGTAAATGCTTATAAAGTGCAAGGCGAGACTATCTAACCCTAATGCAGGCAGCTGGACTGTCGAAGCTGTACGTCCTATTTTAAATGAGTGAACGGACAAACGGTACGGACCACTGACCTTCCGGCTTGTGCAGGTACTTTCTGGTCATGGGTGTTTTGATAAGTACCTATGCCGCATAGCCAGAAGAAAGCTGACAACTGAGTGTTATCACTGTTAACGCGATGAGGATACCGCGCAGCATACTTTAGAGAATTGCTCGGCATGGGCTACTCAGCGCCAAGATCTCGTCGCTGTTGTGGGGGATGACCTCTCACTTTATGGCTTTATTAAAGCCATGGTCAGTAGTGAGAGGTCGAGGGACGCTGCGGTGGCCTTCTGTAAGGAGGTAATGCTGCAGAAAGAAGCTGCTGAGAGGCAGCGAGAAATAAACACCCATCTCTCAATCCGCAGGCAGAGACTGAGGCGTCAAAGGAGGATATTTTATGCCTTCCAACCCCCATAACAGAGGCCATGGTGGCGGATTCGGGAGAAATTTGTCACCAAACATGAAAGGCTTCGAGATGGTGTGTGCGGTACTTCCGCCTAATACCTGTATAGGGGTGGAGAGCAGTAGCTCCACCCTGAGATGTGGTCTTATCAACGCTTCTCGCTGTCGGAATCACAGTAGTGTGCGAAAGCGTTCCCGTGGTTTCGATCAAATGCGATGAGTGAGAAACCGTGGGGTATTAGCCGGTAAGAGTCCGGCATAACTCTTCTGTTGCCCCGACAGCGGAAGGGTATCCAATGCAGGATTTCCCCACAGGAAAAAAATGGTGTAAACCAGTGCTTACACCTTGACGTCAAGCCGAAGGATTGGACTTCTTACATTGAACGCCGTGAACAATATTTCATTGTAAATGATGTCGAAGAAACGCATATAATGCCAACATTATTTACGGTGATGGTATCAGGAATTTTCGAACTTTTAGTAACACTGCACACCAGAAAAACCGACCACAAATCGTTTCAACACATAGTCACTAAAATTAAAAAACATTTAAAACCGAAACACAGTATTCTAGTAGAAAGGTATAAATTCAGGCATAGGTACCAATTACCAAATGAATCACTCGCAGACGTACTTAGCGAAATTAAAAAAAATTGCGAATGATTGATAATTCAATACAAATATAGAAGGCGACAATTTGTATGTGGGCAGGTATGCGAAGGCATTTCCCCCACGTAAAACAAAAAAAAACCGTTAACAAGGAGGAGTACATGCACCCGAAGTCCTACCGGCCCATCGGACTCTTGCCCATCATGGGCAAGATTCTTGAAAAGATGATGGCCTGGTGGTACTCTGCATTGTATATTAGTCGCCACCAGTACGTCTTTATGACGCAAACACGCACCAAAGACCACCTTTACGACCTGATCTAGCACCTACGAGCTCGCTTAAAAAAGGACACCGTGGTACTGGTTTCATTGAACATAGAGAGAGCCTTCGATAACGCCTGGGCGCCTGGTATACGGTGCAAATTGGCCTAAACGCGCTGCCCCGCGAATCCGCGGCGCTTTGCGAACAACTATCATAACGAATGTAGGGTGGCCGTAAGGTACCCGAGGGCCGAGTGGGCTAGAGAGACCATTAAGGGGTGCGTGCAGGGATCCGTAAGTAGTTCAACGTTCTAGACCCTCCTCCTGGATCCGCTCCGGGAGGTAGTAGCCAAGGGCGGAACCTACTGCTCGACGTTTATAAATGACATCGTGCTAGTTTTCGCGGATTCAATTATTACTATGATATTAGATTTACGGATAATACGAGTAACACAGCGGGTCCTATTATTGATAACAATAGGTATTATGTTACACGTTTTGACAGAACAGTGAAACCGCCGGATAGATGGGTCTATGAGTAAGAAGATATCCCTTAGCAGTGACTTTGAAAAAGTTGACGTAGAAAAAATATTAAAAAAAAAAGCCTCATGTTAGTTGTATTCTTACAAATAACTTTTATTTTTCTGCTGGGAAAAAGAAGTAGCGATGTTTTGCTTATTATATTGTTCTTATCGTAGTTCTTTAAGTTTCCTTAAGGTGGAAGATGTAAGGAGATATTGAAAAATGATTTCGGATCTAGAAAAGTTGTCACTTGGACATTTGCTAAGTTGACAAGCAGTGCGTCGGGACCTAAGTCGCTCAAATGCGCTCCAAATCGGAGATGCTATAGAGAGAAACAAAGTGTGAGGTATATAGTTCTAGGCGACTACCGATCTCCAGTAAAATGTTGAACTCGGCATAAGCGGCGGTGTCTGTGTAAAGTCCAGTCAGTCCTAATATACGCTTTACAGTGGCCACATCTTTTCTTATATCTACCGACTAGTGTGTAAACCAGTGCTTACACCTAATGTATACTAACTACAAAGGTTTCAAAGGCTTTATACAGAACATTGGGAAAAGCTGCCCAGTGACGCTCAAAACTGATGATGGTAAAACACTTACATCCAGGTTTAGAGTTCTCTCTGAGATAAACGATTACTATAACAAACTGTATGCCTCTCAGAATCCACAATCTGACCCGGCACGAGAAAACTAAAGCTAAATTGTCACACCATTTAAACTTTGTTACTTTATTTATACAAATAAAAAAGGACCTTACAAATTGCATTCTGAAACAACAATTAAACTCGAAATAAAATTATAGAGAATGGTAAAAATAAATATTACATACAAAATATTAATAAGAACAAATAAAATACGAAAAACTCGATTACACCAATCCAAAAGCTTATAGACCATTAAGTCTGCTGCCAGTATGGGGGTTGATCTTCGAGAAAATGACATTAGCAAGGTTAAAATGGTGCACAATACCGAGGATTAGTAACCGCCAGTTCGGATTCATGCCCCAGAAGAGCACCGATGACTCCCTCTGTAAACTAGTACAACATATCAGGGGCTAGCTACAGCTTAAGAAGCAAATTACCCTTGTGTCGTTGGTTATAGAGGAAGCCTTTTACAGTCAGGCTGGCTGAGGAAAAGTGTCCCGTAAATATAAGGATGCTAATAGATAGGTACTTAACTTGCAGAAACGTCACAGTAAGGTTTGCTGGGGAGGAATGCACTTGCGATACCATGAAAGGTTGCGTGCAAGGGTCACTTAGCGGTCCTCTTCTTTAGCATCTTCTTTTCAACCCGCTACTTGAAGAACTCACCGCGAGAGGGGACTGTTATCAAGCACTTGGGGATGATATCACACTTGTTTTCGACGGAAATCCTGCACACGAAATAGAAGGAGGCGGTAATGCTACCCGCGACTATGTTAGACAATGGGGTGTCTAAAACAAGTTGAGGTTCGCACCGCACAAGACATGTGCAATGATCATTACGAACAAACTCAAGTACGACAGCTCACGGCTGAGCATGGCAGGGACCTGCATTAGTATGTCCAGGGAAGTCAAGATTTTGGGGCTAACTATTGATGATCGCCTAACGTTTAATAGTCACGTGGCGAATCAGTGCAATAAGGCATTGGGGTTGTATAGGCAAATCGATTGAGTGGCCAAGATCTCCTGGGGTTTTGACTTTGAAATCAGTCGATCCATCTACATAGCTGCGGTGGAGCCGATTGTGCAATACGTGGCTGCGGCATGGGCACCAGCAGGCAAGAAACTAGGGATTCAGAGGCATCTCAGCATCGTATAGAGGGGATTTGCGAAAAAACTTTGCAGATTGTACCGCACCGTCTCTCTACATTCGGCCCTGTAATTGTCGAGGATACTGTCTCTGGATCTGAGAATTCAGGTGTTCAACCTGTATAAGACTAGGAGAGGGTGGGCCTAAACACTTCTAAGCGATAGGGAAGTAGTATTAAGAATTAACAGTAATAAAACTGAAAGATAAAATTTAAACGTGTGCGTGAAAACGTTGGTGCAAAGTAGTGTTGATCGAAAGTAAAATAATTTTTGTGGGTACATACAGTAGTATACCGTACAAGTACAGCGTATAGTAATTGTACAAATACAAAAACACATATTACGACAATATTACTGCAAACAGAACAAAACTAATTGGCACACCTTTGTAACATGGTAAAACTAAACGCTATTTCCGAAGAAACGCTAAGGCACTAGGAGATGGCCATAAGAAGAATATGTTACGTGTTAACTATCGTAGATGATCACACTTGCGACAAAACATACAAAAACTACATTAATGATTGTTCTATATAAGGCAAGTATTTATATACACAATAACTACAATTGCAAACAGCAAACCGTTACAAAATCGATCAATTCAACAAAGAAAAATCGTTGAAATTTGGTCACTAAAAATAATATACATGGAACACAAACAAAAAAAAAAGTCTTGGCCTCAATTAATGATACATACCCAATACAAACGCTATGTGAATCTATATTATTGTATAAAATATACTAATAAAATAGAGCAGGGGTCGGCAACCTTTTTCAACAGCGGGCCGAAATAATGTATTATAGAAACATTTGGATAAATCATATTTTCTATGTAATTAATATTTATACATATGTATAATATTGTCGAAGCTAAAGTGGTTCAGTCAACAAGTGGTAAATAGGTGATCCACGTGTCATATGTTGTCGACCCCTTCCACATCCCTACTTATCGTATAGAGGTTTAGAAATTTCTTATTTACATTTACAAACCAGTCTCATTCGCTTTCATTATAAAACATGTTGCTACATAATTTATTATTAAGGAAAATGGATAAACTCTTTAAATGTCACAATCATATACCAAGGTCATGAAATATCAGGAAATTGGGATTAAAAAAGTCGTTATTCTATGTAGCAATTTAACTAATAAACTTTTTCAGGACATATGTTAGTGTCTGTCCATGATCCCACATGATTGCCATCATGATGTGCTGATAACTTATGTGGCGATAAATTGCAATAGCATTGTCGTAACAACAGACTATTCACTCTTTTTAAGCCATTTATCTTTAACTTACAGCTTCATTAAAATTGAAGTACTTATAAATAAAATTAAAGATTAAAAATTATACCAAAGCCTCTTGATGGGGAATAGCATCAGACATATGCTGAAATCACAAAAATGTTAAAGACTGTGGCGGAACTTAAAAACATGTTACGTCACACAATAAAAATACCAGACAAGAGCTAATCGCAAAAATATAGGGTGCTGCGCAAAACATAGCGATATACGCATGGATAGATTGCGCAATACCATAGACCAGAAGGCTAGACAACTAACACCATAGACTGCCACAACAAAGAGATGCTAAAGATAAGCAAAGCCATCAGAGGGCAAAATCTCAAGGTTAAAGAGCGATAAATAGAGACCCCTTGATTATAATAAAAGACGGCCTGACCTTACATACAAATGAAGAACTTATTAAAGCCATGAAAAGTCAGAATCGACACCTCTTTGAAGACGTTAAACAAGGGGAAACTAGAGTCGCGATTAAATATAGACCCAAAGTAAGAAATTCATATACCCTACACGTTGTTATACACGTATGTCTCACTACGGCAAGCATATGGCTTGGCAAGGAGTACTTGCAAACTAAAAAAAAAAATTGAAAAAGAAGCCAAAACTGCACAAATTGAGACTTGGAAAAGATCCTGTTGCAAACAAGACAGGGAAGGCGTGTGGGAGGATATTTATATTCATTGCCAGAACTGGCAAACGACATGAGGGTTTACCAATGGAGATATAAGGCAGAACACTAGACTTTGAAGAATCAGTGAAAATGCTCACAGATGCCCCTTATCCGGATGACTTAGTAGATGATGACACTCCAGAACAACGGAGCATCAGGGAACGGGTTGACTGTTTAAATAGTCATATGTTAGAAGAACACTAAGATCTTCCATTCACTATAGACAAACTACGAAACGTTGAGAATTTTAATCCAAGGAAGGCTTTCGGTGCTAACGGGGCTACCGCAGATTTCTGCTGGCGTGCCACAGCAAATGATCCAGAATTTTTTGTATTGCTATATAACCAATGCCTGCAATTAGAAACTTTCCGACTATATGGAAAGAGGCGAGGGTAGTGATCTTACGAAAAGCTGGAAAGGATAACTGGGATGGGAAAGATTCTGGAAACGCTAATCGTAGGCAGACTTAATTGGCACTTTTTCCCAAAGATTAGCACTCGTCACGGATTCATGCTCCAAAGAAGCACAAAGGACTATATCCAGTGAAACATATTCGACAATAAGTTGAATCGAAGAAGATTGTCGTAATGATATCGCTGGACATAGAAGGAGCCACAATCCATAGTGATTCGCAGTGAGAGTTCGTTTAGCGGAGGAAAATTGCCTTATAAACATAAAAATGCCAAACATGATAGAAAGGTTACTGTTAAATATAGTGGTAAAACCTGTGCCAAAAATAATACCAAAAGGTGTGTGCAGGGATTTATTTACGGTCCAATCCTTTGGAACTTACTATTAAACCCATTTTTAAAAGAACTAGAACGAACTAGAGACGACTAGTGTCAAGCTTTCGCAGATCATGTCGTTTTACTCTTTGATGGCGACACACTATTTAGGTGTATGCACCCTAGGAGAGAAATAAAAGTAGACAAGTTACTCACGCAAGTGCTCACAGGTCATGGCGGGTTATACGTGTACTTGTTTCGCTACAAGTGCAAGGATAATCCAGCATGTCTTTTCGATCTAATGCAAAAATAATCAATCATACATCTGATTGTGGAATGCCCAGTGTTTGGACGGAAGAGCATAAAATTAGAAAGAGTTAGCTCTCTAAACAGACATAAGTAAACTGAGGGGACTAATCAGCAATAACTAAATCAGAAATAAATTTTTAGAATTTTGTACAAATGTTGCTGCAAATAAGAATAGATAAATAGAAACAAAAGGGCTCTTTGCATAATCCCGTATTGTATACGCAATTAATTATGACGTATAATAAGTGTTATATTCATTTATGTATATATGAATTCTGACCTGTGTCAGAAGATATTAGAAAAAGAAAAAAAATAAAAGTACTTCATAAATTATAAATAACATATGAAAATTAAATTCCATTCAAAAACCAAAGAGTTTGTTGCACTAAGTAAAGGTGTGAATTTTAATCTCATATTATTCCATTCATACTACACAAGTATAAACTATGAAAATTAGTAGATTGTTAGCTAATAGACCACATAACAGACATAATAATATAATATTACACTATAAAGATTTTTGTTGTGAAAAGTACAAATCAAATTTTACTCAATGTAAACTAAATATTTTACAAACAAGTAGCAATAGTTGAATATTATTAAGCACTACATAATACACTCTGTTAAATTAACGATACTAAATTCATGCTTAATACATGTTCATGTATATATATGAATACATGAACATATATTCGATAAAAAAAAATAATTATCACTTCTCTTCATTTCTAATTTATTATAATTTGTGGGATGCACAAAAATATGAATGTGGTAAATAAGAACAGTGAATAAACAGCCTTCAAATATTCCCATGAGTCGGACCTCACTTATGTAGAGAGATTAAGTATCCAACACACTGGCCAAGTGGATTCTGTTCTATTTCTTTTAAAATATAACTCAATTACATACACAAAGGTGTTACAGACAGCCATACTTAATTACCATCATCCACTTATAAGCATTTTCCATCCACTTCAGAAGTCCATATATATGAATATACATACACGGAACTCTTCCCAAAAGGATATTCTACATGTTTAGAAATCAGTACCAATATAGCTGAAGTAATTTATCAATAACTCTAACCAAAGATAAATGCTTGAAGGACATAAAGATGTCTCCAAATAATAGTACATCATTATATACTAGATATTTATATAACAATATATTAACTATAACAATGTTTTACAACCAAACATCATAGAATATCAAATATACTATTAAATACACAAATTATATAAATATACAACAATAAAATTTACCATTTAAACGAGGGACTAGTGTTTCGCTTTGCTAGTGTAAATATTTCATAATTTGTGATGTAACATGTAATATTCTATGCATGTGATTAATTTATTAATTTTAGGACTTACTTAAAATTGAATGTTCATATGTCATGTATCGTGTGGAGGGGTTAAATTGTAAATAATGTAATTACGAATGATCAGAGACATTCTCTGAGTTATTAAACATTGATGCAACCATGCTATCAAATTCGGGTACAGCTTCTTCAAACACTTTTAACTGCTGTGCAAGAGACTCCGAGTCAGTTGCCACAGAAGGATCCATAATCTCTGTCCAATCATCAGTAGCGGATTTAGCGTGCAGACATTCTTGATAAAAATTTGCTAACTCAGCAATTGGACTGCCATCAGCGAATGGGAAATCCTGAAATGAATTACAAACATATATGTGCACAATTTATCACTACAAATATCTTGCTCATTTCATTGCCCAGTAAAATAAAAAAAAATTGTGTTATATTTTTAATAACATAAGAAATCTGTCATCTGGGACCTACTGCTGGAGAAGGGTCTCTGTTACCAGAGATTATCTAGGTAAGTACCAGCGCAGTGCCTTTTTCTGCCACCAAACAGTAGTGGGCAAATAATACTGTTCTGGATTAAAGAGAGTTGTAGTTAGTGAAATTACTAGAGTAATGATACTTAACATCTCAACAATGTTTCAAGGCACACAGTGGTTCAGTATTTATCATCCTAACACCTCTTATTATGAGTGTATCATGTATCACTTACTTTCGGGTGAAAGTCCCACTCTCCTATCACTTTGTTGAATAAAATAAAAAATTTATCGTTTATACAATCAAATATATAAACACAAACTCAAGCTAACCATCATAATTTATTTTAATCCATTTCAGTATTATTATTTTTTTTTTACACATCAATTCGAGCACAGTACTAAGCTGATGATTGCTTCGGAAAGCAAAAATTTAAAAATACTTTGCTTACCATTAAACTACAATATTTGGCTTGATCTCTCACCACTGGAACTTCAATTGCCTTGCTGGACTGGGCAGTTGCAATCTCGGAAACTTTAGGGCTACTACTGGGGATGTTTTCATTGAAAGTGTCAGATATTGCCAGTAACTTCATTCTCTGCAAAAATGTAGAACAAAAGTAAGACTATATATTTTTTTATACATAGAAATAACTTTTCAATATGTGTAATATCTGGGGAATTAAAATCATTTATTACTTATAAAAAAGTATATCAATAATCTGACATACTTGCTCCATCTTATTTTTTTCTGCAAGAAACCAAGTCATAGAAGGCTCTGAAGGCAATTGTTGATACAGTGTGTCATGTAACTCTTTAATTTTTTCAATGTCAACAAAAGCACCAGCGGTTAATGGCTTTGATAAGTCAAGTTCCTTTTTTTCTATATTTCTTCTGAAATATTAACAAGAAATTACAAGAGAATGGAATAATAATAAAGATTTATATGTGAAATTAAAGCCTTTATTGAAAACAATGTTTAATTAAGTTAATAATTAATTCAATTAAACATTTATTTAAATAGTGGTAAAAACACAAATATTAAGATGTCAATAACATTTTCTATTTATTACCTTGGACTTTCAACTGGAAAATGATCACTCTTCATCATAATGCTATCACAAGAATTAATTACATTCTTTTCAATAAAACATCCTCTATCTGCTGGTAATATTGTCATTTTAGTTCTATATGCAACTTCAATTAGTATTGTTCCAATAGATGTGTGAAGTTCACTTATTTTAATAGTTTTGTATTTTTCACCTAGAAAGATTATTATAAATAATGTACTAAATAATCTAAACAGTAAAATGCATATTAATACTGTAATTTTTTTATTTCTTATAAAACTGAACATGATTTAGCTTTACACAACATATGTGACTATCTTCTTCTGCCTGCCCTTTTTCCACCTATAACATAAGTGACCATATAAATGTTTTATAATAATTTATGGAGGTAGGCTTTAATAAAGACAGCTACTATTTATCAGGGTACTTCAAAGACTTACCTAAAACGTCTAGATTAGGTTGTCCACCATATATTTTATGTGATATCTTATAAGATTCTTTCAATTGAGATCTTGATAGTTTGTATGCAGGTGTTATCCTAGAGATACTTAAAGTTGATTTAAGCATAATACTCATTCTATAGTAAATTGTTGATACTGATGTCATGCTGGTATCGCAGCCTGGTAGAATTTTAACTGTCCATACTTCAAGTACCATTTCATCTCCTTCAGTTGTTCTGAGCGAAATTTCTATACATAAAACTTTAGAAAGTGCCTCCACAACTTCACCATTTAAAATGTGCTTTGTCACTGTATTTACTTCTGGTTCATCTGGTATTGATAAATTAAACTACGAAAATAAAATAACCCATAAAAACAAGTAGCATTATGTAAGGAAATTACAATTTTATGCAAATTCAAAAAAAGCCACTACTAGTAAATTAAATCTGCAATTACCTAATTGTAATTAAAGTGCAATAACTATCTTCTAGGAATTAAAAATACAAGGATCAATAGAAATCCAAATCTATATAAAATGTTCTTACCCATTGTAAATTGTTTGGCAGAGAGTGAAGCCCATCCTCCAGTGCTTTTGAAACAGGATATTCTTGAGAAATTTTCTTTCCTTGTCTGCTTTGGACTACAATTTGAGCCACTTTCAATGTTAATATTTTAGTGAACTTATATAATTTAAAACGATCTTGCGATTCGGAATTTAACCCAGCCATTGTGTTGTTGACCATAAGAGAACAGACTTATAACTGTATAAATAACTAAAGTAACGTAATCAATAAAATTTTATGCACATATCATAAGAACTTTATAAAACACTGAATACACTTGAGCTATTAAAGAAGAGAAAAAATTAAATCAAAATTAGTGGGTATATTTTTTATTCCTAATAAAGACTATACAGATAAGAATAATGACATTTTATGAATAAATTTTTGACGTCAATGGCTAGAACGATATCGATCTTCAGATACGATTTTTGCAATAACATTTACTTATTTCGTAGTTCATCGTAATACTAATTCCGTACTATATGCAAGAACTCTTTTTTGACGTAAGAATGGTTTTTTCAACAAATCATATTTATAGAATATTATTGCATTCGTATTAGTAGACTCCTTTATTTAATTAATTAAGTAATAGTGCCTAGAAAACCTCTTAGCCGTTGATGTTATTATGTTATAATTTTTTTTTATGTATTATAAGGCCGAGATCAGTTTCTAAAATCTATATTTTACCCTCTATTTATTTAAGCGAGTACTATGTTATTGGTATTACATTGTTATAATGTTATTGTATTGTGGTTTGCAAATATATTTGCTATAACAGTAAAAGCTTCATAATCATCAGCCGATAAACATCCACAGCTGGATATAGTATAAGCATATTATTATTGAATAAAAATTTTGATGTGATTAAAGAAATGGTTAATCAGCAAAAACATGTTACTGTAATCATTTCAAAATATTGTCTATGAAGTGCGGTATATCATCAATACCAGATAGTTTTGTAGTGTATTATGTATCCTATGGTTTCCTTTACTTTTATGAATTCGTGAAAAAAAAAAACATGACATAAAGACGGCATGAAAACTTTTTATTTGATATATATACTATATTCCGAAAGAGTTTAAGATCTTATTTTATTACCAAGAAAAAGAGAATTGAATATAGAACAGTGTCAATATTACTTAATTTTTTAAAGTTCACCAGAAGTAACTAGATCTATTGTACATATCTTTCATAAAAAACAAAATAAGTTGCTTAAAATTTAAACATTTTAACGTAAAGAAAATGCTTCACTTAGGCGATGTTTTTCCAAATTTCTCTGCCAATACCACCGAAGGTGAAATAGATTTTCATAATTGGCTTGGAGAGTCGTAAGTTTTAAATAACGATTAGAAATATTATACTCGTCCTGGTTAAAACTTTTGTATTATATTCACACTTACTAGTAATATCGTATTTTTTTATTACAGATGGGGTATTCTCTTCTCGCACCCTTCGGATTTTACACCTGTCTGCACCACAGAGCTTGCTAGAGTTGTTAATTTAATACCAGAATTTAAAAAACGCAACGTAAAGGTTATAGGTTTATCGTGTGATACTCTTTCGGCGCATTTTGATTGGTGCAAAGACATTAAATGTTATGCTGGTTTGTTGCTATGTTATTGCTAAATTTATTCATCATAATAATCTCATCATGTGCATGCCTAAACAAACCTTTCTTATTATTGGTTAGGAAATTTTGTAAAGATAAATCTGTTTAGGAAATCAGGGTTATATAGAAATTTTACCTAATGTACTGTAATTGGTTGTTATAAAGGATTAGTATGTCATAAAGGGTTCCATGATCTGCTGGATGAAAAATAGCCCTCTATTGTTAGATTGATTCTGTGAACACAAATTTATATTGCAATATGACTTATATGTAAGCTAGAAGCAATTACAACTAGTTGGTAATATTATTGGAATACAATCAAGGATGCCAAGGTATAATCAATGATTTGGGTAGTATGATTAGTATAATTTTTTTATAGGTCTTCCTTTCCAGAGTACTACAAAAAACATTCGTTTTCTTATACTGTAACTATTCGTACATTCTGTGGGAAAAGGTCCAGTATATTCTCACAAATGCTATCCTCATGTCATTAAAAGACATATTTTTAATTATTTTGAATGGACCTTAAAATTTTAATTTTACAAATACAGGTTCCAATGAGGATGAGAAATTTCCATATCCAATAATTGAAGACAATGATCGAAGTTTAGCAGCTAAGTTAGGAATGGTGGACAAGGATGAGCTGGATGCTTCAGGAATGCCACTGACTGCCCGAGCAGTGTTTATAGTTGACCCTAAGAAGAAATATAGACTATCTGTTCTTTATCCTGCTACTACTGGTAGAAACTTTGAGTAAGTATTTTAATTTGCTTACACTTATTTCTCAACACAGTTACATTACATTTTTCTTTATTATACTTGCAGTGAACTTAACCTTGTTCTACAATTTAAGCGTTTAATGTTATAGTAATTACTATATTCTAGTCAAGGCAAAATAACATGAATTATGTGAACTTGAGTACAATATATAAAATTCACTTAGAAATTCTTAGAATTCTTAGATAAAATCAAATTGAAGGTCAGTCTCATTTTCGTCTCTATTGTGTTTCCATTGACAGTGTTGTTTAAGATAAACTATTGATTTCTATTAAAATGGCTTATTTTACATTAAATTTAAATAAAACACAAAGACTACAATGTTCAAAATTTACTTGAATCATGTAGACATTCCCTTTCTTTTTTCAGTGAGATCTTACGTGTAATAGATTCTCTTCAGCTGACTGATAAAGCTAAGGTCGCAACACCTGTGGATTGGAAGGTAACATTCTTGGAATAAAATAGTAGTGCACACACATTACAGTAATCCTGTTTGAAGGGTGTTGTAGCTAGTTTAATTACTGGGGTTAACAAGACACAACATTTTATGTCTCAAGTGACAAGCGCAAAGTGGTGCAGTGTATCACATACCATCATGTGTGTATCCACATCTGATTGCTTAATTGTATAACATAAAAATAATGTTGGAAATTATTTTTAGATGGGTGATGACTGCATGGTTTTACCAACAGTTACAGAAGAAAATGTGGACATATTATTTCCGCAAGGTGTCTCTGTTGTCCCATTACCATCAGGCAAGAAATATTTAAGGAAGACACCTTGTCCGAAAGTTTAATGTTATTAGCACCGTTCCAAAGATCTTATTTGTTTATCTTTTTTCTTTCGCAAATAAATCTTTTTGTCCCAACACTAAGATGTGCATGTTCTGTTTCTAATAAATTTTGTAAGTATTTTTGTCTTTCATTTTAATTTTCTTTTCCAAATTATGGTTTATGCTCATGAGGGTCAAACCATAGGCTCTAGGCAAATTTATTTACATTTTAATAGAGGGATGGTATATCCTCTAGTGGCTTTCTGCATAAGTAATAAATTCTCTGCTTGCAAACTTGAATTTTGTTTATATCTTGTAAAATATGACAATTTTGGCAGGTCACAGTAAGAATGGGGCATAGTATACAATGGTTAAAGAAAGTATTTGATTACCAATTACCTATCTTAGAGATCTTGTTATCGATAGTATCATAGTGCTATATGTAAAATTTTACAAGTTATAATAACATGTGAGTAAACGCAGGTTTGTAAAAAACAAAAAAAAAATTATTGATTTCAAAACAAAAAAATGTAACCAAAATAAAACTGAACAAAAAATTACAAAAACTGAATAATAAAATAAAAATGTATACAATATGTATTTACCTGTGTATGTAAGTCCTAGCATAGAATACACATTTATTACAGGGTGGTTCTTGTTGCACAGTTTTTATGATGATAGTGGTTAATAGCTTGAGCCGTGCGATCCTTATAAAAAATTATATATTTAGACAGCGACCACAAGGTTCGACGATAAAGTAGATGTGCGATACATTTATTTTGTTTCCTAGAGCGTTTGTAATCCGTGATTTTTGCGTTTGTTGAAATTATAGTATCGCATAAGGTGAGAGCATCAAATATAATCATGAATTAGTTATAGTTTCTAAGTTTGTTATTTCGATATGTTATGAAGGGAGACAAAGTCCGCTGAATCTATTTTCGGGTATAAATTAATTAGTAAAAAAAAGAAATGCGTGGACGTATGTCGGCTGACGCTGATGATGATGTTGATGATGTGTGAAGTCTTATGCCGAGTGGTAGATGTCTATCGATTGATGATAATGGGAACCAATTCGGATTTTTTTAGTGTCATAATGCATAGGTTTCCAAATATTTGAAATTTCAGCCTTTTTTAAACAATAACTTCAGAAAAAAAAAATATAATTTGGTGGAGTTAATTCTAATTATTAACATACAACATGGTTTAATAAAAAAATATCTTTTTTCAATTTTCTTTACTTAAGATAATTAGTAGAAAATATATTCTTTAATTAATGAAAAAAAAAATGCAATTGCAGAAAAAATCTGGTCTCCGTCACATTCTTTATACCTGAATGCAGTCATGATTTTATCTCCGGAGGTAAATGTGGATTACTCTGTTACTAGTAATAATTGTATATGCAATTAAATATTAATATTAATGAGGACCATTTTAATATTGTGCAAAGGAGCGATTAAAATTTCCTACCACTGCGCATAATATGTACCACACGATTGCTAAATCGGCAGACTACGGACTTTAAAACTGGTTTTCGAACTCATATCTTGTCTCTTCCGAACTGCCATTTGATTTTGTTGTTTTTGACACCTTACTGTTTACACAAATGTATATTCAGAGGCTATTAGACCAAGACACACGCATTTTATTAATGACAGTCAGTTTATTAACGCCATAAGTATTGTGCGCTCCAACCTGAATTTTGTACCTATACATCTAATACCTGCAGCCCATGTGCCATTTAAAGAGAGACACTAAGCTTTGTAGGGCATTAACATTAAAATTTTTAGATAATAAAAATTTTAAACCAAATAAAAATCTAAATAATAAAATATATTTATTTTGCATGTTGAATGTAAGTGACAGTGATAAATTTTATATATTTTCAAAAATATACATTTTGACGAACATGTAATCATTCATACACAACCGCTGAACTGAACTGTGATGAAGTAAACATAATAGGGACGTATGGATTGGAAATACGATTATGAAAATATTTGTTAGGGATTGGCTCAGCACCCCGATCCACAGTGATCAGTAGGCGGCTCAGTGAAAGCCCTCACTTTCATCGGAGTGGGGCAAGCTGGCCACCGCCACAACAAAAGTGAACGTCGCCGAGAGCGCATACCACGCGAGTCGGCCAGTCGCTTGACAGTGCGTTTTCGAGCGTGTCTTGCGCGTCTCGTACTCGCCTCGTGCTCTCGCGATGCCCAAGTGGTGGTTGGTGGTGCTACTGGCGACGAGCGCGGCGGCGGGCGGCCGCCTGCCCAGGACCTCGCCGCCTGCTCCAGCGTCAGCCTCTGCGCCCGCGTCTTCCTCCGCTGCTACTCCTCGTCTCCCGCAAAGGAACTTTACTCTATCCAACCGATCATCCGTGCGGAACAGGTTAGTACTCAAATAGTACATTCATCACCTTTAAACTTCTATAACACCCGATTACTATTTTAATATTTTGAGTTTAAAACGGGGTATTAATTATATCGCATTATCTGGTTTTGGAGATATTTTATTTATATTGTATTGCGTATATATGAACATAGTTCATAAACATTATACATTCCGTCAACAGCCAATTTACGTCCCCATTGTTGGGGCACAGGCCTACCGTCAATATGAACATGCAATAAGTTTGCACATAAGTTTTTGAATATTTATTATACTTTTTTTTTGACCGACACAATTACTTTACTTTTTTTATATTTCGTAAGAAACGTAAATATTTTATTTTTTATCTTCGCATCCGCAACTTCATATGTTTATTACGATAACAAAATTGATTGAATCCCGAGATAACTAATTAATTCACTAGCGCACAAATAACAATAAATAGACGATTTACTGTTTTGAATGGTTTTATAAAAAAATATTCGCGTGTTAAACAAGTTTTATACAACGGGCGCTACTATGTTATAAATATGTATATGGTAGTGGCTGTATAATAGTTTTTACTAAAGGGATCCGTTTAAAAATAAACGATTTTTGTCACATAATATACATAAGAGAGGTGTACTAAGAGCAGTTATCGAAAACAATATTCTTTACGTGTAGAATCGACCTAAAATACATCAAGGTCCACAAGTAATGGGTTAGTATATTAATCAGTAACAGCTATAAAAACCTTACGACATTAACACTTCCTTTTAATTGCTTGCAATATTGATAAATTTGCCTTAAACGTATGCTGGCTCAAGATACCTTCGAGATACCAATTTTAAGTATATAGTTTAAGAGCAGATCAATTTTTTCACTTGTCAAGTACAACCAGTGAGAGACGTAGTCCACCTCGCAGTAATCGTTCAGTCGTATTCATTTTCAATCTCCGTAGGATTTATATCACAGCGTACCCTGGAACTTTCACTGTTTGTAATGTTTTTGTGTCACCATGAACTGACCTCTTATGTCTATAGATTATGAGTTGATATTTCCGGCAAGTAGTTTAAAATCTGAATTGAGGTGATTGTTTTAGTGCGTAAGCAATGTTCTGCAGTTATGCAAAATCTTATTCTGTCGTATTTCATTGGTTCTGGTTTCTGTTGCCGGAGACCATCTAACTATGTAACACAAACGTGTATTTCTTTCGCCAAACCGTAGTGTAAAAACCTTGCTGTGTTCAAGTTTAAACGGCGTTGTGGATAGGTAAATTAGTGGGATAACAAGATATAACAAGATTGTGCAGTGTTTAGTATACAAACTGTCGTAATGAGCAATCTATAATTACAATAAGGTAAATGTCCTGCTCACCTCATCGTATGTCGAATAAAAAAAATCTTGTGTCCAATTAGTGTCTATAAACCATAAGCTCATAATAATTATGGGTAAATAAATTTTTCCCACAAGAAGATAAACAAAATGATATTTATATTTTATAAATGATATCAGTTGAATTGTGGTTAATCATAACACTTTTGTTGATATAACAATATGTATCAATATATTGCTATAAAGCGATATTGTATCCTTGTTTTTGTTATTAAAAAACCCAATACTTCATTTTCGTAACTACTACTTTATGATACTTATAAGCGATACCCTATAAAAAAGAAAAAAAAATGTATTTCACTGTTTGTAATATCAAAATAACTTTTAACTCAATGCGAATGAACGTTTACCTGACATTTAAACAAAATTATCATCGAAACGGCAGAACCGAATTTATGTAGACTTTCTCTGGTACACAATTGATGTTATAAAGCATAATTTAGGCTGCTTCAATACAAAAATTATATATAAATGATTGAATGTTTTTATATTACTTCCTTCGTTTAAACTCGCCACTGAATGCCACTAAAACAACTTCAATACCGTTGAAGCAATTTTCATGTCGAGGGTTGATAATTGTGAACATCTATTTACACTCGTGCAGATATAAAATAAATATATACAAGTATAATCATATGCACAGTGTCAGCTAGTAAAATATTATTTTCATCGGACTGACACAGGAAAGATTTCTAGATAATGCCGGGATAACCATTAGCTGTAAATTTTTTATTGATAATGACAGCAATACATATACTAACAAATAATACTTATTTAGTTTATTTGATAATATATGTATGATTCACTTAGCTCTAAATGTTTTTACTTTTACCAGCTTGCTAACGTTTTCTCGGTAAAAATGCTTTATATGCATAATTACCATTATGCGATGTGTGAAATAATCTTAAATATACACATATATTGCTGGAATTTGACAAGTAAACAGTTCTTGTGCTCTGTTGCCACGCACACTATTATATTGTGCATGTGCACGGCTTGCCACAACGAAATGTCGACCGCATTCGTGAATTGCAAGAACTATACTTGGTTATGCGAACTTTTGAACAACATTTTTCTACCGCGGTGTCTTTATGATTGGCTATGCAAAAAGTCTTGTCGCAATTTCCCCAAAAAGTCGTATTTATGTAAGTAATTAAGATTTGCCAACTCACAGCTTCAATTGAACTGTGTTTTATCTGATCCTATATTAAAATTAGTTTTTGCATTTATGATGCTATATAAATAATAATTAGTGTAAATTTTTGCAATCAAATTAAATTTTTCTCATTTGACGTTTGTTACTGTTATTAAAATATCCACGTGTACTTTGAAAGGAGAGGTGCTTTTAAAAATTCATGGTCACATTCACTTCCTTAACAATCGGCAGTTTGTAGCCTGTGCCAATAACGTTCAAACTTCAAACAACTTTTTGTTAATAATTTTCGTGTAACATATTATTAATTAACAATTCAATTCTCGTCCGTGTGAAGAAGTATCCGTTACAAATATCATATATATTGACTAACATAGTTTAGACCACAAAACGCATGACACGAATTATTTATTAACAAAATATGAACGGCGTGAAATACGAGGAGGAATAATATCTAGTCATGTGAACGTTAAGCCATTCACCTGATATCTGAATATTATATCTAATTGCCTTTTAATTTGCATACATAGTAATGCTAATATAGTTTAGGTCTGTATCGTCATTTATGTTTTAGGATTCTGCGTTATTTTTAGCTCGTTCGTTCAATAGTTCGTTAGGTAAACATTCCTTGCCGGACGACTTATTCTTGAGCTCCAAGAGCAGACAGGTGGAGGTGCTTGAAACGAGATCAAGGTCAAAAGGCGTCATTGTTGTTGGTCTAACTCTAATTGCCTGCGCTAGTATTTACCACTGGCTGATCGGGTGTTGGTAACGGTATGCGGATTACCTACACGAAACTATGAAGGTATTTAACATGCGTACATTGCCTACATCAAGATATCTGTCGTTCCTATGCACTTGTACAACCTTAATGAATTAGTGGATTATGGATCCGTTGCAAAAAGCACCGCCAGCCGCGAGGGCATCTTGAGTTTCGAAGGGACAGCGATCGGCCAAGGGCATCGCGGCTAAGCGAATGTATGGCACACACGCAAACTTTGCAACTGATGAATATAGATTAAAGAACAATTTATTTTATCGCATACAGACTTTTTATATAGCCATCTCATTCCCACTAATTGACGACGGTATTTAGTGTCCCCTACGCAGTGTTCCAACTAAATGTCAATGTCAACATAAGCCAGTATACAGGAAGGGCAGTCTGGGCGTATTAATATTTCTCTTGATTTGGTTGCTTGTTCACATCTAACGAGAACGGTAACAAAATCAGGCAAGTGGTTGGTTTTCACATGGTTTTTCTTTAGAAAACAACTGATGGCACCAAATAATTAAGGTACTATATGTGAATTAATTGTTGAGAGACATTATTACAACTGAAGCTAAAAGCATGTATCTATTTTTATATAAAACATTAGAGACAACAAAATTAACAATATTGATGATGACATAAACCTGAAAAAAATTATTGACCCTTTCTTTCTTGAATCATATATATATTTATGCATATACCTTATGGAAACAGTTGTCGCTTTTACAGTTCGATTAATTTTAGTGAACAGGTAGGTGTATTACGAGCTGACA
Organism: Ornithoptera priamus; assembly: GCA_029034505.1. NCBI lineage: Eukaryota > Metazoa > Arthropoda > Insecta > Lepidoptera > Papilionidae > Ornithoptera > Ornithoptera priamus. Next base: position 193,396 of record JARDWD010000061.1, on the reverse strand, counting down.
ATATCTGATAAAACTGTTTAACTTACTTCTATACTTAAGTCATGACTAGGTAATAGTAAGCGAGAACTTCCGCGAAATTACGGCATAGATCAAATGGGTCCCTTGACTGGTCCACTTATCGCAGTATTGCGCAAAGTTTATGAAAACTACTCGTTTAGTTGTGCAGGGTAATTACAAAATAAAACTAATATTATATTAATACATAAACCTGCTTGTGTGTTAAGAGAGTTTCTTGAGTAAGAGTATTTTAACTGAGAGTTGAAATACGAAGATATCCTTACACTAAACATTATCTTTATATATAAACGTTTAGGTCCGAAGAAAAATATCCTCAACTCCTTATAGCTCTTAAATCAGGCAGCATTCCTACCAAGTACACCCATTTAAGGAAGAATTAATATCATAAAATTGCCTTATAATTTTAAAGGTGTATTTTTTTTTGTTTTTAATGGGGCTTAATCAAAACCTTTTGTATAAAGAAATTGGCTAGAGGTGATTTGGAAACCTTTTTAGATAAAATTATTTAAAAACAAAATTTTAAAAAAAGCTTATTGATATACTTAAAAAAGTTAACTTATTTATATTATATACATTAAGTGTAACTAGTGTAGTACAAATTGCGGCGATAAATTCATAATTGGGTACAATTGCAAATATAGCAAAGGGATTAATATAATTTAACCCCATTATCGAGCGGGAGCTTATTTAAAGGTACGGAAATACTTTAATTTTACTATGTGTGTGCTACTAGGTTGCTATTGAGGTATTTACAAAGCCCAATGTAACCAACTTTTGTAACATACTTTAACTACAGGTAATGTTTTGTTATAAATTAATAGAAGTTAATTTGGTTTCAACCAAAAACCAAGTACATGTTATATATACATAGTCAATTTCATAATACATATATATAGTCATAAAGTCTTCTGGTTTAATAAAGTGGGTCATAAATATAGACTTTATTTTTACTTTTATTTCTTAAAGTTACTATCGTTATACCATATGCATGTACGCAGTTCTGCTGGTGGTAGGTCTCTGTTACTGTCTAGGTAGGTACCACTACAGTACTAATTTTTGTTGTCAAATAGGAGTGTAGAATTATTGGTATATTGTTCAGTATGGAATGCGGTGCTGGTGAAATTACAGAGATGAAAAGACAGGTCATTTTGAGTTTTAAGGCAACGAGTACATTTTGTTGCATTGTATATTGCCGGGCTAGTGGGCAGAAGAAACATTTATCATTAGTAGGAGTTCCTATTCGTCTGTGGATTTCGTCGAATAAAGAAAAAAGGATTAAACCTGTATATTTATTACATCCTTTGCTTAATGATACTTTTCTATTATTTTGTGTTCGTATCATGATATTATGAAAGTATTATATATGAACGAGTGTATACATTTAAAAAGATCTTGAAGCGAGAGCAAACATGTTTTCCATTTGCTCTCAGTTACTACTTAATGCACAATTGCTTTGCCACTCACCGTGTGCTTGTGAAAAATAGCCTTCAATATTAAAGTGAGACAATATACGCATGTATAATAACTTAGCACGCCGGTTCCGAGTGACTTATTAATAATTGTTTTCGATGTTTTAAGTTGCGTAACTAAAATTACATTACGTCACATATGAAATGGTGCAAGTTAACTTGACACCGTGCTTACAATTTCGTTGAGTTGTTAAATGGAAGTATCAACTTGCAATATTTGGTTAAAAAAATTATACGTTTCCGGTATAATAATTTACGTCTTATATTTGTCATTCTAATTGCCGATTGATAATTTTATTTATAATAATACTAATTAGTACCGTAATGTTAAAATTATGTATTATTAATTTAACGTAAAAGAATTGTCTGATGACATATTGTCCTAAAACAAGCATAAATTAACATTTGAGGTCGCACAATTGTAGAGGCCCTTCTTTAACCTCTAGTCTACTGTTTAGAGGCCTCAAACCAAACGTCAGGAATGGCTTCTACTATATTTACTTTTACGTAGCTTAGTTTAATCCTAATTTTGTTAACATTTATACATACTGTTTACACATACTTATATGTATAAATTGCATAAAAAATGCACCATCTGTATATATTTATCTTGTTATGCTAAGAATACACATTAACTTGAAGCTAAGCCTTTTATTCCTTAAGGACCATAGAGCACTTAATGATTTAATTTGTCATAATATTGTGAATAACAAAATATTCCTAAAACAGTTATCGAATAAAATCAACGCCGGTAAAATATTAACTGCGATCAGTTTTATTGTTTTATTAGAACTAAAAATAAATTAAAAAAAAAACCTGTTACTGTAAAACCAGTATTATCAAAAGGAAATCTTATATCCGGTTAACACTTTATGTTATTGTCAATTTGTTATTTCAAAGGAAAAAATTAATCAACTGGATTTAGATTGCAAAAAATTTCAATTCTATGATTGTTGGTATGTTCTATACTTCTTTATGGACTTTCTCTCACCTAGTAGTATTATATTTATATATGTTTTATAAATTTAATTCATCAATATTTTTGAGAAACTACGTTTTTGTTTCCCTAACAACTTCGCGATGTTTTATTGAATGTTATCGTTTTTTGGTTTTGTAATTTATTTGAAGCGATACACAATTCACGTTAAATAAGAAATTGAAATTGGTATATACATATAAAATTTAATAACAATTGTATGTTCACAACCACCACTTATCCGCGATTTATTTCACCAAACTGTTACAAGTGAAACCAACATACCCGCTTCACCTATTTTTCTTGCTCTAATAACAAGTTTAGTGTAAAATGAATTACTAAGCGTCTCGTACATTCCTCATAATATAATAGTCGTGATCAATTATTAAGTTTTATTATTAATAACAATATCTGTTACACATCTTGTTATTAAAGTTTTTAACTTCAATTTTATGAAAGATTCAATTATATTTTGTATTCATTGCGAATTGATAGAAGTATCTATAAAAAACCCTGAAAATCAGGGTTGTAGTCTTTACAGACTACAACGTTACCTAGTTGGGATTGTTTTCCTGGTTCTAAATATTTTTTTAAATTATTTCCTGTGGATATACACATGATTAAATGTAAAAGTAATCATCAGTATTTATCATGTCGAAAGCAAAATCTGGTTAGAACCTATAAACAAATCAAAATTTATTTGTTACTTCAAAACTTTCTCTGTAAGTACCTGCCACGTTTGATATTTTTTTATTTACAAACTTTCTTCGCTTTTATCAGCGTTAAACCCGTATAACGACGTGTACTAACGAAACAATGCATTAATTAAGTTTTGTGTGCACACGATTTGCGATCGGCCGCCATCAAACGTATTGAGAGGATTAAATTTCATAACTGACGACCTTCATACATCGAAACTTTAAACTGTTGAACGGCGTCCGCTGTAACAAATTAAGTTGACATTGTTCGATCAACTCGTACGTTAACATTAATGCTATATACTATTGCAGTTTGTTACATTCTCATATCGACTGTATCTTTATTGGGCAACTCTGTTAGCTTATAAAATAAACGGGAGCCTATTGACCGCCATAATGTAACACAGTTTGATTTATTAACTCATTAATGCCGATATGGCCATTTCATCGGAGACAACTATAATACATCGCCGCTGTTATTTTTTAAAGTAGGGGCCATTCCTACAAACTTACGACAGAAGTTACGGTGTGTTTAACATTGCGTACTTTTGATAACTGACACGAAATATATATAAATATGTTAAAAAACATCGGCTGTTTTATATCGATTAGGGAAAGAGCCCAAGTTCAGCAGTTGACAACGATAACATAGTGAACGAACGGAAACGTAACAAAGTATTTTCCATAGCTGATTTCTAAAAAATCTGAATGATCGTTTGCGAACGAACGAATAGTTGAGAATTTAAAAGCAGAGTTGCCGATTGTACTCTCATATTGTAGTATCATCACTGGTTGTCAAAAAAAAAAATTACCAATAACAGCGAAGATTATCAATCGCAGCTCCACAAACAGCGTCGCACCCTTGACCTGCTGATCGAGGTCGATTTCTTTCATCGCTTCCTCGCTATAATATAACTTGCAAGTAAGAATTTAACCAACGATCCGTTAATTTTTTTTTTATTTAAAATTATTTTCCGCAATCACAAGGCAACATGAATAAGGAATTTAATAACTAAGTTTTTACATATATTTAATGAAAGATATTAACGTTTTTACGTATATATAAATTTAAATTTAATTACATGCAATACAAAATGTTAATAGAAGTAGAGCCGACAGAGGTCTTCATTATATTTTGATAATAAGACATTGTAATGCAATGATTTGATTTTCAATGATTATTAGTAATTTCCTATATAACCGAAGATAACTGGGAAGGAGTTCTTAATTGGATTCATGTACATCCAAATTGGAAAACTGTTTTTTTTTATTATGGAAATAATAACTCAACGTTAGACACATGAAATTTTAAAAGGTACTTGTACACAAAAATGTGAAAATAAAAGGGTTTAATTTTGTCTTAACTTCGAGAAAATGTTTCAGCTCAAATGGAGAACTTTCGTATAAAGAGGGGTGTGATAGGATCAACGTGTGCTCCCGTTAGGCCTCAGCTCTGTATTTTTTCAAAAGTCTAAACCTATTTTGAGCCATTTTTAATATTTACCTAAAATTTAAGTAGTTACCTTAAAAAAAACAATTCAGCCGTTATTGCTAAATAAAGTTTCGGAAACATACAATAACGAATAGAGATTCTACTATGGTTTCAAAAATGTTCTTGTTTTCATTAACTATTGTTTGTATTAAGAGAAAAGATACATATGATGCTCATATGGTTGAAAATTTTTTGTTGTCATGTTAAATAGACTGTCTGCGGATGTTTTAAGTTATTCGTTTAATGATATAAAAATATTTACAATATATAAACTTGCAAAGTAATTAAACTAATTATAAACAATTCATACCATTGTCCTTCGTGCGGTAACAGCAGGACAACATTCCCGCCGTTGTAAGTTTAACAATAATCGTATCCGTTTCATAAAATAATTAATTCGTATAACCTTAATATCTACAATAAATCATACAACAGTTCTATATAATAATAATCTAACATAATATTTAATTTTTTAAGTGATTAAATTATTTTAAATTGACTAAACATGATTTAACTCATAGTGTTCATTTTATAAAGCAGAACACAAGAGAATCAACAATAGAAAAGTTATTGTAACAAAACATAAGTTTCTAATAAAAATTTAAAAAAAAAAGATGAATATTTTAAACAGTCCAAAGGATAGTAATAATTATAGAATAATCTAATTATAAATGTATGACTAATTGTATTACATATAGTATAAAATGATAATTTGATGTAAGACATTCTGTAAATTACATTATTGCTGAAGTTCGATTTCGTAAATCATACACCGGTAATTGTAGTGGAGTGGATTTTTATGATTACAAATAAAAAAAAACTTATGCACTAAAGGCATTGGAACGTTTGCGTAACTTAGCTTTTGATCAAACTTTATAAATCCAACCGCCTATTACCCACGAGTTGGCTTTCAAGATAAAACAATCACTTTTATTTTAAAGTTGCCAGACTGCGGTATACCAGCTGCTTGTTGTTTTAAGTACAAACCAGGATTTTTTTTTTTTTCATACTTGGACATGTAAACTTCTTGTTTAATCATTTTGCATACAGTAAATCTTGTATCATAATAAAACAAAAGCCATACATATTTCAAATTCTAGTCGAGTATACGTATACTCTTTAGTCTGATATTCAGGGTCTCTAAGGTAAAGGTTTTTGCTAACAATACTTTTAAACGGGTTTTATGTTATAGCTTGTGACAAGTGTACATGTTAAGTTTACATATTTTGGTAGCATTTGCATATGCAAACATCCGTCATGGCCAATTTATTTGTGTTTGATGGCGACATATGAAAAGATTATCGGTTAGTTTGACAATTGTAATTTACAATAACTTACACGGATCAATCACAGGTGCTACTGTACCTATGATTAATGTTTTATTTTCCACTAGATTTTACAGGAAAAGTGCTAATTGCAATTGATTGAAACATCGTTTGATTTTCTTCTCAAATTGTAATCAACTAAATAAGGTGAATCAAAAAGAAGTCTTATTGCCAGATTATATTTTTTAAAAAACACCAAGACTAACTATCGAAATGAAAAGTGGGAAATCAACTCAGTGAAATTATCCTCCTGCAGAGCCATCTGCTGGCGTGTTAGATAATTAAAAACCTAACAATGTGCATACAACAGTTTTTCAGTAATTTTTATATTTTTTAAATTAATATAATATTTATCCAATAGTTACTCAAGTTGGTGTTCCCTAACGTTCCTCACCATTTTAATATAAACACGAAAAAAATAAATGTAAGTTATTCTAAAGTAGAATATTGTTGAATTTAAAACAAAATACGATTATAATAATTGAACCGATAAATATAGATAAAATAAAACATTCCGTTATGTAATAGTTTTGGTCCATGTGTAATACTTTTTCTCATATTCTTAATTGCTGTATACTAAAACTTAGTAATAAATTGTAACTAATAGTATACGTATATTAAGACAGAGGCTCAATAGGAATGCGTCATGTAAAAATTTGTTACAATATCAATAAAGAATGACGTAATTTGGATTACAAAAACTTGAAATTTATAAAACGGTAAAGCGATGTCTAGTGAGAAGTACGTTGAACTCACAATCTATTGAAGAGACATGCGAATCTCAGCAACCGATTAGTTTCACAATAACACATAAAAAGTCCATCGATCTCATTTGCGTTTAATCTAGCAAAAAACATGCTTGAAAGTCATTACAGATGATATACAGTAAAACAATATGTCCTCTTACATTACGTAATACCATTCATTATAAAGAAACCTATACTTAAAAAAATATATTGATTTTGTGTGATCGCATTATAATGAAGTTTACAAGTGGCATTATTAAATCGAATGTAAGTTTCCTTTTATGGAAAGAAGTGATCACTATTTACAGTTTTTAACCTTGTTCCATACGAAGATGTTGTAGGGCAAAACACATCTTCGCATCGTTTTGGTATTCCAGCTATATCTACCTACAAGCAAATAATCAGTTCTAATTACTTCGCGAAGTTGATTTAATGATGACAACAAGTGTATTTGGTCATGATATGATAAATACATTCTAAAAGAATTGTTACTATGTACTGTCAAGAAATTCTTACGTAAAACTAGTTAGGAAAGAATAGTTGGTACTGGTAAGAGAATTTCAAATTGAAATAATAAATAGTAACAAACACAAAAGCGGTCAGATCCTTATTTTAAGAAATAAAGTCTACTTTAAAAGCTAATTGTAAACTTTAGTAAATGTAACTTCACCATTACGAAACAATTTAAAGAAAATGTACATTTCAAAAATGTATTATGTACTTATTATTTAAATTTCTCGTACCTTTGCAAAAAAAAAAGTTATCTAAACTATTTCTCGATAATTGTAGTGTTAAAAATTATTATCATTGTCTGTAAATTTAGAAAACTTATTAACTTTCTTTCGATATTAATATAAATAAAATTGATATGTAAGGACAGCAAAACGTCTGCTGGGTTCAATAATTGTTTAATAGATTTCTATTGCATCGAGTTCAACAGCATAATCGTCCATGTCATAATGATAGCGAATTAAGCAACACTGCAGTATGCGGTAGACTCGCGTGAAAGGTCGACCGTATTAGCAAGCAACATCGTAAGGTTATTGTTGCCGCCGGCAGTGATATGATAGTAAACAATACCACCATTTTCTTAACATTTACAAAATAAAAAGCTATTTAATCATCAAAAATTTAAGTCAAACTTCATTTTAATTTATCTATCACCGGTCTAAGTATCCAATATATTTGTATATAAAGCTTCCTCGATTAAGGCGGGCAATGAAAAAACTATTGTTTTTATATCAAGGACTTCCTTTATCCTCTTATTTATGTCTATATAAATTAAAAATATAAACGATCAGCCAAATAAGCATTTCCATTTCGGTAAAATTTGCAAACCGCTTCCGCCAGAAGCCATACTATATGTAACCGAAGGCGACGCAATAAATAGCTCGCCCTGTAAAATTCATAACTAATTCGAATGTAACAAATTCACGCAATCTTACGAAATACCAATTCGCAGAAACTTACAACTGCTTCAACTTGCTTAACGTTTCGCTCCCTTGCATAGGATATTTAAGTTTTATGAGCTTATATATATTTTTTTTATCTAACGTAAAAAGTTTTGAAATTCATGGTTCGGTGATGAAAAACAATAGAATGTCTATTTATCGATATCTATATTGAAAAAAATATACGCTACCTGGATATAACTTACGAATTATGTATCAGATAAAAAAAGTTATATACAGTACATAGTTACGTATAAAGTTTAAAATATATATTTATATATATACAGAGATATGAACAAATATTTTGGGTAAGGTATGCGGTGTGAGGGGCCGACTAAACGGCGCCGTGTGAGCAGGAACGTATATACAGATATTTCATTTAGAGTATACGAGTACATACCGCACTTGAAATCATTTGAATATTATCAATTTTGAAAAATAAATTTACCATTTAAATTCAGCACATTTACGTATCCACTGAGTGAGTTGAGAAACTATTATTTTGATAGGTTTAGAAGGCCAGAGTATGTAGTACTTATTTACCTATGTAAAGCACACTCCCCTGCATATATAATATTGACGGAAATATAGGAAGGCAAATTGAACAAAAATTTACGAACATACGGTCTTTAACAATAACAATATCTAGCAATTAAGTCGCGCTGTCTGGAATTAATTCCTTTCTGAAAACTAAGTCGTAATAAAAATAATAATAAATGAACACCCAAAAGATGCTAAAGTGATATCTGCCAGCAAGGTGGTAAAGGATGGATGCAGTGGAGATATCGCAGGCAGAGTCAATACAGTTTTTATATATAGATTAATTGCGGCATAATTCTGAAGTAATAGTAATTTTAAAATATTGCATATTTGAACTATATGCATATTCCTTATTAGGTAACAACTTGTTTCTTGAGTGAGATACATTTATATAGTTCTGTGATTTAATTTGTTTGGATTTAAACGAACCAAATCGTTTTTGCTATTTATATTTTATCATAACTGTATAAATTATTAAAGCAGAACTAGTGCATTAAATATATGGCGTAGGCATAAAGTAAACAGCATTAACGGCGTGTTTCGTTGGGCAAAATTTCTTAGTAATAATATTACTTTAGGTTAGGATATATTTGCATTTAATTTTAAACGCGTTCGTATAAAGTTTATAGGTTGATGCCACATCTTTATGGTTTTATTATCATTGTACGGTAAGACGAAGCGATTTGAATACACTTAGTTTTACAGTGCCATTAAAGAAGCGCTGATAAATACGTTATGGGAGGAAACAAAAAAATAATATGTTATGTATTGAAGGTTGAAAGATGAAAAGTACGTTCACATTTAATAGTATGATTTTTTATGTATAAATAAAGTTATGTAGCCTTATAAATGTACATTTATCGATTAAAATAAGTAACCTACCGTCAAGTTATGGCATAACAGTTGCACAAGCGAACATTTTGCACATTGCACGACTAATTCATACCGATCGCGGCACTGAAACTTATTTAACCAATGTATTCTGAACCTTTAAATTTGTAATGCTTTACTTAAATACGTTTCTTATTTAATCGATGTTACAGTAAGTATTAATTAAAATTATCTTATAATGTGAAAAGTAACGAGCGATCAGGAATGATTTCATCACAAATCGACACAGTAAATGGCAGTCGCAGAAAAGTACGTAAATTGCAGTATCTGCAATGAACGTAAACTTTAGATTTTTTTACTGTATAAATATGGTGCTTTGTTCATTGTTTATCATGAATTAGTCTTTTTTTTTCTGGGTAAAATCTGTAAGCAATAAACTCATATTTTACCTTCTGTTTGTATATTTGACTGATAAATGGAGGCAGATTGAAGGTACAGGAGTTATCTATAGAGAATTTTGATAACATTATTTTTTTAATATTTTGACGGCGAACGCAATGTAGTGTTATAAAAAAAATCGTAACAAACGCCACGTTGGTATTATGTATAACGTATAAATGCTCTGTTCTTTTTGTCGTTTTAATAGACAAATATAATATTATATGAGTTTATCAGTTCAGTAGCTTATTTCATACAGGTTATTTTTAGTAAGCATTTTAAAAACCGTTACCGTCGTGACGTAGAATGTCTATGTAAATTACTAAACTATTAAGCTTCAACTCGAAATTTATCAAGGACTAATGTTATAAAAGCAAATACCTCGAAGCTGCACGATTCTTACCTCTGAAAGGCCTGATAATAATCTTCAGTAGTGCTTGAATTATTAAAAATATAATCAATTCTTTTGTAATTATAAAACAGTTATATACTTAATAACTCTTTTATAATACATAAATATAATAGAATAACAATATAGATTCTTGCAAAATTCAATTTGGATAAAGCCTATTCGATCAGATTTCTATAGTTCCTATGTATGTTACACAACAATGCCGTTTTGGCGACAAATTGATGTTATGAATAATATCATACTACAGTACCAACTTTATTAAAGAATACTCCTCGGTATCGAACACGGGTCCGTTTCAACAGAGGCGGTGAGGCCGTACAGAAGCTATAATATTTGAGGATTTTTCATTACCTTTGCATCAACTTTCACAGGTTTACTCTAGTGGTTTAATTGGCTTTCAAATTATTCAAGACTTGTTGCGAAAAAGAAACAAAATCACTCGATCACGATTGAAGAAATGCTATTCCCATCTCTAGCGCCGGCACGACTTAGTCTAACTAAGAATTAATCTACACGATTACTTTAGTAACAGGGTTTTTGTTGCACGCTCGAAATATGAATATGAATAAATAAAATATTTTAAAAATGACAAGCTTTAAATAATTTTTTTCAATGAAAAGTTATGTACTAAAATTATGTACATATAAAGAACTTAGTAACAGTTTGATTATAATTACACTAAATAAAATAAGTATTTTAAAAAAGAAAAACAAATTTTTTTTGCTTATCAATTAAAGTTTACTTATATTTTACCGCATGTATAGTCTCCGTTAAAAGACACTGGTTTTACTGCAATTATGTTTTTTTTTCTTCAATATAAGCTGTATTTCAAACTGGTATACTTTTACTAGAGTATTTTAACAAAATCATGCAAAATATAAGTAAAACTTTTTAATACTAAATCCTGTTTGGTCGCTCTTGTATCGTGTCGAAAAGTTTAAGTATAAACAATCAATAAATTAAAAAAAAGGAAGAATCGAACAAGCTGTACTGAAAATCTTTATTTAAAAAAAAATCATGATAAAAAAATTAGCCTTGTACTCCGATGTGCCTAGTAACCTATGTTATTATACAAATATTTTATAAACATAAACTACCTAAACAGAAGATCTACATAAGTAACTAATATTTTAACTTTATATTAGGTACATTTTCAAATGTGAAGGACAATTTATATGTCAAGACTCTTGTGGATATATTTATTGATATTTTAGTTTAAAGACGGTTTAAAAATGAAAATTGTTATAAACGTTAAATAAATTGCGTGCTGTATGTAAGATTTGCAAGTCTACATAAATGTTACTTATTACTCTAATTTCTATAAACTTCCACATAGATATTTTTATCTTAAACCTAACTGCTTAACTGAATAATAACTTTAATTATAGTTTAATATGACCAATCTATCTCGACATGACCTGCGTAAGTACAAAACTAGAATATTCGTCGAGGTTACGAGATCAATTACCAATAACGTATATATCCGTCGGCAGGACGGTCACATGCGTTCGTATCATGCAGTATTTACATGTAAAAATTAAATTTAATCTGTTTTCCTTTGGCGTGTGTAAATTGAAACGGCACGTTGACCAAATTAGGTGTTATTTATGCCATTATTCATTTATAACACTATATAACCTAGTTACAATTGAAACTAACTGCTAACTATTAATAATATCCGCTGGCAACACACATCTAACATTTATTGACTTCAGTGTTCAATGGAGCGTTGAAGAATAAACGAAAGTATACTTTCAATTATTTAGAGTACTCTGTGGAGTAATATTCTCGTAAATGAAACCAGCTGCAATAATAATACCAACGATTTGTCGTAAAGCTAATTGAAAGGAATCTGAACACCAGAAACGTGAAAACATTTTACTTATCAACAATTTATTTAGAAATTATTGTCAAAGGCAGTTACTTTGAAGGCAATTATTTTGAAAACATTTACACAACGTCAACTTCTATTAAGGTTTTTTTACATTTTTACTGTAGTGACTACTCATTAGTACGTTAGTAATTTATTTTTTGAAGTTGCGGTACTATTTGAGATCTTTGTTGTCTGATTTATTTATAGATCTCGGTTCGCGTCTAGGTAAGTACAACCGTAGTTCACATACATAACCGTGTTCCGGATTGATATCAGTTGTAACAAGTGGAATTACTGCGGTATAGAGACTACATCCTGTCTCAAGGTATCGTCCGCATTATAATATATCATTCTAACTACGGCCGTGTTATGGGCAGGCATTATATATATCACCATCAGGTGAACGACCCGCTCGTCTCGTCGAATCGTTGAATAAAAAATAATAATACAAAAACCAAAAAAAACCTTTATTTAACTATATATGTATTCCTAATAACAAGTGTAACTATAAGTAAATAGTCAGTACAAAGAGTCGTGTTGTCTTATAATGATAGATGGCTATCTCTGTCAATGTATAGTGTTAAGAAAGATAATAAATAAAGTTTAACTATAGGGAATTAAAATAATGCTACAGAAAAGGTGTTAAAAGAATTACTTGCAGACCGGACAACCTTAGTAAAAACTGAAATTGTTAGATAGGTTATTTTTTGCTGTTGTATATTTAAAACTTCGCATTTGGTAATTTTGAACCAAATGTAATTCCAGTTAGAATTTTTTTATCAGATGTATATATCAAATATTTAACAAAGCATACGAGTATATCATACTATTTATTTAATATAGCAAACCGTGTAATTAAAAGCTAATAAAAGAGACAAATGTAACAGAAATTACTAAATATTAATTTCTGAAATTTATTCAATTGAGATTCGCGTATACGAGTACTGTTGTTTTAAATACCTTATATAATAAGATAAATACATAGCATAATGTACGTGGAATTCAACTAATGTAAACTTAAAAAAATGTACTTATTTAGCACATTCGGCTTATTTGTAGCTACGACATTAAATCATCGTCAGTATTTACGACACTGTAGACTAGATGTAAGAATTATTATAGCAATAATACATAACTAACGGTTAAGCGCTACCAACAGGTCAATGTTCATTAAACACCAATTACGTATATAAATATCTTTCTTATACTCTCGACATTATTTTAAACTCTTCAACAACTGTAATATTAAGAATATCAATTAATTATAATGTATCAAAATACCAATAATTCATTTATGTTTGTAAATAAAAAATATTATTTTTATTGTTTTAAATGCAATCGCGGAAGTCTGTTTTAATGTATCTCATATTTGTTAACAGGGTCGCTGTCATTATATAAATATGTCAATTAAAAATTCGTTAAGTTTATAATTTATTAACATAATTTTTGGTTTAATACCATATGATCAGAAAACCTTTAATAATGAAAATGATTTGCCAGTTGATTTTTACGCGGCATCGGTAGTATGTATACATATGTATATATATGATTTTACTAGCAAATAAATTTAATTCATTGGATGGTTGTATTAAAGATTAATTTTGTGTGGATCAGAAATGCGTGGATTTATTGTTTTGATGTCCTTCATAAAACGATAGTCGAGTCGTAAATTAATTGCGCAGTATCAATAACATATTATCTAACAGGTAAATTTAATTTGGAGTAGTTTTAAAAACCAAAAAATTTACTCAAAACGTCGATTCCTTTTTAATGTCAAATTGTAACAATACATTATTATTTGATAGATTGACGTTAATGGAGGTTGTTGTCTTATAGTAGGTGTCGCCCCAATGATATTGATGTTGAGAATTACCAAATAAACTCTAATGAATTATGAATAATTATTATTTATTTTAAGAAACATTTACATAAAAGTTCCCTTTTTTATTCATATAAACGACATCAACGATTTTATGGTAATTTGAAATGTATAATATTTTAACTGTTAAAAATAAATCTGAATAGAATGTAATCATAATTTTTTTTTTTAAATGAACTTAATTTTACTTAAATATGGCATAATATAAATGTATGAAGCCATGAAAATTTGGAGAACATGATTTTTTTTCGTTTTTAATGTTAATAATGAATAAATTTACTTTAATTTATCAGCAAAACTTAACAGCTTCTGTTTCAACATTATCTCTCCATTAATTTTAATATTTATCTACAAATATCAGGTCATCTTAGTTCACTAGTCAAAAATACAAATTTGGGTGCTTAAGTCATTCTTTGATGACCCTTTTTCATATGCAGGTATTAGTATATTATTTTACCTAGAGTTTGAAAATTCTTTTTTTTAGTAATAAATTTTTTAAAGAAAATTAATTCGAAAGTATCTTCTGAATATAACTTACCCTAATGAATGCACAAGTTAATGCGCGTGAAAATAAACTTTCGCCTCACATTGTTATTGTTTTAACTATTTCACATACACACACACACAATTATATCAGACAGCACAAGCACTCACAAACTGTATTATAATGGTCGAAGTATAATTTTATCGTGTGAATAATGTTTAGGCAAAACTTTAGAAAGCAGAACCTGAGCACTTAAATACATCGAAAAAACTGTTCTTCTATTAGGGCTATAATTCTTATCATCCCAAATGTCTTATTATCCTAAAACAATTTTATTCAGTTTCCGTTCGTGGTTTATTTATATTTTAATTTTAATATAATATCTATTCTGTATAGTTACTATAAAAGATTAATGCAATGTAAAGATTTTAAAAAATAATAAAAACACAAATAAATATAGTAAGTAGTATCGGTGACATAATCTATATCTAGTTAATGTAGAAATCAGAATATCGGAAAAAACTTAGTGTAAATTGTTAAACATTTTTGATTTTTTGTTTTGTTACCTTGTTTAGTCGTTGTGTCCAATTAAGTATTATTAAAAACATACACCCACTCATAAATTAACGAAAACACAGTATGAGTTCAAGTATAAGTAGTAAGCAATATATATAATCCAGAATCACAATAAAAATGCGAAATATTAAAGTGAGTTCTTCTTCTTCTTAAAGTGCTTCTCTAACTAGTGGAGGTTGGCAATCAGCGTGGTAAGGTGAGAATGAAAAATACGATCTATCCGGCCCAACGGTCCAGTAACCAGCCTGGGGCCCCCCTTGCTAGATAACGGACGAAACTCTGGCGACCGAGCAATGACGGTATAACCACACACCCGGCCAAGCAACTGGCTAGATGAGGCTTCAGCAGCCTTGAAGTAAAAGTAACCTCTAAAAGGCCTGCTGTAGAAGGCAACGAAAAACCACTGCACTATATTACCTAGTATTCAGCATGGAAAAATTTAATAATAACAAGGCCTTAAACGCCCGGCTTCTCTTAGATGGGACAAGGGTGCGAAGAGTGAGTTAGTAACAGATAAAGTAATAAATTTAAGAATATTATTTAACTTATAACTGTCATACATAGACAACATATGGTTCTCACGGTAAACATTTATTTCAAGCAATTACGACAGAAGGTCATATCTTGAGTAATTAAGGTTGTTTTCTAGAATACACTTGTATATACAAAAAAATATACAAAAAGCAAAGTACAAGTTTGAGTTGTAAAATAGAACGATGTTAATGTCTTTGTATACCTCAAAGAGATAACATTTGATATAGAAAACAATTTCACTAATCTTATCAAGTATTTTTTGTTATTAAAAATCAACCGCCCAGAATCATTTCTCTTACGAATCATAGATTTACAAAAATACTAATAGTACTATTACGTGCTAGGTAGCCGATTGAGATATCTATTATACATATCTGATTTTTAAGAGAGCGCCCAAAATTACAAACTTCAGTCGTACTCGACCAATAAAGGAAATTTAGTAATCGTCGTACACGTGTTGGCGTGATGTAAGTAATGAGTTAAAATAAGTTTATATCTTTAATTTTTTAGACATAATAAGACAAGTACTTAAAATTATTAATTAACTTTGGTAATACTATTCAGCTGTATTAATTCCTGACTAGCACGAACATGGATTAGAATCACGCTTGAACATCATATTCATCTCTAGCCTTCATTTAGAGACCTACCAGCAACGACTGCTCTACTGGTTATATGTATTTGAAGCATATTTATTTTTATTTCATAATAGTCAACGTAAACCAATATTAAGTGTTCATAACACTAAATTGTATGCGAATGAAATCGCAAGCAAACAATGTTAATTAATGTTATATGACAAAGCATATAAATATTATAGGAAAAAAATCTTATCTAACATCAAAATACGTAATAAACCTTGGCGGAGAATGCTATGACAATGCTCTTTTAATGGATTTCTTTAACATCCGCCAAGTTATTGTTAATTACAGACTTGCGCCTTCCGCCCTTGTTGTGAGAAAAATACTTCGTTAACAATGGAGTCGTAACAACACGAGATAACCAAGTGTACGCTGTGTGTTCGCTTGGTCAAGGATAACGGTAATTAAATCGTGAGTTTTGAGACGTATTATCTATAAAAACAAAAACATTTTTCTTCAAATATGTGGTCGTTATACCCAACACTCTAATTACAACCAATTATATAATCTAACAAAGCCTATATATATTATTATTATTTTGTTCATAGAAATTTAGTTGTCGCGTTTTCTAAAAATAATCCTAATAGCAGATGTTACTTATAAGAACTGGATCAGTATGATTGGTCTACAATAAATTCTGATTTAAATAGATAAAAATTTAATTATTATGAAACTTTATAAAAAGGTTGATACGTGTAGTAGTACATAACTATAAAGAGATAACGTGTAAATACGAAAGGATAGTTAAATATCATATACAAATACAAATAGGGATAAATAAAATATTGTTGTGATTACTATTTCAATCGGTATCAGACAGTCGCCCCTTAAATATGTATTAATTTTCAGAGCAAATAGTTTTACAGATTACTATAATGTTGATATACAATTTTTTAATTAAGAAAAGACTACTTCTTAGATCAGCATAGATATGCACATACAGACATGCTGGTCAAAGGACTGTGTATATAATAGTTTCTTTCTGCCTGTTATGATCTAATACTAAACCTCAATTTCACATGGTGTTATGTGACAATGAGATCGTGGATAGTAAAACGCGCTCGCTCAGATACCAGAACTCTCGTATCTCGATAACTGGAACACGGCAATGCCGTTACAGAGGCAGATTTTAAATATCTAAAATATAAAGCTATCTAGGCTGATTCAAAACTATTCTTACTCTTAGGTGAACTAAACAAAATGTGGCCCTCGAATTGGACTAGGGACTCTCGTGTTAGAATGCAAGTGCTCCACTACTGCACCAAGAAGACGGTGGGTATATTTTTTCTTTTAAAGTGAATATACATTTATTTACCTAATAGATTATATAGTAACGATAATCTTATGTTGCGTATACAAATTAGATTTAAACAGCAGATGCAAAGCTTTAATTTCCAAGCTGATGGAGATATGATGAAATGTACATAAAGCTCACTAGGTGGTGTTTTACTTCAGTCGATCTATAAATCTACTTTCGCGGCGGATAAATAATGGGTTCTTTCTATTGGCATTTCAGCATTAAGGGCCGCCGTAAATTAAATTGCACAAGTTTGCAATCGCGAACAAGTTGAATATTGTTGCAATTAACTGCAGTGTTAATATAAATGCAGGAACTGACAAAATATGACACAACAGTGTCGCAGTTAGGCGAGTATTGCTCCGAACAAATTATTTTACTTTAGTATAATTTACAAATAAAATAGCCATTTACCAATATCATTTGATTGTGGCAGTATATAAAACGCTTGTCTTAGATATCAGTTACATTTTATGACTTTTTTTGTTTTTGTTTTCGTGTTTCCCCATTCTGTCTTGAATCGAAAAAGAATGACACTATCATATATTATCAATATATATACGTAAAATTATAAAAAAATACATATAATAATTATACCTCCTAATTATTTGGATAGTCTAAATTTTTATTCGATTTATGTATTATCTTCAATGACAGCTAATTATCGTCGATGAATGTTTAACCGCTTCCTTATGTAAAATATAAACATATATTTATGCGTCAAGGCCTATAACAAAGTTATTATAATATATGTACTAGTTTTCAAAATTTATAATATTCTATACAGTTTATGATACTGCCGTCGCATGATTATGTTTACAGGTAATGATTTCATTACCTATAAACGTAATCATGTCACTACTTAATTCATCAGTTAACTTATGGAAGATAATTCGTCAATGTTAACTTAAGGAAATGATATTTCAGTTTAACCTATTTATGTTGGTTTAAAAATTATAATTAAATAATTTAATGTTAAATTGATGTAACTAATGTGTTCGCAACATTGATTACAGCATTAGGTATATCTAATAATATGCAACGGCCATAAAAAACCGGCGGTTCTTGTAAGTTGTTTTATTTAATAAAATAAATATCCGTGCACTTACCTCTTGCCTTACTTAGCGTTTTTCGTATTACGCAATGGAAACATTACGCTCGACTTGTGCACCACCAAATATATTCGAAAGTATGAAATTCTCGAGTTTAAATGTTAATATCATTATTACATATCTCCTGTTACGCGTTTCTGTATTACAAACAACCGTATACAAGTGAAAAGTAAAATATTAATTGATCTATCTGAAAACGAAAATAAATATTTTTGTATAAATACAAACACGGACCTTTTAGCAATAAAAGTGTTGCACGAGGTTAGTAATATTTTTTAAGGTGTTATAAGTAGATTGGTGGCTACATAAACTTTTGGAAAAGGTCTTAATTACAACAAATGTTTTATACGAAGGTTAATTTTGGTTTACATAATAATAAAAATAACCAAGAGAGAGAGAGTAGGAGATCCACATATCATAACATAATACTGACCCTTATTTCACTCATCAAAAATATTTATACATATTAATATAAAAAATTATTTTATACTTTCTTTATGTGGAGGAATTTAATATTTCTTATAAATACGTTTTTATTTTAATTATGATTAGATATATGTAAAGTTGTGCGCTCATTTGTAAAATATCTCTTTTCTCTATTGAAGTTTATTTGATTATAGTCCATCATAAGATTATATTCAAATAAGTGGCAAGCAAAAATTTTATATCTAATTCCTAATTTTAACATCATGATAAAGAAATGAGTTTTTTTTTATAAAATTTTGCATGCAAAAATAGACCTCTTATGCAAACGCTGCTAAAAAATTTCAAGTGTTAAAACGTAAATGGCGAATTTCAGTATTTAATGCTTAATAAACAGTTTTATTTGTAATCCATTAAAGTCCATTATAAAAATTAGACCCCCTTCTAAAAAACTGATTTATAACCGCTTGATTTTAATTAACAGTATATACTCAATGCATAATAAACTTCCTGAACACAATTGTCCTTTGATAAAAACGCTTTTCATACTGACTTAATTATATAATTCAGCTTTTCAAGCAATTATAGTATGTAATAAATATCATGATATTAGGAATTCGTGAAGATTACGATGTAGGTTTTATTATAAAATTTGCTCATTCCTAATGAAAAGTTAAGTTATTTACTATTCTTAATACCAAAAACATTGCTCTTAAATATATACTATGAGCTTGTAGAATATGTACAGTATTTTTTTAGTAAATGTCTAATATGTTTAAACTTGCTTGAATATTCATTCACGCAAAGTAGGAGACTGAAAATACTGAAATATCTTTGGCATACTTATTAAAATTGGTTACAATTATAAATTTATGCATCTTGTTAGTAAATACAAAACTTTTGATTGATAATACGTATTCGCTTGTCCAAAGATCGAGTTAAAGAACTGGTTTTAAAAAGTGGTTTTCTTATTAAATAGGACGTTGAACTTTTTGTCCCAAAACGTTATGTAACCGAGCACTCGATATCAATTTGTTTTCTCTTCAGCTTTGAGCCGACTTAATAAGTTTACTTGCAATCTGAATGTGACTGATTAACCTTCACAAGTTTGCTAAGAGAACACTTTGTAACTGTTGCCTCTGGTAAGTCTTTCAATACACTACGAGTTAAGTGCTCTTAATTACTGAATAACCTAAATGAACGTTAACAACTGCTATCGTTTAAAATTTTTGTTAATACATTTTGCAAAATATATAATATTCTTCTTCAAACAACAACTTTTGGCAAACCTTTTATCACTTTTAAAAGTTTGCATAGTATATAATCCAACGTCTTTCAATGAAGTTTTTGTTTTATCTGAAAAATCATTACGATTATGCATTTCTTCGTAAAAATTTATTTATACTATTAAATAAAGCATAAAATTATACAGAAACTGTACAAAATTTTAATATGTATGTGATGCTTCAATGTCTACAACGCTATCGGTGAATGAAGCTATAAAGTTTTACCAAGCTAGAAATAAGTTCATACGTTGTGATGTCCAAATTAGCTAGATATAAATGTAATTAACCAAATATAAATATCATAAACAAGATATAAATATTATTAACTAGACAAAACTGGGAGCAGTGAAACGAGTGTCACTAATCACAAGTCAAAGAACTTTGTCTTCATATTCTTATTCTTCGGATTACTTTCGCATCATTATAAGTAATTTTGCATATATTTGCATTTTATTATACATATAAATGAATTGTAAATTACTTTTTCATTCAAATCAATTCTTGTATTCGGATAACGGTTTTAGTACTTTTTTTTAATTGTAATTAGTAATCTTAAAAATCTTAATTAAAAAGCATGTCCCTATTTCATACGGTTGTTACTCCCGGTGAGATGAGTATGTATAACATATTATACTTTTGATTTAATTTTAATTTAAACATTAATATTTATGTAGCGGCTGATGTCTCAAGAAGATTAAAGTTTTTAAGAAATAACGCTACATTATTATCTCATAATAATAATACACGTAGTATCATAAACCTTTACTAATTTTATCGTTATAAATCATTAAACACTTCGAAATTCATTATGCTATCAATTATTAATAATAAACTAACGATATAAAGATTATAAAAGGTGTAAACTAATAGATAATGAAGGCTTTCCACAGGCTGTAATGAAAGACTCGCCGAGTAATTACAATGCAGGAGCAAGTGGTATATAGTCGGTTGAATAAGTTTAGCATTTGCAATAAATGCAGTAGCAAAGGCCTCATTAGTTAACCACCAAAAGCCGAGGCTCGATAGTGATCAATTTATACATCTGAATGCGGTCCAGTTGAGCAGTTGCGAAATAATCTTATACGAAGTAAAAAGAATTACGTGCAGACTAGCAGCCATTGCTAAAATGGACACCGCTTAGCCCCGGGCTGCTTATACCTTTTAGGGCTGTGCATGGTAGAAACACAGAATTTGTCTATACTATAAAAAAACTAATTAAATATATTATAACTAATTATTCCTTCATTTTCGTTAACATTAAATTATTTTTATTCTATTTAAACACCATAAATTTCAACGTACGCGAATTTTTCAAACATACTTCACTTCAATCATCATCATTATATTCCCTTAGGAATATGTTAATAATTAAAGTACATCTGGGTAACCCGATGGTGTTTTTAACAACTTAAAGGACTTTCAGTAACTGATGATTAAAAAAAAAAACTCGTAAAATTATTTAACAGCGATGCTTTTCTATAGTTATCTTCTTCTATAGTTTGCAAGAAGATTTAAAATAACTGTTCTTTACAAAATTTTAAAATTGTTGTTGTTGAAAAAATTGTTCCTTATATTAAAGTATAAACAAATGCAAATCTGGATCATAACGTCCAATGTTTTTGTTTTATTTTATTAATTAAATTAAATAAAGTAAATCACGTTATAATAATGATAAAAAATCGTTAATGAACTGCTAAAGAATCTTGAAAGCTTTTTAAAACAGTAACAAACTGTATTCCTTCAAATGCTTTTGCGGTCTGTATTTTTTTGTTTATACATAAATATATATCATGAGATATATATGTATGTAACATATATATATATATAGAGAGAGAGAGAGAACGCCGTTATCAATTTAGTATTAACATTTCACAACATGTTTTCTTGTGAAATAATAATAATACAGAGCTAGGGGGCAATAACCAATTCCCAACGCAATATCATCAAAGTCGAGAAACTACTTATTTATTAATGCTGAATTTTCAAGTTTATGTTAAGCTCTTTTTTAATTAATTTACATATTTCGTTATGTGTTTTCTTAATGAACTAAAATAGAGGAACTAAACTGAAATGATAAACATTAAAATAGAGGAGTCAATAAACTGTTTTTTAACGCTTCATGATGGACGTTATTTCCCTTAATTTTAGGTAGTTATAAAATATTTATAAGATCTTTGGGAGATAAAATTTAATGCAAGTTCATTAGTAGATCTACACCAAAGATCTGACATTTGTTTTAAATTAACTTGTGTATTTTTTGTCATATTTTAATACTAACTATAAAATTATATATCACCACAGAATATTTCTAATGGTAAACAGTATTGAGCAAATTTTAAGATAATCCTTTTTAGAGGACGCTATAGTTACTGAAATTACAAGAGGATCAAGACTTAACATATTAAATCTCGAAATCGTGCATAATGTATCACTTTTCCAATCACTTTTGTAAACAAAACTAAGAGCAAAATTTTTCCGCAGATAGTATCTTAGCAATTCATGGGTGAGTAAGTACAAAAGGTAAAATAATATGAACAGAAATATATATAAATGTTTGTACGATATGGATATGATTGTCCGATCATTTTTACATAATAGTGATCGTGAACTAAACATTCGTCTTCTTTATATATACATACGAGAAGGGATCAAAAAGTAGTGAGAATGAGGTGGAATATAATGACTATTGATAACTTAATATTTTATTTTTCTACATAGTCTCCGAGTCTCTCTACACACAGAGTCCAGTGCTTTTTCAAGGCTTCAATCCCTTTAAAAAATCAGTTTTGTCTCCACTGCATCCATCACCTCGTTATCGTCTTCGTACCTGTTTCCCCTTAAGTATTCTTTCATTTTGGGAAACAGATAAAAATCGCTAGGCGCCAGATCTGGTGAATAAGAGGGGTGGTCAACCAATTCGAAGCCAGTTTGCTGAATGGCAGCCATCGCAACTGCCCACCTGTACGCGGGTGCGTTGTCGTGATGAAACAGCGCGCCCATTCGAAGTTTCTCTCTCCTTTTCTTTTTGATGGCATTCCTCAACTTGGGAATTAAAGCTGCATAATATTGGACTGTAATAGTAGTTCCACGCTCCAGGTAATCAATCAACAATATCCCTTCCGAATCTCAAAATATTAAGGCCAAACCTTGTCAGCCTTACCAGCCCATGCCACGGTACGAAACTTCTTCGGGGTCGGTGATCATGGCCATTTCCATTGCAAAGATTCCTGTTTTGTCTCGGGATCAAAATGATGGACCTATATTTCGTCCATTGTTACGAAACGAGACAAAAAGTTTTGAGAATCTTCTTGAAACTTGTCCAACAATATCTTTCAAATGTCAAGTCGATTTTGTTTCGGATTGTCGGTTAACATTTTTGGCACCCTTTTTGTGGAGACTTTTCTCATATTCAAAGATTGTTTCAATATTAATTAAATAGTTCCATATGAAATGCCAGTTTCTTGAATTAACTATCAAATGGTAACTCTTCAATCGCTCAATACAATTTTCTCGACTTTCGCAACATTTTCTTGGGTGACTGACATCAATGGACGGCCGCAACGATGTTTGTCTGCCGTGCTAGTTCTCCCTACTCGAAATTGAGAAGCCCACCTTGCGACAGTGGAATACGGCGGAGCAGACTCTCCTAACGTTGCCTCCAAATCGCAATGAATCTCTTGCGTCATTAACTTTTTATACAGAGATATTTAATAACGGCTCGCTCTTTGTTTTTCTCCCTTTTCGAGAACTCGTTTCGATACGAACCAAACAAATGCCTACATTCAGGAAAAAACAAAAGAGAATCCAAGATTTTTTTTCTTTATTAATATTACAAATAAGTATCTGAGCTATGCCACTATTTATTTTTTTTCTTACCAAGGAGTATATATGTCATTCTCACTACTTTTTGATCCCTCCTCGTACGTGAAAAAAATTAAGCTATGGATACAGAAGTAACAATATAATATGTCTATGATCAATATTTGAGTAATACGTCTATGTAAATCTTTTAAATCGAAAGGCTTCCTTAAAAAGATATATCTTAAGGAAGAACGTAATTCAATCGTAAAATGTGTTTAAAACTCCCAAAAATTACAATATTTATATTAAATCAATATTCAGCGGACCCAAAGGTTGTTATGCTACAATACATGTATTTTATACTAACTGTTCCTCGTCCGTTTTCCTGGTCCATAACACCCCAGCAATCCTTTTTGGAAAAGGAATTTTGTAAAATCTATTCTTACTTGTCCTCCGAATAGCAGAGGCAATTCCTCTTCCAATTGTTAGTCTTTACGTCTAATAGTTTTGGAGATCACGTGATGGTTTAATAAATCTCTGGATAACTCCTATATATATAAAATAAAGATTACCATAAGATTATTCTAGCGGTAAGTAATTTATTACAACCCATGTTTATTTACAACAAAATGATCAATATGAATATATGACGAAAGAAACACGACGTCGGTACGGCGTTAGTGAATATGATAAACACTGCAACTAATTGTGCTGGTTTGTTTAAGACAAAAGGTATTAAGTTTCATTACCCCAGTAATTTCACGGGTTACAGCCTTGTTGGAACGGACACGGTAATATTTGCGCACCACTGTTTGACGGTAGAAACAGATGTTGCGGTAGTATCCACCTAGAAGGTCTCCATCAACAGGTGTGCGACCAGTATGATATATATTAATAGTGTTTAAATTTATACGGATAATAATTTTAATTACGCGCCAACTGATTTTAGAATAACCTGAACTTTATGAATCAAATAAAAACCGTAAAAGTTCGGTTTATGGAGTCATTGAACTCAAAGTTGATAGTCACATATCTTAAAATTTCCAGACTATTGCAGAATCAAGATTCGCTTGATCGATTTTTATTAGATCAACCAGATACATAGATTCGTACATTCATCCGAGAACGATATTCTTATGAACAAAATAGTCTACTTAGTGTTACGTATCACGAGAAGTTTATCCATTGTAAAAATTGACCACGAGGTGATATCACCACCACCAGTGCAACGCTCTGATTCCTACAAAATATGCGCGCCAAATGCGGAAAAGTGTTTTTTTTTTTGCCATCATGTGTTTAATAACATTTAATTATATGAATACTTTAAATATATTTCACATAGTCCAATGTAGTCGCCACGTTTATGAATATTTAATCTGTGAAAGGAAAACTAACTTCTCACTTGAGAAAGTACGACACTTTGGATATTTGTCCCGCTTTTTAAATGTCTATATATATCTGTGTTTTTAAAATAACAATCTCAACCAGTAATCAATAAATATTTTTTTTTATATTTCAGGTGCTTTAAAAATCCAAGTTTTGATCCTTTAACACCAATTGATTTTGGTACGAAAACATAATTATATTTTCTATATATTATAAATTACTTACGGCTGTCCTATAAAATAAGTTCATTTAAGCCAACACTAAACAGGTTTTCAGGTATAAAGTGTTTCTTAACGAAATACCATTTGCTCCGTCTAGAAAATAAAGACAAGGAGAAAATAATTAATAATATTATAACTATAATGTTCAGGTTGTTAATTTTGTAAAATGTAATTATTTACTTATCCTAAATTTATTAGTACTGTTAACTACTTGTGGGTTTTCAAAAATACAGAAGTGTACAAAATAAATGCCAAAAAAACATATATGGATATATTAATAATGTCATACATACGTTTATTGTTATTGTTTAACTGTTATCACAATAATATTGATGTCGAAGTTAGCTTTTATTTAAACTAAAATAGTAATTCCTGTACATTAACGGCGTTTATTTATAAGGGTTACTTACTGGTTAAATCATCAATCTCTTGATATAATTTAAACATAATACTAATATCATAGATACTGATGCGCCTATTGAATGTGTTTGATATCAAATATAAACATAACGTCTTAGGTCTTGCGGTAGAGTTGACGTCTCAAGTTTGTATGATATAAGTATATTTTACTTCGTTATGTCATATTACTGTTATAAACTAGTGTCACAGATCTAAAGTATAAAGTTGACCTAAAATTCATCGTGATTAGGTCTGCTCCATCAATACGGATCCCTTAAATTAGAAACAACATTGTATGTATATAAATGTCTCCTGTCCACGACAAAAGCAACTTTCTCTTAATTGTGGCATTTAGAGTTACAGACGCTAAGTTCAAGCAATATGGGCTGCTTTTATGTTTGCGTAAATTCTGGCAACTCTTAATCTTACGAAATTACATCATCTAGTAATAACCGTACGTATAAAAAAAATAAAAAAGTTTTTTACGTAGTGCTTATTTGCTCTTAATTATACATTTTACCGTAAATTTTTAAGAATGTTGACCTTCGGAGTCAACAGGCAAGTTATAATAAAAATAATTAAACACATCCTTTTTATATCGCTGATAGTCGTAAATATTTTTCCTTTAACACAAATGCGCAATTGCAATCTCGACGGCGTGCCGACAATCTTCAGATCCTGATGGCTGATGGCTGTAATTCATTGTTAGTGCTAACAACTATGTTATTACAGGCCTTTTGTTTTACAGAAAATTACCGACATTTAGATATATTTGTAAGGCCGGCGCTTCGCTGATGTTGGATAATAAATATTTAGTGATTGATGATGCTGATTCTGAAGATATGAGAGCCATTGTCATGCCTACGGAGGCTGGACGGCCACTCACCGGATAGCGGTGCTTTCAAAGAGGCTCCATTCAAGGTCTCTATTTGTTACAATAAAATAACACGTACCGGTTGCAACAATGACAAAACGTGTTACTCTAAAAAATCATTTTCTAAGAGGGAACAAAAAAAAACAATACATTTTTAAACGAATTTTAATTCCATTATAGTAACCTTAATGCTATTTGCTGTTTAAAATTAACACCAATGTGCTGATAAGTATTTGTATTCTATGGTCAAATAACCTGTTTACTGAACTATCTTGAAATTTTTGTGTAGAATTGACAGATGGAGTAAGTCGATTTAATGTATATAAATACGTATATGGTAGATTAAGTTCAATCTTTAAAAGTTGTTCTGGGACACGGGGCACAAACATATGCTGCGATATCACGACCACCGGCCGTGTTACACTTTTGAGTCATGTGTAATTAATGGGGCATTGCGTAAGCTCCTTTCCCCGGGTGGGCGCTGTCGCACCTGCTGTCAATCATCTCACCAAGATATAGTCCTCTAAGACTGGCACTGCAGGACCACCCGGACTCCGATTGGTTTATCATCAACACGTTATGTATCTCCATCTACAAACATCCGAAAGGCATCAATCAATATCTCAACCATAAACAGATTACAAATACAAGAATACTAACCATCTAGATAAGTTGTGCTCGTAATCAATCAAACTAGTATGGTCTCATACTCTATTACTTCATTGCGGCTTATGTTCGTATGTATGTTAAATTACACTGACACGCTTACGGACACATAAGTATTGTTTCGCTAACATATATGACGACTGCACTCAGCAAGAGATTGGTAGTCAACGTAGCATTATTTTAATACTGAAATGTAACACATCAAACTCGTAGGACATGTTGTCATAATTGAGATGAAATGTGGCAACATTAAATGTCCGTATATCTATGTTCAAATATTTTAACTTCATTTAAACATAATATTCTAGTAGTCGTGACATACGAAAATACTTTGTATGCAAGTTACTAATTTACCTATAATCATTCGATTTGTTCACATGTGTTTAAACACCTCTGGACGTAAATTTATTCAGATCCATAATCATTTATTATCGTTACAAATGCAGCAAACCATTACAAGCATTTAAACATTTCTGGGCCAGTAAATTTGCACAAAACGCACCCAACATTTGAGATTACAGAATCAATTGATAACCATTAAATGTGTGGGCAACTGAAGTAATGATTTGTTGTTAGATGATTTTAACGTTTGCACTGGAAGTCCAAATAGAGTCATGGGTAGCAGAATATTTCTACTTATAACTTGATAGATACTTCATTTACCATGGGTCCTAATCTGTAAATATATCTATAAATAATATGTTTATTACTTAAACGAATAACTCTAAACACTTTTTTAAGCAATTCACGGATACCAAAAAGTTAGATATGTAACGGTAAATTCATATAGGGGAGTGCACAAGCTATATTGCCGTTTCTTTACATGTTAGACATCACTATATTAAAAGGAAAGTCATATAATATATTGATATGTAATGTAATAATAATGAAATATTAGATTACACGTCAGATTAAACATTTATGCTCATACATTATCGTAATACATCAATGTCAAACGCTGATTTTCGATAACGAAAGATTGAGTCTGAAAAACACCTGAACTTTCAGTAAGATCGAAATATTTTTTTCATATATGATCGATCTTCATAGACAAACATTGATTTAATGACACTTTTTTAAGAGTAAAATACTGTGTTACAATTCTTTTGTATATAAAACCCTACAGTATGATATTAACTCTTGCCACATAGTTACATTCATTAGCCTAGTTATTACTGGTCCCTTATCGGAATATAGTAAGGCATATAAATTCTATGCGGCAATATGTACTACATGCGGCATATGTACGGAGATTTATAAATACACAACATTTTGCATAAAAAACGAAGACAATTCAACAATGTTTATATAATTTGAAATAAAAAAAAAAACAAAAACAATCTATAAAGTGATCATAGGCGATAAATATCTCTAAGCTTCGATCTACGATGAACTTGAGCTTTCGGAAAAGGAAAACATCCTGAAGAAACTGGAATGTACGAACAAACACATTCATGGACAAATAACATCCACCCACTCAGCGTGGTGGATAAATGGTCATGACTCTATCCTTGTATGAGAAGGTCTGAAGTCCCAGCAGTGGAAACAAAGAGCGCTGTTTATTTATTTATTTCACGATCACCGTTTTGTCCCACCCTCGAAATACTTACCGTCTCGGGCAAGCACGAATTATAATTCTATAGAAAGCTGCTACTTAAGTATGCATGACAGTGCATTTCATTAGTCAGATTACGTTAATTATTGCACATGCAGGATGTGACAAGCATACAAAAGAAACTTATTTTAAAAGAACCCTTTCCTTTGATAACATTTGCGTCGATATATTACATAAGCATAATTCGTGTTTAAAAAAAAAAATTATATAAAAAACGTAACCTTTTTATTTAAATAATTCCTCCATTCATAATTGTTGCTAATAAGTAATTTACGAAAATAGCTTTACCTTAACGTAAATATTATGTAAAATGTTTAAAAACATTGAATAGATGAATAGCGCATGCGCCGTTTGTAATGAAGTTTATATAACAGCTTGGTTAAAATACTTTTGATTATTAATATTATACTTTATTTAAATGAAATAAGCTAAACAGTGTTACCGAGTTAATTATTATACTTTATTAAAAATAAAGACGGTCCACGCATAGATGATTATTAAACAATTAACAAGTTTTAAAAAACAAAGAAAATGTTTCATCGCGGTAATAAAATAAAATAGTTTAACTTAGAAACATTACACAAATAGGGACAAGATTTATAAATATAAACTTGGTTACTTTTATCTAAATTAGGAGACTGAACATTTAATTATTTACGTAGGCTAATATGTTGCATAAAAGAGTCATAAATGTCATAAACATGGTACCAATGTGTGTACTAGAAACTTTCTTTTCAAACACCATGGGGAAAGCGGATTCCGCGAACATCTGTGCAAAGTTTACCTCATTATATAGTCTTTTTAAGCAATTAAAAAAAATTCGAAGTACCGATGTACTGTAAATATTTAAGTAACTAAAACTACTTTTTACCGCATGAATTATAAAGCATGCGCTAAACTATTTTATTGTGAATTCAAGTATCAATTATATATCCAGGTTTTTAACTCATTATTGAACCTAAAAGTAAAAACAAAGCGATAACTTATTTTCTTTTCTATAAGAGTTACGAAAAATCCGGTTTCTTTCAATTGTTTAACAACCATGACAGTTTACTTTTTTATGTTCTAGTTTATTTTTAATATCTGTAACCATTACTCGAATAGCTATTGTTACCTATAATGTTAAGGTATCCCGATTGTTACGCATAATATTGTCCACATTGCGACAAAAAGTTTTAGCTGCACAATCGCTGTAGTTATTTAAGAATGCTGACGAATTGTTTACCAATCGTTGTGGGCGGAGGTAGGTTTTGGCCTGTGTACGGACTAAACACGAGCAAATAATTATAGTTTTGAGAGAAGAACGAATATATTCGCCATACAATGGCCAACGACAAAGAGTTGCGCGGCTGGAGTGCTCGCAATCGTATCACTAACCATACAATGCTCGAGGCCGTGAGCCACATTCAGATCGTTAGCGCACAACTACGGCTCTCCGTTCATAGGGCTGTCAACTTATAGCTTAGCGATCTCAAAACTTAACCGTAGGCCGTTCAACAAGTTAACCAACTGTGTACCAATGCAACCATATAACTGTAAGAGTACTACAAATATGATAAATATAATAACATTAACATATACAAAACATATCTTTCAAGTTTAGATTAATATATCGCAATTCATTACAATTTTAATATTTGTTACTTGATTTTTTTACACATCCTGTCTTTTGAAAAATTATCAAAGATTTTTTTAATAGTAAAATAAGTAAAATATTTATCTATTGCAAAAGAAACTGTAAACAATTACATAAAGATCAATTATTATAGTTAAATATTTCTAAGTATGGTAGTAAATTAAATGCTAAAAATTTTTAAGAATTTCTTAAGTTTTTTCGATTTGAGTTTTCATAAAATTTTAATTGCTGCAGATTTTCAATGGAATTATTATTCTGGAAGTAATTTACAATAACGTTTATTATATATCACACTCAGAAAATTATCTATCTGTTGATGTGTATAATAATTATACTTTAGCATTGGTTAATAAATGAAGGACTAGTTGTTGAAAAAAAAAGCCAAAGTTTAATATTTCACAAAGTTTCTAACATAAAATGTGATAATAAAAAAAACAATAAAGCATTTGTAAGTAAGTTTAACAAAGCGGAATTATTACCGATAAATGGCTTACATAGTCGACTCACCGCGCGCGACGGTCGCGCAGTTGTATTTTAAGTCTGAATTGGGTCTGAGTTGCAAAATAAGTAATACCACCTGCCGAGCTAGTGCATAGGCATTTCGATGTCAAGAAGAAATTCAACTACGCAGATAATCTATATAATTGATTGCGACAGATTACAGCGACTGGCCGATTTTAATAGAGTAAACAGTATCGACGGTACGCTCCATTTTGCAGGCAGTTTAATTTTAAGACACATTTGCGTAACAGCGCCTGCGTTTTACGTTATGTTGGCCAGGTCGTGTCTAATGCTAGCTTAAATAACTTAGCAATATTACATTCAACAATGTCTGAAATTTTGTTAACTTGAAATCGAATACGCTAAACTTATTTGGTTATTATATTAAAAGGTTTGCGATTGATGTAATAAGTGGATTGTTGATATATGTATATGCCTTCATAAATTTTTATAAACTGTAAAGCATACCTATGACCCATTTAAACGAGTAACGAATAGCAATGATCTGTAACGATCAATCCTTATAAGTCAACGCATTGAGGCTAGCTATTTAATTTATGTATTCAGTGGATATTTTAGAGAATAAGGTAAGATATTTATTGCTTCTAACATTTTAAGATACAATTAGTGTTTTGAAAGCTGTTTTAACGAGTTGAAACTTTGTTATGAATGTTCTTCCTGGACTTCGTTGGTTTTCACAGTTTCCATAGCGGGCCGTGAGTAAATAACTATAGGTGATTTATTTAGTTACTTGTAGTCATACTATATGGATATAGGAAATCGTGATGGGTCAATTTGTAAATGGTATCAATGTATCAATGGTCGTAGGCGCTGTATATTTAAAAGGATTTAAGCTTATGCTGAAGGAAAACATCACAAGGAAACCAATAGCTCACAAACCCAAAAGCATTAGTTGAAATATAACCAATTTGCACTGTGGTGAATAAAGGCCTCAACTCTCCTTCTTGTGAAAGAGGGCCCCGAGTTCTAGCAGTAGCATTAAGAATATATTTTGTTATTATTAGACTATACAGAGAAGGAATGCATCAATATAACCGAGTGAAAATTTTACCCGTTCACAGATGCTTTGTTTCATTTGATGAATGAGGACGCTTTGAAATTAAAACTTTCTTCGCCGTGAATCAGGGCCTATAGATATTTACAACTGACTGTATGTGAGAGTTTGTTATAATTCACTGATAAAAGTTAAATATTTAATTATTATTATATACATTAATTTTCCGAACGAAAGTAATAATTACAACTGAAGGTATCAAGATAACGAAGTTTTGAAACAAAATCCAGATTCAAAATACCTGTAAGTAAAAAAAGAGGTGTATAGGCACATCAAATCAAGGGACCCAAGTCAACCTCACTTACCCGTGGTGCACCCTTTTAATCAACAAGCGAGGTTCTGTCCAGCCGGACCAACCCGCATTAAGCCCGCATGGTGGGAAATAGCTCAAATCTCCCAATATGGACTCCTACAAATGACGGCTCCTCCCTACTACACAGCGGTAACGGTAGCCATGCTGCCTGTAGACCGACCCATGTAGAGATCTTTGAGGGGGGGGGGGGCTATGTCTAGCAATGGATGTCTATCGGCTGATCAAGATGATAAAAAAATTAAATTTTACTTCTATGGAGCAACAAATATTTTCATATATTTAAAGTAGATACACGGTTTGGAAAATAATTGAGTTAAAATAATGTAAATCTTTACAACGTTGAGAGATGTGCTCATATTATGTTAATGAAATCCGACTCTGATTAACGAAAGCAACTGTTATATTCATATTATACTACTTAAAAATTATTGTTACATGAAGAAAATTGATAAAAGTAAACGTCTCAATGTTCATACCGCGATTACGTACTGCACAAATTGACCTAATTACATTTCGCAGTCTTCCTCATGTGCATTTTGTTATGTTAAAGGCTTCACAATTGTGCAATTACTTATAGGATTTCAAGAAAATATGCAAATTATAAGTTGCACAACAAAAATTTATAAACAGATTCAGATTTGTACAATAGCGATTTCATCGTTCAGCTTGGCTAAAATGCATCTTGTGTAATGTCAGACAGTGACTTAGCTCCACCATCACTCTGGGCTAGCCATAAGCAAGGATGCTATTTATATACAAAGACCTGTACCGTTCATATAACCGATTTTCCCAAATCATTACAACTTCTTATCGTTGGTGACATTGAGAAGTTTGCTTTCCGATCATTCTTCTTCCATTTTTCTCTATTCAGGATGTTATTCTCTAAAAGATCCCAGCTCCTTATAGATAGACTGTCGAAGGGCGAAATTGTTCACTTTCCACCAGGAGAACTGACATTCTTCGTTTGCTCACCCTTCCTATAAAAATAAATAAATACACACTAACTACACATCATTTATGGATATTAGCTTGTACGAAATAAATTCGTTCCTACGAATATACATGAAACAATATTTACTCCATTAATATTCAATGTAATTATATATCAATATTGGACAGAGTTATTGTATTTATTTTTTGTTATAAAATAAAAATTAATAATTATATTCTACCGCTAATTTATATTGTTCTAATACATACTTATTAATATACTTATTAGTTTTATTGATGTTTTAGTAACGATAAAAAAATATTAATGACTACATTTTATTTTTGCCAACTGTTTTTCTTAGCTCTTTTCTATATATATGTGTACATTAATTTTTGTTTTCTTTTTTTTTTCAGGGAACAATACATATTTAACGTCTTTGAAGTTATTGTAAGTACCTTAGAGACTAAATTGCAACGAATCGAAAATCTAGATAAAGCTGTTGAACATTTGATGCGCAGAGTGGAAGCTTTAGATTCCCGTGTTAACGATAACATACACAAAACGGACGCTATTATATCAAAATTGAGTAATCTTGATTTGAAACTGTTCAGTCAGTCTTATAACGATGACGAAGAAACCTTTACTGAAAAAACAGATCGGAGGAAAAATGAAAAAAGAACGAGCGATGCACAATTACTCGACAAAAAATTAGAATCATTAGATCAAAAAGTATCGGATATTGATTCTAAATTAGTGGGTCTTAAAAATCAAATTGACAATAATTTCTTACCAGTCGATGATATCAACGCCGAAGCAAGCGAAAAAAAACCAGTTAACCTAAATGTTATAGAAATAGCAAAAGGTCTAAACACAGAAGTGGTTAAAACTATTACAAAAGAAGTCGACCAGTTGAGAACATCAATGTCTACTGTCGATCGTAAACTGCAATTTCATATAAACCTTGTATCAGAAAATTTAGGAAAAGTTCTTTATATGATGGCAGATGTTCATGCAGCTATTGTAGAACCTGATGCTGCTTCTATTAATGTTAATAACATATTTAAAAACAGGACAGCCACGAGTACTCAATCACCAATTACAAAAGGTAGTAAAATTGATACTCTGGTCAATAAAATCATCCCAATGATGAGCGTTTCTGAAAAAATGGATGAAGTCTGGGATGTGGTAGTAGGAACAAAAAGTTCGGTCGATGATTTAGTACCCAAATCAGATGAACTTCTTACTCAAACTCAAAGGCAAGAGAGGGCTATTGGTCAAATTCACAACGATCTGAGAGTAAAAACTAATCTAATTATTGAAAATTTGGATATGGTAGAAAAGCGACTTAAAAAGCAAGAAGACGACGTAGCAACTTTAGCACAACACCCTGTTCCCGCAGAATTGCTTTTGGATCCAACCATCGACAGGCTCGTGGAATATGCTCCCAATAAATATAGATATGAGGACCCTTCAACGGATCCTAACACAAGTACCGTCGCAGCCACTACTCCGTCGACGTTCTCATCTACGATAAATAACAGGTGACATCTCCCATACACTTATTACTTTATATTAACTGAGAGCGATCACTTGCGCGTTTTGCGAATTATTTGCGAATTCTTATTATACTTTATTGCATGGCGATGTTGTGTTTTAACGGATAGTGTCTAATAATTATGTCGCATGCAGCTTGAACACTCCGAGCAGTCCGAGCAGTCCCAGCGGCTCAAACAGTACAACTGCACCTACCACTACACCAACGAGCTCTATCAACAATAATGGTAGTACTCCAAGTGGCGCTACAACATCAGGTCCACGCCCCGCTAGCCGCAAAGGTGGCATCATCTTTCCCAGCGTTAAAAACAAACCCATCATCGGCAATAACACTTTCGCCTCAGAGATCGTCGCCAACTATAAAGATGTGAAAGTGAGTTAATATTATACAAAATATACTGTTATTGTTCTTTATGACAGCTATTGTTTTTAAACATTTCCATAATTGACGAAACTAATAATGACGTTATGCCTGTGCGAATGATATTACTAACAGTGTTTAAGTTTTTCTATGTAAAAGTTTACTATGAAAATATGCAAAGCGCGGCAAATTTGAAAACAAGTATTTTATTCTAAATTATTCATTTATTATTCAGTTACAGTTATTTTTATAACTCTTACTTTAATTAAATTTCACTTTTAAAAATGCTGGAGAAAAAGGTTGATTTTAAATATAACAACAAATTTTCATTTACTGTATGCTCATTTGGTGGTATGAGAAACACCCTCATATAAAAATATGGTATTAGTACAGATATTGACACTGGCCACAGCAGTATTCTAGCTGTCGTTACCAAGAGTTAGAATGGATACATCTTATGAAAAAATTCGTAATGGAGCAAACCGACAGACGATCAGGTTTACCAACATAGCATTCCGAGTGTGCAAACTGAAGAGGGTTTGCGCTGGTCACGTCTTTGCAGAAGTGACTACCGTTGCAGTAGATGTGTCCTAGAGTGGAAATTGGGTTTAGGCAAATGTAGCTCATTCCAAATGGAGCGACGATCTGCGCAGGGCAGCTGGTAGTAACTGCATGTAGCCGAAGTTCGAGCTAAGTTGAGTGAAATGGTCATGATGATAATTATTTATCTTTATGGTGTGAAAAACATCGAAATGTACTATGACTTCTGGAGGTTGTTATTTTAAATAGGTTGCCCTCGTGGAACTGTATGTGGAACGAAGGACTGAGATCTTCTACGGAACGCACAGGGACTCGCGGCTAAAGGCGACCAACCTATCATATTAAACTGAAATTCTGGTTTGACAGTTTTGTATCCATTCGCATAAAGCAGTTTCCAGTCTAGTAGACACAAATGGAACTAAATTCTGTTTTCGGAATTTTAATCAACTTCATTGCTAGCCGGTTTCTGTAACTCCATGCGAAATGCACATATCTAATCTATCAGTACAGAACCATTTACGTCCCCTGGTTAAGCAATAAGGAACACAACTACGCAATACTAACTTTGCTTTACCACTCACTTAACTACATATTTAACATCCTGTATTGTATATTAGTTCGTAGCGTCCATCAAATGTTTTAAAGTGAAATATTTTAAAACTTTTTGTGATGGATTTGTGATTAATTAATTATTATAGAATGTAATAAAATATTAAAAAAGTAGACTTTATATTTTTTATCATATCTAAGGCTCACAGCTGATCAAACTTTAGAATTAATATATCTTTTAGACCTTAATGATTGAATTCTTATCCGTGTTTGTATATATATATGTGGCTTATCAATTATTGTCTTGTTTTCCAACAACAAAAACTAAAAGACTGAAACGATATAATTTAGAAAATATTTCTATCATTCTTACTATTTACAAGTTCACTTTGTTATTACACTCATTTTATACTTTATGCAAACCTAGATAACATACTGTTTGTAAGAACTAAGTTCTGAAACAACATTCAAATAAAATGTTTGTCTTCATAAAGAATTTCTTGGAGAAAATATTTTTCTTATTACTGCAACTTAGCTTTTACATTTTATAACGCTCAACCAATACTATCAAATGTACAGAGAAAAATATTATGTGCCAGAAGGATGTTGGAGGTGCTAATTAGTAACTTTATTAATGAAATAAATTTAGCTAATTATTTTATTAATTAAACTCTATTACGTTTACACAATTTGTAATAATTTTCGGACCGATAAATGTCTAAAATGTAAACGTTTATTTTACTTCTAAACCATGTACATATGGTCGGCGTAACGAAAATTCCTACCATGGAAAGTTGCCTGCATTACGTAAATCTAGTTCATGCTTACAAAGACGACGCTTTCCGCGACTTTGAGAGCGCAAAAACCTGTTATTCCCACCCAAAGAAAATCACCAATGATTACGGTGCGTTTATTGTCTTTACTTGCAAGAACATATAGTTATGTTGAACATGTTATGTAACCTTTTACGATACGTGGTAAGTTAGATCATCTACCCTAATTGCAAACGATACAGAACGTCTTCACTATTCCACGTCAGCCTTAGAATTTTAAAATAAAAACTTAATTCAAACATGAAGGTAGCAGCTACCGCCATAATTATCAATGCAATGAACTTTTTGACTCACTTCATATAACATTTCTATTCCTTTTGTTACAAACCGAAAATATCACTTTCAGATACATCACACTAAACCGACAACATTAATTGGGAATCGTTTGTCCGTTGAATTATTATCAATCGATGATTTTCTGACGGAAATTTGTAAAAAAATGCTTGGTGGAATCCTATTTTTATATTAAAAATTTCGACGCATACTGAATTTGATGTTGATAGAATATTTTACAACAAAGTATCAAAAAATACCTTCGGAGATAACGTTGTTCACAAATGTTTCTTTAAACATATCAAACATTTTTTTATTGCTCCACACCTAAAACCAAATTTTATAATAATAATCTGGGTATATAACAACGAATTAAGTAAATTGTTTAAGATCGATAATATCTATAACAATTGACTGACTGACCACCATAAAAATTCCATGAAGTATATTCTATTACCCCCTTTTATATCAGTCGGTTCCAGATAATGCTGCAGTATTTTAACATTCATACATTACGACTATTCTAATAGTACAATTGATATTAAGAAATAATATAAATAACCAGTAGCAACACAAAATCATGGGTCTGATACCATTATTACACACATATATGTACTAGTTGTACACCGCCCGGTTTGTTGGCTGTAATATAAAATTAAACTTGAAATTTGTCTGAAATATTCCTTGAGAGCAACTGCAACCGCAAATGACTTTATATATCAAACGTTGCTACAGCAACAGCATAAATAACACGAAAATAAAACGTTTATAAAAGTTATCAAATCAATCATTCCGCGTCGAATGGTCGTGTTCCCATGTCAATACAATCACTAGTTTTCACGTGAGTGGCGCACAAAGGAAAACAATTTTCATTTTATATATATAATTTTAGTAGAAATATATAAATAAAAAAAAAGAAAATGAACAAAAGTGGACAGGTATGTGTTGAAATGAATGTACAACAACTTGTACAAAAACGGATCGAGAGTGCGTTACGTTAGTCTCAACGAAATCGTATTTCATCAGGGGAGCGTTTCACGTTAATCAAGTTTTGATCACAATTAGCGTACAGATAAAATAAATATTTATTTATTCTATTTATTATTTGTTATTACCACAGTCACCGAACAAATAAAAGATGCATATAATTTTAATTTTTAAAGTGCACTAAATATAACTTCATCCTTAAATCGGAAACTCGTAAAAAGCTTGAGCAGTAAAAAAAACAGGTCAGAGGGGTTTATGTTTAGAGTTCGTATGAAAGAGGCACTGTCACGATATGCCATTCACGACTATCCACCCTTAAATACTTTACATCTAAGAATGTTTACTTCTATATTTCAATGATAGCTTTTTTTATTTCAGTTTGGTTCATTGTTTTTATATATTCAGTATACAAATATTTAAATTGTCATAATTTTAATAATAATTACAACTTTTTAGAACAGCATCTGCATTTGTTATATTTTTATAAATTATCCACGTAGAAAAGCTCTACTATAACATTTCAATAACTATGCGTAATTTAAAGATACTTTGATATACTAAACATGAATCTATATGTGTAGCGAAATCCTTTAAATATTAACATAAGCTATTGCGAGCGAACGGTATAGTAAAATGTTAATATAGCGAACGGATTTCCGGCTTACTATTTTGGTAATAAATGGACTATCTGCAACATTGTTATATTATTCCAGGGTTACTCGTGCGTCGATCTCCTAAACGCGGGAATGCGGGAATCGGGTGTTTATTACTTGCAAATTCGCGGCACAACTTATTGGTTTCTTAAAGTTTTCTGCGAGCAAAACGTTGCTGACGGAGGTTGGACGGTAAGTTTTTGTGATCTGAAAATATATACTTTTTATCATATACATCAACTTGGTGAAAAATGAAGAAAACCGTCGAACAGTTGCACCAAACATATCTATACATGCTGACCATGTTTTCTGGAGTAAGGCACGAATTACTGTAGTCTCTCTTTTATGGACCTTCTTGTGTACCTCTGTATTAATGTTGTAATTTTCTAAGAATCTTTATTAATCGATCTCGTAATAGGTTATTCACCGCCGAGACGACTATGGAATACCCGCAGAGAATTTTAACCGCGATTGGAGTGATTACAAAAATGGCTTTGGCGATCCAAACAAGGAGTTCTGGCTTGGCAATGAAAACATATACATGTTAACAAATAACGATGATTACATGCTCAGAGTAGAGCTTGAAGATTTCGATGGTAAAAAAAGGTAATCTTTCCAAACATTTTTGTAAACAGAAAACGTGACAGAGAATTCATGACGAACAATAGTAAATGCAATCAATATTGCATCTCAATAGTCAATACAAATTACATAAATATTTTTTTAGTGTGACTTCGTTTTGTACAAAAAAAAAACAAGCAATTACGTTTTCTTGAAGAACTTTACAAGAAAGACAACATAGATCTGAATAAACATAGTGTAATATTTTCTTCATTATTTGTACCACCTTGATATAGTCTGAAGTATATTGATGTACTGAGCTGATGACTGTCACTGTTTTAGAAATATCTTTGTCAAAATCATTCTATTACGTTTTGTTATTAAGTTGTAAAGAAAATTTATAACAGTGTGAATTTTTTAACAGATATGCGCAGTATTCGCACTTCAAAATATATTCAGAAGCGGAATACTACAAATTAGAGATTGATGGATACGACGGAAACGCAGGCGATTCACTAAATGACCCATGGTACGGGTCCAATAACAGTCCTTTCTCTACATATAATAGGTAAGTTCGCTAAACTATACACTTGAACGAATTTTTGTCAAAACATGAAAAAAATACATGAGTAATCTATTCTGTCGTAGTTACTTCAAACTACGAGAAGCTATTTTTTCATCAACAACTACTAATAAGGTAAAGCCTGTTCTTGGCTGTACTACCATGGTACATATTTCATCCTTCAAGTTACTGCTTTCTTCAGTGCATAGTTTTTTTTTTTATTAACGTGGAGGAAATTCCTGCTCATACCCGTCCTCGCAGGGGCAACGACAGTTTATGTCGGACTCGCACCGACTTAAACCCCCGCGATGTTCTAACTTGTCGCCTGATGGCGGGGTTACGGGAACGCTTTCGCACCATCCGCGACTCGGCCGGCGCTAGCCGCTTACGCACTCCCACCTCGGTAGGGAGGGAAGAACCCTCCCTTTCCACCTCCGTAGGGGCACGCCGGAACATGCCTCCTCCTCGGCCTCTTGCAGTCGCACGAGCAACGGATTCCCCCGAACCCATCACCCAAAGGTCATGGGAGCCAAGAGAAAAAACTCTCCCGGCTCCCTGTGGCAGATCCAATCTTGTCTCGCCGCCACCCGTTATACGGCCGCAGAGGATAGAGAAAGCGGGGCATCGTAATACCGACAGTCCTTTTACCCCTCGGCCCCACCGCCACCGCATCGCCGGTGTGACGCCGGTTAATCACAGAGAGTACTCCCTTCGCGACTCCACCTCGGCTGCAAGGTGCAGCATAAAGCCGCCCCTGCAGCCCACCGGCCGCATCCGTGGTGAGCTTAGTTCTCTAACCTGGAGCGACAGCCGCGGGCCGGCCCTTCACCGGGGGCCGGCTGGATAGGTTCCTCTTCGCTTCACCCTGGGCGACCCGGTCACGGTTACTAAGCCCCTCCACCACGACAAGGCCGGGACCTGTTAGGGGATTCAATGCATATTGCTTTCTCTATTTATAATTATGAATTAATTAAAAATTTTAAGTGTCTATTTATTTTATTGATATTCCGTTGATGTCTCAAAATGATAATGATATTACAGTTTATATTTAGAACATCTATTTTTGTTTATGTTAATGATTTTTGGTTAAGTTTCTTTTTGATTTTGATTGGTGAGAATACATGAATTGGTTGAAAGCAATATAAAATTATATTACATAGAAATAAGAAATGTTTTTTAATTTTTAAGATAATTCGTCCTAGTTTCCATATTTATAAATAGATTTTTATCGCTTTATTTATAAGAAGTCTTCTGAAAAAAATTGTACATAAATAAATGGTGCTATAACGACTTTAGATAATATGAAGTTTGGAGAAACTTTATCTATATCCGCAAAGTGATTAACAAAATATGAAATCGTATATAATATGATTCGATAAAATAGTAACATTTCTACGTTACTATTTTTTTTACGTTACCTTTAAGGAAGTTTTATGAGAATTGACGTCAATCGTAAATTTATGAATTACATGTCCAAGACACATTTATCTGTGTTAAATAACAATAAAACAATTAATTCTGTTTCGCGCATTCTCAAATCTAACCTCAACGTAACAGAAATGAAAAAGAGCAAGTTTTTACACACAATATCAGAACTATTGAAATGTTATTCATATTTCAGAGACAACGATAGATCATCCTTAAACTGCGCATCGATGCTTAAGGGTGGCTGGTGGTGGAAGTCATGCGGTCGCGGCCTTAACGGTCTGTACTTACATGATCCGCAGGATCTCACTGCTAG
Organism: Ornithoptera priamus; assembly: GCA_029034505.1. Classification (NCBI taxonomy): domain Eukaryota; kingdom Metazoa; phylum Arthropoda; class Insecta; order Lepidoptera; family Papilionidae; genus Ornithoptera; species Ornithoptera priamus. Next base: position 150,863 of record JARDWD010000061.1, on the reverse strand, counting down.
ACAAGGTAACATTTCCATGTCAATTACATATACGATATGTTTGATATATATATAAATCGTATAATATATATATATATACATATATATATATACATATATTATATATATATATAAATATATATAATATATATATATAATATATATATAATATAATATATAATATATAATATATATATAATATATTATATATATATATAAATATATATAATATAATATATACATATATTACACGAGTTCTTAATTTTTATAATGCACCACCTCCATTTAGATCAAAAAGTATCTTGAGATAAAATAAAAAATATAATAATAATAATATATAATAATAATAATAAAAAAGAAACCATACTTATATCGTATTTGCAAAGATCAATAATTAAGTTCACTTTTATTTTAATCATATACATGTCATTTCGCTAACATTTTTTTAATTATATAAGTTTAAAACAAAAAAAAATATTAACTTTAATTTAATAAACAAAATATTATTATAATATTGATGAATTAAAAATTTCAGGTATCGTTTGGTTCCGCTGGCGGGGATGGGATTATACACTGAAACGTGCCTCCATGATGATCAAACCAAAAGGGTTCACCAACACATGAGGCGGCCTAGTATCAGGCAGATTAAAAATATATTTAGCCTCTGTTCAATCTTCAAGTGGATTTGTACTGAATATTCCGTGTGTCACATAGTGGATATCCACTATCCTGAGGAAAAAGTTTTTGTATATATATGTCAAACCCGCTAATGACACACTTAGGAACTATAATTACAACTTTTATCGTATAAAATATTTAATTTTCATTATAATATTATTTATCACAAATTAATTTTCATAAATTTCATAACATTAAAACAAAATCGCCCAAAGCGAAACCTAGATCCACCAACACATTTGTTATAAAACCAACCTATAGTAACGAATAAAAATATGTATAAAAAAAAAAACAATTGAATTTGCAAGAAATTTTAATGACACTTTACTAGTAAGCAGATTATGATACTTGCTACTAAATAGTTGAAAGGTTGAAAATCGAGTGAAATAATATAAAAAGCCCAAAACCCCTCTTTGTAAATATTGTGTGTACCAACATGATTTGTAAATAAAACCGTTCGAAAATAAATTTATAAAATAAAAAAGAAAAATGTGTATGACGTTAAAATCACTTTTTTAAAAAAAAAATTGTACATAACTGTCGAATTTTGACTATGTGCCACAAACACAAAATATACATTAATTTATTATTCTTATCTCTAATACATTAAAGTCTCTCGTTAATTAGGTTTACGATGCTAATTTATAAGATTAAAATTGTAATAAGGTGTAAATAAGTAAGGATACAGTTAATTACTCGGAAAAGTTGCAAATGGTTTTAACAGTGACGTCATTACTATGCTAAACTTTCGTCCCAATCGGCGCAGGCTACTATGTATTACCGTTATATCAGTCGTAGTCAATTTTTATTTTATAAATATTTAATAAATAAAAATTTTGTAAGAACTTTCAAAGGTGTTCCCGATTGTTTCGATTTTCTTAAAGAACTGTGAAAAGATTTACGGCGTTTACAATATTTTAACATTTCTTAATGACTCAGTTTTATTTTTAGACATGGAATTCAAAATAATTAAAAATAGAGTAACACTAGGTGGACCAACCCCAACAGCAGAGCAAGCCGCAGGTTGAATACATCTGCTTCATACAATAGTTTATGTATAATATACTAATACATACAATATTCCTGATTAAAATTTCTTCTATTACATTTTCCGTGCCACATGTACCATTGGTGGTACACACCAGACATTTTTATTTAATGCGCTAAACAGATATAAATCCTCATCTTTACATATATAATTCTGTAGACTTTATTTCCATCTAAATATTAAGCATTGTACAAGATGCAGTATAGAATAAAACCCTTCTATTTATATGTAAATATTGTGATAATATATCCGTCATTAGTAAAAACATCAAATAGCCTGAATGACAAGTCAGGCAATAATGGCTTGGCACGGAATGTATTAAATATTATGATTAAACATTTTTTTGATAATCCAATAGATTCTATTCTACAAAAGAGAAATATTATTATATATAGACTGAAATAACATCTGTACAAAACATAATATTAAAAGCTAAGCCAAATTCACATATACCCATGCCAGGGTCCTGCCTCTATCACTTTCAGTACACTTCTAAAGTTACTGTTCATTACAACTACTCAATAAGTTTGTGAAAAATTCTATTTAAATGGATGTACATGTGTCTTGCTAGACTACATTTATTTTAAATAAAGAGCTACATATTACCTTCATTTTTTTTTTATCACCATAAAATTTTCTACACTCAGTGTGCTTTGCTATCAAAGATACAATTGATTTAAAATTTTGCACTACACTAAAACAGATAAAGGACTATTGTATTTATTATATTCATTCCTATGCACAACAATTGATGATTATTCACAATGCTTTAACATGTATAAAACTGCATCATACTGAAATATTTCATATTATTTTATTTAACTTAAGTCTCACTGCCGAACGCAACAGAAGATTATTTATTCTCCTTCTAAATTACCCTCAGTAGGATTTGTTTGAGCTTCAGTATTATCAGCTACATTTATTTCTAACAACTCTTGTCCAGCAGAACAATCCTCTAAAACGTTTTCAGGTAGTAAATCGTCATTTAAAAAATTATCACTTAAAAAGTTGTCAGGGTATATTCCATCTTTTAAAAGATCTTCAGTTTCCATTAAACTACTAAAATTGTCTGTCATTACTACATCCATTGAACTACTACCTACTACCGGTAACTGAGGCTCAATAGTTTGCTGCATAAAGTCTTGGGGTTCAGAGTAAATTACATTTAAATCAGCTAAGGAATATTGCATATCTTCTATATTCTGTAGCACTCTAGAGGGGCTTGACTGCGAAACTCTGCGGGAGGAGCGGACGCGGGCTACACGCGTGCCCCCCCACTGTTCCTGTTATACTTTAATTTTTTTTGTACCCTTCCTTGACGCGCGCTCCTTAGCTTTTTCATAAAGCGGCATTAGCTTTTTCTCTTCAGCTAAAATCCTAAGAAGTGTTATTATAAAAGGAAGATAGTTATGTCTCCTTCTAATCATCTCTTGTTTATATCTTTCCATTTTTAAGTCTTCATACTCTATCAACGTACGAAGACTGCGAATTTCATGGAGAACTTCATCTGAATCTATGGTCAAGTACTGGCTCTGAATCAACAGATCATTCATTTTTCTTTCATAAATCATCTTTCTATTAGATACTAAAGCCATTAAATTGAAATGAATTTCACCCTCTGTATAGCTGTAAAGAGGATAAAAAACTGTTAAAAAATTTTAATTGTTCAGTAACTCATTCCTATGAATAAAATTGTAATTATGTTACTAGATACAAAAAATCTTAATCTATTATCTGTATTTTTCAGTTTATAAATATTTGTATTTTAAAACATGCACTAATTTGAAGTGTTAATTTTTACAAAAAACACATACACACTAATTCTCTTCATAATAATTGGTCTCACAACATCAAGCCAGTCCTGTTCAGGGGCTATTGTCCCATGGTCAATAGGCCCATCGCATAATCCATCAAGTTCATATAAATGACCATCAATTGGCATATATCCAATAAAATGATATGCATCATCATCCTGAAATAATTATCATTGTATACAAAAAATTTCTTCACAGACACAAATAGAATGTAGATAATAAAACAAGCTTACTTTTGTAGCAACTTTTGGATCAAACTCAAAAAGAGATTGTTGAGCCATTGCATTGTGTGCAGATCTGATGGTTTGAGAGTTGCTTAGTGCAAGTCCTCTCATTTTTGCATCAAATGACAAACTAAAGTCCTTTAATTTTGTTAATTCAGGGCCAATGTCTACATCAGGATGATTGCAATTTAATAGAAGACTTATGACAGCTTGTGTAGCACATGCATTATTAATAACCTGAAAATAATATAATCATTTACATAGATTTTAAAGTTATATTTTATATTTTTAATTGTCCCATTGCTCAATCATATAACAAAATTTTTTACCTGCTTAGCGAAATAAATCTTTTTAATTCTTTCATCTGTGATAATTGGTTGTGGTGGTTCATCATTTTGCATATATTTAAATAAAAAGATTAACCCATGAATTGGCCTAAAACAACAGTCATGTTTAAATTTATGTATATATATATATATATTATATATTAGTATATATATATTTACCTACGGTAGTAGGTAGTAGTATATAACTCAATAATAAAAATATAACTTACTTTAAATGCTCAAAAATGCCATCATCAATACACCATAATTCTTCAACTTGAACCCCTTTTGCACCTAAAAGTAAACTTAAATAATAATTGTTAAAATACTAAATAATTATTAATATTTTATTTCTATTATAAATAATAATTAATATTACAGAAGTTAATTATCATACTTTATTTGTCAACAAGAAATATTATAGTGTTAAGACTCGTACATAATAATAAGCATTCTAATGACCCCCCTTACTAACATAGACCACACCACACTTAACATTAGGTGGGATCATAATCAAGCACTGACCTTGAAGACTAAAAATAAAGTTTATGTAATTGAATTTTAAATGATGTTTAAACATGTTTTGATATCCAACTGACAGTATGATTAAACATCCTTTGAAATACAGTTATTTAAAAAATCATAAACAAGTTGAACAATTTATTTAGTGAAATAAACTAAAAAACAATGAAAAAATGCAAATTAATCAACATTAAATATCATATCTTTTAAAAATATATATAGGTATATTTTAGAAATACCTATAGTTTCAATCAACTGTGTAAACACTCCTGGATCACTCTCTATTAAACTCCAATCTCCAGCAGATTCCATCTTGGAGTCACTATAGACACTAAAAACATAAATCATACATTTCAACCACACTGTTACAGATAATTATTTTATCTCAGTAATTATTCTATGCATAATTACACTTCTTTTTATTTATTTGTTTTGCTTTACGTTGGGGATATGCCTTAGCATTCATGCACTTGCATAGGTTATGTCGGACTTGTACCAACCGAAACCCCCATGATGATCCAACTTTGTTGCTTTACTATGAGATGGACAGATCTGATTTTGGACTTCACCACCAAACAATATATGGCTGCAGAGTATAGAAAAAGAGTCAAAAAGCAATACACACACTCCTGCCCCACGATTCTTCCAAGGCTGTGAAGAGCAGATCAAGCCTACCCCAGCAACCCAGGGCTGCCTCAGACCCACCGGATAGGTTACATCTACTAAGACCCACTACCACGACAAGGTGGGAACCTGTTCGTGGAGACTAAACAATACCTACCTGGACTGTCTACTCTACGGCATCAAAAAGCTATCACCAATAGTAACATAAAAGCTTTAAGAGCAAAACTTTAAAAACATGATGTAAAATATATTAATCACAATACTTATGCATAACATATTAAATATATGTGTATATATTTATACAATTTTAAATCAGATCCTACATTCGAAAGGCTATATTTAAATTATTACATGCGTTTCCTTATGAACAAACATTGACTTTGCATTAATGATCTAGGAATACTTGCAAAAACAACATTAAGCATAAATAATATCTATCACTCGCGTACTCAAGATTTTTTTTTAAATTATCACCTTTGTTACTGTAATATTACAATGTCTAAGCAACTGGTTCTCGATAGGCTAGGTATATGAAAGATGATTCCAAATTATTTCCCGTGTTTCTAGAGCTGTATCGATTTTAATAGTTATGGTTTTGACATTAGCAAAAAATGACGAAGAGGTATACCAGGTTGAAAAATTATTTATAAATAAAAATTTACGTAATAAAATAATAGTAATTTTGATTAGGATGTTTATAAAAAAAATTATACCTATTAACCAAATAATGTACTCATCCAAAAATAAATAATTATCCACAGACGTACAAAGGTAAGCAGATCTAACACAAGTCCACAAATACTTATTATATATTAGGTTGGGGAAAAGGTTTCTTCGCATTTTTTAAAAAAATTCAAAACATGTATTGTTGAGTATGTAGGTACCATTTTGCTGGATAACTTTTTGCCATCTTGTAGGTAGGGACATGATCCCATTGCTGCAGAAATTTTATAACTTTGATCAAAATACCGCGAGAAGTGGTTTTGGCAGTCCTCTCGTGATGTTAACTTGACACTGCCTACCCCTAAAACGGGTTTTCGCCTTGTCGTGGCGGAGGGGCTTAGTAACCGTGGACGAGCACACGGTGAAGCTAAGTGGAACCCACCGGGTCGGCCCGCGGCGAAAGGCCAGCCGAAGCGGCCGCTCCAGGTTCGAGCACCGGTTAGATAACTGGAGCTCACCGGAGAGGCCGGGGGCCGCAGGGGCGGTTTCATAGCGCCACTTGCAGCCGAGGTGGGGTCGCGGATTCCGGATTGAAAATGCTTAAACCAAATTTGTGCTACTCTCACAGACACTGAACTAGCTCCATAAACAGCGCAAATTTTTTTCGCGACTTTTGTTGCATTTTTACCTCTTATATAATAAAATTTTAAAATGTATTGTATTTCTTCATTAGATTCACTCATCTTGACAGTACGAAAAACAAATGAAAATCACACATTTTTCTAATTTGAATTTGGAATTATGTTCTTTAAAATTTAAACTTTCAATGAAACTAAAACCAACCAGATACAAATAGTATAGCTAAAGAGATTTTATTACAAGTTCATATATACTATAATGCGAAAAGATTTTTTCCCCAACCTTATACTATTGGAATAACTTAACGTCTTTACTCTTTTATTTTCAATTAACGGTTAATGGAAGACAAAATATTATTTTGCCTTTAATTTTTGATTTACTGACATTAAAATACTCATGATCAAAATTGAAATTAAGAAGTTTTCTATTTTGTTAAGCTGTAAATAAGACGCATATGGCATGAAGAACAGTGACTAGCGTTTTCTTTTCTGCGAATCGTATTTATGTCTTAAAAACTGGAAGGGGTTGGCAACGCAACATATAATAAAATATATGGAATTTTATTCAACCCTCAGTTTTTTGTGTTTTATTAATTCTGGTGTATACAGTAATTTTTTTTTGTTAATGGTTTGATATATTAAAGCTATTAGTAATTGCCATGTTATAAATAGGTTGAATATAGACTTTCTTTCAATGAATATTATTCAATCGACAATTTTAATGCACGGGACGATCAGCTTGATGTTTTATCAATTTTATATATTAAGAAGCCGCATTCAATTATTTATTACTTTTTAAAAATGTTGTGCCAGTTCTGGTAGGTTTACTAGTGCAGCTCGACGTAACAAACGAGCAGCCTTTCGTGCTAGGACCACGGTTCGTCGCAACCAAGATCCAATATCTCTGATGTGAAGCGAACACTTAACGCTGTTATAAGGTACAGCAAGAATTATAAACCAATTGCTATTACCTCCATCCTCTCTAAAGTGTTAGAACGTATAATCAAGAAACAGCTCCTCAACTACCTAGAAGAAAACAATTTATTAAGCGACCGACAGTACGGTTTTCGTAATGGTCGCTCCACTGGTGATGTTCTAGTGTACCTTTAAGTATAACCCTTGAGAGTCGAGGAGAAGCTTTAGCAGTGAGTGTGGACAAAGCCAAGGCATTCAATCGTGTCTGGCATCACGGTCTGCTTATGAAGTTACCATCGTACGAATTCCCCGAGGGACAATATCAATGTATTAGTAGCTTTCTTTCCTGCAGAAGCATAAGAGCCGCTGTTGACGGCAGCAGCTCTCTTTGCTTGGACATAAATGCAGGAGTCCTACAAGGCCCTGTGCTATCGCAGAAGCTGTTTTCACTTTATATAAATGGCATGTTGTTAATCGACGGCATTCATTTCTATGTGGATGAGAGCACCGGCCCCACCTGCTACACGGGCCATAACATTGTCCCTCAGACTACTGTAGAGGAAATTCAAAAAAACTTGTGTCAGAAATTGAGGTAACTCTTGCCCAAGTGTCCGAATGAGTTTGTTTGTTTTTTTTTAACGTGGGGGAAATGTCTGCACATACCCGTCCTCCCAGGGGCAAAGACAGGTTATATCGGACTTGCACGGACTAAAACCCCCACGATGTTCCAACTCGTCGCCTGATGGCGGGGTTACGGGAACGCTTTGGCACCATCTGCGACCCTGTCAGAAGTCCGAATGGGCTGGACTCAATTTAGTTCAATTTAATCCATCCAAGACAGCAGTTTGCGCATTCACCGCTAAGAAAATTCCATTTATAGTAGCTCCTCAATTTCAGAATACATCTCTGACCATTTCAAGAAGCATTGGGATTTTAGGCGTCGAAATCTCCAGTAACGTGCAGTACCGAGAACACTTGGAATACAAGGTAAAGCTGACATCTAAAAAGCTCGGTGTAATTAATAGAGCAGAGCAGTACTTTCCTGCGGGGTAGAGGTTGTTGCTATATAAAGCGCAAGTCCGGCCACACATGGAGTATTGCTCTAATGTTTTATTTCTAGTCACGCTTGTGGTAACGTACGGTCCGGTTCCATAGATATTTTCTCCCGAGAACACTAAAACTGTGGAACGAGTTACCTTTCGAGGTTTTCTCTAGGAGATACAATATGAAATTCTGCAAAAAGGGCGCGAAAAGGTTTCTGCAGGGTCGGCAACACGCCCAGTGATCTGGTGTTACTGGCGGTTATAGGCTGTGGTTACCGCTCAACATTAGACGGGCCGCATGCCTGTTTGCCACCTAAGTAGTATAAAAAAAATTGTATTTGACGACTTGGCGGCCTAAGATTTGTCACCAATCGTACATGCAAGACCAGGATTCCCTGAAAGTATTTTAAAAACCAGTGTTCGAAATACTTTAAAGCTTTCCTCATCTCATCACGTTTAAAATAAATATTATATATAAAAATCAAGTAATGGTTTAAACTTATAATATTATGTACATATTTTTTTAAGTCAATATGAAATGATGGTAAATAAAAAAATTGTTTAATTGCTAAAACAGTTTTACGTATTAATTTTGTAAATGCACCATTTGATGTTTGGAATTTGATTGTGTAATTGGAGATCGTGGTTATAAAATACGTTAATCAGTAAATTTAAACAACATAATTGTTGTAACGTATTAAAAAAACTTTTTGAAAAAGATTTTTATTTAAACTAATGCAGCAACATACAGTCATAAAGATTCATTTCACAGTGCAAGCTTGCAAGTCCTCGAAGTATTTCTTAGAATTTAAAAAAGTTTTCATTGAAGTATAAAAATTTAACGTGTACGACGTACATTACGCGTTTTGTAATGTGCGGGCATTATAAAGTGCGAGTTACAAAAAAGAGCGCAGTTACAAAAAGTATTTTACTCAGGCACGCGGTACGAGTCTTTGAAAACAAATAACTGGTTTTAAAACCTGGTCGTATAATTATTATTATTTTTTTTGTTTAATAAAGTACATGTATCGGAACGCATTAGTATTGAATGTTGCAAGCAAGAGCCATGTCTAACAGAAAGCTGTCCGTATAGTAAGTAATGGGGCAGAGTTAACCGCGGATAAAAACAAAGCAAGGGGATGCCGCTGGATGGATACAGGGATCAAGAGCAGAAGTCAAAATTGCTATTAGCCCTTGGGGGCGCAGCAATCCCGTAGGAGTGCACCCGCTCATCAGGAGCGTGTCAACTGAGCATAGATTTCTCGGGTTTTAAACATTAAAGAACAATATCATGAGAGATTAAATAACTACAGCGCCATCTCTCGAAAAATTGGCGAGGTAATATAATTATGTTTAATGTACAGTACCACTCTGGGCGAAAATCAATTTTACTTTCAGTTTTTTTTAAATGCTTAAGTTAAAAAGTAAATAATATTAGTGTTTAATAAAACTACACCAATTCACGTTATGTAATGCGAACTTAATATTCTAATGTTACACGTCCGTCGTTATTACTTAGCTAGCAAAACAATATTTTAATAAACAAATTAGAAAATCTGTAACTTTTACTGAACAACCCCTTTTGGAGATATAAACAGAAACCCTTATTGGATGTCGTACATAACGATTTAAATAAAATTCCGATGTAAGAAGCAATAAAACAGATTTTTTTTTAGACACATGGATGAACAATATTAATTTTGCAGGGTCAATCAGATTCAACATTGATGTTATTGAATCTAGAAAAAAAAGTTATAACTCCTCCATATTACAAACGATCTGTAATAATTTTTTAAACTTCTATTATAACGATCATTATAAAATATATATACACGGAGCTATTGATAAGAATGGTGTAGGTGCAGCGTTCTTTGATCGCCAAATTAATAAATCCATTAAATTCAATGTTAATACCAAACCTACAATTATGTATATAGAACTTATTTCTATAGCGGAAGCCGTGCCGTGTATTTTGTCTTATAAAACAGGTATGTTTATAATTTTCACAGACTCTGTAAGTGCTTTGCTACATTCGACTCGCATAGCCTAGCGATAGCCTATAGCATCATGAGGATTTTTCCAACAGTTAATGGCTAGACCAATACAAGTCACGGTACAGTGGATCCCTCTTCAAATTGGTCTTAGTGGTAATGATTGGCAGTCCCCAACCTCTCCACGACCTAGATGATGGTCCGACGTGCATACCTGGCTCTAGGTAGACAAAAACCACCCTTATCTCCCGAGCCCAGGTCATCAAACTAGCGACAACAATGTTACCAGATATGAGTTCAGAGCATTGAGTGATATTAATGGTATCATCTAATAGTACAATGACGGCCTTGACGACCTCTCCAATACCCCGGCCGAAGCATTATCATCAGCATTATATTACAAAAATTTTTGTGAAGGAATTTTTAAATTAAATGTCACGTTTTTAGTGCTTGTTGAAGCCTCTTCTTCAATGACTTGTAAATTTAACATTCCCTCCAAGTAGGTTTCAGTCAAATCTTCATCTTGCGATTCAAGCAATTCCTGAATGTCATTTGGTTCTATCTGTTCACGAAAAGTGGCTTTTACCATAGAACGAAAAACAGCAACATTTAAAATTATACTTTATTTATTAAGTAATAACGTTGCTTTCATTTCTGTTTGTGGTATATCTATTGGTAGGCTAATAATTATTTTATTTGTTTCTATTTACTTTAATGCAATGCAATATCTATTTTCAGCGCGACCTAAATTCCAGCGGTCACCACGTGCGCCTACAAAACTTGTTTACGTTCTCAGAGGCCCCAACAGGTTGCGCTTCCTAAAAATGCTATGGATGACCTCAATACCTCGAGCGTCGAACGCAAACAATTCGAATCACTGTAAGAATATTTTATATATCCATAAATTTTGTCTATCTGTACACTAATCTATTTTATGCTCAGACACGATTTCGTGTTACTTATGTTTGCTTATTCTAATATGGTGATATATAACGTGTCTTATGTATTATGTTATATGTTGTTACTACTAGTAGTTAATTATTTTTTGTTTTTAGGGAAGTTTTTTACGCCCTGTCTCAGACCCTCCAGTCGCACTCCCTCTATCCTTGCGTGCTTATGTCCGATCAGTCCGCTTTCAAAGTTAATTTGACAAAATAATTTTATGTCTAAATGATTAATTATTAATAAATCCGAGTAAGGTGGGGTGCAGCACTAGTTACTGTAATAATTAAAACAATATATATATATATATTAACAAAATATATGTACCGAAGAGCACTGATATCGAATATCGCAAGTAAGAGCAATACGTAGCAATTAGCAATCAGTATAGTAAGTAATGAGGCGTAGTTAACCGCGGTAAAATGGCAAAGCGAAGGGATGCCGCTAGATGCATACGTCGATCAAGATTAGAAGCCAAGTTTGTTATTTGCCCTGGGATGCGCAGCAACCCCATAGGGACGCACCCGCTCAGCAGGAGCGTGTAGACAGGCATCGTTACGGTCAGGTCTTCAGCCTTTAAGAACAATATCATGAAAGATTAAATAACTACAGCGCCATCACTCGTCAAATTTGCGGACTAAGATAATTGCGTTTATTACACAGTATCACTGTGAGTGAAAATCAATTTTTCTTACTATATGTTTTAAATTTTTAAGTTAAAACGTGAAAAACGCTTTTAAGTAATATATTTTAATATATATAAAGAAAAAAAAAATTTTTCTTTAACTTGACTTTGCCGGGACTCGCTCCGTCGGAAGGAAGTGTGGAGTTTGACTGGGTCGACCGATGGGGGTGTAACCAATACTACCCACTAAGACTGAAAAAGCGGAGCTGTCGTTTTTTGTGGATGTGCACCACGTTATGCTCCACCGCAGGGTCACAAAGGCACACGAGACTCTCCTTGAGCTTGAACCTGTGAAGGTACTCGGAGAATCCACCTTGCCCAGGGAACATCTGGACCAAGACTGTGTCGAGCTCGTGCCGATGAAGTTTGCGATATGCTGACGCGACACTAGGAAAGAAAATCCTCGTTGTTGAAGCCGTCGTACTTTGCACATACCTCCTGTTCCATTTATCAAGCGTTCTCAGACTTAGCACACGCTTGACGAAGGAAACGGAGCAGTCCTTGTATACTGGTCTTCTTTTATCCTTTAGGGCCGCTTCCTTGGCCAGTTTCGTTCCCCTCCATCCCCACATGCGCCTTCACCTAGTACAGCCTTACATTCGTCCCTTTCTCACGCGCTTTCATGATGTTCTCTTTTACTGTGGTCGTCAGGGGATGGAGGGTGTCAGGTTTTGAGACTGTCTCAAAGGCGGACCTCGAGTCGCTAAGTACGATGCACGAACGCGCCGACCCGCTGGCTGCGTACCCCGTCGTTTTTACCAAAGCCATCAGCTCTGCCTGGTATACTGTGCAAAAGTTGCCCAACTTGAGTTTCTTACCGTACCTCTACTGCGTTCCGCATAACGTAACGCCGCACCCACCTTGTCGTCGATGCGGCTGCCATCGGTGTAAATAACCGCATCGGCACCCGAGGTGGCAAATTGAACCACCTTCGCACTTTCCCCCAGGCAGGAGAACTCCACACCAAGCTATTCAGATGGGTGTGGTAGCCTCAAGTGGCTGGCTGGAATCTCAAGCTCCGGGAAGTACTAGGAGACCGATCTCCTAGCACTTTCCGGGTGTGACCGCGCTTTATCTCAAATAAAGTGGCCGCTTCTTGAACCCGAAGGTCCAGAGGAAGCAGCCCGGCAAGTAATAGGGCCGAGTGCAGCGACGCGGTTCGGTGAGTTCGCGCAATCTTCTGCGCGAAACTACGGTGAACCGCATCGAGCTGCCTTCGGACCAGCAGCTTCTTAGTCGCCGGCGTCCATGCACTCGTTGCATACAGAATGAGCGGCTCCAACACCGCCAGATACATCGTTCTGATCACCTCTCAGTTCAACCACCAAGATACTTTTGCAGCTCTGCACAGCTGACGATAGAGCCCTTGGGCCTTTTTTCTCACGTTCTTCACGTGCGTGTTGAACGTGAGCCTATCGTCAACTGTGAGGCCGAGTATCCGAACCTCACGAGTTCGACAAAGGGGCTCTCCACCCATATTAAATATTGTGTTGTCGTACTTCAGCTTATTGGTCAGCACCATCACATTAGTTTTCTGTGGTGCGTACCTAAGCCTGTTTCTGACCCTCCAATCGTGGATATCGACGAGTACCGCATTTGCCTTCCTCGTGATATTCCCGGTCTCTTGCCCCGAGAAGATCAGAACACCGACGTCTGTAAACGCCTGGCAGTGAGTCCCGCTATTGACCATCTCCTCCAGGAGTGGATTTAGGAGGAGGGTCCAGAAGGTGGGGCCGCCCACGGATCCCTGTACGCACCCCTTGGTGCTCGCTCTGGCGTATTCCGCCCCCGCGTATCTTACGGACACCTTGCGGTCGCTAAAATAGCTGTCAACAAGGCACCGCAGGCCGACGGGGCCGCGAGTGTCCGCTAGTCTGCACTGTATAGCAGGCCATCAGCCGTTATCGAAAGCTCCTTCTATGTCCAATGATACCAGCACAACGATCTCCTTCTCCTTCAAGCGAGTTCGTATGTACTGGATCAGGTCATACAGGGAGTCTTCGGTATTGGCGGCTACTGATATACGGCGCAGTGGATGGGCCGGTAGGATTTCAGGAGCGTAGAGTCGTGTGGAGCTGTTGTTGTTGAAGAGGCACGTACAAAGAAAAAAGTAAAATTTAGTATTGTGTGTAAGTAAAAATTACTGAAGAAAAGACTGACCCGGTGATTGATAAATATTAAATGTCGTTTCTTTGATGACTGAGCAACTCATCTTTAATTTACCGTACAATAAAAATTGAACATTATAAAAAAAAAAAAAAAATAGTTTTGTATACAATGACGTAATTAAAATACAAACAGATGTTCTTATTCTAGTCAATTTTGCAACTTGTCTAAGATCCAGTATAACCTAAACCACTACGATAGTGATTTTACTTTTTTTTATTAATATTTTTATTTTTTTTAAAGTAGTTAAGCGACGAGACGGGCGGGACGTTAACTTGATGGTAAGTTATACGGCGATCAAGAGACGAACTCACTACTACTCAGCGTGAGCGTGCTGACTGGGCATTGTTACGGTCAGGTCTTAAGAATTTAAGTACGGCAATAACACGGTAGATAAATTAATTACAACGCCATCTATCGAGTTTGCGGACTACGATAAAGCTGAATAAATTTTACTTAATATAATATATAGTAGTAATATATAATAATACTATACTTCTTTAAACCCATAAGTTAATAAGAAATGATTTTGAATAAAATTATTAACATATAGTAAAAAATTGTTTTCTATACAGTGACGTAATTAAAATACAAACATTCTTAACCTAGTTAATTTTGCAACTTGTTTAGAGTAGTGTATAATCGGGTTCCGGTTACACACTAAACTACACACACCGATATTAATTTAATTTTTTTTAATTATAATTTTTACATTTTTTTATTTAATTAAGCCACAATACGAGCGGGACGTTCACTTGATGGTACGTGATACGTCCGTTCCTAACACTGTAGCGCTAGTTAGGGTTATATGTAGTATGTTACTGCTATAGATAAAACAAAAAGCGATTACAATTTTTTTTTTTAACAAAGTACATGTACCGGGATGCACTGATATTGAATGTTGTAAGTACGAGCCATGCCTATCAGAATGCTATCCATATAGTAAGTAATGAGACATAGACTACAAAATCGAACTTTGAATTTATAACCAAAAGACTATAATCATACTATAAAAACATGAAGTACAAGTCTCAAAAAGTATTTCCCTTTTTTTCTTGGTTAGCGCGATGAAATTTTTTGAAGGTTTATATTGAGATTTATTTTTAGTATTCATAGTTTCTAATTACAAAAATTTAAAATCAATATAACCAAACATCAATTGTCGCATATAGTAAATTATGACTGCTTTTGCTATTAAATTGTTTAATTTTTTATTATCACTTTTGTCATAAAATTAACACATTGTACACGGGACACGTACTAGTACGTTTACTGACGATATTATAATCATAATATTGAGCGACTAAAAACGCCTATCAAAAGTGCCAAATTGAAAGTCTACTATTCCGGATACGACGAAATTCTAGAAATAATTTTTATGGTACAAGTTCATAAATATTGCATAAAATTTCCGATCTATTAAGATTTAACTAAATTACTAAATTTACTTGCAAATGGTATGCGCCCTGTTAATTCCGCAGTGAAATGTACCCGTACACAATGTGTTAAAATTCCCACGGACTTTGATGTTTGGTACAATTTTTGAAATTAATAGTTTAAACTGGTATATATCTATAAGCTTTTATATATTGTTTTAAATTTTTATTAAATATTTACTATTCATTTATGTATATTTTAAAAAATATAATAAAAAAAATTCATTCAATTTACCCACAGTAGTACTGTGTATTAAACGCAATTACCTTAGTTCACAAATTTGTCGAGAAATGACGCTGTAGTTATTTAATCTCTCGTGATATTATGGTTTTTAAATGTTTAAGACGTAACTGTAACTATGCCTAGTCGACACGCTCCTGCTGTGCGGGTGCACCACTACGGGGTTGTTGGGCCCCCCAGGGCTAATAACAATCTTTACTTCTGCTCTTGATCGCCATATGCATCCAGCAGCATGCCTTTGTTTAGTTTTTTATCGCGATTAACTCTGCTTCATTATTTACTATACGGATAGCTTTCTGCTAGGCATGTCTTTTACTTGCAACATTCGATATCCGTGCATCCCGGTACAAGTACTTTGTAAAAAAAATTGTAAACGTTTTTGTTTTATTTATTGCAGTAATATGCTACATATCAATCTAACTATCACTACGCTGTAGGCATGGATCGTACTTGTAAGACTCGATACCAGGGCGCCGCAGTACAAGTATTTTTTTAAACCAGGGCTAGAAGCCAGATCTTAAAATACTTAAGCTTTTATTTTAAAATTTAACCTAATTCTAAACTTATTACAGTACAAATTCAATATACAAAACAAATTACCACTTGAGACTTGTCCTTTTTTTTTAATAATGCTAATTATTAAAATGGAAATAAAAATGTATTAACTATTGTTTATTAAATATGAATATTTTTGGAAAGCATAGAAATGGTGCAAAGTACGGCTAGATTACATGTAAATTACGTTAAGATTAAATAGTAATTTGGAACGTAATAAATACAATACATAAATATATAATAATGTTAAAAGAAGAATTAGAAACAAAATGTATAAAAGCCAAAAGTTTTGCCAAATATCAATATTTGTGAATTTTGATTGTATCATAAAACGGTAAAAAACAAATTATAGTAAAGGCAGGTGTAATAATTAATTTAATACATACGGCAAATGATGTTTGTTTACATTGATTTTACGTTTTAATTTTGGAATTGGAAACTGTGGATACTAAAAATATATCTCAATATAAACCTTTAAAAAATATCATCGCAAATGGGAAAAGTTTTTGAGACTTCTTCAAGTTTCTTTAGTATAATTATAGTCTTTACGTTTATAATATCATAGTTCGAATTTGTAGTTGATGTCTTCAAGGGCTCAAGACTTTTCAAGAGTCGTACGTTCATCCTCTGCACACTGGCGTGCGCACGCGTATGAGCGCCCCGAAAGTATTTAAAAACGAGGATTCAAAATATTTTAAAACTGTGCTCATCGCCTGATTCATTCATTAAATTAATATATTGATTAAGGAATATTTAATTACTTTTAAAATAAATAATATACATAAAAATTAAATAATGCTTTAATATTATAGTAAGTTA
This sequence comes from Ornithoptera priamus, assembly GCA_029034505.1. Taxonomy (NCBI): domain Eukaryota; kingdom Metazoa; phylum Arthropoda; class Insecta; order Lepidoptera; family Papilionidae; genus Ornithoptera; species Ornithoptera priamus. The sequence continues at coordinate 133,554 of JARDWD010000061.1, read as the reverse complement.
AGTACATACACATCACGTCTCGTTCCCCGTGGGGTAAGCAGAGACCACCTCTTTCCACTTGCTACGATCCTGGCACACCTCTTTCGCTTCCTCAGTACTTTTGTTGTTGTTTTATGTGGGGGAAATGCCTACGTATACTCGTCCTCGCGGGGGCAAGGACGGGTTATGTCGGACTTGCACCGACTAAAACCCCCACGAGGTTCCGCCTCATCGCCTGATGGCAGAGTCACGGGAACGCTTTCGCTTGCAACCGTGATCCTGCCGACGCTGGCCGAATTCGCAGCCCCACATCGGGAGGTAGAGATGAACCCTCCCTTTCCAGGGTGCGCCGGAACTTGCAGCGCGCCCCCACCTCAGCACCCTGCAGTTGCGCGGGCAACGGGTTACCCGTACCCATCACCCAGAGGCCATAGAAGCCACGGGAGAAAACCTCTCCCGGCTTCCTGCGGCAGAGAGATATTGAGCCCGCCGTTACCCGTTAACGGCCTCGGAGGATAAGAACAACGGCGCATCGCAATACCGACACTTCTCTTCCCCGCGGCCCCACCGCCGCCGCATCCACGGTGCGACACCGTTTAGTCGCAGAGGGTACTCCCTCCGCGACCACACCTTGGCTGCAGAGGGCAGTATGAAACCGCCCTGCAGCCAGCCGCAAAGCGCAGAATAAAGCCGCCCCTGCCACTCCGGTGAGCTCCAGTTATCTAACCGGTGCTCGAAACAAGAGTGGCCGCTTCAGTTGGCCCTTCACCGCGGGCCGGCCGGGTTGGTTCCATTTCGCTTCACCGTGTCGGTCCACGGTTACCAAGCCCCTCCGCCACGACAATGCGGGAACCCGTGGGGGCGTTCCTCAGTACTTATAGCAGTGCGCACCGGTAAATATACTTTGTTTAAAAAAATGAAACGTTTTTTGTTTTATTTATTGCAGTAACATGCTACATATCACTCTCGTTACTTAATTAAAGAAAAAAAGTTATAAATGAAAAATAAAAATCAATATCGCAGTGATTTCAGTTATACTGGGCCCTAAACGACTAGCAAAATTGACTAAGATAGAACATCTCTGTATTTTAGTTACGTCACTGTATACAAAACTATCCTTTTTTTTGGATATATTAAAATATAGTACCCAAAAAAATTTTCACTTTTTAACTGGTGCAGAGCGGTAACGGAGCGGTGGCAGTAAAGATCTGGCGCCGTCCATTCCATCAGGAAATGTAGTTAGAAAAAACTCTCGAGTAGATTTTTACGTTTTTGTGTTTGTACATCTTTAAACTTTTTATTCAAATGTCAAATTGAAGTGTGATTAACGTAATTTGAATTTTATTTCTATGAATATTATTCATTTCTCAATTCTAGGTAATTCCGAGTGATATGGTAATTCGGATTCAATAAAGGTAATTGTAATTTCGTAAATTCCTCATGTTAAAATTAATTTTTAATCATTTTTAATTTTATATTGATTTTTTGTAATAAGGGATTTATTGAGTTATTAAAAAGATATTTTTAAAAGAACAAATAAAGCATATTCGAAAAATAAAGTCTCCAAAAGACAAAATAACTAAACCTTTTGTTGAAAGTGGGGAAATGAGAATGTCAAGCGTTTATGGTTACATTTCAAAATTACCTACCAAAAATTATCCAAAAAACATAATTCAAACGAGATTACAGTGTAGTATTTATTGTAAAGAACATTTATATTTTCTTTTCAATTAACTTCATGACTAAAGTGAAATAACAAAAAAAGAATTTAAATAGGCCTAATTCTAATGTTCTAAAATTATCAGAGGAAAGGTTTACTATTGCATGAAAAAAAAATTGACAGCCATTTGAAATACGGGCGGTTTTCTCTGTAACACAATTATAGAAATTAACGGATATTTGTGCTTGTGGCAACACTAACACTTTAGTATCGGCCATCTTGTTGTTTATGTCTTTGTCCTTTCTAATGATTTTTTAAGTTTCATTGATGTGTAGTTCCTAAGAAAAAGATGTTAGTGTTTTATTTTGATATGTAACTGGTTTGGATAGATTTATTAAGTGCGTGTAGCAATTAGCGCTTTTATTTGTGTTAATTTTATATTGTCCAGGTTAGAATTTTTTTTCTGTTCTAGTAAATTTGGCATTTTATATATACACTAAATATTTTTAATATGAATAAATATAATATTATTTCCCTTAGGCATTATAATGAATCCTGCATTGTTCTAGGCATTTTTAGTCCATGAGCAATCTTGGCGATCAAAATGGCCGTCAGCCTCCGCTACCCGTGCAACCACGGCCTCCACCCGAAGCACAATCTGAAACAGAAAATACGAAATCAAGTGATCAGCCAAAGCAGATATGTCGAAATTATGTATGGGGTACATGCACTAAAAACACAAAATGCAAATTTCGACATGAATTGGACTTGGAGGAAATGAAAAAAATTCTTAAATTTTGCCACGACTATCAAAATAAGTCTAGCTGTACAAGAGAGGACTGTACATATCTTCATACGACAAGAGAAGAAGAAAATTTATTTCTTACTACCGGTCAGATACCGCGTGTACTAGCTGAACGACACGCCGCGATGTCAGCATCAATAAATAATGAGGAAACAATTCCTCAAATAGCTAAGTTTATTAGAGAATCATACGTACCATATCCTCCGGTCGTTACGCCAACTACTCATGTCGTGGCTCCAGCACCACCAAGTATGCCTCCTCCAACGTTTCGTCCACCTCCATCAGCAACTCCGGCGCTAGTAATGCCCATGCTGCCCACGATACCGACGATGCCGCTTCCGATGCAGCAACTTCCTCCTCCTCCTCCTCCTCCACCTCCTCCTCCACCTCCCCCGCCGCCCACAGTTCCATCAACTGTGTCTAATGCAGCAGTTCCTGTTTATACAGGTAAATTTAAAATATTAGATGATGAGTTTTAATGTCTTTTAAAGCATTTGTGATTTAAAAAAAGTTGTAATGGAAAATTTAATTATAGTTTATATAAATAATAAATGAATAATCACATACTGTGTACTTTGTATCTTTTTAGCACCATCACCTGCACCAACAGAAACTACTGTGGTTTTTTCTATGAACCAACCACCACCTTCATTGCCTGTAATGTATGTATAAATCTCTGAATCACAACATATCTTAAACGCAGCATTGTGTACCAGTTACATTGTTTTAATTTTGGTTTAAGGTTTGATGCTAGTAGGCCACCACCACCTTTACCAAATCAAATAAAGGCAAATAATGGTACTGGGAAACGTAAAATACAAAACTTATGCGAAGGTAAGTTTTCCATATATATATTAACAAAATTAAATTTTAACCATCTTTATCTAATGCTAAGCGATATTTGATACTTTCTATTTTAAGAAACAATAGACAAGGAAATAGCTTTAGCGAATATTGCTCAACCTTTGATGAAAGAAATTTAATAACACAATGTAAATGTTAGTATTTTATTTTTCTTGTTCTAAAAGTAAATTTTACAAAATTATTATACTTTACAACTTTCATTTTAAATTAGCTCAATGTCAATCACAATTATTTAAATTTATCAACTACTTAAATTTTTGATATGTTGAGCCTTAAAAAGGAATCATTTTATGTATATTTGTTTACTGGAGGCTGGCTATGCAGTTGTCATGCGAAAATATTCCATCATTAATAAGCTAGCCATGCTGTCCTCCTTTTTAAGTGATAATTTTTTTTTAAAGATTATAATCATACATCTTCATAAAAATTTTCCAAATTGATTAAGCCTAAATAAACTTTATATTTGCGTAAGTGATAAATGTGGTTTAAGAAAAAATATGTTAGCATTTGCAAAAACCATTTCATTGTTTAAATATTTGCAACTGAAGTTATATCTAAACTTATAGTTAAAAGTAATAATTAAGGAGAGTAGTTTATTTTGAAACTGCTATTATTTATCCTAAACACTGTCAAATCATCAATTACTATCTGGCTCGGCGCTTGTTGATTTGTTCTCAGCTGGACCAAGCAAAATAAGGAAGCCAGAGGACACCAATTTAGCGGACGCGCATTGCGAAAACTGTGTTCAACGTGTGATCAGGTTTGGAAATATCGCAATTTGTCTTTAATATTGTCTGCATGAATTTAAATCTGAAAGTATATATTTATTACATACGGTCATAAAATATAATTAATAAAATATTAGTTGTGGCTTTTTACAAGTGATTCTTCCTTTCATCGTATTGTTTGAGCGAGTATTAATAATGCAGAGCGCGTCTGTTTATTTTTTTGAAAAAAAGTTATATCGAGCGAATTTTTGGCATTCAATAACCCGCCACATACTTTCTAGATCGCTTTAGCTTTTCTTCCGATTCCATTCACTAGAAAAAGAAACTTAGGCTAAAAACTATTCGAAATTGAGCGCGCAAAGATATCGGACAATTTGTATATGCTGTGCGAAAAAAAGGTTAACCGCCCTTTTGTCATTTTTAATTATTATTTTTTTCAATATGGACTTTGTTTCATAAGTCTTTTATTTTAGAATTTAAATAAAAACAGTTACAATTGGCAATTAAATAAAATTTTAATATTCATTTAAAAGTAAAAATAGTAAACTCAACTGAAGTATCAAGTGGAATGTACAACGTTCCAACGTTAATGAAAATATCGTATGAAAAAGTTTGCGCAGCGATTACAATTTTTTTTAATTTTATTCCGTAGATATAAAACAAACCACGCCGAAATGGATGCGACACTTAGTACTGTTAATTTCCTTAGTTAATTATTTAATTTTTGCCCATTTCTATAGTGTTACAGTGGATAAGTAAAAAATCTATTTCATTATTTTTTTCTCCTTAGGATTGATTTTTACATGCAGGAATTGGATAAATTACATAGTGAAGAGGAGCACCAAACACTACTCTATAAAAAAACCTTAGAGGGCTATGAAACCGCTAAAGAACTCTTGCGATCTTTTGTTAGTGAAGATTTATTTAGGATTTTGGAAAAAGAAATTGAGGTTAATTTATATCATTATTTTCATATTTAATTAATCAATTTTATATTACTTTCTCTGGCTTTACTTTGTCTTGATCAAAATAAATACTTTATAAATTTTTGTCATTTACAAGTTATGAATATTTCCTTTGTATGTATGAATGTTTAAAATTAAAAGCTTACATCTATGTTATTAAGATGAAAATGTTTTAAACTTTTATTAAATTAAGCGATGAGACGAGGGGAAGTTTTCCCTGATAATAAGTGATATGCCTGCCCATAAGAACGCGGCGCTAAATAGGATGACATACTCCACACCACATTACGCACATCGCCAAGACAACATATGAAATCTCGATATCCCAGTAATTATACTAGCTACAGGGTCTTTCAAATCGGAACAGTAATATTTCCACACTTCTGTTTGGCCGCAAAAATACGCTCTGTGGTGACCACACCGCAAACAGTCTAGGTTGGTACCTACCTAGACTGTTTGGACTGTTTGCGGCAACAGATCCACCTCCAGTCATTTCTCAATAAACCTGTTTTGAGAATTAGTATAAATCGTCTGAATAGTATTTTTTTATTACAGGGTGTGCCTCAAATACAGTTACCTAGTATCATATCGGAACTAAACTCAACACCGTTTGATTCAGTGAGTTTTTTAAATCATTGTTATTAAGATATTTGTTTGACATGTTTTATATATTTTACATTTTTTAGGGAATGTCAACCGTACCTAAACAATTTTTATTAAACCTCTTGGAATGTGTCTATAGGAGTTCCAGTATGGTTAATACTGTAAGTATTGTAGTAAAATCCTTTGATAACAGTAAATGTGTGTATTGCACACATTTTCTTCATAAAAATAATTGTTATTGTCTTTATTGAATTAATATTTACATTTGTTTTCTTTTTCTCAGTACTTTATATCAGCTATTATTTTAAGTGACATTATATACATTAATAATAAAAGTTGTTTTTCTTTCCGTTACATGAATATAGAATATAATAGTTGCATTTAAATTATAAAATTTTAGGTTCCAAGTACTTCTAACAGTTTATATGAAACTCTGTTGCAATCTTTATCTGCAAGGAGATCAAATTCAGTGATAAATCATTCACCTTCAGATGATATACAAGCGTTTGTCAATCTTTTACAAAATTGTAAGTGTTTCTTTAATATTTCACACTCATGTTCAATTACACTAATCTAGTTTTATTTTAAGTGTCTATATTTTTATTATAATTTAGTAAAGTAAAGAGCTGGCCAAGTGTACTATGGTTGCACTTTTGTTTCGAATGGAACATCTACCAATGGAATGGCAAAAAATTTATACCTGTCCCTGGTCGTTCCCCAGAATGCAGAATATTTTTTTTGAAGAATTCACCACATACTTGAGTGTGCTAATTTCTTAAATATACCTTCAATTTTTACTTACTGAATCAGTATCTTTTTATGCTATTAACATTACTGCATTGTTATTTTTTTTTGCAGCTGGATTAACTTTAGAAAAAACACAGTCCAGTGAAATGAGCAGAATAGGTAATACAAGTGGGGGTTCTGTGGGAGTGAATGGCTTTAATGGTTGTAGTACTAGTCAGAAAATAGATAACAGTGCAACATCAGTATCATTGGCTGGAACAGTTACTTATTCTAGCTCAAATGCTCCACCAAGACCTTACCCTATTGTAAGCACAGTTGTAGCAAGTACATCGGGGACACAACTCCCTGGTCCTCTGCCATCTTATCCATCATATCAACCAAATATCCCACCCCCGCCACCTACAGGAGCAGTCTACAATATGTTTCAAGCTTCTAGTGAGTATTGTAAATTCCATTGTATAAAAAATTATCTTTATATCTTCATTAAGGGTAAATTATTAAAGAAATTTTACATTGACTCTCATGCTCAATGTATAATAGTCATCAGAAAGGTAGATGAAGTCACTAAGACTAGAAAGTAATGACATACAAATTACTTGGATTTTTTCTGCATGTTATATGAACAAATGCCATTGTTCTGTAAAGCAGTTGAATGGAGTTTTCTCAAATTAAATGTCTACCAAAACTAATGTCTAATTGTCCAACTATTACAATACCTCGATTTGTGTTTATTTCTATGGGCAGATAATCAGAACATACCGTACAACGCAACGAATAGAGCAAGTGCACCTGTTACACAACCCACAACATCTAGGTCCTCTACTACGGCAGCCTTCCCGGTACATCCCGACAATTCTATGTCTAATCAGTTTATGATGGGAAGGTATCCACCACCTCATTATAATACTCCATATCAATAACATATGGTGAGTTTTGACAATTGGTGAACTGTTTGACTCGTTGTATAATTGTAACATTATAAATTTGTGAATATGTGGTTAAGTGATAGTATTAATATTGTGACGTATTTCATTTTTTTAAATGAAAATAATTGAATGGATTTCCATTAAAGAATTTCATTCTAAGCATTTTGTATTTATGTGGGAAAAAGTTCCATAATTATTAATTTTCCTGCTTGGCGGCGAATAGAATGTATAAAAAAAATACAACTAGAAATAACTAACATAAGAGACTTACATATATGATGAGTACACACACACACAAAGTTTCCTTGATTTATAGTTATTACAGCTGGGTTTGAAAGCAAGGCGTGTAATGGGATCATATTAGTATTGGGATCTCTATTATGTTTAGCTGGATGATATAGTCAAGTTTTATATTAATGGTTGTATAATTGTGGTGTGATTATTCATCGCTCAAAGCAAGATACATGCTATTCCTAGATTTTAGATTTAGCGGAGCTCTACAATAAGTTTCCATAAGTAAGAGTAATTTTGCCTTTTTAGATTTATTTTATAATTAATAAGAACACGAAACTAGATAGACTATAAGATTACTAAAGCCATGCAAACATTTTGGATAGCGAATTAATTTGAATATGTATGTTTTTGTAACATGTATTTTGTTCTATCTCAATGCAGATGCTATATGTTCCTTCCAACTAGTTCAGAAAGAAAATAAATATTTTTGTTAATTATTCTCATTTAAAAACAAACTGAAAGTAATTAAATAAATAAGAATGGCATGTTGCAGTTGTTATTGTACAAATGTTCTATTTACATATGGATTATGTGTTTTAATACACATGCTACTTAATGTAAGAAAATTCTTTAACTGCCATCTATTAAATTTTTATTGTGTTTTTAATAATACTTAAAATTTGGATAAAAAGCAATCGCATATACATTGTGTTGTAGAATCTAAGAACACACGTGACTAAGTGCAATATTTATGACTTAACACCTGACATAAGAGTATCATGCCTATTACCAATGTGATGCTGATAATAAACAAAAGTATTTGCATAAAAATTTTTGATACAATTGTTATTAATAAATTTGTGTCATAATTTAATAAAGTGCAAAAAAAACTTATTTTCAGATTCTTAGTAAAACTCTGCAATGAAAGTTACAAAATGCATGTTATTGTTTAGGATGTATAATTTTATCCAAAAATGTAAATTGTGGTTTCTGACTTTTAAAATAAACAGAAAAAGGGTTTTAATATTTTTGTACTTTAGCATCTGTATTTAGTTAAGCTTAAATGATATTTTTTTTTAATATGACAATATTTCTAATAATAATCTATCAATAGTATTATTATATACAGATAAAGCAAATTAATTTCTATATGCGCATTTTAAGGCTAGAACTGCAATATCTTAAGATTTTAATAACCATTTGACATATACATTTGTAAAGATAATATTTCTAGACAAGTCGACAGTACCTGCAAAAGTGTTTTATCTGAAATTTATATGAAATATGTTGCATATATATATATATTCATTAAAACTTGCAATAAACATACTTTTTAACAGAATATAATTTGTTCTTTTGACCTGAATTATTAAATTTTAACTGTTTTTATTAAATATAATACAGCATGTATTCCATAAGTTTAAGAACATTATTGATATTTAACCTGTTAATTTTTCACAATTACTTTTCTATCTCGATTTCAAACTTATTTTAAATATACTTAAAAATATTTACATTGTTCTATGGTTCATAAATGCAGTGTAAATCATTATTATATTGAAGTGTCTTAAATTTAATTGACAGCAATAAATGGTAGAGAATTGTGGTATTTTATTTCATTTATAATTATTCTCTATTGCACTTAGTCATAGTGCTTGTGACACCTAGTTTTTATTTTTAAATTTATCACCACAAATATTTTTGCCTAAGTAATAAATAAATTTAGGTTAGTGATAAATAAAATTAGGTATTATTGTATTTCAGTTACAGACTCTTACAATTTCTCGAGTACTGTGTATTATCACCGATTGTAATATATTTTAGAGAAAACTTACGCGTCCGTCGCGCGATGTCTCCCACTAAGCCTTCTGCTGCTACTGAAATTGAAATGTTAACAAATTTTACTAGTGATGCGATAAATAAAATTTTTATTCTGAAAACGTTCATTACGTCTTTACTATTTAAAACTGACAAAAATTTATTGCAAACTAATATAACTATGAAAACACTTCACTCACCTAAATCACACCGCTGTTATATATGCTTTCGTTTAACATATTCTTGAAGCTTTGATTGCTGGCGTTAAAAGTTTACGTTGCCTCGCTTAATGTAAGTTAAGTTTAGCCATATTAGAGGCGAATTTTTATTATAAAAAATGTAAATAAGGATAGGGTGAGAGAACATTATATTCAATTCTTATAAGATTGCGTACACAAGGGAACACTTCATTTTCGTGATAATAAGATTTTTTACTCACTTTATTATAAAACTAATTTAAGATTCATTTTTTATATATATAATTAAATACACAAACTGAGAACTTTTTGTTTCAACTCATTAGATACTAACGAGAATCATAAATTTTCAATACTGCGTTCGCTACTACAACACCATAGATAGAAAATTACATTTCTAATATTTATTAAAGCTTATATAATATATAAGGTTATGCGTGTACGCGTCATCTTACATAGTTACAGTTTTTTAAGATTGCGTTCCAGTTTTCAGGAATGGTATGAAAACAAAAGCTATTATATATATAAATTTATTCAAAAAATTTATAGCCACGAGTTTAAGAATTTTACCAACTTTTTTCTTAATATTACATTATAGTATGTATTGTACATGTTTCATGTTATGTCTATTACTATACATATATATGTTTATACTATAAATAATCAGCAATATTTTTAACAGTCTTATAAGTTTTGAGTTTATAAACATTTTTACACCATTGGTTTAATATGGAAATACTTTTGTATCACATTATTTAAAATAAAATTTTTATGTGGTAGAATAAATTATTAATTAATTATAATAATCCGTCTAGTAGATCAAACAAAAATTGTGTGTAAACATGATTATTTTTCATTTAATATATTTAATAAATTTTTTTATTAAATATTGTCTAGTACTTTAAAACAATTCATATAAGAATATTATTAAAGACAGTTGTCTTTAATAATAATCTATTTAACATAACTACTGATATATAAATTTATTTATATAAATATCCATCAATATTAATCAGGATTCAAAACTTTCATTGATTCCTAAATTTACGAGGTAAACGCCTATGTGGCAGTACCCCTCAAATCCTAAAAATATTATCTGTTTTATATAGACGATGATTAAAAGAATTCAAACAGTTGTTAAAAAATAACTAATTCTTTTATTAATGTAAATTAAACATACTGAAGTTTCAAGAAGATGAGAATTTCAGGATTTGGCTACATCTTTACCATGGCAACTTTACAATCGTAAGTTCCGGAGACGTTAAATAAGTCTCTGGATAAATATTTAAAAATATAATAAAACGCTCAAAAAGCCACCATTGCCTTCGTTTTTACTTCTTAAAATTATTCTCATAAAGTTATATATCTCTAAAATATTTTAGGCACATTATACTGTGTATTCCAAAGTTGTATTATTTATGTTGTACTTTAAAATGTTTAGTTTAATAAAATATGAAATTTTAGAAGAACTGAAATGTTCGAAATTGTGCGCCGCAAAAAAAAAAAAAAACAAAACTGTTATCTAGTGGTGGCGTGCCGCAGTTGTAACGGTATATTCAAACAGTACGGCGACCTAAGCCAAGCGTGGTTCTCCAGCAACCGTCTATTTATACGCACGACTACACTAATATTCAGAGCTACAATTCGCACATATCAATAATTACCGTAGAAATACTTCTCAATTAATGAGAAAAATTAACATTATTTTAATTCTGGAAGTAGTTACGTACTCTATCATTAGTCTTTGTCTTTTCGCAACTTTGTATATATTTTTTTAAACTATTCACATTGCAATAGTTTTTGTTAATAAACTAATAATTTTTTTTAAGAGACACGTATATCAAATATTTGGGTTATAATAAATGTATGTATTGTATAAAAGTTCAAAAAGTACTGTCCTAGAATTTTTTTTGGCGAGTGTCTTTATAACAACGGGGGATGTATTTATTTAAGGTAAATTCAGGTATCGCTGAAAAGGTTAACGGCATCGAACATCATCAAGGAATGGCCGACAGTCGTGTTGAACATATGTATGTGGAAAAAAAATGAACTCAATCCAGTGCTGTTTTTACAATGTTACATTATCAATGATCGATAAAGCTATAGACCTTATCTGAGAAAGTTGGTTTCGTGTCTTTTGTTGTCTACATCGTGCTAAGGAGATTTTTCTACTGACATTTCGTCTGCGGTATTCTTAAGAACGACGAAGATAGCGGTCTAGTAAGTCCACTTCTTTACTCATAAGACAATCATGGTGGAGCAGTTGGATCACATAACACGGAATTACATTGATATCCGTAATTAAGAATCTCTGAGATTCTAGGTAAGTTTCGCAGCAGCGCCTATTTTCGCCACCAAACAGTAATTTGCAAACATTACCGTGCTTCGTTTTGAGGAGCTTTGTAACTAGTAAAATAATTAGAGCAATGAAAAGAATTTTATTACAAGGCGACGAGCATAATTTGGTGTAGTGTGAATTAATTACTATCTAACGCGTAATGACTTGGCGCAGGCGTATCACTATCAAGTGAACGTTTAGTTAGACCCGTCGCTTCATCAAATAAAAAAATCTTTGATTAAGTTCAACATACAAATTAGAACATTATTGATTAGTCTCCTATTATTATCTTGTCCAGTGACACCGTTCTATTATTAAACACTAATTAGACTTACACAATAGATGAATATGAAGTATTAAACTAAGTGAATGAAAATACTAAACTAACATGTAGTGCAAAATTAAAGAGGTGAATGTACGAATGCGTGCGTGGGTGTGAGTGCACATGTGCATAAGTGCAGTTATTCGTATTCTTTGTGCGTTACTTTATATTAAAAGGTTTTACTGTTTCTAGTTCTGAATTATATTTATCAAAACAGATATACTTATGTAATTCTGTTTATTTTTTTACATTTGGCGGAAAATTGAAATTAAATTTTTTCAATATCTTGCTTTGGATGAGCATACGTATAATCCAAAATACGTAGGTTCCGTGTAGGTGATCTCTAAGGAATTTTTACTGAATGTATTGTGAAGTATCCTCAGGACGAGCATAATAGATAAGTGAGTGTGACAAGTGCAGCCATTATTCGCCAGTCATGATGAATCAATCAATATTCGCCAGTAGTCAGCATATAGAGCGACAAGGTCCTTTTTGCACTTCAATGATATTAGCAGGACTTGAGAGTTTTTTGGAACGTGCTCAAGATGGTGGCGTTAGTTTCGTTTTTGCCACGTGCAAAGTGATCCTTGTCGCTCTATAATTATAAAAAGGAAAAGGCGATTAATACTTTTTTTCAAAAACTATAAACAGTGTCTAGTTTTATTATAATTGATAGTTTCAATAAAAACTATTAACAGGTGCAAAATCAATCTTGCATATTACTTCATTTTTTTAAAGGCTTTGGAGTCGTTTGTTTTAAATTTCATTCCATTTAATACGTTTCTTCTTAAGAACAATTATTAAAAACGCATAGATCAATAATATCAAACACACGCAAAACCTTCATCTTGCTACTTTTTAGATTGTTTATTTTTTATATTTGTTGCTATTCACATTTCAACAAAAATTTCAATGAGTTTCTAGTTATAACTACTTTAGACAACGGAACTGCATTGCGATGTGATATATTACATATGTGAACAGTTCTCTTAATGTTTTTATTTTTAAGGACTGCATATCTTTTCCGAAGAAAGAGTCAAGGCCTTTTATCCACCGTGGTGGTTTAGTATGGGTGGGTGGATGTCAAATATATATACGAAAGATTTCGTTCTTCTAACGTATCGGGTTTGTCACGATACTTTCCTTAACCGGATGCTCATATTCAGTAGAGGTTTCGACTCTCGCCACATTAAACCTTACAAATTGAGTTATTATAGCTTCCTTCTGAGTGCTTGATTAAACATATGTACTGATTTTATAAAAGTTAATATATATGACATGAAACAACTGTCTATTTATTGTAGAAAGACTTATTCGTGGATGAAGAGCATGAATTCATAAGCAGTACAAATATTTAGGATCTATTAAGTGATAGTAAGTATTTAAAAAATTTTGTAACATATCTTTTTGAAGGCGAGATTATATTTTTGTGTTTTGAATTTTTACAACAAAAAAAGAGACTGGAGATTTTATCCTGTACCGCCATTATATTTGCTCCCTAATTTAAAGCAGTCTTGTAAAAAAAACTTAACATTTGTTGTATTGTAATCATCAAATAACAGGCAAGTCTGATACTTAGTATAGCAGTAGTTGTGATTTCATAACAATTACAAAATACATCAAAAAATATTATTATTTCATTGACATGTTAATTTTAAATAGACGAAAGTAATTGTGCATTGTAAACAAAATTGATATATCTATCACCGCAGCTCCTATTTCTACCGCTAAGCAGAAGTGTGCAAACATTACTGTTTCGGATTAATAGGCAGTTGTAACTAGTGAAATTACTGAGGTAACAAGACTTAACATCTTCTCAAGGCGACGAGCCCAACGTGGTATGTGTATATTTTCCCAATTAGCGCCCTCCGAGAGTTATATGCAGGCGTGTCACTTACCATCAGGTGAAAGTCTTACTTGTGTAGTCAATTCAGTAAATTAAAAGAATAATCAAATATTTCATCTGTAGTAATCAATGAAGAATTATAATCAGGAAATCTTTCCTGTAGGGTTTTGTTCAACCGTTTCTCGCACGTTAAAAAACATAACTCTCAATTATTATGTGCTCATTTTAAAGTGAACTTTAGCGATCAGGGAAAAAAAAACAATTCGATCCTTAGCTAATTTAAATTCATAATTACCAAAATAGTAATATTCATATAAAACGTTTTTGCATATTGTATTTCCGCAAATATTTTTCACGAGTGGCACGAAAATGTACTTCGTATAAAATAATAATTATATCTCATTGGTTATTAAGTTATGTGCAACATAGATTAATTTACTATTTTACTAAGTATTGTTACTTAATTAACAGATGATAAAAATAAACACGTTGTGTATTTATATAACTTGTTAAAAATTCTGCACAGGTTAAATATTTTTGCAGTAATTATTTATTTGTTTTTAGTTTATCTGTTACGATAAATATGTTACAATACACGCTGCCAACATAACCAAGGGATCTGACGCGACGCTGCGGGTGTCGGCCATTACAACCTTGGCACGGTAGTTTATATAACGTGTTATTGCGGGTTTGATGCACAATCGAATATAGTAAGTTGTATATTTATTTCTTAGCCTATTCTGTGTATTATATGTATTTATCACGAACTTTGACTAATTCTACACTTGGGTGTTTGAACCATCCAATGTAACCTATTTTTTAAAGATCTTAGTAGCAGACGAAAAATTTATCTACGGATATTAAGAATCGCCCGCCGTATTTTGAAATAATTACTTTTGCCGTTTTAGTTTTGTTTATATTATTAATTCGTGCTTGCATCTAGAACAATTTTAAATCCTATAAGAATACGTAGATTGATACCTCATTATCTATTTAGATAAGAGTTAAACTTCGAGTATCATTAAATGGACAGTAGTTGGTAGATCGTTGTTGCTAGCGAACGATTAGGTACGTAACGCTACTTTTTGTTTTGTCATGAAAGTGGGGTTCAGTAGTTATTATTTCTTAGTTAATATTTCCTGTTCACCTACAGGGCAGCTAAACAGTATCTTTTCGGCTGGACTAGCCTCGAATGGTGGTTTAGGTTTAACACTCTGAATCTGCCAGGGATGATAACATGTCTATGTGTAGTTTTAAGTCTTTTTACACTTTTACAGCCAATAATAATTTTTATTTTACATAAGTTGTTATCTATATGGGAGTTATTTATTTCTCTTATCTATCTAATGGTTCATGGTTTTACTTTATTTATTAACTTATCATATGTTTTTATACTTGTGTTTCTTTTGTAAGTAATTTTCACAAATAATAATAGCAAGTAGTTATAAATAAGAGAGACATAATTACTCAACATTTTGCAACACTGAATTTGTTTATTTAACATATTTGTTTTCTATTATTTTGAAACTTTGAGAAAGAAAAATGTGCTTCTTTGCAATAATTCAAATAGAAAATAACTTAAAATTTATTTGTATTATATATCTATATGCATTAATTGTATTTAATATTATTTTCAGATACAAAATGTTATCAATATTGCTGATACTTGATTTAGTGGGCTGGGGCCCTATGGGGACAATTGCTGGATTTATTGGCACTACAGAACCAGCTCTGAAGCTACTGATATCTATTTTGATGGGGTATTTTTATGCTGACCTCCTGCACAAATATGTAGGAGGACATCCAACATTGAAGAATCTATTTTTCGTAGCAACAGGAATAGACATGGCAATTTATAATTTTGGATCAGCATTTGTACACAGCTTAATACCAGCTGTTGTAATGTATTTGACAAATGTTGTTTTAGGTCCTGGTAAAATAAACTGTATTATAACATTTGTATTCAATATGACATATCTTCTTGTTGGATATGTTTTAACTGAATCTGAAGACTATGATATCACATGGACAATGCCACACTGTGTCTTAACATTGAAGTTAATTGCATTATCCTTTGATTTGTGGGATGGAGAAATGGTGTCAAAAGGAGAGAAAATTTCAGAAAATAATAAAGACTCTGCTTTAACTGATGACCCTTCATTAATAGAACTGTTAGGTTTTGTTTACTTTCCTGCCTGCTTTCTGGTTGGCCCAATATTTTCATTCAAAAGATATTCAGATTTCATCAATGACAGATTCACAATAAATGCAAATGTAAAAAACACATGTGAGAGTGAAGGTCTTAAAAGATTGATACAAGGTTTATTATATTTGGTTGCATATCAAGTTGGAGGTAAGGCACTTAATAGTAATTTCTTTTACCTATAAATGATGATGTTAAATAGTCAAAAAATTTAGTTTTAACATATAGTATATATAAGAGAATTGTTTTCTTTCAATATAATTGAATCATGATTAGTTTAACAGTTCCTAAATCATATGTTGTAAGTTACAAGTATTAATACAATTAGAGAAATTTGTATTGCTAGTGTTATACCTTTGTGACCTTGTTAATACTAAATTATTATTATTTTCTTTTAATATGGTAATAATGAAAATAATTTTATTTGCAGTAACCATCTTTAATGTAAATTACATGCTGTCAGATGAATTTTGGGAGATCTCTCTAATTTATAGACATATATATTGTGGATTGTGGGCACATTTCACTCTTTACAAATATATTTCGTGTTGGTTACTTACTGAAGGTAAGATTTTTAAAGATAACTATGCTGTTATTTTATTCTCTCACTTTCATTGTGGGACTATTTAATTTAATTTTTAGAGGAATAAATTTAAATCTTTTCATTTAAATAAAAAAAAGTATCAAACATAATAATCTAAAAAATTATATATAATTGCACTTAAATTTATATATCTCCATGCCATTAACCAAAATATGCAAAAGGTTTGCAACTCCTCCATTTAAGTATATTAGTTTTATTCTTAATAAACACTGATTAAAATAAAAAAAATCTATTATAGCATTTTAGTTTGCAAAAACAAATAATGAACATAACAAGTAGTTTGGTGTTGTATACCACAGTATAGTCTAAATGTCTCAATAAAGTCATTTATCATTGTATTCAAATCAATATTGAATAAAGCTATTTGCATG
The DNA here is from genome assembly GCA_029034505.1 of Ornithoptera priamus. NCBI lineage: Eukaryota > Metazoa > Arthropoda > Insecta > Lepidoptera > Papilionidae > Ornithoptera > Ornithoptera priamus. The sequence continues at coordinate 116,344 of JARDWD010000061.1, read as the reverse complement.
ACCATATTGTATGTAAATTGATCAATTATTGTTCACCATTACCTATTTCCTTAATACTTTGTACAAGTTTATCTTTTTTTTAAATTATCAAATGTGTTTAAAAATTGGGTGATAACTCATTTGACCTTTCAAGTTAAGGTTATTACAAATCTATTGTTTTACTACAATTACACAATAAAAATTTTCCATTACAAATGTCTTATAACCTTCACATATTTAGTTACTAATAATAATGTATGTATGTAGTTTTTTTTATTGTCAAAATGACTAGGAAAGAAAACTTCTTGTGATGGTAAGCAATATACTTGATTATAACAAGGTACTACTAGTCAGGATATGCATTTCCATCACATTGTGTATGTTGCTTTGGTACATAAGATGTTTCTGCTACCCCACTAATTTCATTACCTACAGCACCTTTCAAAGGTGTTCACACTAATGTTGGCCAACAGAAATAGAGCAACAGAGGCCTACCATAAACTCAGCCGTGACTAAAATGTTCTAAATCTTTCTTTCAGCTGCCTGCATCAGGTTCCACATTGCAATTAATGGCTATGAAATAAGTGAGGATGGGACAGAAAAGAAACTCAGAGTGGATGGATGCAACAATATTAAATTATATCGTTTTGAGAGTGCTACGAAATTTCAACATTACATAGATAGCTTTAACTGTAATACTAATAGTTTTGCAGCAAAATACATATTTAAGAGACTCAAATTTTTAGGCAACCGTAACCTTAGCCAATTCTTAACATTACTATTCTTAGCATTATGGCATGGTGTTAAACCTGGTTATTATGTTACATTCTTCAATGAGTTCATTATAATATTTATGGAGAAAGAATTTGAGGCAATCGTAAGCAAAACAGAGATTTATTATAAGCTCTGGGACAACACTTGCGCTAGATATTTTCTGTACATACTTTTGAAAATGTACACAATAATTTTTATGGGTTGGAGTTTAGTACCATTTGATTTGAAAGTGTTCTCGAAATGGTGGAGGATATACTCCGGTCTGTATTTTTCAGGATTCATAATATTTTTGCCTTGGGCGTTTGCATATAAACCATTGTTAAAGTGGACATTTAAATTTTTTCAAGTTAAACAGAGAAAAGAGTTAAAAACAAATTAATCATAATGTGACATATCTGAATCCATCTGCATGATGTGATTGTTGTCTGAGTCATAAGGCATCTGACAGTCAACTGTTACGCTCGCTGAAGGACATGTTGCTTGTGATTGTTATCCGAGTGATGCACCATTTCGCGGTTAGCTGTTACGCTCGCTGCCTGACACTGCTTAAAAGATATCACTAGTTAAACTCGAGCTTTGCGTCAACAACTTCTTTCGAGGATCCACGGGATAGTTAGTGGAGTGCTAAAGACACCATACCAAATATAGTTAATTTTTAATCAAAGTAATAATTTTTTAGTGTTATCACTAATGTTTTACTGGTGGTAGGTCTCCGTTGCCGGAGACTAAGTATAAACCATCACAGTGCCTATTTCTGATGTTAAACTTGAACAATACACAAAGATAGTTAAAAACTTTTTTTTTGCTCTATTTAAAATGTAAATAATCCATATAGCAGTTAATTATGAGCAGATAGAGTGAGAGAATATTGTTTTATTATTTAGATCTCATTAATATTTGAAAGTTTTAATTAGACTTAATTATTGTGTGCAAATTATGAATATAACTGTTGTGGTACATACATACGTATACATCACGCCTCGTTCCCAGTGGGGTAGGCAGAGACCACCACTCTCCACTTGCTACGATCCTGGCACACCTCTCGCTTCCACCACTTTCATGCGCGTCTTCACGCATGCTCGTTGGTTTTAAGTACTCTTGACCAGGCCTTTTTTAGGATATCTTCGAATTGATCGAAATATGTCCTCTAAGGTCGACTTGTTCCAATTTTTCCAATTATTCTTACCTTGTACACCTCTTTTGTTAATCTTCTTTCATCCATTCTTTCTACATTGTCGAACCATCTAAGCATCCCTTTCTATATCTTTGTCACTGCATCTTCAATCACGCCGCACCGCTCCCTTTTTACACTGTCCCTCACTGTGTCCATCAGCTTCACTCGAATTATACTTCTCAGGCTTCTTATCTTTACAGCATTAATCCTACTTTCATGTTTCTTTTGCCATACCCAACATTCACTACCATACATCAGTGTGGGGATCACAACATGCTTCTATGCACAGCCAGTCGTGCTCTTTGTGATACGTTCCGGTTATTCTATAAAGTTATGAAGTGCCCCATTCACTCGATTTCCTTTCAAAATTCTTCTTTCAATATCACCATCATACTTGGCATCTCTTGTAAACTGTGAACCCAGATATACAAATTCTTTCACTTGTTCCACTTTTTGTCCCTCAATCATAATATCACAGTTTGTCATACATTGTTCTCTTTCAAAAACCATTACTTTCGTCGTCGTGCTTACATTCACTTTCATTCCTTTGCTTGTTAAAGCACCGTGCACCATGTCTACCATCGCTAGCAACTCCCTCTCCGATGATGATAATAAAACTTGATCATTGTAGTATAGGAGGCATGTGACGGTCAACCCATTGATTCTTAGTCCATACTCTATCTTTCAAGCAATTCTCTATAAATAGGCTAAACAGCCACGGCGAGGCTACACATCCCTGTCTAACACCCTTCTGGATGCTAACCCGTCTGAATAAGCCCCGTTTATCCTGACACAAACACTGGAATTGACAAAGTGATTTCAGTGCTCGTATCAAGGTGCTGGCTACCCCATAAACAGACAATATGGATCATAATTCATTGCTCACCATTCTGTCATAGGCCTTTTCCAAATCCACGAAAACGCAATAGACCTTTTGGCTATGTGCCAAACATTTATCGGCTATGCTACGTAAGGAAAAGACTTGGTCCATACATCCCATTCCTCCCCTAAATCCTATTTGTACATCCCAAATCTTCTCTTCAGTTTCATTCATTACTCTTTTATTCAGTATCTTTGCATACAATTTGCCGACGACGCTCAGTAAGCTAATGCGACGGTTGTTTTTACAGTCTTGCTGTGACCCTTTTCCTTTATAGAACGGAAAGATTGCGGCTTTGCATCAGTCACCTGGCACTGCCGCTCCTCGGACAAAAGTCGAAAAGGCAGTACAGCTGACTAGCTACCACGCTCTGTCCAGCACTCAGCATCTCGACCATAATCCTAACATACTCCCGCAGTCTTCGCCAATTTCATACTATTGATTGCATCTAAAATCTCTTTCATATAAAATATAATATTACTTTCATCGCCTTTAGTATTTCCATAATTCTTCAACCTCGCACATTCCTTCTAATCTGTCAAACTTATCAATCGATTTACTGTTATAATTTTCTTTCACTTCATTATCTTACAAAACCCCGACTTTCACTCTTTCTAGTATACTAATGGGTTCACGAACACAATGTTGCCATCGCCTAAAGATCCCATTATTCGGCACAACACCAAGGAGTGATCAGTGTCGATGGCAGTGCCGCAGTATACCCTAGTATCTAGTACCTTCTTTCTCAGTCTCTTATCGACCATTAAGAAATCAATCATACTTTCCTGGTTTCCTTCTTTTTTTTGTGTGCATGTGATGAAGATTCCACTCCAAGCAGACTTTCCATTTTTATTCACTTTGTTCACCGAATTTACCTAACACAGTTTCATATCCATCACGCTGCACTCCAACCCATCCATTAAAATTTCCAAGCATTGCAATTCTATCATTATGCTTACATTCATCCGGAACATCTTTCAAACTATGCCAAAACTCATCCTTTTCGGTTTAGACTGTCGAGGACCGGTTCCATCACACATCTTGTGGAGCATAGACTCCTAGAATGAAGATGCGAGTAAAGCCAACTTTCAACCTCACCGAGATGAGTCAAAGACTCGCACAATCAAAGTCGATCACACATTCGTTCATTCTAGCAGAAAACAGCACATCAACTCTGACAGCCTCTGCTGGATACAGGGACCCCTGCCCAGTAGGCTGTGTAAGGTCCCATTTATGGTGTTGTCGCATCTTTTCCGTTTGGTTGTATTCACACACGGAACCTCAAATCTTCTTTTCTTCATCATTTCGCATATTTTATCAATTTTATCTTGCATACCTCCTCTGATATTCAAAGTAGCAAAGTGGCTATCCGCAGCCCACTTTTCGCTCCCACGGGAAATGAGACGTGATGGGTTGCGAACCTCCTACATAACCCTTTTTTTTTATTAAAAAAAGTATGTATTGGTTTTGAATTATTTTGAAATTTGGAATAATTTGTTAGAAATCTATAGTTATTGATTTAATGTCAATAAATTTGTAGGTTTTTTTTATATTCAAAATGAGACTATTCATAGACTTCCTGGGGATATAAAATTTTAAAGCAATTCAAAGATTCATTACTAATAAAAATTTAATTTTCAAAAAAGTATGTATTTCCTGCAATATTTTAGAGAAATCGGGACAATTTTAAAATATATCGTTTTGTTACTTAGTATCAATAATTATCTTAAGGTTTTATTTTTTAGTTCAAAAATTAAAAAATTAGTAAATTTTATTGGACCAATTCGGGGGATTTCAAAGATTTAATATTCATGGTAATTTTTTTTTTCTTTGAATTTCAATATAAATAGTATTAAATTTTATACTCTTTTTTATGGTTTAGGGTTTAATATTTTTTAAAGTTTTAATAATTTTTTTATTTCTTAATATGGAATTAGTTTTCATTATAAAAGTTTTAGTAAATAAGTAATATATTATTCTGGCTTGCCTGAATGTTAGTCAAGATTATGATTTATTGATTTTTTTAATTAACAGTTCTAATACCCACAGTAGTTCGATTTATGGTTCATTAATAGATAAAGGGCAGTGTATCATTAATAAATGTTGGTACAAACAAAGTAGCTGTTGTTTAGATTTAATAAAAGCGTTTATTTTATTATTACTGTATTATCATTGATAACTTTAAGAGTACCTGTTGTCTTATTTTGTCCCAATTTTTTATATCTTTACATATAGTTTTAATTTTTAGATGTAAATGACATACCCTGTTTATAAAAAAAATATACACACCAACATGTTGTTAAACTATGCTTCAAGTTGACTTTTCATGTATTAAAAATAAATATACATGAATGAATATATTTATTGTTTTATTACTTTGATGGTTTTTTAATTATAGTGACATCTGAAAAAAAAACGGATTTCCTTATTTGCAATGGTATAAGCGAATATAGTTTTTATTCAACGAAGACGGTAGGTGAGCAACTGATGATGTGGCGTTTAGATAGCACGTTTACATCTGGATCTCGCGCTCGCATTATCGCTTTGAGAAGATTTGTTATCCCAGTACACTAGCTTCAGTTTCAGACCAGAATATAGTAATGTTTCCACATTACTGTTTGCTGCCAGAAACATGATCTGCTGTGAAATATTTGTAAATTATAAACACCATGATTTCATTTTAGTTTCAACTTGTTGCATATTAATATAAAGTAAAGGTAGTTTTGCTGAACCCTTGTATTAAAAGACTTCAAAATCGCTTCAATTGAAGTAATTACGGTGCAACTACCTCATAAAGATCTTAAAAAATTATTACTTTCATATCAATTAGTCTAGTAATCTTCAGTTTAATCAAGTGGTAGTGAGCACGTTGTGAAGTGCACAGTGCTCGAGGGACTAACAGCTGATAGGATAATAAGGTCCTCAAGTCGCAGCCGCGTACCGATGCGCGTAGAGTATAGTGGCCTACCACATGGCGAATCGATGATTTGGTGATAATCGCGGGAAGCTACTGGATGCGAGCAACGCGAAACCGATCTATGTGGAGATCTTTGAGGGAGATATGTGTCTAGCAGTGAACGTCTATCGGCGGATGATGATGATGATATCAATTAGCATGCATGTACGAAGGTTGTAGTAATACTTTTAAGGTTTATCTTTTAAATTTTTTTTACTGATTCCTGATTATTGTTTATGACAGATTTTGTAGAAATTTCGTATAGTTAACGTTGCTAAAGGCTCACAGCTAAAGATAATTTTCGACTAAACGTCTAAGCGCTGCAACAAGTTTTGGTTGTATATGATTGAAGATTGACTACATGACCGATAATTATGCTAGCACATGCTATACATGATATCATTTCGTTGTAAGTGATAAGGGCTTACCCGTGGACATTGGGCTCAACCTATGATTCGACCTTGCAGCATTAATTATTTAAAACAATAATAACAACCTTTCAAATCAGAAAAGTGTTACAGTTTAGCGGTAAGAATGAGTTCACAGTGTTTACCTACAGATATTTATTGACTTCTTGTGGCTGTAAATATGCAAACTTTTAATAACTTTATAGTTTTCTCCTAAAGTGAAGACAGGATCAAGATTACGTTAATATTTTAATTAACAGATAAACAAATAAAATATCATATGTTAATAATATAAAGGCTATTTTATAAAGATTTTTTTGATCATAAAATTTAAAATGTTCAAGAGAGATTATTTATAATAGTGGACACTTAAGCCTAAATTATTGTAATCGTTCATATTTATACATTAGTATGATGATACTGTACCCTAGCTGACTCATCAGATAAGCCTTAGGAGGATGACAAATGCAAGGTGGTTTTCTATTTGTCATAGAATAGCAGGGGTGCTAGGAAGGGCTTTGCCCTTCCTTAGGATATTTTAGATTGAGTGCAGAGAGGTGCCGGTGCGTTCCTTAAAAGATCCTGAAAGCACTGAAGGAGATCACCAAGGGGGTTTTAGTGGGTAGAAAACCCACATAACCTTGTCTTCCTCCCTAAAGGAGGGTGCCTTTTAAGATTTCCCCTGCGATAATAAAAAAAGGTAAAGGTAAGGTTATGAGATTCTATTTCCAAAATAGTATTTTTTCAATTCGTAACGAAACATTATTGATGGCTATTTTAATTTTTCATTTGTATACAGAAATTGCGAATACATTTAAATACATTATTAATATTAATTTCGCTACTTACTCGTATTTCAAAAGCGCTAAATTGTAGCAAATTTGCGAATGACTGACATAGTGTTGATACTTTCGATTCAGACAAGAGGCGGAGTTGGCATGGGAAATGACACCTGTAACCAATCTAGAACAATGTTAGATATTGATCGAGCAACGCCCCAAAAGATAACTCACGGCGCATCGGTTTTTTTTCTTCTTTTCTATTTTTATTTTTTGTTTGAACATACCTGTGCAAATACATAGCTAGCAGAAGTACTTTTATTTTGTTTCTTAACATTTGCATACGGATGCAAAAATTTGTACATAATAAATCTAATCGGTTCACTAGCTTTTCAATTCACTCTATATACAACATTTAATATTTTTACAAATAGAGGATATGGAAACGTATAGTTCCAACCTTCGCGTTGGCACGAGGATAGAACATCGTAATAAATGAAGTATTTCAGGTCATTAGGTCTGTATTAGTAGTAGATAAAATGAAGTGGACTAAGACAACAAAAAGTCAAACGTTATAAATACGAAAAAAAACCTACCGTTACTAACTATTCTCTTTGTGGAACACTTGAATAATTTGCCAGTGTTTGATCGTTGTTGTTATTTAATGCAGAGTTCGAAGAAGTACTTTTCCAACATTAAAACCATTCTTTTCTTTAAACTAATAATCAATACCTCTAGCAAATAAACACGCTTTTACGTAAGTTTTCAATAGCTCGCTACAAGACGGCATTTTGTATTTCGTTGCAAACACCGAAGGTTGCTTAACACATTATATTTGTCATTGTATTTCTTTATCAAATTATCTTACGAAACATATTATATCTAGATATCCTATTGAGTAACTTCAAGTTTTTTTTTTTTTGTATATTTTGTCGTTATCGTAATGCATTGTTTTATAGATACAATAATAAGTTATAACCTTAAAAAAAAAGGATAAAGTAACGTGTGCGAAGGGTCAGTGATGCCGCCCCCGTGGGAACTTGCGCATCTGCCTAATGCAGGAAAAATACTTCGATCACGTAAATCGGATGACTGAATATTTTTATTATTATTTCAAAATTCTTTCAGGAATGGTTTAAATATTTTAGATGATGTTGACTGTGGCTAAAAAACGATCCGGCTTCTACCTTCTATAGATATTTACTGGTGGCAGGTCTCTGTTGTCGGAGACCGTCTAGGTAGGTACTAGCGGAGCGCCTATTTCTGCCACGCAGCAATAGCTTGCAAATATTACTGTATTCCGGTTTGAAGGGCCCTGTGGTATAATGGTATACAATATAATCACTGGAGTAATGAGACTTAACAACTTATGTCTCGGGTGACGAGCGCATTGTGGTGCAGTGTATATCATCCTAACTAGCGTCACGTTATTATGGGCAGGCGTATCACTTACCACGTGAACGTCAGACTCGTCTCGTCGCATAATTGAAAATAAAAATAAAAGATGTGAATAACTTCTTCAATAAGGTTTTAGCGTAATACAAAAAACTTTATCTCTGTGTTTTTATCTCGAATAAATTATCCATCTACCAGTTTTACCAGTTTTAGAGTGATTCATCTCTCACCTTCAGGGAAACCACATTTAGAGGTAGTAAAAGAATTCGTAAACAAAAATTAATAATGTTTAAAATGTCTCGGATCGGAATCGTTTCGGATATTAAGAACTAACGGATAAACAAACAATTTTTTCTTTGATAATTCTTCTCGGTTAAGTATCTTGTTAACATTTTTATCAGTGATGTAACAATCTATTAATTTAATATTACAATGAGACTTTTAATTATGTTTACACATATAAGTACTTAATGATAGCTCGACGAAAGGGATAAATAGTATTAGCTTCATTGTAACTTTGGTTTAGCTTTTTCATTGGGTTTTAAAACAACTTTATTTTATGTTAAATAATTAATGTATTTTCATTTCAATAGTAAGTTTTAGTCATAAGATTCAGAATAAACAAGTTTCGTTGTAGAAGTGTTCGTTAAAAAAGTTACGTGTTAACGAAAGGATATAAGATAGTAATTGCATCTATTTTCATAATCTTCAGGTTTTCTCATAATTTTTCTTCATTTGGAATGAAAGGTTCTTTAGGTTTTATATTTCAACAATTATATTTATAGATGACTAGACTTACATAACTTTGAATTACATTTGATGCCTAGATCACATAAGATCAAAGATTATTTTTGTTAAATAACTTTATTATCTACATTGCGTGCTTTGATTATATAATAATTTCAATAATACATATTTACATACTTTATTTTTAAATTAATACAAATAAAATAAGATAATATATATTTGTGTTGGTTATTATAATTTATATTAACTAATAAATGTCAACAACTAATTGTAATGCAAATTGTGTATAGTCATTTATCTCAGTTCTTCTTTTTCTATAACATTACTTGTATTGTAGCTTAGCTTCGGATCTTCAGGCACCCATATTTTTGCGTGAAGGGTACCGCCCGTTGGCCTATCACCACGTCGGGACCAAGATAATGAATGCGCTTGAAAGTTGCTACCTGCAAACAATAAAATCCAATATCGTCAATATAGCTAAGCAGCTATTGTTAGCGGACAGATACTAACGATATAACTAAACTACGCTGACGTGTTTTGTTAAGTGAAAATGAAGCCATGAATAGTGAAGAGTGCTCACTCAGAATACACAGGCTCCCACACTAGTTGATAGCCGGAACAGAGCAATGCTGTTATACCAGCGGATTAACAATATGAGAATGGTTTTAGCCTGGCGTGAAAAACTTTACCACTAACTATAATATATAATATCAAAATAACATGGCGTTTGTAAGCTACCGTTTGGTTTTTTTATAAGTAAAACGTTTCAACTTACCTACCTGAAACAGCTATAAATACGTTTTCGTTATAGTCTCGATTAAAAAAAAAGGATTAGAAAAAGAAACATACAACAGCGGTAGATAATATCTAATATAAAATAAAATATACTCGTTAGGTTTTTGTTGCTGGCGACCGGCGAGGTTAGATACAATAGACAATAATGTAAATATCACTGTGTTGCAGTTCAAAGTGTGCTGTAGCTATTACTAGAATAATGATACAGGTGAAGAGTGCCATGTGTTGCAATGTGTATCATCCTAATCAACGTAACTTTTTTATAAGCAGGCAATTACTATCAGGTGAATATCCAGCCCATCTCGTCCTTGCATCGAATAAATAGAATAAAAAATTAAATGACTAATCTGCAATCATTGAACTTTCAATTAGATCCCAATCGTTCGGGTGCTGCCCTAAGCGTGCTTAAACAGAATTTTTATTTATCTGCAATTACAGTGGAGAGAGCGTAAACAGTTCTTTACGTGGGGGGCTCTTCTAACTAAACATTTCGCGATGTGGTACAATATCGGGGTGTTTGGTTGGGGATCGTGGGTGAGGGCGACTGCACGTGCGTCCATCTATCCCCTTTCTATAACGATAGTTACTAGTAACGTCCATCATTTATCGATATGTAAACTATTGCTTTAATAATTAGATGTTTTTTCGCTAGTCGATTCCAGATCTGCTAGCTTATTAATATCAAACACATCCGAAGTACTTGTGAAAGTCGACAATAACACTAATACTATCTAAAAAACAGGAACTTTGAAGATATATTATAATAGTAAAATTTAGGACTAACGATCTATTCCATTGTATTTCTTTTGTCTCTTCAAAGAAAGTTATAAATAAAATATGTAATTTGCATATATTCGAGAAATTATGTAAGGAGTAAGTAATGAATTCGAAATAATGAATAATTAATTAGAATGTGCATAATACCTAAAGCTAATAGTAATAACTTGTAACTCGTACAGGAAACTAATTAGTATACTTCACCACTGTAACATTAGTGTGACGAAAAGAACTACTAAGTAGGAAATAATTTCAGGAGAAAAGCAGCAGCTTTCACCGCGAATATTATTAGCATACTGCGGACGCCAGCCCGGATGTGAAATAAGAGTGAGAGTGAGTATGCATCATTCAGTTTAGCAATAACAAGTTTTTTGTTGTAAATTTACTACCTAAATAGCTTATCTTCACGCTTATCCTTCTTCAGCCTTCTGGTGGTCGAAAGTCGAAAATAACAGTTATTTTAGTAAATTTTGTTCTACCGTGAACTTTGTCTAAAGTGATATTATAAACAGTCTGATCAAAACGAAAGATACTATTTATCTCATAACTTAACAATACTGTAAAATTTGCAAAGGATTTGTTGTAATGTATTTTATATATCCATTAAAGATTTAATTTTTAAAAAAATTTGAAGTTTAGAAAACGGAAATTTAAATCACATAAACAACATTAAAATTTTAGTTGAATTTATTATAACTGCAAAGAAACAATCCAATAAAGCCTTAAATTTAATGTATAATTTTTTTTTGTTTTTAATATTTCTAAGTTTATATCGACTTTATGGATAGATATCACATCCCCACCGATACTTTGGAAAACGTTTATGCAAGTGCATTAATAACAGTTTAGGACTATATCACAATGGACATATTGTACATTTCCGGTAATTAAACCGTTTGTCATGCATTTAAGAGTAGCATAAATTACCTATATTGGAATATATCGTGTGGCTAACGCATTATGAGATTTTCTTTCTTTTCTTTTTAACAGAGTAAGATATGAGTCAAGGCATGTTCATATTTGGTTGCGGTAGTTTTTACCAGCGTATTTAGCTAAAGCGCCCAATTCTTCTTCAATACGTATAATATGATTATATTTACCTATGCGTTCGGACCGCGCGGGTGCACCACATTTAATCTGACCTGCAGATAATCCAATCACTAAATCAGCAAGAAACAGATCATCTGTATCACCCCATCGGTCACAGACTACCACACCGAAACCATTAGATTTCATTAATTTAAATACTTCCACTAATTCTGTTAGTGTAGCCGATTGGTTTAGTCGTATACCTAGAGTATTGCCCGCCCTTTTTTCGACGGCTAAACCGACTCGTCTTAAATTCGTCTGAGTAAGATCGTTTCCAAACAATTGTGCCTGAGTGCGAGATGTTAAGGTGGACCAAGCAGCCCAATCATCGTATTCAAACCCATCTTCGACAGAGATTAAAGGAAACTCCTTCATACTTTCGAGATACATTTCGGCTAGTTTGTCTGAAGACATATAATCTTGTGGATTGGTATTAGGATTTTTAAATTCTATATCATATGCACCATCTTTATATAAATCAGTCGCAGATGCGTTTATGGCTATTTCAACTTTACCTGCATACCCACATTGTTTTATAATGTCTGTTAAAAAAATTAGTGCATCTCTGTTACTTCTCAAAGGAATAGAAAAGCCGCCATTGTCTATAACATACGTTGATTCGACATTAAATTTTGATTTTACTGTTTTCTTTACGAATTGATAAACGTCGGTACCCATCCGCATAGCCTCGGAAAACGAAGTTGCCCCTGTAGGCATAATCAAATATTCTTGAAATGGTAATTCGTTAGACGACAAAACCCCACCCGTTAATATTGTAAAATGCGGAACTGGCATTATTATGCTTGTTACGTCGGCCATATCTGAAATATGTCTATATAAAGGCATTCCTTTCTTCGCTGCTCCAGCTTTTGCTACAACCATTGAAACACACATAATTGCATTCGCTCCAAGTCTTGATCTACTATCAGTTCCATCAAGTGCGATCATGAACTCATCTATCTCTTTTTGCATCGTCACTTCATAATTTTGTTTTATAAGTTCTGGTGCGATTATCGTGTTAATATTCTTAACAGCATTGCTTACACCCATACCCATGTACTCGGCAGCATTGTTATCGCGTAGTTGAACAGCTTCAGCTACCTTCTTAACGTCGGTGTTAGGAACACCAATTCTAAATAAACCGAGTTCAGTTACCATATCTACCTCAACAGTAGGAACTCCAGTCGAATCAAAAATTTGTCGAGCTAGTAAAATTTTAATCGGCATTCTTGTGATTAAAATTTCTATAGAAATTCCTGTATAAGTCAAAACTAGCTTATAAAACGTCACGGAGACATTTCATTCTTAAACAAAACATTTTTTTCGGCCAATGAAGGATTAAATTGTAAGGTGCAAGTTTATAAATTGTGGGTTGCATATTTTAGGATTAGGATTTTGAGTACAATAGCGGAGTTAATAGAAATGGAGGGTCCGACGGCACACGTGCGCGATAATACTTATGTAAATCCTATATTTTCGATAAGGTGTTTCAATAATTAAAAAATGGATTATGGAATATAAGAAATATTGTTTTGATTACTAGAATACTTAGTAAAATAATGAAAACAATTATTATTTGATGAGCTATATACGATTTGTTAATTTTTCTTTCTTGAAAAACATTTTTCCTAAAAATCGGTATTATTAACATTTCACGGCAAAATTTACCTTTATGTTATTTACCAAAAGAATTTTATAATATAATAATTACTTGAATATATAAGTACAATTTCCCTGTTTACCTATTAAAAAAAACTGGCACACTAGAAATGTTTACTTAATTGTAATTATCTTCATGGAATATTAACCTAAAGTGCTGATAATTGTTTTTTTTACTTGTCATTTAAATTCTACAGGTATGGCAACCTGTGCAAATATATAATATGAATAATGGCAATTGTTTCACCAATCTATAGGTGATCGGACGGTCGTCTCCCTTGATGATCAACTTATAACTTTTTTAATGTTTTCTAATAAAATATTTTTTTTATAAATAGTAGTTTAACGCATAAATTATAATTCATTGCTTATAACTATAAGATTCAGTGAAATCTTATTGTATTTATTTACCACCGACGACTTTAAAATACACGCATATATAATTCGTCTAAAGAATACTAAAGTAAAACATGAGTTTCCTGCCGCAATGAACGAAATGAACCGGATATATTGATGGATACTGTAACAGTATGACGACATTAAATTATTAGACAAATACAGATAAACATTATAGCATTTCTGTAAAATACCTTATAAGGAAATTTTGAGAGGTCTAACCTACTTTTTTTTACTAAGGATTTATCAGCATTATATAATCTAAAGATCTATAAATTTATTCAACTGATAATTGCATGAAATAAACCCGGCGTCGCCATTGTACAGTACATAAAAAATACATATCGTGAATTAAAGGGGTGTGAAGAGAGAGCTTAATAGATTTCTAATTCACTTCTCCCTTCTATTTACAGAGGGAGAGCACTTAATTTGTTACAGTATGATTTGCAAGCTCAAGGCACTTTAAGTGCACTCTGTGACTAATATTTACACTTACTTTATATGAAAATATCTTCATATGTAGGCACGTTTTAAATTTTCTCAGATCATCTAGCTGTATAAGACAATAAAAATATTTTTGATTATTATCTAATGTAACTTAGTTCTTACATTACTTTTTAAAATTTCTTGATATTGTGACTCTTTTTCAGACTATAACGTTAATTGTTGTTGTTAAAACAACAAATAACAAACGTTTTTATTTCAACAATTGAAAAACTATGGGGATAACGATATAGAGTTATATTTCTGGATACAATACGAAGATAACTCCGTGGCTATGATTTTGTTCTGTATACAAACTAGACGTCATTAAAGTATATAACATATATGTATATAATATATAATAGATTTCCACTTATGTGGAACCACCTACACATTACGATATCTCTGGAACATAAAGGCCTGGAGACTTGAAATATTCTTTTTACCGAGTTAAGGTCACCTAAGGATGAATTTTGCCAAATTCTTTGTTATGGCCAGCTAAGCGGGCGGTTAACAGTGAATTATTTTGTAAAACGAAAAATTATTGTTATTTATGTGAAAATGCAATTACGGAAGTTTATCTGATAAAATTTAATGACATGATTATTTTGAAGTGGTGGCGATCCTGCGGCAGACAGGGTGTCATCACGCGATGCACCACGGCTAATGCGTGGGAACAACACCTGGACCAATCGATCACAAATATCTACACACTGTGAGTTTTATTATCGAGTTTATTAAATGATGATTGTAATAGTGTTATGAAAAACAATAACAGCCTTTAGCTATTTTTTGAGATTAGTTGGTCTAGTATTATATTTAACATAATGCCGTATATAAATATTTAAAACCAAGTTTTACTGGCTATTTGATTCGTGTAGAATATTCAATTTAAATTATTAGATTTAACAGTAAATTATGCAATATCGTCATTTATATAATAAATTCATAGTAAAATTTGCATTGAAATTTTTAGTTCATAATTAAACTTCATCTCTATTTCAGTTTCTTTGTTGTCTTACAAAAAAATTATAAAAACTATACTTTGAGCAATGCACTCTTATATTTTGTGTTATAATTTGTATTATGCGCATAGAAATAATGAAGAAATTGCAACTGCATTTTGTGAAGTGAATAAAAATTAGAATAAATTGTTTAGGTCAAAGGTGTTGCAATATCGCTTTGACATAATATCGATTATCAAAAGGTACAAAAACAAATTAGTACGGTGAGGGTCGCACCCTGGCACGATTTAACCCAGGCATTGATGCATTATAGAAAAGTTTTTCGACCAATGGTGCTGTATGAAATGTAATATTTTACTTGAAAATAAAATAAAGTAAGCAGAAACAGTAAGAAGTGAAGCTGTATAAGATTAATTAGAAATGGATGGGTTGGAAACTAAGATTATCTGTCCAGACAAGTTAGAATAATTAAAATTGGTAAATAAGTTATAGGCTGTCAATTAAAAATAAATCAAGATATAAATGGAGTAATTAATAAAAAAAAACGGAGACGTAAATTTCATTTACAGTTGTAATTATAATTTTTAACATCTCTCTTATGTTTTTCTTTTGTATTATTGTTTTAACTAATTTTAGTATCCGAGTTTAAAGTCGAAACATCTGATACAAACTTGAAAATTGTTTTGAAAGATAGAAAGAAATAAAAATATTTTATATAAAACAGTTTGATAGAATTAATAATAAATTGACTACTTTAATAAAATATTGAAGTATAAAAACAACTTACAACTGAATGAGTATCCAAAATAGCAAATGCTATCAGCTATAAGCAGTATCCTTAAAAATATATACAAGAGGATCTATAAGAAAAAAAACCCATGGCTTACCTCTGATTATCACTTTTTTCTGTTCTTCTTTGTTATGTGTGTTGCTAACACCAGTTAACATAGTGTCCGAAATACTCCTATCCGTTCGAACCTGTACAAATAAGTGAGTGCAGTACATTCCTCAGATATAACGTGTTTATAAAAATTGTTGATATATTCTAATATAGTATACTTCCCGATCGGGAACGACTAATACAAAAATAGGGGAAAATGATAACAGTGAAGCAATATCATAAAATTTAGGATAAATTTGTCAAATGAGCTGAAACGTTGATAAATACAATTTGTCTTGTATCTCAAATCTTTATCAATGATTTTTCATATTAAGTTACATTTAATACATTCAGTGATATTTACTGTATGTTTTTATAACATATGTTATTACGAATATCTCCGTCGATATCCAGCAACGGAAGCGTAACTCTGTAGATAGTTTAAAATGGACATGCTTTACAAATTCTTCACGAAAACAAATTTAGTCACGAGTAAATTGCCCCTAGTTATGTAGCATTAGCTAAAGCTTAACAGTTACTTACCAGTTCACCCAAGAAACTTATGTAGCCAATGGCTAATTTCAGCGTGTCTACTTTAGAAAGACGTTTTTCATAAGGCAGTGTAGGTATGTGAGCGCGTAGACCCTCGAATGCGTCATTTATTGACTGCATTCGACGGCGCTCGCGCAGATTGGCTGCTTGCCGCTGTTGTATTTGTTGTTGGGGACACCGTGAACGTCTTTTATGAAGACGCCTACAATCCGTTCTGTAAAATATTTAAATGTACTTATCCACTTTTTGAGGTGGAAATGGGCGAGGCACATAGCTCCTCCATAGAGCCGATGGACGTTGTGATCTTAAAGTGTTGGAATGATATAAATAAAACTGCACCGGAAAGAATAACGTTGGCAGGCCCCCCATTAGGTGGGCAAAGGACATAAAAAGAATCGCTGACCTACTGGAGGCGCAAACCGTGCTTTGTGGAACACATTACAAGGGTCTTAAGTTCACGAGTGGACGTCCATGGGTTGAAATAATGATGATGATGATCTACTTTTCTTTCTACTTTTCAACTAGCATTTATATGTCTCAAAAAATTTTATTTGATTATGTTACTACAGTTAGAACGTTTCTGTAATAATTAAGATGTTGATACATTATGAAATTCAGGCGAAGTAAGTTTCACAAACCTCATCTGCTACTACTGGAATGGTACGTAAGATTCTCTTTATCATGAAATGGATGTAATATATTAGCTCAGTCAGCCATGTTGTATTCAACAATAAGTAATTTAATGTAAATAATATTATCTCATAAAAATACGACTTTCACTCCGTGGTCAGTTTTAAATCGTGATTATAATAAAGAAGTGATAAATAGCCCTATCAAAATATTCTATTAGTCTAATAAATTCATAAGCTATAATGCCTTTTATATTGCATTACATTAGTATTTGCATCCCATCTCTTCACGATAAAAATAAATCATGCGGTAGCTTATATCCTGGTGACCGACAACAGACATCTAGCATTAGTTACAGTTCTGAAAGGAGTTTATATAGGCCGTTAAAATTTCAGCATATCGCAAATTTTTGCTTGTCTACTAGGTGCTTCAAGATTTGTTAACTTCTTTATATTTGTTTGTTACTTTATTAAGGAGTATATATTTCTCACCTTTTTTTATATCTTTTATTACCTTTGTGATTGTAAATTTGCAGATATTGATCAATTTCAATGATCTTAATGCTTTTCACAGTAAATTTGGTTTAATTTATTTTGTTTTTGATTTTTATTACCGCGCTGTATATATTTAGTGTTGAGGTTGTCGGTGCGGGAGGTTTACATAAGAAGGAATATTCATACACTATGTTTTCGTGACTGTACGATGCAAGAAGTGGTGTTTTGTATTGAAAATGGTATATTTTAATAAACAATGTAAAAAGTTTAGAAATACCTTCATAAGAAACGATAAACACAGTCTACAACCTTTATGATTATTAGTTTCAGTTCTTAAAAACATTGCAAAAGCTTTCGCCAGTCTTTAGATTGTTAGAGAAAGTGACTAAGTAACAGCTTTTTCAGTAAATTTATATTTGCAGACACCAAGGTGTTTGTATGTTTGTTGCATAATTTTTTTCAATAAAAACAGATAAATCCGAAACACTGACCTCTTACGCGGTGTAGATAGGTTCTCCTGGTCACTCGCGTAAAGACTTTCGTCAGACATCGATGAATCGTCATAGAGGAAAACATCAGAGCTATTTGCTGATGTGGGCGAGCCACCCTGTGCCATGGGAACTACACTTGTGCTTTCCAACCCGGGACAGTGTCCTATGTTTAAACTGTCCATATTGAACATTTTAACAATTTTAGTATCACTGTGAGAGGTTTACATACTAATATACAAGTTTACGAGCTAATGAGCCTTTCCTAACCGCACTCGAATGCGTAATGAAACTAGAGGGTTGTTACGAAGAGGGCTCAGTATCAAAATGGGGTGACTCCGCCCACACGCTGTTTCTCCGCCCACGAATTTCTCCAATCACTTCGTAAAGAACTGTGAAAATCGATAAATAAATGGTCATAGTGTTTCACAAATTAATTATTAGTGTTCAATATATTACCTAAGAAAACAATCAAGACATTAATTTACGTACTGGGTATTCTCCACTTAATGTTTTGCTAACAATTTTTTAGGTGACCAATGAAATGATCTTTGTTTAACATTGAGACAAAAATAGTTGAACAAATGTAGGAACTTAATCAAATAATACTGTATATGAAGTTTTTATTGCATTTTTCTTTTTGCGAAATGTTCATGCACGTTCGCACTAAAACGCCTGAACTTTATAAAACGACTACTATTTAAAATTTCTTTAGCCATTTCATTACATTAACGACGATAATAAAATTTAAATATAAAACATAAATCTAATATAAAAATTAATGTTTTGCTCGGAAACGTCGAATTACGGACAAATGATATCAAAATATGTAATCACGTCAAGCGCGTACTCCATTCCAGGAAAGAGATAAAACCAAAAACTGGGTAAATAAATCAGGTATTTTTTTTTTTGTTTTCTAAAGTCTAATTTAATTAAAACGGGTAAATGGTTATTCTAATAAAAGACTCCTAATGTCCTGAAAAGAAGTATTTTTTTGTTTTTATTCAATGAGGCAACCAGATGAGTAGGACGTTTACCTGCTGGTAAGTGATACGCCTGCCTATAAAGCCTGTTGCCTGTGTAGAAGTCTTAAATTATATTTTAGTATTATTGGCAATATAATATGATATATCATAGATTGCATAAAATGGCAATTATATTTGTAGGTACAAAGATAGAAATAGTTATCTACAAAATCCTTAAAAACTAATGTTAAATCCGTTGTTAGCTTTTATGAAATAATACTAAGAGGAAATCGTAATTTGAATTTCATGTAAATGACATATGGCAAAAATAGTTTTTGGTGCCAATACCGTGCATTGTAAATAAACACTTTATCTTTATTATTTTATAATCTTTCTATTTTGTGTATTAAAGTTTATAATATTACGATTTTAGTTTTGCATTCGAAAATTAAAATTTTACTAAATGAACATGTTTCTTAGTATAGAAACAAGAAAATACGCTCTGAACTAATTTGAATTTAAGTTTGGTTGTTAAATATTTTTCCTTATCGATTAAATATATATTTTTCTTTTATACATAACTTACGAGATCGCGTAAGTGTTGGCATGTCTGTGTAATTAGATATTATTTCAAATGCATTGTTTTAATATTGTAAACAATTAGCAATTAAAATTAATAGGACTTAATAAAAATTAAATGTACAGAATTAACAGCTCCAAATGATTGAACATAACTAAAAAAAGATAGAAATGAAAAACCTCCATGAAAAGATACGTAGGTTTTTGTTCATCGTAATCATTTTTTTCGTTATCATAAGTAGACATAGACCCCTTCAAGAAAAAGTTTATTGCTATACGCTGCACACTAAAGACAGGTTAAAGAGTTGCAGTAAAAAGCGTCGGAAAACGCTACAATGAGAATCAAGTAACGGAGGGAATAATGTTATTTGCTGAACTATGGTTATAAACTTATATTTGGTGGGACGGCGAAGGGAAAGGGCTCACGTATATATGTTAAAATTTTATTTATTGGTGAATAGAAATGATTTTCAACATATTCTTTTTTATTAAATATAAATTGAAAGCAATAATATTTATTATAAATTTAACATTCCAAATAAGATGTTTGAAGGAATTTTAACCGAAAAAAAAAATTCCTAATATAATAATAATCCCTTATAAAAAATTTCATTGTACCAAGACTGTTTTTGAAAACTGGTTTCAATTTTGAGAGAGGGTTTATCAGCTTTCTTATAACGTGTCATAATAAAGTTGATGGCAACCTCATTTGCAATATGTAGCTAAAATTAGAAAAAGACCCGTAAAGAATAAAAATGTTTCTAAGCTGTCGATTGATGGATAATGTTCAATTTAGTGGAAAATTTTTCTGCCATAAGCGTTGTTCAAGTGCCCTTGTTGCATTTGCCTTCAAAAATTTACGAGTAAAAAATTTGGTAGCTGTCAATTGTAAAAACTATCGATAAAGATGAATTAATAACAAAACGTACATAAAACCACGTATATATAAAAGTCAAGAAACTGTTTTTCCATGTATATAATTTTGATTGCAGTTTTGTATGCCTGTAATAGAACTTCTTAAATTGTATTATAATGTTCATAGTAGGACTTACTGGAGGTTTGGCTACAGGAAAAAGCACAGTACTTTCAATATTTCGAGCGAATCATGTAGCTGTAATTGACGCCGATGAAATTGCAAGAAAAGGTAAATATTTATATACTGCAGTTATTGGTGAAAAATATGCTGGATTATAATTAACGATACATTCTTAAATCTATCTTACCTTGTATCTCATACAAATGCTGTTAGTTATGATTAAAAACTTTTTTGGTCTAAATTTTCCGCTGTTTTAGGTATTATCTAATTTATTTATCGGAGGTATTGGTTTGAAGTAAATGAGGTTCTTTTCAGATTTCTAAAACTTATTACAGTGGATATTTTCAGACAGCTTTTATCAAGTACTTTAAATTTTAGTTTTAGAACCAGGTACAAAAGCATGGAAGGAATTAAAAAAATATTTTGGTCATGAAGTACTCTACTCTGATGGTAGAGTAAATAGGTTAAAACTAGGTGAGTTAGTGTTTGATGATATAGAAAAGCGGAAAAAACTTAATGCTATAACACATCCCAGAATACAAAGAGCAATGATGGGTATTGCAATGATGTATTTTTTTTCTGGTCATAAATACATAGTAATGGAAGTGCCATTACTATTTGAAACTGGAAAAATGTTAACATTTATGCATAAAATTATCACAGTTATTTGGTGAGTATTTTTTACTTATAATGTTTTAATTTTATTATATTTAATACAATTTGTGGTACTACATCTTAACTTAGGATGCAAAATTTAGGTACAGAGTAAGTGAGCTTTTAATTCAACCAGTTGTAAGCAACAACTGGACCTAGTTAAAATGTTAAGTCTCTAGGCACTTATCCTCTGTTAAGTCATGAGATGTTAATGTTTATTATTACTTGTATTTGAACTTTGAGCAGCTTACTTTAATAAAAAACATAATATTCCTCACAAATGGTGCAATAAGAATTATAATGGGATTCTAAACATTTATTTATTGTGGTATTGGGTGGTACAATGCAAACAGAATAGGTTGAGGAATAAAAAGATTCCTTGCCTTTATTTTTTATTTGATAAATATATGTTTTTGTATTACATATTTCCATGTGTGTGCAAAGTGAGGATCATCAACAGCTTGAGAGGTTATGCAAACGTAATGATTTCTCTGAAGCAGTTGCAAAGAAGAGAATAAATAGTCAAATGCCACTTGAAAAGAAAGTTGCACAATCTCATTTTGTCATTGATAACTCTGGAGATATCACAAGTACAGTAAATCAAACTGAATGCATAATACGGATGTTGAAAAGATCAAAATTTACTTGGTATGTAATGCTACTTGTTATACTTTATAGTTAATATAAAGACAGATTTTCATTCTTTGTATGAATATACAATCATGTTTTCATGATTTTTATAATTTCACAAAATTTTACTGGTCAATATGACCCACACTGATGATGAGTCTAATATAATTCAGCTATTTATAAATATGCCATCTGTACTGTAATGGATATTTGTCTGTTGACAATGCTGATGTTTTCTAATATTTTCTATTACTGTTATATAATGTCTGTGTTTATTGCAGGTACTTTCGAGTAATACTTTTAATAGCATTTTTATCTGTTGCATTTGGTATAGGACATATAATTAGTAATTTAATAAATAAGGAAACATAAATATAATGCTTACAATCAATAAAAATTATGAAATAACTTTATTTAGACAAGTTTTTCTGTGTTATTTATGTAACATACAATTTTAAAGCAATTTATT
The DNA here is from genome assembly GCA_029034505.1 of Ornithoptera priamus. NCBI lineage: Eukaryota > Metazoa > Arthropoda > Insecta > Lepidoptera > Papilionidae > Ornithoptera > Ornithoptera priamus. Next base: position 93,712 of record JARDWD010000061.1, on the reverse strand, counting down.
ACAAACATAAAGCTTTAAGTGTGTGAATACCCTAAGTTAGAAATTATTGCATTAAGTTAAATGTCATTGTATATTTTATACATGGTTAAATATTTGTTAATATTGTGTTAATCATTCAGAAATGTTTAAGTGTTATAAGGTTAATGTTACCATTATCAGTAGTAGAAAATTAAGAGAAATGATTATTGTAAAATGATCAACTCTTTTATTCTATTTGTGCAATGTCTACTTCAAACTAAAGTGTGTCAATGACCAATTTTTCTTCTGCAATCTGACTTCTGTTTATATGATCAAAACTGATATAATGAAAAATATGTGTTAATCACAAATACTTCAAAAAGAAACTAAATGCAATATGTTTTTTTATAATAATAAAAATTATGTAATTTTTCTTATTTATAGTTTACATATTGATCATTATATACTGGGGTAGTGTTTAAAAAAGTTTATAACTTTTTTTTAATTAACAGAATTTAAAAGTAAATCAAAACCAGTACAAATTTTTTCCTTATAATATAGGGTAATGATTATGAGTGAAACATTTGTAAATCATTTAAAATAAAAATAATGGTCAATTCAGGTCATGAAGAGTCTAGTAATGGACACCATTAGCTAATATTAATTTTTTCAAAGTAATAACGCACAATAATGCCTGAAGTAATTATAATTATATAATTAAGCCATCATGAGCCTTAATTTATAGTAGTTATCACATTTTTTTATATTGTAGTAATAGGTTCTACATGAAAATTAGCTTGAATAGTAATGTCCAATTGACAACATTATATCAAATCTTTAGTCAATAGAAAAGATCAATGCAAAAGGTTTTTTATGATATAATACAGTTTACAACATAAGATATTATTACGCTTAGCTTGTTACTATCTTTAGATTTTTAGATTATAGATAAGAAGTGTTCTTTGTAAATTGTTTTTAATATACTATATGATCATCTGACACTGTTTGTATTAGTAAAACATAATATTTACCTTTTTTATTCCCTATTCATCATAGAAATAAACTCATGGACAAATTTTAAGCAATACAAAAATAAATATATAAGTGGTGGTAAGCCATGTAGATAGGTACCACCACAGCTGTTTCTGTTGCCATACACTAGTGTAGAAACATTAGTGTTCCGGCCCAAGAGGTTATGTAGCTAGTGAAATTACTGGGCTAAGTTGACTTAACTTCTGATGTCTCTAGGTGATGAGCAATATGTGCATTGTATATAATACTAATATTTGATTTCATATTAAAGAGATATTAAGGATCTATTGATCCATAAAAATGAACCTTGGATCTTTATGTTTCTATCTTCAGAAGCATCTTCAGACAAAAATCTCCAGCTCGAACTTTGAATCCAAAAGAACAATGTTTCTTTCCCATAAATTTAATCTATTTTGAAATAAAGTAAATGACTCCTATATATTAAATACATATATCATCTACATATATAAATTTTCAAGATTTGACTACATGAGTGCACAAGAAAATTTTAATTTAAATATATTTATAAAAATATTTTTTCTTAAATGAAGTAAAAATTATAATTATAACAGTTCTCTGTGTATATTCTTTAATAATTTGGTGAAATTGGTTTAAAAGGATATCTCCGACTTATCCGATGTTTAAACCTTTGTGTCACTGTTTCATTTCCAGCAGTTGGTTTTGTTGCGTGGGTATGTGTGGTTAGAGTGGTTAAATCTGTTTTATTTAATTGAAGTGGTTCAAATCTATCATTTATGGGATTATAACTGTATGAACCGAAGATTGCGCTGAAAATAAAATAATGAATTATCAATTTTAAATAAATTATCACCGTATTTAAAAATGCTCATAAGTTATCACTAATAAAATACTATCCTAATAGTTATGTAAAATATGAGTGTAGCAGCTTCACTGTGGACTGATGAAGAGGAATCATTCTTAGTTTATTGATCTACATGTATATTATTTCGATGTCGCAATTTTTGTGCAACATTAAAATACTCCGTGATTTTTATAAAAAATACGGGGAACAATTAAATATTTATCATGAGTATAGCCAATGATTGGGTGGACTGCACCCGGCCGGTGTTGATCCGAATTATGTATGTATTTAAAATTGTTTAGTTAATGATAGTTTAAAATAACATAATACCCTTTTAAACCATCTTCCACAACGAAGCGCGGGAGCAAGTCACCTTTATGAATACCACTGGAGCAGCTAAAATGATAGTTAATCAAAATATTACGTTAACTTTTCCGATAAATACAAGCACATAAAATTTTAAACTAATATACAAAAACAATTTCTGTAACGAAATAAAAAATAAAACATTATTAAATAAATATAAAAATCTATTCACTCTCTTAATAAATATAGTGATATCAATTATTATTATAAATATTTTATGAAGATTCTTAGTTAAATAGAAAATATGTTTAAAATTACTTTATAAAATTAAGAAGAATTCCGAAAATGACGAATAATATACACGAGTACATTTTATATTTACAATAAACTAACTCTGTGTTTACTGCATAAGATTATTTATTACTTTTTCATTTAAATGATAAATTTTATTACGTTTTATATAGGCAATACCTATATAAAACATTATAGAATATAATATAGCGACAATTTCTGGATAAGAAAAATAATCGGCTATAACTTATTAGTACCTTCTAATTTCTTACTGCTCCTAACTTCTTAAATATTGGATTACGAAAAAATACTTAAATTTAATTTTATTAGTTTATAATCTTTTAAAGACGGAAAACAAAAATTTATATTGATAAACATAAAAAAAAACAATAAAAGGCGTCTACTTTTCTTTGTTGTCGGGTATCGTCGTATGTAACTAGTTAAATGAATGGGAGTAACGACACATTTTTGGGCTTAACTCGTCAAGCATGATGTGGTGCAGTATGAATATCGCCACAAGGCCTACAATCGTAATAGCATCCAGTTTCCTGTTGTTCATCGTGTCATTTAGTTGAATAAAAATGATTACAAAAAACTGTGTCAAATCCATACATTCCAAAAATAAAAAGAAAAGCCAAAATCGAGCATGCTTTTTTGTAGCTGCTAAATATTAATGACTCGTTGGAAATAACGTCATCACATTCATGCAGGTTTTATTAATAAATCTTGTAATAAGAGGTATTCCAATAACTCAAGAGATGACGCCACTACAAATAAACGATAGTCACGCCATCATTTTCCATAACGTAAATCCAGATTCGTACATTTTGTGTAAATAGCCTTTGGGCAACGTCCATACATAGTTTACTGTTGTATCCAATACCTGGATCTCTCTGGATCTCCGCAATGTCAGGACTTGGGTCAGTAAGTCATTACATTTGTACTCCATAACTGCATCTCTCTGGATTTTCGTAATACCAAGGCTCGCCGGGGTGCTTCCTTTGGACCTTCGGGTCCAAAAGCGGCCACTTTATTTGAATTAAAACGCGGCCACTCCTGGAAAGCACTGGGAGACCCAAAGCTGGAGGTACCACTCAATTGCTTGGAACCATCACACTCGACTGAACAGGTCGGTGTGGAGTTCTTCTGCCTGGGAGGAAGGTAAGCAATCGGACCAACTTACCACCTCGGCTGCCGTAACGGAGATTTACACCGACGGCAGTCGCATTGACGACAGGGTTGGCGCGGTGTTTTGCGTAATGCGGGACGACGCGGAATCTAGGATCAAGAAGTTTAAGTTGGGAAACTTATACATCATATATCAAGCAGAGCGGCTAGCATTAGTGGAAGCGTAAGAGTACGAAGCCGGCGAATATGCCATAATTAGCGACTCGAGGTCCGCCCTTAAAGCTTTCGCTAGATCTGACGCCCTCCATCTCTTAGCGATGAAGTAAAAGAGAATATCATGAAAAAGAAAGGGAAGGATTTAAGATTATATTGTGTGAAAGTGCTTGCGGGGTGAGAGGGTAGCGAAAAGGCGGATTCGGATGGAGCTGGGGAAGTATGCAAGCGCAGGTAGCATCGCTTCTGATGAACGAAGAAGGAAGTCGCCGCATATTTCTAGAGTTTATTAAAGAATGTTAGAAGTTACAATTAAAGAAAATAAGAATTGAACTCTCTAGAATAAATGACACAGAAAGGAATAAAAGATAAAATAGTGAAATAAAATACAGTAACATAAAAATATAATAAAAAAATTAGAAAGAAATTAAAGAAATAATTATTAAAGAAAATGTAAATATATATTACGATTATATTATATGAGAAAATAAAAAAAATAATAGATAGGGAAAATGTAAAGAATAAAATAAAACGAAAAGAAGAATAATAGAACAAAAACATCAAGACACAGATTATATTGTATTATACAGATTATAATGTATCCAATAACAGGATATCTCTCTAGATCTTCATAATACTAAGTGGAAACGTCGGTTGTACTCAATAACATGCTCTGTATTCTGAATTGCTCTGCTCATTGTTATTATAGTGCTAATATATTGCTGCGTGCGTTGTTATTTACCGAAGAACACGCACTTCACCTAACGTCTATTACACATTTCCATTTAAAAATCAATGTCGAACAAACAACAAAAATTTATGTATTCAGCTCGTAGCAAAACAGTTCGCGCTTTAGTGTCATTTTACATAAATACATTATTCACCACAACAGTAACATAAATAAGGACGTTTGATATACAGTTGAAGCGAAACTTGAAGTGGCATAAATAAAAAACAAATATATTTAGTAATGATAGTAATAGGTAATAGGGATGATTTTGCCGGTAGTAGGTCTCTATTCAGCCCTGTAATCTCGGGCTAGAAAGAATAGGACTAACGTTAGCCGTGCCTCTAGTAGAAGGCGACTAAAAGGGTCTAAGAATTTCACGGGTCTTGAGGGTGAGGGCCCTTATCGCTCAACAAGCGAACCTACGCGGGACAGTGTATGGCTTAGCGATGGTACCTAGGAGGGTTAGGCTCCTCCTCAGAGACGTGTAACATAAGTGTAGAGGAGCACCGGTGCGTTCTATAAGAGATCCCGGAGCCTCTTCGAATGCACTGATGCAGACCATCGAGGAGGTTTTAGTGAGTAAGAATTTCACATAACCCTAACTTTCTCCCAGAAGCAGGATATCTTTCGTAGATTTTCCTCCTGTAACAAAAAAAAGGTCTCTTTTGCCGGTGATCATCTAGGTAAGTGCCACCGCAGCTTCTATTTCGGCCGCTAAACATTACTGTTTGGCGGCCGAAATAGAAGCTGCTTGAAGCCTTACCTGTTTGAAGAGCGCTGTAGCTAATGTAATTACTGGGGTAATGACTCCACATCTTATATTTCGGGTGATAAGCGCAATGTATATGATTCTAACTAGCGCCACGTTGTTATGGGCAAGCGTATCATTTACTATCAGGTGAACGCCCCACTCGTGGCGTCGCTTAAATGAATGAAAAAAAATTAGAGAACGACTGGGGTATGGGTTATAAAGATCTAAATTGCTTTAAGTAACTACGTGTTTAATTTCATTTAACTAGTTTCATAGCACTGCAGTTGCAAAATTTTTGATTTTATGAACCAGTAAATTCATAATTTAAGTCTCATATTTGTGAAATAAAAATTGTGAACGTCTTCTTCTTTGTCGTAACTTCATGACTGAGGGACGTGATTATGGTGCGTTGCCCTGGCCACCATTTCTTTCCAGACATTTCTGTCAACTAAGATCACATAAAATATACCTAGTAAATAACATTAAACTATTAATTGTTACCAAATTATGAAAGTTTTATTAATAAACAATAATGTTTTAATGTAATTTTAAAACATATCTTAACGTGGAGAGTAGAGCTATATTCAGCATTTTCTTGCGGACCACCACTTTGGCGACCGCTGACACTTTTTATTCCCACTCCCGGGACTCGATACCTTATTATACAACAAGTCAAGGCCATGATCAACCACGCAAACTATGTGTGACTTGGTAGACCTTTAAATATATAGAGATAAAAGGTTATAAATATTTTCATCATGAATAAAGGGCGTCGTCTATCCTTGTGGGAGAATGAGACCTCAGTAGTCAGAATAATATAAGACTAATCATTTATTAGAAACTGTTTGCAACTGTAATCTTTGAAAATATATCATCATAACGTTACATCAAAAAATTATTTTTAATTATATAAAATGTTGTAAATGTACACCGGGAAGCACTACAGCATTTTAACTTTTAAAAACCAATAATTTTTACCCTACTCTAAGAAGAAGATCCGCAATTAGACTTATTTTGTAAAATCCCGCATTTCTTTTGGAAAAGTATTTTGATTTCAATGTTCCATGTTTCATTATCATTTATCTCAGGATTTTAATTAAACTACAACATAATGTTATCCTCTATTGTATATCTATAAAATATATTTTAATAAACTCTCTGCATCTTTTACGCGGATCAACTGGTTTGCTGTATAATTATTTAATAGCTTAATTCTTTAAACAACATTAATAATAAAATTAAAAAAAAGAGATATATTAAATTACCAACTCAATAGAATTTATTGCGATTAGAAATTTTTAACTATCCTTTTATTTTCGTAAATAATAAAATTTATAATTTATTTAATGAAATGTAGATATTTAGGGACGAAGTATTTTTGTTCCTTGTTATAATGTAAATTTTATATATTATATTTACTTTCGTGTATGTATCTGTAGTATTAATATTTTTTATTTTTAGCATCCGATTACCTATTTTTTTTTTCTTTATAATTCAAAAGTTTAACTGAACCTAATTTATGTTTTACTATCGTATTTTTTAGATTATTTGATAATCCTAAAAAAAACTACTACATAAAAAAAATAAAACAACTGCCGATTAAGTTAATTATTTTGAATTCATTTGTAGATAGTACGAGCAACTTTTTATAATTGATTGAAAACTGGCAGAATTGCCGGATAGCTACTAAAGAAAAAAGAGAAAGAAAGAGAACATTTAACATTTTATATGGAAGTTTCATTGTTGAGTAAAAGAGACGTAAAATATTTGGCATTTAATTTATCATAGAGGCAGAATGTACTTCAGCGTAAAACGGAATGCCTTTTGTTTAAGAAAATCACACATCTGTCAATCTTTTCCCTGGATGGTTTATTTTCGTCATTTCGTTTGTGCAGTGTATTCATTACTTATAGCTCTCCTAAATTCTTTGTATCCTTGAACTATCATTTTTCTTTATTTATTATCTACGCTTAGTTTGGGTATCAGCAAGCTTAATATATTAAAAAGTTTGTTTGATTAGATCCCTTTGTACATAATTAAAAACAATGCGCGTTTAAAAGTTTTATAATTCTAGGCTAAAGTCAACAATGTATAGGCAGTGCGTGGCCTCTGCACATCAAAATTAGACGTAGAAAGTAAAATTAAGTATTAGTATTTAGCAAAAAATAATGACACAATTCAATAGACGTGATATAACATATTGCGCGTTGAACAACGAATTAACTCCACCTTTGGGACGTTCAGTGCAGAATACAAATGCTTCGCCTACTATGATAACTCTGGACCACGAACATGATGATTCAACTAATGTTATTATACACAAAGTACCAAAAACGAAAGGTAACTCTACATTTTGTTTTCTTTGTTTATGTACACAAATAGTAATCTATTAATACACAATGCTTAAAATACCACATGCTCGTTTTTTATTACATAAAAATAATACATTCTTTGTTCTTATTTTGAAATAATAGTTTAATCTGGTTTTTTCTTTTAAAACATTTAAAAAGTAAACAGTAAAATTGTTTCAATTATAAAATATTTTCGAAATATCTTCTTTAAAATAATTTTCTTTCATTTTCATTTTATTTATGTTCAAGTAAATATTAAAAGGTAGGTTGTTTAAAGTTATAAATGAAAATCCTCTAACTAATTGAAGGATCTCTAAAATATTATTTAAATGTACCACAAGGTCTAGAAGTTTTAATAGACCTGAGTTCAAATATAATTGAGCTATATTTAAAGCATGTCCATTCATATGTTGTGAGTATATTTTAAGAGAATTACAAAGTGAAACATTATAAAAGCTAGAAGTGCTTGAATTTTCAATATAAAAAATTGTAAATAGTTGGAAAGTAAACACAACAGCATAAAATGGTAATTTGGGACTGAAGAGTCATAGAATTATTTAGACATGCAATTGTGTAACAAAGTTCTGATCTATGTAAATTACTAAGAAAAGTTTATATAGGTTTTAACTATTGAACTCTTAAACATTTACATAATATTTATTTTATAATTTTTCAGGTGGCTGGACACACATTGAAGATCTCGATTCATTTTTTACAAGAATGTATAAGTATTATGTCCGTGGAGGTTTTTATCCAATGATTATGTCAGATCTATTCTACCTTTTACAATTTATATTCATTATTTGGTTCTCAACATTTTTAGTACATTGTGTAGATTATCCAAAATTGTTCAGGGATGATGCAAATGCAAATAGGAGTGAAAAGTTGAGTCTTAGTGATGTAATTTATTCTACTTCAGTGTGTGTCAACAGAATATCATGGAGATGGTAATATAACCAATTATTAACATATAGTTTGTGTTTTCTCTAAAGTTCAATTTTTATTTATGAATAAAATATGTGTTAGTAACCTAATCACATAGAAAATTTTGTGCTATTATGTTTAAATTTTGCAATTCACAATAAAAATATTCAAATTAAATACATCAATCAAATTTCAATGCACATTTCTTTAAATAAGATGGCTGAATAGATAGAAACAGAAACAAACTGTAATTTTATATAATAAATAAATTACAGCTGATTTATGATGCACTTATGTTTAATTTTTCAACATTTTCAGGTGGTGTGTGGTAACATTGTGTTCCATAATCTTTTTTATGAGGCTCTTTTTATCATTGTATCACTTATATTATGCATATGATACAAAATTATTTTATAATAATGCTTTGAAAATAAATGAGGTAAATTATGTTTGTTATGAAATTATTATTACATTAATGTTTTTTATAAAAAAAATTTAAATATTTTTAGAGTGACTTAGCATGGATAAATTGGTCATCAGTACAAGATAAAGTAAGAGAAGCTCAGCCTGAGCATCACATGTGTGTGCACAAACAAGAGATCAACGAATTAGATATTTATCATAGAATACTCAGGTATAAGAATATACCATTATATATTTAACTTAAATAGCTTTTTTTTTTGTGAGAGTCAAAGCTATTTGGTCACCATGCTGGCCAAGGTTAGATTACTGATAAAAATGTTCTTAAAAGTAGTTGATGTAGGAACATGTCTATTTACTAAGTTTTCTTTCACTGGAAGCTAAGACTTAGTGAGGATTTAACAAATTGATCTATAACAGCTTCATTATACTTATTCAAATGAAACACTACTTTAACTAAAGCTAGCTACAGTATTAATTTGTGATATTGTTATCATTTTGTTTGCAGGTTTAATAATTATATGGTTGCAATGGTTAACAAAAATCTACTACCTCTACAAATTCATGTGCCTTTTTTAGGTGATATCCATTATTTGTCAAGGGGTTTAAAATGGAACTTGGAATTTCTTCTATTTTGTAAGTTTTGGATACAGTAAAATAATTTTGTTTACGCTATCTAATTACTTTAAATAATTTAATCTAAACACAGCTAGTCCATGGAGTCCATGGGAAAATTGTTGGCAACTCCGAGAGTGTTATAAGGATCATTCAAAACGAATGATACTGGCAAGGCAACTTGAGAGACAAATATTACTTTTGGCATTAATAAATCTTTTGCTGGCGCCATTCATCCAGTGTTGGCAGATACTTTACTTCTTCTTCAATTATGCAGAGGTTAGTAACATTTTTAATATTTTTAACTATGGATAGACATTTTCAGGATGCAATTAATTGCATTAAAGGAAAAAAGAAATTGCATTGTTCATTTTATTTGAACAGTATAAATACATATGGAAATTAGCAGAAGAGTATAAGAAAACCAAAGAAGAGAACAGATAGTGAGAAAAAGGAGTGAATTATGTTAATATTGTGTGTAGACTGCGCATCAAGTGGAAACAGAGCAAGGAGATGATGCATGAAACTATCATTATTAAATAATAAAAAATATTCAACTTTTAGTTAATTAAACGTTCACCAGCATCCCTCGGATTACGCACGTGGTCATTGTATGCGCGTGTCACTTTACGGCATTTTAACGAGTTGGAACATGAGCTCCAGGATAGGCTCAACCGCGCCCATAAACCCGCAACAAAGTACCTCGCCAGTTTTTCCTCACCTACTACTACTGTGATAGCAAAGTTAGTTTTTGAATCTTCAATTTTTAAATTTTGTTCATGTATATAAATATGTTATGTGCGTTTTAGTATCTACTGTTTTATACAAATTATATTTGGTTCTTTGCCGTTTATTTTCTTTCAGAAATCTGGTGTTCCTGTCAGCAAGTGTACTCGGCGTTCTTGTTGTTTTGTCTGTATACGATGAAGATGTGCTAACTGTTGAACATATACTCAGCATTATCACTGTGTTGGGATGTGTATTAGCTGCTGCTAGGTAACAATATTTTTTTTTTCATTTGATGAAGCAATTTGACGATCAAGATTACGTCACAATTACTCGTTTCACCTGATAATTAGTGATACCTGACCATAATATTGTGGCACTAATTAGAATGATGTACACTGCAACATAGGTTTGTTCGATTCAGACATAGGATATGGAAAGCTATGACCCTAGAAATTTCTAATTTAGAACAGTCATGTTTGCACACTGTTGTTTGGCGGCAGAATAATTTGGTGATATCTACTTTGTCTGTCATCAATAATAGTAATCTAAGAAAACAAGTTTCTCAATTTACACTTTTTCTATCATTTTTTTTTGATTATATACAGAGCCTTGATTGGTGAAGAAGAGCGTTTGGGAGGAGGTTGTACAGGGCCAGCGCGTGGGGAGGAGCTTTTTGTGCAAGTGCTGGGTCATGTGCACTATCTGCCTGCAGCTTGGCGTGGTCGCGCGCACACCAAGGACGTCGCCGCTCATTTTCAACAGCTCTTCCAATTTAGAGCGGCATGTATCATTATTATTTCAGCTTTCAATTATAGTTGTTATTGATGATATCTTAACATAAGACAATGTAAACATATGTACACTGCCTATAAAGTAGTCTATATATTTCCAACCTCATGTGTACACCTTACTATATCATCATCGTCATTGTCAGCCGACAGATGTGTACTGTTGGACATAGGCCTAAACCTAAACCCTACTATATAAACTAATAATTTTACTGTTGGTTTATTATTAAGTGAATATCTCTAAAAGAAAGAACAATTTTATTAAAACATTTAGTGAATGTATACAAATTCTCACAAGTTACATGTCATTTGTTCTTTAATATTAAAAAATGAGTGCATACATACAATTTCATATTAAACTTGACAGTATTACAGGTTTTTGAGGATATAATAATTTTTTTATGTTGTAAATATTTTGTTACAGGTGTACATACTATTTGAGCTGCTAAGCCCCCTACTATGTCCATTTGTGTTGCTAACACTAAAATCTCGCGCTCTGGACATCGTCGATTTCTACCGCAATTTCACTGTTAGCGTGTTGGGTATTGGAGATGTCTGCTCATTTGCCCAGGTAAACAGATTAAACTTTATGCGTACCATTAATGATTGCTATGTAACCTTTCATAAACTGTTCAAAGTTTACTTAATGCTACAATCAATTTAATTATCTCTGTGCCGCAATAGCTAAGCGCATTAGTCTTATGACACAAGTTGACTTGTGAATTTTGGTTGGTGGTAGAACTATTAAAATCCATCTATGGTTGCTTACAATCTTCATATAAATCTGGCCGCCTTGACAGCTCTAGTGTTCAGGCTGTCAGCATATGACAGCATTTGGGGAAGTACACTTTGTTAGTAACATCCATTTTAAGCATTTTATTGATAATAATAAAAACTCTGTATAAAATTTATATTAAGTGATTAATAATTGTTGATGTTGATGAGTAAATTGTTAATTAATTTTCCTAAAGCTTGACATTCGGCGACATGGGCATCCTGATTGGCAGACAGCACCAAAGTACAGTGACAAGCCTACTGGTAAATTTATATTTTTATCATGATTTATTTAATATTTGACAACTAACATACTACATATACTATAGTATGTTAACACTAGATTGCCGGATCATGGTTACATATATATTTAGATTGAAATGAATAAGAAAACTTAATTAAAAAACGCACAGAAAATAAGTAATGTTTATGTAAAACAAGTCAAATTGATTCCTGCTTGCCTGAATAGGTATAGCAGATGTATTATTGGGATTGATGAAGTGGGGAGGTACAGGAATTAGTTTTTGTATAAAATTTATAATTCCATACAATATCAACAAATGTTATAACAAAAATGATTCAAAATTTTTGTATATGTAATAAAATTATAAAAGTGTCAAATTAACTCGCTCCAGTAATCTAGTGTTAATAGAAAACGTTTATCATCTTAGAGGAATAATGCCATGGAAGAAACATTAAAAAAATAAGTGTTCCAGAAATATATAATCTATTAATATAAAATAAGTATGATAATTATTAAGATAAAAGAATGATTATTTGGTGAATATAATTCCTGTGATTTTTGTATCAAGAAAATGTCAATAGGAAATTATAATTAAAATATCCTAATTATACCTTTTTTCTGCATTGTTTTCTTTTTGAACCTTTATTTTTATAACTGTTATACCGCATCTACTTCTATTTGCTAAAATATAATACCTTTTATTAAATCTACAGGTAGCAACACTCAATATAACCAGGGTGAAGGTGGTAAGACTGAATTGTCGCTGGTAGCGTTCTCATGTCGACATCCTGGGTGGAAACCTAGCGAGCCCGCACAGAGACAGTTCCTTCGTTCCTTACGTCAGAGCATGACTCATGCAATACCTGCAAACAATGTCTTAGTAAGTTGTATTTATATAATATAAATATAAAACTGTTTTTGGTGTTATATTATTAATAATTTAATTACTTCAAAAATCTAATTAAAATTTTGTTATACATAAATTATTATTGACTACAGAAAAAATACAAAACCCTGTTAAATGTCAGAATTTTTTTAAATTTTATTCTTAGTAGTCTAAAGATGAACTTAATTGATGTTTGATGAAAATTATCTGTTACAGCACAAAACAATGCTTGGTTCTTACATTCAGCAAAGTATCTTCGGTACCAACACACCAATGCCTGCTGTACTCTCATATTATCAGCCACCAAGACAGCCCTATCGACTGCCAGTGAGTAACTATTGATATCTTATATACTATAGTAACTATTTATATATAAATTGATATCTTAAAATGTGAGACGATGATGAGATTATGATACATTAAATGTAACTCAAATGATATCATCATCATCATTAGCTGATAAATATATATTGTTGGATATAGGCCTCTCTCAAAAATCTCCACACTGATTGATCCTGTGCTGCTAACGTCCAGCGGCTTCCCGCGACCTTCACGAAATCGTCGGTCCACCTTGTTGGGGACCTCTCAGTACTACGTCTGTACGCGAACGCCACTCGAGAACCTTATTGCCTCATCAGCCATCAGTCCATCAAGCAATATGCCCTGCCCACTGCCACTTAAGTCCAGTAATCTTTTGGATTATGTCGGTAACCATAGTTCGTTTGCATAGATCTCATTTTTGATGCGATCGCGCAGAGAAACAGCGGGCATGGCTCTCTCCATTGTCCTTTGGGTGACTTTGAACCTTTTTATAAGGCCCATAATGAGAGACTATGTCTCGTTTCCATAAGTCAACATTAGCAACTAGCACGAGTTCAAAACTTTTATTCAGAAACTGAGGTAACTGAAATTAGAAAACGCTGCATACCCTTGAACGCTGCCCAGTTGTGTTGGACTCGTCGTTGACTTCTTTCTGGAAGTTGGTCTTACCCTGGCTGGATTGTTTATCCCAGGTAAACATATTCGTCGACAACTTCCAATGTGGAGTGTTCGACCATTACTGAAGTGGGTGTCAATATGAATATTAGACATTAATTTTGTCTTCTCCATATTCATTTTAAGACCCACGCGTCGAGACGCTCTGCTGAGGTTATCGAGCATGTTGCTAAGGTCATCCAGGGTCTCAACCATGACTATGATGTCCTTAGCGAATCGAAGGTGGGGCATGTACTCGACGTTTATGTTGATGCCAAGTTTTCTCCAGTCCAAAAGCTTAAAAGACATTTTCCCGTGCTATTGTGAACAGCTTTGGCGAAAGAAAGTTGCCCTGCTTGACACAGCTGCAACTGAGTTGGTTTCGAGTTATAGTCTTGGAGGCGGACTGAGATAGTGGCGTTTTGACACAATGACCGTTAGATTAATGTGACAAATTAATAAAGTCAATAATTGGTCATCCACCTGCTTTCAGAAGCTCCGCCGTAATGCCATCATCACCCGGCGTCTTGTTCTTGAGCTGTTAGAGAGTCATGCTCATCTCGTATAGTCTGACGTCTGGGATGTTTTCGATATATTGTCGAATTTAATTTGGCTCTTGGATCGTTAGCTTAATCGTTAACGGGTGCTCGTGTAGTCGTATAAAGCTATCCGTAGAGTTCTCGATTTCGGCCAGAAGCTCCGGTCGTGAGGTAATGATTCTGCCTACCTTTGTCTTCGGCTTCGTCAGCAGGTCCTGTCCTACAACGGGTATTCTGGCAAACATTATGGAGTGTTTATTGCGCTCGGTCGCCTCTTTAACACGTTCAGTGTTCATTCGGCATATGTCGTGTATCAGACACTTAGATATCTGCTAGTTGTGCTGCCTATAATGGAAAGCGTCTATAGAAGACTGCAAAATCATCGGATTTCTTTCGTCCATAGCTTAGCGATCTAATCAGAGATCTTTATACTTCCGTTAATACGTTTGGGTTTGAAAAATTTGGACACAACCGTAACAACAGGTTTTATGACCCTGCCATTGTCCATGTCCACTGTGAAGCGGTTTCTAGACGGAGCGTAGACTTCACCTTAACACACTTTAAGATTCAATATACTCCTGACCATATGGTGATCGGTCCCCGTGTTAAACGAATTGATCACTGAGACGTCATTGAATATATGAGTCTGTCGACATGGTGAAGTCAGTCTCATCGTCGAGGCTCTTCCATGCCCATTTCCGATGCTGCTGCTTTTTGAATAAAGACTTCATCGTTTAGTACTGTTACACGTTCCTTACTGTTAATAAATTTTAAAATACCGAACTTGATGCCATTTCCGCTTATGTTTATACGATTGTTGTTACCTAATAAAATCTTGTAAATATAATGCTTACATGTCGTATTCCAGGATATGGATGAAACGAGTGACGAAGAAGAAAGTTCTTCGGGTGTAGTATCCGGGAACGCGGGTTCCGGTATGTCTGGGATGGCACGCAATTCGGGCTCAGGAATAGTTGGAGTTGGTCCAGTTGGATTCTTCGATCCGAGTAGCGCGCTGCCCGTTGCAACGTCGCCGGATGGTGCGCGCGACATGTCAATTAGCACGCTCCATTTGTATGATTTGCATTTGTCACAGGTAAACGATGTTTAATATTTTTTTTTATTAACGCGCAGTAATCACTATTACACTATAGTCTATAATAATGTGACGCTATTTACGACGATAAACACTATACACCATTGTGCTGGCTACTTTGAACCTCCAATGTGAAGTCTCGTTACCACAGTAATTTCAGTAGCTGCAACGTCGTTCAAAACCTGTAATGTTTGCACATTGTTTAGCGACAGTATGATACTTATTTAGAAATTTATTGGCAATAGACATCTACCACCTGGTTTTTAAATAGAACCATAATGTAATCTGAGCACCAACTTAAGTTTTCAGTAGGCGCTTTTTAGTGATGATACCGCGATGATATTAGTGGCAGAATGACAATGAGTATAGTAGGCATCCTGTAGTATTCGGAGATATTTTTGCCTCTTCAAACTTTTATCTGGCCCTGGAATCGAATTGCATTTTATAATCCACGCAAACTGTAAAAGTTTTTTATTTCAGGTGCTTAATAATTGTTCAGAAATATTTCTATCAATCGCTTTTGGAAGTAAAAACATCTTTGTTACTTTCAGGCGGGCCACAATGTATCCGCGTGCTGTACAAATAATTGCAGCGAGCGCATCAGGAGCGAGAGCCGTTGGGCGAGCGGAGAGGAGACGCCGTTACTTCACCGTCCATAACACTGGTACCCCAAAGCCCACCCCAATGATATACAGCCTGTATGGATTTAAACATGAGTACACACACAACACGACGTAGCCACCACACTGTCTATAATATTCATCATGTAACAAAGGTTGATAATAGGTAATATGCATATTTTTTTTTACATAAATCACAACATACTAGTAACAAAATATTCATGTCCTAAAAAATTATTTAAAATGAAAATTAACGTATAAATATCAAACACTCGCCATTTTGTTGTTCTTTATGTCACATAATGGCGAGTTCGTACCGTGTTGTAAAATTTATTTTCATAACACATAGAGCTTTAAAAGAAATTTTCAGTACCTTAAAGAAAAAATATTGCTTCTTCAAAAAATATTCAAAAATATTGTTTGTGGCGAGATTTAGAAGTGATAAATTTTATGATAAATATATTTTGGTCTGATTTAAATAATGTGCATATTACTTATTAAAAAGAACGCTATAAACACTTTTAAATAACTGCATGTTTTATAAAAATAATTCATTGATATTTAATTTTTTCGAATGTATTTGTTGACGCAATGTCATTAATTTAAATTTGTTGCCAGATACATCGTTTTATTTTAATTTAAAATTCAGTGGTAGGTGGTGGAATAGACTTTCCGTATAATGTTTTATAATTTGTGTAAACTTCTTTGATGTAATTTATAAAAGCGAGATTTTTTTAATGAAACTAATGCGATCGATAGCATCAACACAATAAGACCTCCACGTGTTCGGAGTGTCTCGAAATAATTTATATTTGGACAGTTTGGTCGACTTCGTGTTACGTCGGTATTCATTTATATATCCTCACTGACAGTTTGATGATGATGAAATAGTTTAATGACAACTAGAAAAAAGGCCGCTTGTGTATCATTATCAAAAGGGGGTAAAATTGGCAATGTTTTATAATAGACAAAGCTACGCATGCAAAGTTTTAGGTTTTTTATTTTTTTACGGTTATTATAGACAAAGCTAAGTCAAGCTGCAGAATGTTAATGTTTTTATTTTAAGATAATTATGTAATGGAATAATGACATTTTTATCTTTGACTACATATATTTTTAGGAATCACTAGGAAATATTATTGACATACAGAATATTTCAATTATTTAGTTTTTAGCTTTCAAATATGATTGAAAACATAATTGCATGCTTAATATAAAACACAAATTACTGGTAAATTTACTTAACTTGCATATATCTTGAATGATACTTCATTTTACTGGTAATTGTAGTTTTTGTTATTGAACGGTAAATATTTTTATTGTCAGATAAATGTCACCAATTTATGTAACGTTTTATGATAAATTAAACCAATTTATATGCTGCCGCTTTCGGTAATTGATTACACCAACAGATGATTTCTAGTTGTTATTATACTAAGATAATCGATGATTGTTTTTTATATAAGGAATGTCAACAATGCAAGTATGATTATAATCGTCATCCTGCACTGTTTATTGCGAAACTGATTGTTCAGTGATTTGGTTTGTTTTCTCGAGGGTAAGGCTGGGTCACAGATATAGTTATCAAATGTTTAGCGCCACGAGCGATAGACGTATGCCTTTGGTGCAGTTTTATAGATCTTTTGGCATTCGTTTATCAATAACAAATAGTTTTTAGAACGTTAATTTGGAGATAAGAATAATAAAGTAGGTAACCAGTATAAATAAGTTTGTAATCGGAAATTATTGTTGACGCTAGATGCGTAGTTCATAAAATAAATAATTTTTTACATATCTCGATAATGCAATATCTGCTCTCGCCTAGTTATATGCGTATAAAAACATTTACATATGTACTAAATATCTTACGACACGCACATTTTTAACCCTATACGAAGTTGATATTTTGTATACACTAACGAATATGATCCAAATTTGAATATCGTATCATATTTGATGTAGGTATTCTGTAGATCATGAATTCTCTCTGTAGTATGGCAACATATGAAACCACTGCAGGTTCGTTGTTCTCGCCGGAATAGATTAGAGGGTTATGACGGTCCCACTCCTCAAAACTTGTATCCTAAGACTCTTTTAGTAGTCGTCAACGTCACGCAGAGGCCGCTATAGACTTATATTTAAAAATACTGACTATGAAGCCAATTAACCGGTAGCCAATGGAATTGAATAAGAAAATTAATTGTAACTATATGAACCCTATATACAAGCATTGAGAAAAATTGTCATATAAAATTACATCCTCTTTCATAAAAAAATATAGGAGGGCTATTGCACATTTTTTTCTTATAACCATTTAGAAAGAAATATTTCTTTACATAAAGTCTGAATTGGCATATTCTTGACATTATTATTATAAAGACACGCAATAATCTTGTGTTTAGAATAAAGTTTTGGAGTATATGATAAATAGAGACGTCAGAAATAAATTTTTGGTCATCAAATAATTAATATTTGCATATGTACTAAATGAATAAGGAGGAGTTGTGTTTAAATTACTATATTTATGTGTATGTACTTATTATGTATGACATGTTCCGTATCGTGACATATAAATTATACTGTTTTAAAATATGTGTACCTTGGTGAAACTGGTTTTACTGTATTGAATTTTTGAATTGGTAATTTAGTACTATAAATGTTTGATTTAAATACATAAGCTTATATTCTTCAACGTGAGCCGAGATAAGCATTCTTGATGAACTTGATATTTAAGAAAATTAAGCAACACTTCATTATTCTATACAAAGAAAACTAGTTTGTTTGAAAATTTACAAATCAATTATTATTGTCAACATCGAATACATTTATATAATTAGAGCAGAATATTAACATATAATATGTCGAATATATCAATGTGATATACATATATTATTTAATGACATACAATTTGTTGTAAAGTGTTTAATATGATAACATGTTACGCTATTTATAAATTACTCGATAACTGCCGCAAATTTTACCAGCAACTGTGGTTTTTTGAAATAATAACGATTTATAGCCCCCACCCCTAAAAGTAGGTTATCTCCTACGCAAGTACAAATAACATATATATATTAAAGAAAGATCAATAACAATAGTGCTTCCAAACTATTAAGGCTTCGCGACCGCGTGTGCAAAGACCAAAAATTGCTGGTATTATCTAAATAGTTTATAAAAAGTGATAAATAATTCCATAATATTTTTTTATCAATGCTATTTATAACGTTGCTAAATGGATAGGTATTTTGATAATTTTTTGAGGATAATACTTAGAGGAAATAATCTGTTGCAAAATCGGTGCATTAATATTACATGGTGTAAAGCAATAAGATACTATTTGGTTACAATTTAAAATATATTCTCTAACAGAGAAGATGTTGCTGAATGATTTTATATATATTGAATTAATTTTCAAAAGCGCGTATATGGTTACATACCAGACGATTATATATGGATACATCGTTTAAACAAAAAATAAAACGGCCACGTATAAAAACAATTCCGAACAAAATTATCAAATTGAAATTATTAACAACAATTACACTCGTTTATAATCATTAGAGGCGTTCATTAAAAATGCATAGCTAACGGAAATGCTGTTAAGGCCGTAGAATTATAATAAGGGGATGTTAGAAAGGCGGTTCGAATAAACGCTATCATCATCCAAACTCCACATGTTGCTTCAAATTTCGTGAACAAACAAAAAAACGCTCTTCGTGAATAGTTATGATCAAATATTCGTTGAATAGTTTTTCTATATCTAATCAAGTTTTTAATTTAATCACTTGCGCCCTTTTGAAATAATGTATCCGCCTCCCCTTCCTCCTTCAAATTAGGTAATATCATAACATTAGCAATGTAAATTATTGCTTTCAATTCAAATATTATTTGAATATGTAATAAAAATAAAAACTCGCTAACATTAGTTCTAATAAGGTCATCATTCAGTGCCTATTATGAAACATACTAAATAACGTTACAAACGTGTTCAAATCCTCTTCTATATTGTTATTAATTCGTACCATCGATACATTCCTAGATTTGATACTTTTTATATTGTAATACAAAAAAAAAAAAAAATAATAATTATTAAATTGCAAATATACTACATTTTTGTTTCAATAGGATACTTTATTATGCGATTATTTTTGCGATATGTTACTGATTCACGATGTTTCAAACAAATTGTTAATAAGTATTTCTTCACCACAAAATGCCTTTTATTCGTAATGATATGTTAGATGCATTTTTATTGCAAACCGCGAAGAAAGTTATGCGTCTACCGGCGGAAGCGTGCGCTGCATTAAAATTACGCTCCGTATCCGTAGAAAAACATTTTTAAACTTTAAATTTATAATATACTTTCTGTATTGCAACATTATCTCGTATTATTATTATTATTGTACAATGTGTTATAAATATTTTATCTTATCCAAATGTAAAATGCCTTTGTGTATGAACTTTGAGTGTTACGTGCAATAGTGCTTGTTTTCCAATGGTCAGAAGAAATTTTTTTTTTGGGTGTTCAAATTATATCATTGGTATCGTGTACGAAGCTTGTAACGTTTTCTCGTGTCGAACGAGCGTTGATCGTGATCGTTTAGATGGAAGAGGTTGGTGAGGAATGTAAAGTGATGGTTCGTAATCCGCCGCGATTGGGAAGACGTACATGCTTCTACAATAAAAATTACATTTAATAAATCATGTAGAGTATAATATGTAGAGTGAAAAACAGCATCATTGTCGACTGTTAGCTACATGAAACGGCAAATTTTGGTATAATGTTTGCATATATTAACGAAATTCAAATGTTTTGGCAGGAACCCTGGGCTCATATTTCAAATGTAATTGTTGTTAAATGTTCACAGATAATTGAGCATGATTTTTGGAACAAATTAACTATAATTCAAGAATTTATGCGATGATAACGTTGATAAACATATGTATTTTTTTATTTTGTAATTAACATATATATATAATGATAAAGATAATTTAAAAGGATTTATAAATTACCCATTCGACATCGCTATTTTAAAATCCTTACATAAAGGCTATTATTGGTCCTTTAGTAAAACATAATTTGACGTCTCTACAAAACTATATTCCTTTTCTTTCGTGTACTTCATAACTGAAGGTCGTGCTTGTTCTGAAATGCTCTTTCTTAATGATGCGTCAACCAGCCGCTTCCACACCGCTCTATTCTCGGCACGTCTCGGGGCATTAAAAATGTTGTTAGTTTTCCTGTATTTGGTCGGACCAATTGGTAGGCGATCGACCCCGTGATCTCTTGCCCTCGAACTTTCCCACTACAACCAGCTTATCCAGATTACCTGGTTATCTCCGGGCAATATGGCTAAAGTAATTTAGGACTCGTTTGTAGCAAATGATCTCAACTGGTCGTGATTTTAAGCTGCTCTAGAATGGATTTTTTGGTTGTCTTAGCTATCCACGGTACGCGCAGCATTCTCCTCTAAAACCACATTTCAAAAGCTTCAATTTTCTTTCAGTCGTCTGCGCGGATTGACCATGATTCGCTACCGTCCAGAAATATCGACAAAATCAGAATCGCACGAGTCTGGTCTTAAGGGTATTTGACACTTTCCTATTTTGCCAGATTCTGGTTAACTTGCACATTGCTGCTTTGGCCATCTGTTTTTGTGTCTTCTCCGATTTTTGCCGTCAGAGCCCTCTTTATTGTTTATGAATGATCCCAGGTAGACCAACTTGGTTATAAAATTCATATTTGCGAGTTCGCCTGTTCGTTGAGAAGTCCAGGACGATCCACCACCATGATTTTAGTTTTTTTCTTATTTATGGAAAGCCCGACCTTTTGATTGACCTCCCACTTGCTCGTTTGACTCTATCGATCAGTTCAGCCAGCTCTCGTTCGAAGGAGGCATATAATATAGTCTCATCGGCATACCGGAGGTTACTAATTTTGTTGCAACCGACGAAGATTCCTCCATCCCACTCTTCTAACGCTGTCCTCGTGATTTATTCGCTATAGATATTGAAAAGAATACGGAACAGGATACATCCATGTCGGACTCCTTTTCGTGGTTTGAAAAATGTTGACATTACATTATTTACCCAGACCAATGATTCTCCATCCTCCTATAAGGTTGCCATCAAAGCTACTAAATGCTCAGGTACACCCATTTTTCGAAGAATTCTTCATAGACAATTTCATCGTACACAGTGAGAAGCCGTGGAGTAATAACGAAACACGTGGTTATTGGTACAATAAATTCCCGCTTTTTCTCTGAGTTGCCTAATGTTGACTATTTGCTCCCTAGTCTCTGCCTCTTAAGGTATGACTGTAGGCGACCGTTGGATTATATGAAGCATGATCTTGCCATCATTGGATAAGAAAGCTATGGTTCGGTAATTTTTGCATGTCTTTGTTGATCCTTTCTTGTCCACTGATACTAACAGAGACTGTCCAGTTCTTAGGCCACTTTTCCGATCTCCAGATTTTTACACTCTTATCTCCAAGATTTATCATTTTTTCAACGAATATGCTGTCTCCCCTGGGTGATTTATTGATTTTTATTTTCCTTAGAGCGTCTCTAATTCGAGATTCGAGCATATCGGGTGGCAGGTTTTCGCCCAGCAATAGCGGCTGATAAGACCCCGTCTCATTCTTATACAGGTTTCCGCAATGTAATCGCCATCTCTACGTCTCCTGATCAATCTGCGTCAATAATGTACCTTCATTATCTTTGATCGCCCGGGTTTTAGGTCTAAACTCTTTTGTGATGCTTTTTACTCGTAGAAACAGGTCTTTGGTGTGCAGCTTCTGTGCATTGTTCTCAATATTTTCACATATCAAGTTGAGATATCGGTTATAGTTTCTACGACATAAGCAATGTACCCTCGCAGACAAGATCCGATATCGAGTTCGGTCGAAGGTCCCCTCTTGTTAAAATAGGTTCTTTCTTTTATGGCATCTTAAGTTTATTAAATCAATCCTCAGTTGAACATAACAACACGGCTCTCAACAATCTGTAGGCAGAGTCCTCAAATTCTTCGGACACACGGTCAGGCGAGACCCAGACAGTCTGGCTTTCCAGACTGCTGGTTATTATTGGTTGTGTGGAAGGAAAGAGAGCGAGAGGGCGGCCTCATACATGATAGACACACACAACTCAGCACGCTACGGGAGCTACCCTACAATCATCCATCCAAATGGCGCAAGACAGAAATGGTAGCCAGGGCAACGCAACACAGTCACGTCCCTCAGTCATGAGGTTACGACAAAGAAGAAAAAGAAGAAGTTTCCATTGTTATATCCATACCTTTTTTGGACTACTGTGATCAAGTTATTGGATATCTTTCCGTGTCGTGAGAATATTATCCTTTGTGGCTGTCTACACCGTTATCAAACTTTAAGTGTCTCACTTTTTTTTCGAAGACTTCTTTAAAGGTGGTTAGTATTTCAGAAGAGAGTCGACTATGACGTTTGGTTCTGGTACTCAGGCATTTTTGATCTGGAGCTTCGCGCTTATATTTACTACCAAGAGTTTGTGATCGCTTTCGTAATCCGATCCTGGGTATGTCTTTGTCTTATTTATGCTTATTACTTGGTTTCTAGCAGGATCACCTGGCACGATCCACGTATATATATCCGTCGCGAATGGTTTTGGAAATAGGGTATTCAGGATGGAAAAAGAATTTTCTGCGCAGAACTGCAGCCACATCTCACCTCTCTCTTCTTTCGCCATTACCTTAAATCCCTACAACTTCTTTAAGGCGCCTATCTTGACTTGTACATCCAACTTTTGCATTGAGATCTCTCATCAAAAGTGGAATCTCTTTTCTAGGCAAAGTCGCCAGCGAGTCCTCCAACATCTGATAAAATTCTGGGATCCCTGCCTCTGTTGACTTAGATGTTGGTGCATACACCACTACAATATTCAGATGGAATGGTTTTGTGTCAATTTTCATGGCGATTATCCGATCACTCATTGGATGATATCCTAGAAAAGATTTATTGATGTAAGGCGATACAGAGATATCTACCCCATTCCTGTTTTCTTCCTTAGATCCTGAAAAATATAAAGCATGTCCTGATGATATTGTATAAAAGTCCGATCCTCTGATGGGTTTTAGTGATTCCGAGACTTGCAGCTGGTATTGCGATTGTTCTTTACTTATGCTATCAACTTTACCTGGATCAAGTATACCCCTAACGTTTCATGTTCCTATCTTAATTTTTTTGCGTGAAGGTGTGTTTTCCTCACCAGTAGCATGCTGTACACACAGAGCTTGATGAGTCACTCCTGTACACCCATATATTCCTTATTAACTAAACCTCTTAAAATGTAATTGTAGTTTTTAGTACACTTTAGAAATGTATAAATTGCTCGTATAAACTTGATTGCATGATACGTTTGATATCGTCTAATTTACATACACTATCATATTAAATATAACCATATCGTATTTAATGGACCATATGTAATCTTTCACATAGCTGAATTTTACATAATAATTATTATTGCCTCGCAAGGATTATATAACTTAGTTATAGTCTGTATTAAACAAAATTTGTATCGTACGGTTGTTAAAAAAATATTTGTATGAGTGTATTCGGTGCCATATATAAAAAAATCAATTATACGATATTCAGAAATAATTTTTTTTCCGATTTAGATACCCACCTAAATCGGAAAAAAAATTAAAGGCAAAGGTCGTGCTTTGATTCAATACACACTATACAGAAAGTTATAGGGTCATGAAATGTGGTGTATTCAGACGACATAAACACAAAATATGAACTGCTGTAGCTCATTGTGCAAAGAAAGATGTGATCTAGGGCAGCGGGAAGAGCATTGTTCGATTTTTAGGGTCGCGATATCGAAAATGCAAATTGTCTTAGTGGTCGTCGACCTTCGGAAGAAGATCGCACTTTAAAAAGAGATGACTCTCTAGATGCACAACAATTGCTTCCGCGTCGGATCTCTTTGCTCTTTCTTCTGCACCGTTCACGTGCGCCACGTATTGCTCCCTATACAAGCAGCTAATTGCCGAACCGTTATTCATTTGCTGTATTCTCTCTATGGGATAGTTCACAATGTACACTGCTAACATTCTTCTCAATATCCTCACACCACTTTTCGCACGCGCTTACTAGACTCGCGAGACATCTCGGTACTTTATACTGCTCACATATATTTCACTTTATTTTCACTTGTACGTTTCGCAAATTATAAATCTGATGTAGCTGTAGAAATCTAGCTAAGAGTATAGGTAAGACTAATAGTAACTTCATCCAAAAATATACCTTCCCCATATTGGCACATCATTATTTCCTCTTTTAGAGGATATGGCCAAGGTTCCACCAAATGAATTTGGTGGAGGAGAAGGAATAGTTTGGAGACGCAAACATTCAATATTTGTCTAGGTTTTCTCTCCTATTTCCTTTTTGTATAATGTATTAAGTCACGCATTATATCCATCTTACATTTTCGTATTACATGTGTTTTCGTTTTTGAAATGCCTTTTCAAGACATGTCTACATTACTTTCTGGTTTTTCTTTTCATGATTTACATTTCCTAATATATCTTGTCACATTTCTCGTAAATTGTTTTAAAGCCGGTATAGTGGATTTGTGAATTGTAGTGGTCCTGTACGCTAACTCGTTAAGTATAGGTAATCTATGTATCAGATCACCCCTTCGACATTTCTGTTCGTAATGATGAAAACCAACACAGCTTCGGTTACTTCTTGATCTTTGCTGGTATAAAAATATTTCTAGAATATTTTCTTCAGCTATTTAGATTAAAAAAGTGTTTCTCTTATTAAACTTCCATATACTTTTCTATGTTTCCTTAACTTGTATCAGCCATATTTCCAAATACAAATTCCCGATGTCCAGTGGGTGACAACGGACGGAAGACTCTAACTTGTTTATCTGTTGAAACTCGATCATTCTCTTCTTTACGCCACTAGGCGCAGAGAAGGGCTCGTTAGACTGGAAGAACATAAAACCAAAGGCTAAACACATGGCTTTCGGATATTGTTGACGGAACAAATGATTAGTTTTTATATATATATATATATATATATTCCTATAATAAGAGATTAAACGTTCGCCTTTGCATGCATACTCATACAATTAAGTGTATTAATGCATATGCGAACGGTGTAACCATACACACATACAATTTTGTTTATATAAAAAAAAAACTATAATTAACATTTAAAGGTTATTTCCTTTAAACATTTTTCTTTTCCCAAATTTTACGATAGTAAGTATATGTAAAAGTTTTAGATTTCATTTTTCATATTATTCATGTGCCTGATAAAATTTGACAGTGATGAAATTATAACGTGCCTCGGAAATAATACTAAATATTCAAGAACACCAATAAACGTACATTTAGCGTAGCTATAGATTAGTGTAGTTTGCAGACATTTTACATATAGAAGCATATTTGCAACGTTTGCCATATTTTTGACAAGAGTATTTACTGAAATAGTTTAGTAACATGCATTAAGCGCAGAAACGAAATGAAATATTTAGTACAAAGTAAAGCGTTTTTTTTTATCATTGAATTGTTGTATGTAATGTATTCCCTCTATCTCTGAATAGAGACTGGAAGTTGCTTGAAATACAGGAGTTGTTGTGACGAAAAATAGATATTCAGTTGACTAACATCTTTAGTATAATAGTTCCCAAAATTATATTCAAATCTTTTTAACTTTAATATTACACCATTTTGATATTTATGTAAACTTTATTAATAATAGCAGTTATTATAACACATTTAATATATTTGCCGGTTTAATGCTCTAAACTATATTATAGTTTTTTTTATTTTGTCTTTCGAAATTCCTGAGCTCATTGTTAATAGCCGAAGGCCTATTCATAGACACCGGAACACCAAATTAGTAAAAGCAATATTTTAGTAGCGAGTATGGTATATTACGCCACGATTCCTTAAAAACGACTATTTAGTAATATAGCTACGAATGCATGCCGCTAGGTGTAGAATTTTAGGCGAATGAGCTAGGTGACAATAATAAAAAAAGCTTTTAATAAGGTAGCCCTATCTGAATTTATGTTTTTTAATGGATCCTCACCATTCTTTGACGTTAAAATGCCTTTTATCTGTTCATAATCGAGAGTTTATTTTCCGGCGAATTTAAGACTATCTAGTTCTAAGTAAATTGTGAAAACCAATTATTTTTTTAATGTACATGTTCTTTGTGTGTTCTTTTTTGTTTTACGAATTCTGTATCGTAAGGCTTTGTCGTGTATGGGCATCTAGCTCTTGATTCGCTTCATTATTATAAACCAAATTTGTAAATATTTAGCTCAATTTATCAATAAGTACGTATATAAGTGTATTGTGATATCATAATTTTTTTTTGTTTCGAGATTTTTAAGGTTTTACTAGTTTCTTTTTCCTTAGATTTCAAGTACACCTATAACTAAATTTTATGATTAATTAATTACATGGGAATAACTATTTTTGAAGATTGCACCATTGATATGCTACATACATTATACGCATTGTCAATAAAAATTAAAACATTTACTGTTGTTTCCTTTTTAAACCCTCGCATCGAATCATATAATTTAAATATTATTAATAAAACCTATTGAAATAGTAAAGTCATATGTATTATACAGATTTTTAATTAAAGTAATTCGCCTGTGCTTAATGTTGACACTAAATATATAAATTAAATAAAATACATTACTCGGATTATCCTGAGCGATCAAAGGATTTGCGTGTAAATCATTCTCCCAATTATGACAAATTACATTAAAGAATAATTTTTTCATTAATGCTTATATCTAAAAATTCGATATGATTTGTCATGTACGAATTCGTTTTATTTTTCAATCATTAAAATTCAGAGGCTGGTACGAAGAAGAGCAAGAACTGGTCAGCGACTAGCGTGGCATACGTACGTCCTTGACTTTTTGATGCATTGCTTAGAGTAGATCGTACCACCAGTCGACACACATAATTACTTATGTACGTTCGCCTTATGTGTTTGTTAATGCTTCTGGTTCAAATAAATAGTTTTATTTTTATTAAAGACAAAATCGGGGACCGGGGGTATTTACCGTCCCGCAAAAATTTCAAACTACGCTTTTCAAAGAATTCGCCGGATCAAAATTGCTCACACTTGAAAAAAAACTAAAATTTTTCCTTGATGATACGTGGGTTAAGATATATGAAAGGTTTAAGTTATCATTATCAAAGTATAATGCAGTCGAAAAATGGCTCTTTTTTGTATTAATACTTAATATAGTAACGTCCAGTATTTAAATAAATGATGAGTAATCACTGCATTTTCTCAGAAACACAAGTGTAGGCGGCTACGTGTCGCGCGTTTATGTCTTTTATACTAATGTGTTATCTAAGCTTTTTGCCACACAAAATTTTTGACTCTAATAGAAACCGAAACAAGGATCCACGGCGCATGTTCTTCATTATATAACATGAAGATGTTTATAAAGTATCTGATAATTTCTCTTGCATAAAACATCGCTACGTTTAGTTAAGTAATAATGCTAATAGTAATAAAATTATAAAAGATCTGCGTTGTGGTACAAAGACAGGTGGATCATGTAAACACGTAAGATCAGCCTAGAAGATGGCGCCATGGATTTGTCAGTGGACACGCGGCGCAGTGTCAAGTTCCGAGGTGTATACAGTTCCGAGGGTGAGTCGGTGGCGGCGGGCGGAGCGCGGGCGCACTCTCTGTGGCTATAAGTAAGAGGTGCACGCGCGGCGGCGTGGTTAGTCGCCGTTCGGCAGTGCGTCGCCAGCGGTGTCACTCTTCCCTGCCGTCCCCTACCGGTGCGTCCCACCACCCTTTGACGTTCCTGCATACATTCGCCTTTCTCACACGATCACCGGCGATCCTCGTTTGCGCAACATAGTTCAAAACCGAAAGGTCGCCACTATTGGCATTTAAGCGCTCTTTGGCATTAACGTTGCATTTAAATGTGTGATGTAGCTTCCTCATCGAGGTTCACTGTCGCAACAGAGTGTCGTTTGGGAAAGGCGCGTGTGCTGATGTGAGGTTTCTGTTGCAGTCAGCAGCCCGAGTAAGCCGGGCAGTGCGCAAAGTACCGCACGCAACTACGCAACCTAGCCGCCGTTACCATGTTCTCCAGGATAGCAATGTAAGTATTCAATGAGCACAAATTATTTATTAATTCCATTTATAAAAAAGCATTGTTCAATCATTAAAATTATGTTTAACTTTCAATATATCTAGTCCGTTACTCATGTATAAATCGTTTGAAGGTACTCCGAGGTTGTTTTTATTGGTTCTTTGCATAGGGTGAATCTTGCAGAGTAGTCGAGCTTTATGTAACACTATATCATGACTCGCGAGACATCTTATGGCTCTGCCGATACGGCAAAAATCTGATCTGATTTCTCGTGTGGAAATCAAGTGTTTGTTGCCTAACTCCAGTCGACTGACATCACAAATGAGGGCATGTGTTTCTCAATGAAGGCTGCGAAATATTGCTTCAAAATATGCAAGGCTCAGTGCGCTCGCGCATTATATCTGCCCTACGATTTATCCCGCTCTTACCCTTTTTCATTAATTAAAGCTGTTTATGAATTCTCAGACCCATAATAGAATAAAAGATAGATTTTTCACTTTAAAACAGTATTGCATCATATCGTATGTAATATTTACAACAAAATAAATTTAAACTTTACTTTGTAGGAAAATATACATGTTATGATATTATATTTATTATTGTCATTTCCATAACACGAAGTGCTTGATTATGTTTATACTACGGCAAGTACTTGCACATATGTATATTGACCAACTATTTTGACTTGCCGGAATATTATTTTTCGAACTTGAAAATCTTAGGTTTGTTATGGATAAAAGTACTGGTTTATTAATAAAAATCATAGAATTACTGTAAACTTTATGTACCGTAATTTAAACTAAAAACTTTCGGACAATTACATTTTTGCTAAAAATTCCGTTATTATGAACAAGAGAAGTTTTGATCTTAAGAAAAGTTTTATTTAAGTTTTATTTTTCCGGCAAAAAGTAATCTGTCATCAAGGTCTTATTTATCTTTATACCGATTTTTATCATTATAAGTTCAGCGATTTAGATGGACACATTATCTATTACATTTGCTAGGAAATCACACAGTAAAGTATTATGTGGTTAAATTCGAATAAACAAGAAATATTTTTTGGTATAATGGTTCAGGGAGGTTTTTTCAGAATTAAATGTGTTACACACATATGCGTTAACAACGATACAAGACTCGCTATTGTCAAACTCTCTCTCTCTGTGTTGGTTTGCGTCATAAGACTAAAAGGCTCTTCACCAACACAATAGATACTTCGCATTTGTTTTCTTGCTCTAAAGTGGTCGATCCTGGAGAAGTGGGTAGTTATTTCAATAGCTTAAACACGATGACACATGCTCACACAATTTTATTCATTTAGGAAAGTTCATGGAACGCGTCGCACGGGTGCGGTGTTTGTACTTATTTCATTAAAGTTAAACATTGCTCGGTGACTTTACTTATCGACACTCGACTTGTAATAGATTTATATTAAAATAACACAAATTCCTTAAATGAAATTTACATTTTTAAAAATTGTCCTTTCCTGTTTTAAAACTTCAGTACATTTAAAAACTTAGTTTTTCAATAAGGGACTAGTTATTGTAACATGACTAAAATAGTTATTATTTATGTTAGTAGAAAACTTATTAGTTAATCAATTGAAACCGCTGACTTAAACCTTGTGTTGTAGTTATTTATTAACATTATATTCTAGTATAACACTTTCACACAAATTAATTTATCGTTTGTTAAGATGTACGGTTCAACATTCGCCTTGGGTGGGTAATGCTGTTCACGCTGTTCTAATTCGAGTTTTAACATGCTGACTATCGTCCATATTACGATTACATTTATTTCACTTTCGCCGTCGAAAAAGCTAACACTTTAAATTTTGTCATCGCAAACGCGTAATTCGCCGCGGATCTTGTTTTCTGAATACAAATCAGAGTTTGAATTTCTCCGTGTTACAGATTCGGCTATGTAACTCTAATAGTGTGACTGTATGTGAAAGGAAAGTATTGATAGTTATTTATACCACGTTCGTTCGTTTACTGTACACATTTCGTTACTAATGATACAAATTTACTAACGGGTGTGAAAGCATTTGAAAATTGCACGCCTCGTGTTACACGTTTAACATCAATGATCTTTACATAAAAAGGAGGCCTGGAAGGAATTACGGTTTTTAAAACCTGAAACAATCTATGAAATGTTATTATTTACACTTTTCTCTGTTTATTTTAGCCACACATTAAGGAATTTCTGTTTGATTAGTCTGTTATAAACAGACTTATTTCAGATAAAATGCCATTACGTTAGTATTAATTAATAATGTCTTTTAAATTATTTTAGACGTCTTATTACACATAACTCTTTCACCATTACAATTAAGATAGAGTTATAAGCAATAAGTAAAAGTCTCTTAAAGTTAGTTAAAATTTCTCATATACAGATATGGCAGTAACTACAATCAATTAGGAACAGGATGTAAGGGTCACATTAGTATGTATAAATGTATCTAAAGATATTTTTATTATTTAGCGACTATGGATACCATTTGCGACTGTCACGTGGTGGTCGCGTGCGCAGGCCGTTCCACCGTCATCGATGCGGCTCCTCTTCACACGACCTTCACTTTCGCTTTTTACGTGTTCCAGCGTCTGTGTGTGTGTGTATGCGTGTCTTGTCGCGATGTCAGCAGCCATCTTTTAATAATCAATCCGCTAGAACTGTTAGACAGATTAACATGAGGGCGGTATTATAACTTTCAGATCAGTAGTTTTTAAAAATTAATTTTTTTCGATAAATTTACTTCTGATATTTTCAAAAGAATAAAACTATAATTTCAGAGCTTAGAAGTTATATCAGCTTTATAATTCTGTTGAACCATTAATTTGGAGTGGGATAAAAGACTGCTGAAAGATGCAAAATCACCTTCAGGGCGAAGGAAAAGTCAAAGCAGTCGCAACGTTTCGTTAGTTCAGTAGTTCTACCGAAAACATTACGGTTAGTAAAAAAATTATGCATTCGTCATAATCTTACTACTGTATTATACTGCGACGTAAATACTGGAGATTATTTTTAGTCAAACGGTTGGCCCTGTAAATGTATATTTATCTCTTTCTATTTATTGATGATATTAACTTATTAAGATTCAGTTTATTTAGTATATTCAAAGCCCCTCTAACTTTACTTCTTTACTCCATATATATTGACGTCCTTGACATTAGCTATAACATTTATAACATACTTACTAACCTTGTGGTTGATGACCACGAATGTATGATTGGCTTGCTTCCAAATCATTTTCAACTTTATTAATACTTCTACTTTCCTAGCCAGGTCATATGTTACTTTTCCTAAATTTGTGTTATAGTAACTATGAAACATATATTTACACATATCTTTTTAGTATAGAATTTAGTTTTGAAGCAATAGATGAAGAAATTAAATAATTTTGATGCAAACGATGATGAATGTGTTAATGTTCTTTATTACACCGATATCAGTGGGCACTCGTTGTTTAATCAAGAATTTTATCGCTTGATGCTACCAAATGTAGGCTTAACATCTGGTCAAGTTTCTTGTTTTGCACTTTCTACATTTCGATATGTCAAGAGCGGCAAGCTGTGACGACAGCGCGACGGGTCACGACTCATCGTCACTCGCTAATCCTATCGCAATTACACAATTACAGAAAGCTCCCTGGTGGTATTCAATAACCATATTACAAGTATGAAGCCCTTCTTTGTTATAAGTTTATTTAATTTGGGATGTAAGCAGTCTTAGTACTGCCCTGCGACTATTATTACTGTTAGCTCACTATTATAACAATATTGACGCAACTCTTATTCGAACGCTTTGGCTCCGTCAAGCTTGAAGCGGTAAATTACTGAAACATTTTTTCTTAGCACGTGTTTTTTGGAGCACATTAAGGTAGTGCAACAATTTCAAAGTATATTATTTACTTTTTATCGTCATTTTTCTAATGTGAATCAAGCCAACGAAAAAGAATATCTGCTTTATGGAAAAATAAAAGGAATGTAGTAAGAAGTAATTCCGTGCAACTTTATCGACGCCAACGCAAGAATGCGGCTAGGTCGTGACCTAAATGTTTAATTTGTGTTATATTAGCTTGATAAACCGTAGTTTACTCAACGTAAGTTTACGACGTAACAAATGGTGTTAAGTGCTGAAATTGAAAAGTTATGCATGAATATGGTAGATTTTTTTTTAATCCTTCATTATATCCGAAATTGACCTTGTAGAGTTTGACATATACAATCTTTTGGCATAAAAATAACGTAATAGAGAAAGGCACTGTAGACACTTTGAATGTGAAAATATAATTGTTATTTCGTGTTACCAAGCGATTGTTTACAGGTAACATATAATAACCAAACGTGTGGATTCTGATGAAATGAATTTTGAAATTTAAACAATATGTTTAATGTGCATAGTTAGGCGAAGCTTTTGTAAATACATACGTTGATAACGTTTAGAAACCACAAATATAAATTGTGAGTGTAGTAATTGGCGAAAGTGAAACCAATGAACCGTCGCCTAATGTTATAATTGATTTTAATTGTAACATTCGTTTGTCACGCGACGTGTTTTGATCGGCTACCAGTTAACATTCAAATCAAACGACCTTCCGCGAGGATATAAAAAAAACTAACTAGTTCTCTATTAGATGAATTTATCAGATTGCTTGATGTTTTATTAAATCACTAATCACGTAGCGGAACGGCTGTAGTTTGACGATTTTGATGTGAATAACTTTAAAGAGCTTCATTGAATATTTATGAATATAACCAGCTCTAACATTAAGTATTCAGTGTTTAGCTACAGTCTATCTTACCCGTTTAATATTGCCTTTGCTGTGGAATTTTGCCTAAAGGCTGATCGTATATTGAAATGTTTTATGATATATAAATATATAATAAGACGTCAACAGTTTGTAATACAGGCAAACATTGTTTGCGTAAACTTTGTTATATCATAGAGTTTCGTAACATCTGCTCGCGCATCACTCGGGGAGAAAAAGCTAAGGTGTGTCACAAGTATTTGACATTGGGTTTAAGTTGTTACATCAATGACATTAAACGTATGGGTCCGGGTTCAATTTATGATTTATTTCAAACAGCTAAATAATAGTTTATTACCTATTCCACATTATAATGATACATAAACTAAAAAGTAGTGGTATCAACCAGTTTCACTTTCCTGACGATGACCTTTTAAGGAATGCCTGATGAGATAACGGATGAATAAAACATCAACCATTTGCCCCAACTTTGTGACTTGATTGTCTCGATATGTACATTTGTTCGCGTCATGTATGAACGCACTTTTATTAGAGGCTACAATAAAAAAAAAATCCCTCAGATTTCCATAGTAGCTTGCTAATTATTGCATTCGCTACTAAAATATTTAAATACGCTATATCAGGTTGCAGTATCTGTGCGGTTGGGTCACTGAAATTATGACCTTGGCTCACTCCACATCTATAAATCGCCGAGGGCGTGTTGAAATCTTTTCTACTATTATAAAATTTCCAACAGATTCCTACACATTAAATATTACAATATTAACTTGCAATATAATCCATACTCAAATTTTTCTACGAATGATTTTTATTAGGAACATTTTCAGTAAAATCTTTTATTTTATCCCTTAGATAAAGTGAGTATAAAAATTAATACGAATTATCCATATCGATATTTAGATCCAGATTACACACCGTTGTTTAATTGAAATTCAAAATTATATATATTTTGATTTTGGCAACAAAGGACGTTTTGTTTTAAGAAAACATGTGAAGCTTGTACACAGTACATACGCAAGAGCAGTTCCTGTTTACGAGACATGTTTTATGTAGTAAAAGTTGATTTTCTACTCGGAGAAGCGTAGGTATTTAGTAACGACAGAACCTTGACATAAATGGCTACGGGAATATAGAGAAATTTTATACAAACATCGTTTCACGTATTTATCGTTGAAAATTATGAGATTCCCTATTAAAACAAAATAAACTTAAACGAATCTCTGCTGAATTTAAGACTAGTGAGTATTCGCACTAAAATTTAAAATCAACGCTTCACTTTATAGCAACTTCTAAAAGAGTACATCAAATAAAAAAAAAATTAAAACTTTGTTCTTAAAATTTATCTTTAAAACAGCAATGACGTGTAAACATTTATCACCACAAACAATTTTACGTGATAAGTTGAAAATAACTGAGCTTTCACGATAACATGTAGGATTTATATTACGGCGACAATCGATTTCTTTTACTTTAGTAACATTCGAAAAATCGATGCCGACGACGAAGCGTCGTGACGTCATCGGTCGAAAGCGATGGGGTCATCATTTAATGCTGATCCACAAGATTTCTCGTGCTTTGTTTATCGTATGTACACGACAACTGCATCTCAATAACGTTGAGAAGCTTTTTAATTTTATTAAATTGAAATCAAATTTTAAACAGCAAGCGTATAACAGTTTCCTTAACAATATTTAAAAACGACACTGTATCCGTTCTCTGAAAAAAATAATAATCAACGCTTGTATTCAAAAAGGATCTTCGGGCAGGACTAACGTTGCAAATATTAAGCTAACTTAACAGACCAAGTGCTACATTGGATTTTAATATATAACGTTTAATTTTTTTTAAAGATATTTCAATGTTCTGTAAAAATAAATGACGCACAGTGGCTACAATATGTCCACGTCAATTGTGGACAGGCGTAAGCTTTGCGGATACGCGGTTCATATTATAATTCTATACACGTTCAGCTTGAATCTTTGTTCAGCGAACATGTTCAGTACTAACTTAATAACAACTGCATTGTCTATGATACATATTAATGTATGAAGTTTATATTAAAGAAGCTCCTCTCCGAAGTCGAATAAGTCGTAATACTTTGCAAGTTATTTATTACTTTTTGTAAAACGTTTTTTTTGTCCGTTAATAGTAATAAATTTTAGTCATCTTTCACCCATAAATATTAAGTGAAAATAATAAGTTATGGTGTAAATATTAAATGCAAAATAAGCACGAGTGCATACGTCGGCGTGCGTGAAGCAAGTTTTATTCCGAAATTATGGCATTTATAGCACATTTGTATATTAATCGACAGTAAAAATTGTCCCGCGTTGCAATATATTTGCACAATATTCTTACAACATTAACGTAAGCCTTTACGAAAATAATTGAGCCGCCATTATAACCTTTCCTTAACTCTTTGTACGAGCTTGCCTTTCATGAGAAATTCTCTTACACACCATTCTACATTCTCATAAACACGAGATATTTTGTTGGATATTATAATAATAATGATAGCATACTCATATACTTTAATAGGATGATTTGATTCATGTTCTGCTTCTTTGTCTGGATATGTTTTTTAAATGACTTTATTACCGGCAATTAACTGACGTTCTCCACTACTTTAACCACTTCATCGCAAATTAACGCGTCAAAAAAAGTTTTGTAATTAACAACCATATCACACTTTTAATATTTTGTCCTTTTAGTGGGTACGTTACGTGTCATTAGAAAAATATATGTTTATACGTCCGTTGCTGGTGATCAAACGTTGGATTTAGCCATCAACGTTCGGAGCACGTTGTTGGTGTTAATTGTTACGTGACCACAATAAGCAACACATAAGGTCGACGAACCTAAATGCAGTTCAAACCCAACTGAAATGATTAATAACATCCTTTTGTAAAGCTACCTCTTGACAAGGGTATACATTTTATTTTTACTTTTGCTCCTCCATGTTTGCAAGTAAACTATATGTATTTTTAGCTTGCTTTGTTAATAATTTTCTTTATATTAATAAATATAAAATTTAAATAATAGCCGTCATACAGTGCCACTTATTATATTAATGTTCTTCATGTTTGTAATTTAACTCATTTTATATCTATAAACATGAAATCGGAACACACGGAAATGTAGTTCAATTATGTACATGTCAACGTCGGTTAAGGTCCGATCCTTGAAGTGTTTGATAAAATCAAGTAGAATTCAACCTAAGCCTAAAACAGGCACGTGAATGAAGAATAAATGAATATGTGGTTAAGTATTATTTCATATTTTACTTAAAAGACTTTCAACGAATACGGAGAGCCGGTTCAAGGAATCCCGCATTGTTTCCTATAATGTGATTTTTCGTACAGAAAATTTTTACGATTGTGAATGTAATGCGAATGAGAGAGACAAATAGAGACTGCAATCGGTACTTGGTTACGGTTACATATTAGCCACTGTACGTTCACTGGTGACCTCGGAGTACACGACAGGCAAACCAGACCTTGTGCCAGGATACTGCTTTACACACAGCATAGCTATGTTTACTGTCGCCAGTGCCTCACCTCGCCTCGGATCATGTGAATGAATGCTGTAGGAAGTTTCCTATTATTGGAAGTGGCAAGCTTTTAATAGTATCGCCGTTTATAGACCAACAAACACTGCAATCTATTTGTACGCTTTTTTAATGTTCGTTATTACAGTCGACATAATAATGGAGAGATTTCGATTAGATTTAATTTTTTAGTTGTATATTTAAGTTTATCAGGGTCCAAGGCAAATGCCGATTGGCGCTTAAAGGATTTGCAATATCGGACCTTGACGTGCAGAACGTTTAACAACCTTTTTTTTATGTCACCTTGAAACGGTCCGGTCCATTTGAAATACCGATAATATTATGCTTACAGTGTAAAACGCTTTCTAATGTTTTCATTAGTTACGTGATTTGGGGTAATTAAGTAGAATTTGAGAGTAATATTATCTTCCAGTTGATTTTTATTAAAAATATTCAGTACTTTGAATTATATAAATATTCAAATGATTAATCACATCCGGGTTACCGTCTATTATTATTAGTTAAAAATTTAATACAGGCGCGGTGATATTTTATAGCTAGAAAGAGTTTACTTGTTTGATGTTTCTGCGCTGATTGATGATGAACATAATTATTAATTGCTTGTGTAATTAAACTCTAATTCACTTAGAAAGTTTACTTACGTAGGGCGGAGGTTTATAATTTGCTTTTTAACGCAAAGGTCCCTGGTTCGATTTCACTTACTGTTGACTGGTAAATGAGACTGATTAGTACTAAGTCTGTAGTTTAATGTTTAAGAAATATTAATTAATATTTAAAAGTACAGTTATTTACAATGAACAGTTCGGCCTTACCTTGGCCCTCTACTGCAGACGAATTACAGTCCTATTTAATTATGGTATTAACCGTATTATATTACAACAAAGTAGGTGGCAATGTGATATATATGACCTGCTTGATTGTTTGTGTGACCTGATACAACCTGCATTATGATTTCTTTAACGCCTTGACAAAGTAATTCGATCCAATCCAATGTATAAATCAATACTTCAATGATGAAGCATTGATATTCTACCATTAACTTTAAAAGAATAGCTTTTGCGTTATTATCCTTTTGTTACAGCTGAATAAAACTAAAAATAACTTAAACCTTCACGATTTTATTTCTTC
The DNA here is from genome assembly GCA_029034505.1 of Ornithoptera priamus. NCBI lineage: Eukaryota > Metazoa > Arthropoda > Insecta > Lepidoptera > Papilionidae > Ornithoptera > Ornithoptera priamus. Next base: position 54,910 of record JARDWD010000061.1, on the reverse strand, counting down.
TTATTAAAATTTATGTGCCTTCAATTTAAGTTTATCCATTTACTTTAAAACCAGTACTTTAAATAATTTCTCTATATTTGAAATACAGTTTTTAGTATATATTTTTATGTCATATACCACTTGCAATGCGGATGTATATTTTTCAATATGTAAATTTCTTCCTTTAAGTAATATAATTATTGTATTTATTATACCAAAAATTTAATTTCAACATATTTACATCCTATATGAAAATATTTACTTTGCAATTTTGTTTAAAATATGTACATTTATTAAAAATGAAGAGACACCATCTCAACCGATGGACGTTCATTGCTTGACATAGATATCCTGTAAGGTATACCACAAAACTCGATCCTGTGCTGTTGTCTGTGGTGTTTTAATGTAATGTAGAATAACTTGAGTTAATTTTGTTTTGAGATTCGTTTGCGTTAACAAATTTTTATCAAGTTATATACTTCATAATGTAAATATGGTGTGGGAAATGTTGCCAGTCCTTGACCTACTACCGAACAGGTGGAATTGGACTCCCACGAATAACAATCGATGTTTTCAACAAAAATCATGCTTCCACAATTCTCTTTAAATTTGTTTTTCACCGGTTTTCTATTAATATTTCTTTAAATATCAACTCGGCATTTTCGGCCTGGTTTATTTATTTTATGATGATTATTAATAATACTACACTGGATTAATATGACTGAAGAATATGTTCGATATTAAAGATTATACTAATAAGTTTACATACATTCTGTTCCGTTTTGACATTTATCAACCAAAGTCCGATATTACATGAATGCGAGAATTATGCGAAAAAACAAAGTTGCGTTAGTTTTTTTTATTGTTAATTTTTTTAGATAAACTTATGTCTTCAGACATATCTTTAACTTATGTTTAACTTTTATCTTAAAATAAAATTCTGTAACTACTTTAATGATAGTTAACTTTATTAAATGTAATATACATACTAATTTAAGGTGCCAAAAGTTGTGACTTTGATGGTACCATGATCAAGGAAACATCATCATGCTTCGTGAGTTTTAAATAAATATAGTTTTAACGTTAATTCAATAAGTTATTTTTTAAATTTTTTCTCTTTTATCATATTTTAAAATATCATAATTTTTTAGTAACGAAATAAAGTACTTATTCGATATTTAAGTTTTAAGAAATTTATTTAATAATATCGTTGTTGTTATACATTTTTCGATTAAATAAGGAATAACTCTTTAAGTTTATTACCGCCATATGAAATTTTGTGGTCGTTTTGATGTTACTTTTAATAAAAAAGATTCTCGTACGGTAGAATTACTTCCACTTTTTTGCACGTTAACACAAAAGTATATTGCTATGTTGCAATATTTTAATTTTACACATAGTGAACAACGTTGTTCAGACAATGTTTCTTTTATTAATGATCTCCTTAATACATCAATTTCAGCTGGTTAAGAAATAATCGGGTTACAGAAAGATAAAATGTTAATTTTATCTCCCCAATCAGGCCAATGTCTGTCGGTATCGATGGTCATGTAGGTATACAAGTTGCGTATGATTCTCGGATGAACAAGTTCCTAATAAAGCGGGCTGTAGGTTCTCTTTGCCACGTGTACTGCACTGCACATTCAGTAGGGGAGTCCGGTTGTCGAACCCAGGCGTAATCGAGTCACGCAAATCGGAGTTACGAAACGCACGCCCAGCCCGAAGACATTAGGCGGGGAGATGACAATGTTACAATATAATGCGAGTTGACGGACTATTGTTAGTCTCAAGCAAGCGGTTGATTTACAAAGTTAACTTGAATAAAATCTAAGGTCGTTTAGAGGAATCAACGTATAGAGGTCTCTTCATTATATTAGATTTTTCTTATGCGCGCTATATCGGAATAATTATTGGTTCCTTTTATATCAATCTATGAGCTGTTAAAGTAGGCACGCTCACCTAGCCTTGCGCTCGGTGCGACCTTACGTCTAGTGAAATTGTACCAATACCACGTATCTGCCAACACTGTTGCGGCTGTGTGCGAAATTGAAGCTAAATTATTCAATTGATACGTCCATTTTCTCAATTATTCACAACATTAACAATCATTACTTTATATATATAATTCTTATTTTATTGTGTTAATTACAAATGTAATATAACACGAATAATTTCGATAACATGTGCGGCTAACGCATTACGTTAAGTTTAATAATAATCATCCACCATTGAAACTCAACGGCTTACTTCCGTATGTTAAAGCGAAACTCGCAAGAAGTTTCGCGGAAATCAATACTTTCCGACAACGGTAATTGGATCATTACTTACTGTTTCACATTAATTTAAATACTCATTAAAAATTATGTTATATTGATAATTGTAATTCCATTAAAAGTTCCGTTAATTTCATCAAGTTAACTACTGCACATATTTTTTTAGCAGTGATTGGTAATCAAATCCTATTATTTTTTTTTTGGGGGGAATGAAATAATTGATGCTATAATTGTTGGAATTTGTTATATTAGAATTAAATTACATATTAAATTTTATCAACAGCAAGTTACATATAAATTACATAATCTTCGATGACCATTGCCGATTACGGATCGAAGCAAGGAAGAGTAAACTTACTGAGCGAAAGTGACCGTCACGTACAACTTCACCGACTCACACTTTCATAGTGTTTGTATATGTAATTTTCACTCACGCTCTATTTTCGCTTCCGATTTCTCACGATCATATTCTACATTCGCAAGTGATGCAACGTTTTACAATGCTTGTTTTGTTGTTGTCTAACATACTTTCGCATTTCTATGCATATCCGTTCATTCCCAGTGACTAAATCGAATATCTTAGCACAACCATATAGAGCCAATATTAGTTGCATAAGAAGGTACCTCCTTGAAGCGAAGTTGTTTTATTCTATGACGAGGCAGTTGAATTTTGCAACGTGTATACTGACAAAGAATTCCTTTTGGTGATTCATAGCTTCGCGGTTTTAGTAACAAACAATGAGCACGCGTACTGCTCGTAGGCGCCGTTGTAGTAGACAGATGTGATGTGGTCTCGCTGAGTCACAGCTTGCTGGCTCAGCATACCATATTATAGGTAAAATGTCAAACCAACAAATTTTTCTTATAACAGAATTATCATTGTTCCAGATTTATCTTTCTTTGCATCTACACGGTGTGTGCGGATGTCGACATCATCACGGAACCGCGACCAGGAGAAGAATACGTGTTAGTAAGTTCCGGTCAACAAACACCCTTAAGAAATTTTGAAACATCTCATAAAATTCCAGAGAAGCATCCTTTCCATCGCATTTTCAAACAAGATGAAAACGATAAAATTATTAAAAAATTACACAGCGGTAAGATCAAACACTCCTCAGAAGGTATTGTATCAATTGAAGAGGATAAAAAAGCTCTTTTTAAAAAGGGACAAAAGATAAAAGCTTCGGAATCGATTGAAGTCGATGTACCAGTATCTAAATTAGAAGACATAAAAATTAAAGAGAACACAAAAGTTGTAGAAACTAATCCAAACTTAGCAGTCGCTTTAGAAGCAATGTCTGAATCCGGAAAGCTAAGCAACAAAGCTGCTACTACAACACAAAAACCTATTTTAACGACCGAAGCAATTGGTTCAACTAAGGCATATGATTATATCCCAATTAATTTTGATACCATAGATGATATTAACAGTGGTTTATTATCTTCTAACATTAAACTCGAAACGGCTGGTTCTGAACAAAAGCAACATTCTAGAATACAAATTAAAAAAGGTCCTAATGGACAGGATTATGAATATGAATATATTTACTATTATTACGACGAAGAAGATGAGAATAAGAAAGAAACAAAAGATAAGATTACAACAACAACAACAACAACCGAGAAAGTTCCAGAACCTCCGATAAACTCTCATGACGGACCACCAAAAGCAGAATCCGAAAATCAAATAAGCAAAGATAGTAAAAGAAGCAAATATAGTACCATAGATAGATCCAGTATAACTACCACAGTAGCTGCGGAAGTACAGAATGAAGTTTTACCTGCAGCTGCTAGAGGCCGCTCTCGTGGCCGTAATTTTGCTCCTGCACCAGTCGATGAACAAATAGAAGACGAAAGGTAATGCGTCATTAAGTCATAAAAATTTAATTTGCATGTTTTAAGGTTAAATGTTATTTTTAATCGTAATGTTTTTTCATCTGAATAAGATTACCATCAAGTACTCGTTTTCCGCCTCGCGGCCGCAATCTGGTTGCTTCGACATCTACAACAACCCATGTGCCGGAAGTAGTATCGGAAGCTATAAGGCACCGAGGTCGTCCACAAAGTGATAGTGTTGCTGACGAGTCTATTGGACAAACAAGAAGCAGAGCTCGAGCCCACATCAGGTATTATTATTATGTAACCTTAATTGAATATCAATAATTTTATTTTGATTTGTTCTCTTTCATACTAAACACATAACTTTTACAGGCGTCCAAGTTCAGAACTTGTAGATCTTGATAGTTTTAAGACACACTCAGGCGACATTCCTTCTCAGTATAAAGAACCTCCGTCGAGATATTTATCCGAGAGCAAAGCTTCCGCAGAATTAACTGAAGAACAAGCTATATTAAATGAACCGTCACATAGTAAAGACTCAGTCAGAGAAGGACACAGTCTAAGTGGTAATATTAAGTTCCAAGAAATAATGGATGATTCAAAGCTGCCTGCTGATTACAAACAAACCACATCATATGAACAGGATGCAACTGAGTATACGACCATGACTGCAATGGAAAAGGTCGCCCTCGATCTTTATGCGTATTTAGCTGGTGAGAACTTGAATAATGAAATAAGCTCTACTAATGATCTATTAAGCTTCGATGGGACGACTACTGTTGATGACGACGGATGGACAACGGAATTGATAAGTACTACTGAGGAGGACACTACTACTAGTAGCACTACTACGACAACAACAACTACAACTACCACAACTACCACGCCAGCCCCAACTACGACGACCACAACAACGGCCGCGCCATCAACGCGCCCTTCGAGATTCAAGAGTCGTCCTGGAGCTCGAGGAAGAGCACCAATTTCGACTAGCCTTGCAACTGAGGCGCCACAAGAAACCTCCACAAGAGTTCGAGGTAAACTTACGACATCTCACTATTTTATCACTCGTTAAAATGACTGGTTCAGCCACAGCTGAAACAGCTCTGATTCCGTTTGATTCTAAAACATTTTGAGACGATCTTTAATTATGTGATTTCGTACATTTTTTTCAAATCCTGTTCACATATCGGTCGTGGAGAGAAAGTTGTCATCACGTAAGCTACAAAACAGGCTCTTCATACGACCATTTTACTAGCTAAGCTTTCAATAATTATCTTGATTAGTTTTATCTTTATTTAGTCTGTACAGTATAAAGTCGGTGCGAAAGCGAAATGCCAATTATTCTTATGTTGCTTTGCGATTGTGTTATGCGATGTTATGAAATGGTAAATTACCGCAATTTATTACGTTGTGCTACTTTAACCACTGCGTTTTGTTAGTTTCTTTTTATGACGAGACAACTAACACTTATGTTTAACTTTATTATTATTTTTATTGTGTATTTTAATTTTTATGTTTGGTTAATAAATTAAGACATACATACATATATATCACGCCTCGTTCCCAGTGGGGTAGGCAGAGACCACCTTCTAGTGGCACACCTCTCTCGGTGCCTCCACTTTCATGAGCGTTTCATGCACGCTCGTCGATTGCGAGTACTCTTGACCCGGCCTTTCTGTAGGACATCTTCGATTTGATCGAAATATGTCCGCCTAGGTCGAGCTGCACCGATTTTTCCAATCATTCTTACCTTGTATACCTCTTTCGTCAGTCTTTCATCATCCATTCTTTCTACATATAATCTATATTAAATTGAAACATACATATAACATTACATATAATATATATTAAATTAATGCACCACTTAATATATACTTCCAGGAGATATATTATATTTAAAAGATGCATTAATACGAATGCCCTTTACATATTTGGATGGAGGAAATATGTACAATAAACAAGTTTTTCTCGACAGGTCGTTTTGGTAAACCGAATGGCGGGCGCAAGACTACAGCTGCCGGCACCTCTGCAGCTACCGAGTCCTCATCCGCCGCCCCTGTAGAAAAACCAGTAGCACAACCCAAGGTATGCATTTATCATTGGCACTTTTTACTTTTTGTATTATTTAAATGCGAAACTTATAAAATATTTTATGCATGAGCGACTGTTTGCAATGCGAATAATCATTCTTTTTAAACTTTACGTCGTAACAACTGCATATAAATAACGTTTTCGGTAAATGAGAGATTCGAACAAATAAAATTTCAAGTAATGATATTCAAATATAAATGTAAGCCGGCTTAAGCAACAACTTTATATCAAGTAAAAACTAAAACAATATTCTGTACGGTCAATTAAAACTTACGATTTCAGTACATAATGTTTACTTCCCTAAAATGACGGTTCAATGCGTCTAAAGAAATGTTATGCGATATTATATAACTAATTATCACTGTTAACATGATAATTACTACAATAATCTCTGTTACGTGATTTTATGAATTATACATACGAAAAAATATTATATATTACTTATTCTACATGCATACAGATAAAACTGCCTCATTGATGTAGGCTAACTTACGCTTCGTTACAAGTAGGTTTGATTTCGATCGGGGCCACAAATTGAAGAGTATAGATGGTGTTAACGGTTTTTGGGATCTACATGTCCAGAGTAGCCACGCCTGAAACACAAGTCTCTTAAATTTTGTATAATTGCTGTACTCGTCATTTGGCATGCGAGTCGACAATACCAATACACTGGTACTGGTTACAGAATCGTCCCTTCTGAGTCATTTTTATGTTACGCCGCGGGTAGAATGGTGGTGAAGATGTTTTAACCCATCCCGTTTGAAGTAAAACTAATAACTAATATAAACATATAATATGACTTTAACTTTTCAGAAAACGATGGGGCTCCAATAAACATTGTTGTTATTGGAATACGTCTTTTTGCATTATAAAGTTTGTACTTATATCTAATGTTATTTACACTAATAAATTAATTATATATAAAAAATGGACTGTTAAGTGTATTTATAATAACTATTTTGTATGTTTAATAAACGTATTAATTAGTCTTTTAGGTATTTAAAAAGATGTAAAAGTATCAATAATTTTAAAGGAGAATTTGGGTAAGGACACTATTGGTATCATAGTAAATACTAATAATGTTAAAGATTAAAAAAAACATCAACAAGTGAATTATCTATAGTACTAAAATATACACTTGTATATTATACGTGTATTGAGAGGTTTTCCAACAGGGACTTTCGTATTTTGACAGTTGATATTGACTACATTGAAGCTTTGTATGTAGAAATGGCTATCATCAGTTTAGTCAGTTTTGCCAAATATCCATGGGTAAATACGGCATTCAACACCACCAATAAAAGATAAAGTTATCATTATAATTTATCGTTATTGTTTAACATAACTGAAACTATTTTATATTGCTCAGCGGCTTTTAACTATAAGTCATGATCTAACATGACATAATATTATATAATATAAAAATATAGTACAAAAACAAATATACAACACGCGTCTGTATATTTTTTATTGCCATATCAGTTATGTTGGTAATATTTTTTTTTATTAAATATTACATCTCCTTTTTAAAGGCGTTCGGTCGTCGAGGATTGTTTGCGGGCAGAACTCGGCCAAGTTCAACCACAGCTGGACCTGTGCAAGAGGCGGTCAGCTCACCAACCGAGTCCTCTGCGCCTAGGTAATATTTTTTGTATATAATTTACTTAAAGATTTTCCGCAACGTTAAGGAAATCTATAGATCCGAAAAGCTAGATCACATAGAGTAGAACAAAAAAAAATCCGTTACTATTGTACGCTAATCACAGCAAATGTAATCTTTTTAATCTAAATACTACGAAAACTAACGAAAAACAATTCGAACGGATTTTTTTTGTTTATTAGCGTTTAATAATTAGTAGTTTCATTAAACAAGTAAGCTAACGAACCGTTAATAACATTATTAAAAGGTTTTATCAATTTGTCTACCTACTGGGCAACTAAACCTGCTTTAAAGTAATCAGAGCATACTTGAGTTAAGTAACAAATGCTTGGCCACTCACTGAAAACTAGTATTAATAAATGTAGATAATACATGAACTGTTTTGAAATATATACAATATAATTTGCATTAAAATTACTATTAGAAATATTCCATATTCATATTTATATATTTGTTATAATAAAATGGTTAAAATAAAAAATAATAAATTCTACTATATTTTACATTAAATTTGTATTAGTTTATATTAATTTGATTAAGTAAATCGGTATTCAACAGAGCCCGTTTGCGTCCGGGATTAAGGCGAGGCCCGGTGACAACCGCTGGCACCACAGTTGCTCCTTCTTCAGCCGCTTTAGATTCAGTTGCTGATGAAACTACAGCGCCTAGCGCGAGTTCCGGAGAAGTTTCCGAAACTACACCAGCTCCTGTTAGGGCTATTGGGTAATAATATTTTTTTATGTTTTCCTGTTTAAACACCGAAAAGAATTTTTACACAATACATTATTTTGCTTTAATTGACATTGATATATTGATATTGGTAATTAAGCAGTAGATTTTCGATATGTGGTAGAATTTCGTAAAAATCCTATAATGATTCATACTCCGCTTATATATATGGTCCCGAAATGTAATTAGAGACTTTCATGTTACTAAGAGATGGGATCTTTGTTACGGCTACTGCTCCGTTAAAGATATATGAAACATTCTGTTATTATATTAAACACATTTTTGCAGTCGCAGACCCGGTCAACTGCGCCCGGTTCCAGCACTGCGGCCGGGTCCGAGACTTAACCTCCGTCCCAACGCCCGTGCAAGACCTGGACTTGTAAGCGCCGCACCCGCAGAGACTTCTGAGGCTTCCGTTGCCGAGACTTCTGCTGCAGATTCGTCTGTAACTCCAGCTTCTGAGCTCGAATCTGAGGTAATTCTTCATTGTAAAGCGACATAGTAATACATATCACTAAACGATTACTGGGTGAAGATTATTGATAAAGAATTACGGATACGCAAACTGGAAGTAATGGGTTACTTACATTTGTCACGGATAAGAGTTCTAAGGGGGGATAATCTTTTAAAGAAGAGGTCACATTTAGATCTGTGCAGACGGAAACATGAAAACGACATATAAGTACACAAGCTGGCGAATTGTATTATTCTGTAGCAGAGGATTAGGATAAGAGACACCCATGTCCAACATTGGACTGCCGCGGTCGATAATAATGACCACACTGGTAACAACTATATAGGCACGATCTACTACTTTAGTAAGTTGAAGTAATTTATCAAAAAATCAAAGTATCGTTAAAAATAATCATACAAAACTAGCACCTTTGAGAAATAATATTAAAAACTTAACGGTTCTAACTGCTGATATGTTTTATTAACACAACGTATTACTACCAGTTACTTTGTTAAAGGTTAACGCACCGTTGTGACTGCTTATAAGGATTACGAACTTGGCCGGAATTATAATTGATTTTCAGTAAAGAACAATTAATTTTATTATTGACATTGACGATTTTTACGTGCAGGAATTACGTTTTAACATAAAAACGTGATCGTTTTATAAGTACAAGGGAACAACATTAAAGTTACGATACGCAGTCAAGTTTTCTGTTTAAATCATAAGTTCTATTATTCCATTCTTTAGGGATCACCAGCGACGCCGGCACCGGAAACGCCACGTCCAGGTCCGAAAATAAGAAACCGTCTTCAAGTCTCGCCTTCGCCTAAACCGCGTGTGGCTGTAACTCCACCAGCACGCCGACCTAACCCATTATTAAAGAGGAAACAAGCAACAGAGGTAATGAATATTAATGTTGTATTATTAAATCTCGGTAAAAAAAATGTTTAACGTTCGCAGGTTGCGAAAAAAAAATTAAAATTAAGCAATGTTGAATATATGTAATTTCTGTTAATTTGCATTGCAACCAATAATAAATATTTAATTTCTAGGCTACGACAGAAGCGGTTAAGAAGATATCTACGGAAACGACAGAAGAAAGCACGAGTGCGGAGAAGAGTGAAACGGAAACCGAAGCTCAGCCGGCTGAGACAACACCAGCTCCTCCATTGCGAGGCTTGGACGCTCTGATAGCCCGTCGCAGGGCTGCGGGAATCGGTGCCCGCGTGGCCAGGCCCGCTAGAGGAGCACGCCAACATAATTAATTCTATCCACTTCATTGTGGAAATCCGTTTAGAGTACGACGCCATTTTAAATACAGAACCAAGTACGAAGCCAATAAAAGATAATAAATAACGGTGTGGATGATGTAAGGTGACCCCTAAAGCGATAACTTCAATGATTTGAACAGTAATATAAAAGATAGGGCCTTTTACAATTAGTTACTGTTTGATGTCAATAAACGATAAATATTGATAACATTGATAATGAAAAAATATTTCACATTTTATCGTCGACTATGAAAAATTTTAAGTCGTGACTCAAAACGTTTCTACACTGTTATTATTACTTTACGTCTGTTTAATGAAATCGAAAACGAAAATAGTAGTGATTTTCTTTATATCATAAAAAAAAATATATTTATTTAAAGCTAAAGATTTTGGTTTCACGCTTTAATATTTTAAAACCTTACGTTGCATTCTCAGTGACTATAATCATTTACATTTCGTTTTACTTTAGTCAATTTACTCCACTAACCGTTAAGTGATTAGTGTAACTTACTACGTATATACTTTCAGAAATATCACCATTAGTTCTAATTTACCGTTTTCGTGTGTGTAATTAGATATTATTATTTTTATGTTTGTAATTAGATTTGTATTCTTTAGGTGTCTAACACTTGCGTAATCTTCGAATTTATGATTTCGCCTTTGAATTATATTAGCCTTATAGGGAATCTCCTTAACCTGACAGCTATGTACATACTAGTGTTAAATATTGTTCGTTACTCATGTACGTAGCCACGGGTAGTCAACACCTAATAGCCACTAATTTTCAACCAAATTACGGACATTCCAATATCATTTGTCTTAGAGTGGACGTATTCGCCAAAGCAAGCATATTACATGAAGTTAGATTTCAGATTACATCACCTAATAATCTACTATCTAATCTATGTATCTACCTACTTTAAGTACAGCCGGCGAAAACCCAAGTTTTAATAGTTAAAACATGTTTAAATTTACTATTTGTGTTTTTTTTTTATTCCAAAATGTTTGCATAAATTTATGCCTATACGGAATATTAAGGTTTTTAAATAAAAGAAAACATCGTAATTTATTAATGTTAAGTGATGAAACCTTTTTTAGGGCTTAAGCAAGCAAGTCGTCAAACAACAATATCAAAAACTTTCATCTATTCGGCTTTATTTGTATCTTGAAGCACTGATAGTTAGTGCCATCGTGATATGTTTTGTATCTTTCGTAAGTGTGATAATAAACATTAATTGTAAGAAAAATACGTTTGTAATTGTTTGATTTAATTCACATAAACCTTTGATTCGATATGTTATGTTATTGAAACATCTTAAAATAAAACTATTTAACATATTGCTTACTAGATACTTTCAGTTAAAAATTGTAATTGAGAGAATCCAGGTCAAGTGAAGCAAGAGCTCGATGATAAACATCATAATGGTATGATTTTGCACTTTAACATTTTTCCTAAGGTGATTGAGTCAAACTGGAAATATAGACAGAATAAATTTACAGCTGCTTATACGTAACATTCGTTTAAGTTGAATCATTACACAATGACCTTATCAAATGATAATTGTCGTCTATACAAATAAATACAATTTAAGTGTCTGGTTGTAATATCAACATAACAGCTTTTTCCTTTATTTTTGCTAATATATATCTTATAAACATTCTGTATAGTTACTTATGCCGAAAAATGGTTTTCGATAATTTATCTGTTTCCTTTCTAGACTGCTTCAGATGATCATTCTAATGAAAGACAGCTGAAGATATAATGCATAACTTTTATTAAAAAAATCAAAGTACAACTTTAAAATGTCGCTCATTATTATGTAGTAATTCCGCTTCAGTTTTTTCTGGTAATTTTTAAACAAATAGTATGCTTTAGTACCAATTACAATAAATGTTTATTAGAAGTACTACATTCGCCGAATTCATTTAGTGGATAATTAAATATAATCTTGTATTGTGTAAATCTCACAAAATTGCAAGAGATCGTTAGTACAGAGCGAGCAAGTACGATGCCCTATTACTAATATCAATACAATGATATGTATGTACGTATACATATGTGTAAGTAAACAACTTGTTATCACGCTCGCTCAGTTACTGCTTTTTGCCTTTAATATTTCGTCATGGAACAGGAAAGTTTGTCGCCACTGCTACCACTGCGCAACAATGGCTATCCATGTTTATGTATAACTACATGATCAAATGATATTTGTTAAAAAAAGTCACAAATAACATCAACCGCCCTGTAATACATTACGACAACTTTGAAACATTATAATGTCGCGTTGAAGTGATTATTTATATATATTTACGTCCAAAAAATTTTAATAACGAAATTTATTATCATTACTTAATAAATACATATATATAACATTAAAGTAATTTTTGACCTGTTAAATTGATATCTGTTATCAATATGAACTAAAAGTGAATAACATTTTCTTATGAAACTGTGTTGTTGATTAATAATGAACAAAGAGTGAGCGGTATTTAAACATTATATAATTATTATTTTTTTCATAGGAATTTTGGACAAACCAGTGAACAGCTCACCTGGTGGAAAGTGTTCACTGACGCCTATGGACAGCCGCAACACCAGAGAAGTAGCAGCATTGCGGACCTTCATATATGAATTTCGATGTTTTTGTAAATTATACTTGAAATGTAATGTTACTGATTAATGTCAGATATTTAGAAATACATAATGAGTTAAAATTACTATTTATAAAATAAAGATGTAGCATCGAAGTAATATCCATAGTACACTTATTTTTATTGTTACGATGTTCGGTATCTCTACTAAGGAACGCAAAATCTATCGCTTCTTTCTTCATTTAACACTGGTCACACTGCGACACGAACTAATATAACCAAGCGTCATGATCATTCGTGGATATTATTTTTAACAAGTATGAATCAATGTCATATATATTTTAATTTTTTCGAATGGAACACCTCTTTAGTTAGTTTAGGACATAGGTTAGGACACCTCCACCGCCTAAGGGATAAATAATTACAAGGAAAGGTCAATACCTATCGGGTGCGGCGGTTACGGCTTATACTCCAAAAAAAAGTGATCAGTCGGAATAAAAACATTGAAATTATATTATTTTTTAATTTTTTGAAGCGATGACACGAACGGCTAGTTCATCTCGTGGTAAGTGATACGCCTGCCCATAACAACGTGTCGCGAATCAGGATAACCCAACAGTAATAGTATAGAAGATAATGAGAACAAATTAATTATTACAGCGTTGAAAGAGTTATACAGTATTTGTAATGCATTAAAGTATTTATATGTTTTGTATAGACTTATACGATTTTAGGTATGGTAAAGTGACAAGAAGGTATATGTAGGATATAAAATTTAATACCTCAATTTTTTTTAATTAATTTAATATTTAAAAATTATAATTTAGCACGAACTGTAAACTTTAATTATTTATGTATACAGAGATAAAATTTGTAAAACGTAATATTTAATTATACTAGATATGAACTTAATTTCTTCCACTGATAATCCGTTAATATAGTAAACATTTGGTCACCCTACATTTTGACGTGTGCAATGAATGTAACTGGGACGTGAACTGACCAATCAAATTGCCTCACACAAATTGTCTACCGCCGACCGGCTTTAGTACTGATTGAATCAAGCATCGAAACGCTGCTAAACGTAGTTATATATCAACTTTACTGTAAGTACTGAATTTCTTTTACTAGATAAATAATATTATACAGTATTGACTTATCTACTCTTTAAAATTATAACTTTTTACGGCACTGATAAAAGCTAACGCTATTAATTGTCTTACTTAATTCCACAATGTCTGTTTTAACGTGTATTTGTAATGTTATTTTGCGTTATAACCTTATGTGAACTTAAATTATAATAATATAGTGTTTATGTTAAAGATAACAATGTATTTTCTTGGTTAAGGGATATAAATGATACCTGAAGTTCATGGGGTATATGTAAAAAAAGTAAAAATTTATTATTTATTTGTACAAGAAAAGATAATTGACTGTTATATGTTCTTCTCAGTTTTGAGTGCTGTTTAAGTGTTCATTATAGTACGTCCCATAGTCAATAGAACATTATTCAATCACTAGAAGTTCGACGAAGTTACTATTTATCGATTACATGCCTCATTCATCGTACAATCATATCGAAAACATTTAAAATATATTAGGTTAATATAATAAAATTAAGTTCAATAATTTTTTTTTCAATTTTGCTTTTTCCTATGTCAGAGAATGGGGCTAGATATTAAATCTGTTCTTGTTGTGGATGGCGTGGGGGAAGATTGCACCAAAATCCTCAATTCGCACGGCATTAACGTTACCAATAAGCCAAAAATCACTAAAGATGAACTCCTGAAGGAAGTACCCGTAAGTATTATTCAAAAACGAGTAATGGCCAGTAACTATTTGACAGGGTATCTAACAAAAAATATTTACTACAAAAAATTATCTAATTTAAGATAAATCTATTTATCTTATTGGAATCTGTACTAGGAAAGTCTTTTAAATTTGTTTTATCTACGGTCAACTAAATCTACTCTATAATTATACTTACAATTTTGTCAAAATTGTTAACTTTACAACAAGTTATCTCATTAATAGTAATTATGTAGTAATACTTAGGCCCTTTAATGATTTCATATGTTTGGCCATCATACAAATCAGCCAATCTATGATAATAATAATTAAGGTTGCCTATGCAAATTGACTGCAGGATAGAATAAAAATTAAATAAACATTCATCTCATTTTAAAATACTTTACAAACAGATATATAATGAAGTAAAGCAGGTAGCTCAAAAAAATTAATATGTTCAGATATGTGTGGAACTTGTGCTTATTTTTTAAAATGATTTATTATTTCACTATCAACAGAATTACGAGGCGTTAGTGGTGCGATCAGCTTCAAAAGTGACGAAGGAAGTTTTGGATGCTGGCAATAAGCTTAAAGTAGTAGGCCGCGCCGGCGCTGGAGTCGACAACATCGATGTACCCGCTGCTGGCAAAAATGGGGTTGCAGTTATTAAGTACGTTTTAACTTCATTATAGAAATAATAGAAGTCATATTTTAGATTTATTTCTCAGAATAGTTTACTAATGAATTTAAGTCTTTTTTTCAGACTTGTTCACATATTGCTTCATATACGAATTTAATATTATCCAGATAATCTTAATTTAGTAACATTGTTATCATATCCATCCATTCTTGTCCACTTCTGAACAAAAAAGTCAAGAATCTTTTTCTTTCTTTCCAATTCCTGTTTAATAATAAACTTGGTGATTTCATCTGTTTTCAGTGCACCGGGAGCCAATGCTTTAAGTGCCTGTGAGCTTACATGCAGCCTTATAATGTCGATAGCAAGACATGTAGTACCTGCTGCGACAGCACTTCGAGCTGGTCGCTGGGATCGACCCCTCTACACTGGCACCGAACTTAACGGTCGAACTTTAGCAATAATCGGATTAGGCAGAGTTGGTAGAGAAGTCGCGATTCGTATGCACGCCTTTGGAATGAAGGTAGACTTTAAAATACATATAACTAATGTTGAACAATATATTAAGATGAAGCTGTGCGGTAAAATTATAGAAAACGTTAAAATTGTTGCATTAAAATTTTATAAAATATGTATGCTTTTTAAAAGATTTTGTTTTACAATTGAAATTTTTCTTTCTAAACACTTTCTGCCATCAATAAGTTGTGCGAAAACAACAATTCTTTGTTCTGAATTCTAGTGTGCTGTAGCTGGTGGAATTATCTACATTATTATGAGCAGGCTTAAGAATTACCATGAGATAGTTCTGCTTGTCGCTTAGACAAATTAAAAATATGTGAAAGTGGAATAAGATTTAGTCCCTTTACTTTCTCCACGTATCCTACGCATTTACTAAGAGGCAATTAAAAAGAAATAACTCCTTGAACTGGGCAGGAGGACTGTTATCATAACTAACGTAGTAAGATGGTTATTCTGCGTATATTCATTACTTAAAATCTCAAATAATATGATACATGTTTTTTTTTATATCGATCAATTAAAATAATTAAAGTTAGACTCGTTATTATACTATAATATATGAAATTATGTTATTTTAGCTAATAGCGGCTTTTTGCGATTTATAAGTAGTTTTTTACTATTTTAGAAATTTTATCATGAGCATGCCTAAGTAGTAAATTAAAGTTCGTATAAATTGCGATTTATGTATAAGTTTTCGTTCTAGAATATTGATTTACTTAATGCTATGAAACTATAATACGAAGGTGTATTAGAAGGCATTGTTACAAGCATTTTGTGCGAAATTCATCATTTCACAGTTTAGAAAATGATGAAGATTATGCTCTCTAAAAGTGAAATACTATTTCAGGACTAATTTTATGTATTTTATAATAATGTGTTTACTGTAAAAATATCATCGATTTTCACACCATTTCTTCTCAGTGTAGACAGAAATCTTTAATATAAATTGACAATTAGAGGCGAATGTATATTTCGATTTTTATCATATTTCTTTAGTCTATTACCAATTTAATATTATTTTCCTTATATTTGCATCTACAGCCCATTTACATTTAATTTTATATCTAATACTTATCATATGTACGAATGTCTATTTTTGCCGTCATATCAACCATGACTTGCGTGTCTTGATCGATTTTAATATTATCTAAAGTCCAGTAAAAGGCCCTCGACACTGTTTTTACGATTGTACATTTATTCATGAATAGTCCTCAGCATTACAAATATTCTATAGCATCTAATTGATTTTGTAACAATAACACTAATAAATCAAGATTTCGAATCTGAATAACAATTTCGTTGAAAATTTTTATTTGAATAACCACTAACTTAACGATTTTCTAAGATATCAAATTTGTAAGCACATAAAGAAGCCACCGTAGAACTTATTAAAATTATGTCTACACTGAGTTTTCTGCCTAGGCTTACAAGAAAATAAAATGGTTATGTTTAGGACTAAATGTAATAATTTAAATACCTCATAGTAGAATTTTTTTAAATTGTCAGATCATTGGTTACGACCCACTCGTATCAGCGGATCAAAGCAAAGAGTTCTACACATCGCTAATGGAGTTAGATGACATTTGGCCACTTGCTGATTATATTACTCTACACACGCCTCTCCTTGAATCAACTCGCAGTAAGTACAATTAATATTTTATTATTCGACAGAGTGACGGGACGAGCAAGACTTTCTTCAGATAGTGATGATGATAAACACTGCTCAACATTGTGCCTGTCGTTTTGGGACATATATTCGATGGTATAGTTACATCAATAATGTCATAAATTAAAATGCGTTTTAAGCCGAAATATATACCTACATAGTTAGAATAATACTATGTAGGCCCCTACAAAGCAGCAACAGAGAAGTACCATCAGTAAACATTAACACAATAAATCAGCCGCCTATGGGCCACTTTTGTAATTTATATGTCAAAGATATGGCGCACAATGAATATAGCGCATGATTTTTATATCTTCATCATGGTTACTACTACATATGGACTGTTCCCACCTACCCCATTCTTTCGTATTAATTCATAATATTATGGTGGCCCACTCTTTTCACTTAGAAATATAAACATGATGTCCTTTGATACAGATTTCGTGAACGAGGATGTTTTCAAACGCTGCAAGAAAGGCGTAAAGTTGATCAACGTTGGACGCGGTGGTCTCATCAATGAACAGGACTTGCTGACAGCGCTCAATTCTGGACAGGTATAGTTAAAAAATTTCTTTGTCAAGTGGTTAGACAGTAGTTAATTGAAAAAATGATTAAAAGGTATTGCTACTTACACAATTGCTGTTTTCCTTATTAGTAATATTGATCTTGAAGATTCAAGATCTATTAAGTACAAGTTTTAAGCCTGGTTTGCTCGACGTAGGTCGGTGGTGCGGCGCTAGACGTGTTTGAAAAGGAACCACCTACGGACCCATTGACCTGGGAGATTATCAAGCATCCACGCGTAGTGGCAACACCGCATCTCGGTATGTACAATAAAAAACTCAATAACCCTCTTACTTTTAATTAATTCCACTTCCTTGTGTACGTCCGTCAGAAATGCCAGGAAGAGTGCGTTCGTAGACGTACACGGATGTTTTAATATTATCTCAATGTTACCTTTCATCGCTATATTAACGAAACCAACACAATGAATTAATTTTTAAAACGTCATTAACAACACGGATCTGAACCAGATTTGCAGTCTTGAAAGTTTAATATTTTGAGAAATTTACTCGCGCTATGATGTTCGTAAAAGTAATGACTAAATTTGAAGCAAATAATTACAGGGTCTAATCTTTGATAAATTGTATAAAAAAAAATTTGTAATTCTTGTAAGTCTTTAATAAGATGTTGATCACCTATCGAAATTACTCAGAAACGTGTGAATGTACGCACGGGATACAAATATTTACAATAAAAGGTCATATTTAAAACTATTTTAAAGATCATGGTCTACAAATTAAGGTAAACAAACTATGTATATAATATTAAGCAAACTTCGAGGAAGTGTACAAGAACCTAAAAACCTTGACATTTTCAGTGTTTAAAAATAATAGCGACGAAACCATAAATAAAAAAAAGACGTAACAAGTACTGTCTGTTATTTCGAGAAAAACATAGCCCGTATGAAAATATTATAGATTAATATGTACAAAACTATGATATTGACGTTTATTCTTAATTTTTTTTATTTCTTTATATACAATGTTGAAATGGGTCCCGTTCTTTCATAACACTGCTAAACTCGAATGCAATTAGTTTAATAACAGGTAGCCAGCAAGGTTTGCGTGCACTTGTCACTGCCCCGCAAAAACCTTGAATTAATTTGACACGCTTTCATATCAAATTACCTTTCATTTATGTTATTAGTATTAGGTTATAACATTAACATTTTTTAAACTCGTTTAAATTACCTAATTAAAGGAAAAAATACTTGTGGATAGGTAATAAAAATTATATCTTCACGAGACGCGACAGGTTTATTGTTAGAGTTAGTTATACGTACACTGACTACGAATCTTGTTTCCGTACATAAAGAAAATTATTACAGGAACTTAATTTTGCAGGTGCCTCAACACAGGAAGCTCAAGTGCGAGTAGGTCAGGAAATAGCCGAACAGATTGTGAACTTGGTAAAACCGGGCACCTATGCCACGCCCCTGGCCGAGGTGACCCGCATTATCACCAAATGAATGCAGATTTATCATCATTGACTTAAGCCTGATATGGTACATTCCTAAGAATGTACAACCATTTTTGCATATAATATCCATTTTTTTTTATTCATCCTTAACTTTTCATTATTAAACTTAGATTTATTTTTAGCACTTTTAATAACTCTTCTATACTTGTCAACATCTTAATTTTTTAGTTTTCGTTCAAATTAGGTAAAAATTTGTAAAAATTAACTTGAATTTATTATAAAGTTTACTTTTTTGCTTTGTGTTTTATTCTATAAATTATTTATATAAAATAAAGCAGCGTTCTTTGAATAAAATGTATTCACTGCCAAAGTTTAGACTAAGTGCTTATTATTTAAAAAAAAACTTCGGCCAACGTTTCCTATGCGATCTTTTACATGAATAAAATAACTAAAATACATTAAAAATTATTTATTTATAATTACTTATGATATACAATTTACAAATAAAGTAAGTGTAAAAATCAATTATCTTGATTGGTCTCGGCGAGTTTTGACCAGAATTTATCTGAGAGGGCATCATGGGGAGGAAAACGGATCAGGAAGAGGAAAAGGAAGAAGGTATTAACAGTATCGGTATTAAATGTAAGAGGTTAGTTTCCTCCTCGTCTGGAGAACGTTCTTCCAGTTCTCGCGGGAGGGGCAGCATCATTTTGTTCTTCCGGTTCAGTTTCTTGGAACGATCTTGATGAAGCTGCCGAGAAACATAACGGTAAAAAACTTATAAGCTACGTAATTTCTCTTTTGTTGTAGATATGTAATGTTTCTATTGTCTAAAGTCCTGGTAGATTCTGCAGCAGCGCCTAATTTTGCCGCTAAGCAAGCAGTGTGGAAACCAATTTTTCGTGATAAGTGAAGAGCGCTGTATATGTTGTATGAATAAACTATCCCGAACCAGGTTATGGGTAGTCGTATTGTTTACTATTCAATTTTATGTGCAACTACATGATTAATATTTTACTATAATACATAAAAAATCCTCCATGTTGCAATGTACACTTCTGATTAAACACTACTATTTCAAATAAACTTCACAAATAAAAAAAATATTAAATAATATATACATAATATTCAAAGTAATAAATAAAGGAATTTTTTCATGTATTTAAAACAGTATAAAGCACCAATATTCGTAAAGTACATTGTTTTACTTACGTCGTCCGAAACGGCCTCTACTAGGCTTAGGAGGTGCTGGCGCTTCTTCGACATTAGTCTCCCGCGTAGCTGTGTTAAAACGTTTTTTACCTATATTACAAAACAAAAACTTGTTTATTAAGACATTAAGACATCGTTAAGGATTTCTTAAACTGTAAAATGTTTTCATATTGTGACCAACTTATTCACAATGGGTGTCGTAAATTTTTTCTTAAAGATGTCTCTTGTGTTCGACCTCTGACAACTCACATTTCAGCACAAGTTGTTTCATAAGAATGTTTCGACCGACGGATTCACCCAATTAGTGTCGTGTTTTATATAGAGGGTCATACAATTCAAGGATAACCAGATGAAACGCCACAATTTATACACCGCTACATTGGTGACAATGATCAAAATATCATTCAGACTTTTATTGATTTCAGTGGTAAACGTCATATGTTCAAAATCTACAGGCCGTCGTGTTTCATTATACTGTTTAGATGCTACTAATTAAAATTTTATTTATATATGTTTTAAATATCCATTTAAAATTAGAATAATTATCTTAAAGAAACACGCTATTAACATATTGTGATATTTAGGAATAATATGTCACTCACTGTAACTGGATTTGGCAGCGTCAGAAGGGGTATCTTGATACTGCGAACCGGCGGACGATGATTGTCCACCATTGTTTTTAGCTGAAATGGAGAAGAAAAAAATTATGTTAAATCCAAATGTCTTAATATAATTTTAACGTTCTTAGAGACCAAACGTGTTAAAATATTACTGAAAAAAAAAATAGATATAAATTTTAATTTAAGCCACCTTCAGCGGCTTGAGCACGCCGTCTTTTCAGAGCTTCCAGCAGATCTGCGTTGCTGCGGAAAGGGCGAACGCCACCTGAGACTAGCTTTTTGCCTTCTGTGGACGACGGTGGAGCTTCCGTGGATCGTTCCTGCGATTCACCGTCCGAATATTCGGCATCATCGTCATATTCAACTTCATCCTAAAAAGAAATTTTAAATTATTATGGAAGGAAAAATATCTAAACGAATACTTTTTACAAACTTAAGCTTGGTTGGAAGGAATTAACGGTTTTAAGATGTTACCTAAAATGTTTTATCATAGTGAAGCTGCAACTTAAATATTGGTAATATTGTAGATTTTTAGTGGTAAGTTGTAATAGTTATAATAGCAGCTTATTTTTAATGATAAAGATGAACCGAAAAATAAGAGGATGCTACTGGGGACTGGAAAATCTATGTTCATTTAACAGTGTGACTTATAATAACATTAGTTATTCCTTCCTTCTTCAATTTATATTATTTTCGTAATATGCGTCATAAACAATATCCCTATTGTTAACATGTATAAAATGGATAGCAAATCGTTTTATTGGCGAATCATTTGTACTGTTTAAAAAAGCCAATATAAAGGCAATATCATTAAGAAATCGCATGTATCACGTTACGGTACCGTCGGTAAAGAATCGTTACACCGTTGCGATATATTCTTCATACCGGTTTATATTTTGTTACACGAATAAAGAGCTTATGCATTTTACCGCCGGCTGCAATGTTTTCTTCGCGAAACCAGTTCAATTATTGCTATACGTCATACACCTACGTGTTCAGGTTGAAATACCACTAAAGAAAGGCAGCTCATGTAGAGGTCACCAGTGAAGGTAATTCGCTCATCGGCTACTAGTCCCACTTGCCTTGAACCACATGAATTCGAGTAAAGACATCTTATCAAAGAGTTCAATTTTCTCAGGTCTTATGGTCATACGTTTAATATTTATCAATTCAGAAATTATAATTTATTTCATTCAATAATTTACTAATATATTTTAGTAAAAAAAATAACAGCTTTAAGGATAAACACTTGTTTACTTGTGTAGGAAGGTGCATCATCTACCTTAGTAAACGATATTCATAAGTGCACACGTCGTGCCTCACGATACAACGTTACACACTCAATATAATTAGACATGATGAAATTGTACTACTAACGCCTTCACTTTTAGACGGAAACACCCACAAATAGATAAGGTTCATAAAACAAATGATGCGATCTGTGTAAATGTGCAATTGCTAATAAACTTTCATGTTTTGACCGACTTTCTCACCCGTTGCCAGCCGGGACATAGCATTGTTATTTAATTATATTGCAAATTGACGATACGAGGGTAGTAGCTAGTCAAATAGGTTCCATTAAACCCTATCGCTATTCAATCATATGATCTCTAGATTGATTCATGGATTGCTATTTTAAAAGGTAAACAATTAAAAGCTGTGTTATAGGGGAACTCGAGATTAAATACAATGAACAAAAAACTAAAAAGTTTACATAAACAATAAAAATAACAAAACAAATTTCTAAATATATTCCCTTAAGGGAGTTAAACAATTACATATTCAATATTTTGTTAAGCAAGGATTACAAGTGACAAAAATTACCGAAAACATTCCAGGATAAAATATTATGACAAACAATATTAACAGTATGCCAATATAGATAAAAATCATCTTAAATATTATAGTCCATTAACGATATCAAAAAACATTAACTATGTACATAGAGCGCACCTTTTTAATAAAATTTAATTTAAATAAATAGTATCTTCCTTGAAAAACCGGATTCGAGCACTACAGAGTGGTATTTACCATTTCCTCATACGTTTTTAGATTCGAAAGAAAACATACTCCAAATGTAATGTATCTTGAGTTATTACGCAAACCGACCACACCAACTTTGTATATTAGATCAGATATTTATCGATAGCAAGGTTTATCCGCTCCTAGACTCGTTAAAAATATTAATTAAACATTCTAAAGTCACTACCTTAGGCAACTCGTAAACTACATTTGGCTTAAATAAATATATAATGTATATCAGTTCGAGCTTGTTATTCTCAGTGAGGTATATAAATGATAGGAAAGGAGTCTGCGATGGCAAAAAGAACGCGGAAACGACATAAATACCTTGACACTACAACAGCGACTGTTAGAAACTATTTATCTCTTTATAAATAATACCGTTTCTCGGTCAATTTGATAATAGCCTGCACAATACAGTAACAAGTGTCTGTGAAGAAATTGTTGCGTGCCGTTAAAGTGAAACAATCGAGATAACTTAAAAATTTGTTCCCATTTTAAGTTATGACTTCCTTCCCATAAAATCGTTGTGTAATAATGCTCAAAACTTACAATAAAACATATAATTTATAAAATACCTTAGACATCTTTCACATATTACTTATGAAATCAATGAATGTCGTAGAATGTTACAGGTTTGCGTTGAATTGCTTACGAAATGGAGGCGGATGTTGTACTTTAATATAGTATGGTCATAGGCCTGCTCTTGAAACCAGTTCTAATCGCTGGCACTTCAATTGCAATAGTGTATCAGTGTCCTACTCTTGAACCAAATAGAATTAGAATTTGAAACGAGAACGTAATCGAGAAACTTTGAGGCCGCAATCCGTCGAAGGTAGCACGATATACGTGGAATAATTGTATTAGATAAGAATACGTGTACCACTACCACACTTCACTTGCGAGACAGCTTACCCAGGTTGCTTTTTGATTTTATGATCAAAAACAAAACTTTTTGTTTTACTACATACTTTCTAGAACAATAATTATTTCATTTACTTTAATTTTTGTTGTAAACTGTAGGACAAGAGATAAGAGAAGAGAAAATCGTTAGATCCTATTTTATAGTATTTCTATGTGTAATATTTTTAAAATCTCGTATTGAAAAGAGTCTACTTATATGCAAGGAGTATTTAAGAAAACTTAACTTGAAAAGGCTTTTATAGTTAAATGTACTAAATTTATTATATTTATTAAGATTGAATTACCTGTGGCGCTGCTGTGGTGGTGGTTGTGGTTGCTTTGCCTTTGGAGAGTAAGCCACGTTTGAGCAGGCCACGGGAAGGCGCCGCTCGTGCTTCATTCTCGTCCTGTGCAGATGCCAGCAACGCCAAACACGCTACGAGAACAAACCTGAAATTGAAAAAAGATACCTCGATTGTATATTACGTGATGAGATCATTATAAACTTTAAGAGGTTTTTTTGCAACCTGTCAGCGCTTATCTTTTACCTCTGATCGATCTTCAATGTAAATTAATGTATGATAAGTTTTACATAAGACGAAGATATCTGTAATCTTTTATAAAAAGGTTATGCAAGATGAAAAAGAAAGACAAGAGTTAACGAATGATTATGCGCACCATCCGTTGAGTGCCACTCATAATTATTATCGTCTTCAATTCAAGAATACAATATGTAATTTAAAATGTATACGACAATAGGTAAGGCAGGCATTACAAAATATTTAGTATATCTGTTCAAATATAATTGTGCTGTAACAAATTCATTTGTTCGCATCACACGTGCAAACGAGTGCTTTAATCGAACAAATGATTTTAATACAAGTATCAAGTTTTTGCGAGCTTTGTCCTTGCACGTCCAACCTTTACAAGTTAACGCAGTCACATACCTACTGGTCGCAGAAACGCGCTAAACCGCGGAAAATAAACAAAGGGACAAGACGGGTTATAAGACGACATCGGGAAAACTCAATTCGTATATACTGCATTTACACAACCTATGTAATACATTGGTCATTATTAAAGTTCTTTTTGCAATGGCGCCATTTCAAAATATATACTTCCTGTTTCTTTTTTTTTATGACTTACTACCATTGAAATGTAGGCCAAATAGTTCAATGGCGTTTAATGTCACCTGTGAGTGGCACGCCGAGGTTGGGCGATCGGCGTGTACGGAGGCGGTTCCATGCTCAACGTTCAGCGTTCGCTATTCAGAGACACGACTGTGAAGAGTTCTACGACTGGCGCTAAAGGTCATCACGTTACTATACGCGGATAGTTGAGTAACAGGTCACCCCGAGGGCCAATTCAAATGACGATCAAACAATTCCGCATCCGCTTCCGAGCGGAATTCTCATATAATCACCCTCAACTCTCATTGTTTTATATAATTCACGCCGTAACCTGTTCAATTACTCGGGTAACAAGACTCGATATGTTATTTCTAATGGCGACAAGTACAATGCGATACTATGTAAACATTTTAATTAGCACCTCATTGTATATTGTACATTTACCACCAAGCTTCGGTGTTACAAGAAAATTTTACGTTACATTTATAATTGTTAATGCGACAATGAATGTACAATACCCTAATGAATTAAAATGTTGGTAGTTATCCAATACGAAAAATTTGAATATGCTCCGCACGTTTGAACTCGATACGTTTATGTCCCAAGTCACAGTGGGAAAAGTGCAACTTTCTATGTTCCAGGTATTTAATATCAGGTGAACGTACAGAATATTAAATGCAAGCACATTATTTTAAATGAATAATAACCAGAAGGAGCAAGAAGTAAAACTGACCTTGTTATAAAATGCGGCTACCTGTCATAGTGATTGTACAGCCCTTGGACTGTGGCGAGAAGACAAGGCAAATCGGCAAATAAATTCTTAAATATCTTCATTACTATGAATATATAACGGTTTTTGACATTACATAAAAAAAATCACAATTGCAGCGTTACTACAACTATTTAATCTCATTTCTATCTAATCAGTTATATTAAGCCATGAGAAAAATTGTTAAGTTAACTTCTCACAATTCACCCAACTTACAATTAAAGTTAGGCAAACAACAAGTTGCATCAACAACGTCTAATCCGTGTTAGAATAAATCTGTTAATCTGTGTGTTGAGATGTTTTTAACGTTATATAAAATATACCTTAAGTGTGAAAGAAACTATGAAATACAGTATGCTTGCATCTTACTACATATTATAGGTAAATGTCAATAGTTTAGTTGCGCAACAATATTTATTGCTGTATGTATGTCTATGTGCGTAAAGTAAGAGTCGACTAACATACGTACTGCTGAACATCTTTATTCGATCATTTGTTTACGTGAAATGTTAACATGAAATAATAATATAAATAAGATTAAATTAAATGTGTATCCAGACTAGTTAAGATGAAATGATGACCTCTTAATTTTGTATACATACCGGTACAATGATTATCATTGTCCTCGTGTTGAAATAATAGTAGCTGCTTAAATCAAACACATCGAACTCATGTTATTAATTATTGATCGATATTATTCTTAGATTCCATTCAAAAATGTGGAGCGCTTAACAACTGGATTGCTACACATTAAAAAAAAAACTAGTCTAATTAACATTTATTAATTCACATTTAATAGGCTTTTTTTAGAAAGGTTAAAATACACGTTTTAAAGATTTAATTAGAATAAAAAAATCATGTAATGTAATTCATCATTCTCATTCCTAATGGTATAACAATAAACCATGGAGTACCTTATGAATTCAATGAGCCAATCGTAAGTAATTTCTTGCGGAAGTTCAAGGAGGAGACGTTACGAAATGGAGTAAAAAAAGTAGAAAAGCAGATGCTAAAAAAAAAGATTATTTATCTAAAGCAATATTAGAAATCTAGTAATTTGTTTATTCTCTTATTACTTAGTCCATATATTATTTAATTTTTACGTTTTCCTTTTTTGTTTAAGACACAACAAAAGGTTATCTCTGTATGAAGTTGCATCATGTAATTGAAAGCATTGCCTGTAAATATGACTGTTCATCCTGCATAACGACGTATTGCTTAATGTAAAGTCGCGGATCTAACTTTCAACATGGGATCAAGTCAAGCGACCGGTTCGTGGTTTCACTCAATTAATTTGAACATTATTTGATTCGGTGCACTAGGCCAGGTCAACACTAAAATAATGAGTTTTAATTAACGAACATACACTATTTGGAAATAATTATACTTTTAATAATTCTCTTAACTTTATTGCTTAAAGTTATATTAAACAACGTACACTATTTTCCAATTTTCTTCAATTGTCATTTTGTATTTAACGGGCTCTTTTTTTTATTTAAGTAACTATCAAAATAAATATTTTTAAGTAATTTATTAATAATGAACTGTTATACATTCCGTTATTAATAAATACGCAAAAAATAATTAAATCTTTGCATTTCTTTTTCATACATTATTAATAACAAACATTTTAAAAATTTTACACCGACTTAATTAAAAGCATTAAAGCACTTTTAGAAATCAAAATTTAAAAAAAAGTAACTGTTTTGACGTTATTGTTTAATTTATCAAATAAATTAATCATAATATACGATTTGTTTATGTATAACACTGTTAAAAATGTAATAAGTGTTTCTTTGTTTTAACGATCGAATTGCTTACATCGCGGAGCGTTATATCAAAAGAACTTGAAATAATTAGGTAAGTTATTTACCTAATATACAGTAAATTTAATACATACAGTTTACAAAACATTCATGATTTTGAATAGTTACTGTAAAATCGCTAACGCAGTCGCTCAGCTGGAGGCTTGTAACGTACATATAACTTTGTTATATAGAAAGCTAAGAAATACGTGAGGTAACTGATGTGCTGTTACTTACAAAGGAAGATTCTTCATGTTTCTGTTGAAGCCGCGAATGTCGCAACAAACACTGCTTTTGGTCCTTTCTCCACGGAGCGGCTACGTGCAGGTCTAGTGTGTACGGAGGCCACGGTTGATCTGCCGTTCCAACTTGAACACCTCAGGTACACTCCAAGTTTCGGTGTCGCTGCACTAGTCCGCCCGCCACCCCGGCATCATTTACCTGATTTATATGCATAGAGGCATACTCGTCACGGACGCATACCGATCATTGTTCACATGGCAACATTTGGTGATTTCAAATAAATTTGATAATCACCGAAATAGTTTGAAAATCTATTCTATTACCTACACTATAGCGGAGGTGAGTTTATTAAAAACAAAGCTGTGAAATGAGTTTGCGAACGTCCTTGTATAATTTAAGAAAAGGATGATTAGCGGCGTGTGATCTATAATTATATTATAATAGTACTAGGCTTTGTCAAAAACAAGACTAGGAGGAGAATTAGTGGATGTCACAGGGAAACGCAGAGAGAAAGATCTTTCTCTATGTAGCATGTCGTCATGAAATTACAATTCACTAGTGGCGTATAACCCGTAACAAGTGCAAGAGACCGGACACTAAGTGTAGTGCCCTGTTGTCTCAACTTGGCCTTACATATATCATATAACGTCGTCACTTTAGTACTTTATAAATTTTTTTAGTCTTTTAAAATTAAAACTCAAGCTTTTTTGAAAAATATCAATTTTTTGGACGACTCAATATCTCACTTATTTCACATACCACGCAGTTTTTATTTTACTAATGTATAATATGTAACTGTAATTAAGATGTTCTCAAATTTTTATTACACTCAATAAATAAATAAAGATAAAATAACGAAGTTTAAAATTGTGATATGATCTTAAGATATGATGTTAACATTCTCTGCAAGCTTTTACGAAGATCAACGGTGAGATTCGCTACTTTCATTGAGGTCGAAGGTGAAGATGACCGACCCAACGTAACAATATAATGAAGAAATGTCTAGACCAATCCGTGTAACAAACGATAACATAAAATACAAACAAATATATACAAGCTGTTAGGAAACAGTTACCGTAACATTATTTACCTGTCTACTTGAATAATTACTTGTTTGTGCATATGACGGCTGTAGCACTTGCACACATTACTCATGAATATGCATATTAACATATGTACCACAATCAAACGCCAATTGAACTCATGAATTGAAAGACTTGTAACATTCTGGTGTACCTTATGAATAATCTTTATAAATTTATCATTATTTTTAATTATTTGGCGTATCTGTTATCAAATGGTATAATTTTTTATATTAAATTTATTAAGGCAAAAAAAAAAACATTACACTGGTTCCATATAATTTTAAAAACCAAAAAACTAACCAAGATTTAAAAAAAAAACTGTTTCTGTTTTTCATTTACTAATTTTTTTCGCAAGAGTCAAATTTTTGTAAACAAATAAACTGTCTATTGTAAAAATAAAAGATATAAGAATGAAAAGTCAAATAATACATTTCATTAATAACATTCGCTATAATATATTTCAACTTAACTCCACGACCATCTACGACTATACATATTCATTAAATAAATGAATACATTATCATTTTTTCGTATGGAAATAAACTCCATTTTATAACTATGACATAAAAGCGTTTAAATTGTTTAATTTGATACTACCTGTTCTCCGCAAAAGTTGTTCTGTATTATAATTAAAAATATTTTTTCTCTTTTTCTATATTTTCTGGACGTAGGTCTGTATTGCAAGCCCCCTCCCCCCCCAGAACAGGTTCCCGTCTTGTTGTGGATGTGGGGCACAGTAGCTGTGGCTTAGTCACTCACGGTGAAGCTAAGATGAACCTACCCGCCCTGGCCGGCCCGAAGCCGCCGCTCCAGACGAGGTCCATAAGCTTAGCTCGAATGCGTGCCGGTGGATTGCGGCAGCAGACTCTCACTGCTCTCCGCAGCCGTGGTGGAATCGCGAAGAGACTTTAGTCTCCGCGACTAAGCGGTATCGCACCGCTAAGGCAGCGGCGGTGGGTTCATGAGGGAAGAGGCATGTCGGTATTGCATTTCATCGCTCTCTGTACCTCCGCGGCCCTAGAATGTTTGGCAGCGGAGCCAAACACCAGATTCACAGCAGGAGCCGGGAGAGTTTTTTCTCTTGACTCCCATCGCCTCTGAGTGACAGATTCAGGATGATCGGTTACCCAGGTGACGCTAAGAGGCTGAGAAAAAGAGGGCAGGCTATATATTCCGGCGCACCGTTACAGAGAAGTAATGGAGGGAGTTCTCCCTTCGCGATAGGGCACGGTGCAACCGTCGCTGGTGGGGTCGTGGAGGTGTACGAAAGCGTTCCCCTGGCCCCGACGTAAAACAACAAAGATAGAATTTCTTGGGAATTTTAGTGTGAGTTTATTCGACACACACACTTGTGTGTGCACCCACAAGGGCAAGTAAGCGAAGGTACTGCCCCCACGTAAAACAAAAAAAGGTCTCTTTTGTCGGCAACCGTCTAAGTAGGTACCTCAGCAGCGCCTATTTCTGCCATCCAAACAGTGGTGTGAAAACATTACTGTGTTCCGATTTGAGGAGTGCTGTAGCTATTGTAATTACTGGGGTTACGATGCACAACATCTTATGTCTTAGGCCAGAGTTCCCCAAACTTTTTTGTGTAGTAGACCCCTTGCCATGTTTTTCCGTGTTGGGTAGACCCCCTACTTATCTGATATTGATTTCCTGTAAATTTCTAACTGTGGTGAAGTTTAGTGTTAAAAACTTAAAGTAAAAACACATGTTAATTTATACATTTATTAATTGAATTTAAATTAAAACTACTCAAAATAAAATTTTGTATCTGTTATGTAAAATATACGTAACATTAAATAAACATAAATAAAATAAACTATAAATAAAATAATATAAGCAATAAGTCAATATTTTTAGTGAGAAGGATGAACCTGATGCTTTAATAATAAATTATCAACATTTGGCGTTAATTTTGTAAGGGTTAATCTTAAATCTCCTCGGCTAATGATGTCCAGTCTGTTTCTTTTTTTGTTAGGAGATTGGTAACAGCGCTGAACCCCCTTTCCACTAGGTATGACGATGGAAAGGAAATTACAAATTTCCTCGCTATATTCCATAATACGTGATAAGTAACGGGTATGTTGTTTTGCAGCCAGAATTGCTGATATCCGTTTTTAAACTGAACCTTAAGTTCTTCGTTTGTACTTAGTTCAGTCAGTTCCTCTTGTATTATGACATTCGTTTCTTCTATATCACCATATGGATTAATTATCCACGGTGGTATTATCATAGTCAAAATATCCTCAAACCTAGATTCAAAATCTGAATAGAGGCCATTTAAATGTTGAACGTAAGTTAAAATGTCGTCTTCCTGGCAGCTTGTCTGTGACAAATTGGGGAACTGAGAAAACTCGCCCTGTGCAGTATTTTGCTTCATTAATTTAACTTTGGCAAGAAACGCTGATAAGGTGGACTTTGTTTTAATCAAATTTAAACTGTCGCCTTGTAATTGCAAATTAACCACATTAAATTTTGTAAACAAATCTGTTAAACAGCCCGCGTACTTCAGTGGGAAGGAGTAATTGATGAAAGTGTTCGTCATTTTCTTCACACAACTGCGCAAATAACCGCGTATTCAAAGCGTTGCTTCGAATTCGGTTTACTGCATCAATGACTAAATGAAGTGATTCATGCAATCTAACACTCAAATTTTTAGCAACTAAATGTTGTCGATGGATGACGCAATGTATTGTTAACACCCCTGACACATTTTGTTTTAAATAGCTTATAAATCCACGATAACGTCCAACCATGGCAGGTGCTCCGTCTGTAGCTACTGATATTATATTTGATAAAGGAATTGCTTTTTCAATGAAGTAATCCTTCAAAACATGAAATATTGATTCACCTTTAGTGTCGGTTATCAAAGTTCTTGCGAAGAGCAGTTCTTCGTAGATTTCTTGATTCATAATAAGACGAACATATGCCAATAATAATGCTGCATTATCAGGTAAAGTTGACTCGTCCAGTTGTATAGAGAAATGGGTCGTTTGCTAATAATTACATAAGAAGCTTTCAATATCAGAACTCATTTCATCAATACGTCTTTCAACAATATTGTTGCTTAAGGGAATTCTTTTAATGATATCAGATGCAGGTTTGTGTAAAACAGTTTTTAAAACCTTTTCAACGCGGCTGGCAAAATTAACTTCTCTCCGATAGTATGCGGTTTTCCGGATTTTGGTATAAGTAACGAGATATTGTAAGACGCCCGCAAACCATCATCATTTCTTTGTGACGTCGAAGCGAACATTCTGTCCAGTGTAGGTCTCTTCTGAAGTTTATCTTTGAGTGTTTGAAAGTATTTCAAATCTTTCTCTGTTTTATCAGTGTGGCATCTTCTCAGATGATCTTGCAGTTTAGATGGTTTCATAGCGTCATTGCCCAAAACTTTGTTGCATAAAAGGCACATAGGCGATTGTTTGTCCGGCAATGATAGAATGAAGTAAAATTTCAAATAATCAATACTGTACTGTCTACATTTCTTTTTAGATTCGGACATGGCATCAGTTATCTGTGGGCAAAATTAAATTATTTAAATAACACAGAAAATCCAGCAGCTGTATATTAAAAATATTTTTTGATTTTTCCGAGAACATTACATAATTCGAACATCTTCTTGCAACAATTAGCTCGAATTACGGAGATTGCACTGTAATTATAATACCGATTGCTAAAACTTTCAAAAAGAAACTATTGAGGAGTACTCGTGTAATTTTGCATGATTGAATATTAAACTACTAATAACTAAAGTCATGATTGGCGTAATTTATCTATCTTTGCTAACTACGAGTACAAAACTAAAATATAATAAAAAATAATGTACTTACTTTTCTCCAGCACTCTCAAACAAAATAACACTGACTCACTATAATTTGTGTGATATACTATCTGTTTATATTTTTTTAAATATTTTCTTAGCACTTTCCTTTTCAAGATTCAGGAAACGAATAACGTATTTGTCCCACATTCGTATTTATAGAGTGACGAATTGAACAAGTCAGTGCAACGTAGCAAAGCTCTGAGACTGCGACTCTCAGGTTTGTACAAGTTCAAAATATATTGCGACCACAAAGCGAATACCAACAACCAACATCCTACAACTTACACAATTTTATAAACATATATAATAAAATTTTTACTTCATAGGTACTTTTATAAATAATGTATGTTTCGATATTATAAGATAGTATGATGTAAGTAAATAGGTATTATCAGTGTATGTGTTGAGATCCACTATCGTGCACCCCCATTTTCATTTCATGGACCCCCAAATTTTTTTTCGCTGACGTAAACCCCTTGCAGGTTGTCATAGACCCCTAGGGGTCGATATAGACCACTTTGGGAATCACTATCTTAGGCGATAGACGTAATGTGGTTCAGTGTATACCGTCCTAACTAGCACCACGCTGTTATGAAAGACAGGTCACTTAATATCAGGTGAATGTTGTACTTGCCTCGTCTCTAATTGAATAAAAAAAAAAATAGAAATAAATTCGTTAAAAATGTTGGTTTTAAGTATACTTTTTTGACATCCAATTATTTTATAATTGCCTGTTACTGAACTAGAATGTCGCAAAATACATATTCACATGGTTACTCTGTGCCGTTTGATACCAATCAACGTTTCACTCAATAGTTTTATTGTTATAAATTAACAAAAAGTAGCACGAACATATTTAAACCACTAATGAGTTTTGAAATTACTATCATAATATCAGTAATGTTAGCTTGTGAAACCCGTGTCATTTATTAAAATAATTCTTAAGAAGTTCGCAAGAACTCTTTAGAGACATGTTTAATTTTTATTTTTAATAAAATGTGCTTCTCGGTGTGTAATACTAAATTATGTGACAACATACGAGATTTTTTTTATTTTCTTAAACGTATCTTTAAAATCTAAAAGCGTGATTTTCGCTAAATGACTTGGGCTGCTTAACAGTCCAACTCAAAGCAATGTAATCAAAACAGCATTAAAGTTTGTTTATAGGAGGCGCAAATGACATTTGTCGTTAGCATTTTTTTTTACTTAGGGGAAATGCTTGCGCATACCTGCCTTCGCGGGGGCAAAGGCAGGTTATGTCGGACTTGAACCGATTAAAACCCCCATGATGTTTCACCTCGTCGCCCTATGGCAGGGTTACAGAAACGCTTTCGCACACATCCGCGACTCCACCAGCTCCGACTGCGTCATGCAGCCCCACTTCGGGAGGGAGGGTTAAACCCTCCTTTTCCACCTCTGTAAGGGCGTGAAAAACACAGCGCGCCTCCTCTTCGGCCTCTTGCCGTCACCTGAGCAACGGATTCCCCCGAATCCGTAACCCAGAGGTCATGGAAGACAAGAGAAAAAACTCTTACGACTCCTTGCGGCGGATCCAATCTTGATTTTCGCCGCCACCAGTTATCCGGCCGCGGAGGATAGGAAAAGCGGCGGAACGCAATACCGACGCTCCTCTCCCTCCGCGACTCCACCTCGGCAGCAAAGAGCAGTATACAGCCGCCCCTACAGCCAACCGGCACGCATCCCATATGAGCTCACTTTAACAGGAGCTCTAACTTGAAGCGGCCGCCTCGGGCCGGCAGGTTAGGTTCCTCTTTGCTTCACCGTCGGGGACCAAGCCGCTGCTGTTGAGACCAACCGTCACGACAAGGCGGGAAACTGTTCGGGGGGATCTGTCGTTAACATAGAATTATTGTTAGCTAGGGCTAACTTAAAACTTAATTTAGCTGTTTTAGTGGCGATATAAAGTACCAAGTATTTTTTTTTACATTTATACTCTGAGTGATCTATTTTATCAACAAGAAATTACTGTGACCGTTTAAATAAGCTTTTCTCAGTGTATTTTCAATTACAAGTATCACAGGCGTTAGAATATGTATTTATTAATTACTAATTTTTTAGCACACAGTGCCTTGTGCTGTTGGATAAACTAATAAAAATTTATATTATATGTGATTAGGTTCCGCGTTGTCTTCAAGATGTACTTAAAAATCCTGCTACATATATCTATGTGTATATACTCAGTTATATCAGATATTTGATAGGAATGGTAACATTAATAACTGTGTTTCACATCTTGTATTTGCGTTATATGGCATTAAATAATAATAATATGGAAAATAACATCTCGGATTTGACTTTTACGTGAATTTACGATTTTTAACATGAAAAAATTATAATAGAATAAAATGAATGTAGACATGAATAATTTTAGTATAGAAGACGCTTTTATAAAACTATATTTGATTGAGATAAATAATTTATGAAATAAGCGGAAGCTTGGATCAACACGAATTTTAAATTTAAATTAAGACAAATTATTTTTAAACTAAACTGGAAATATTGAAAAAGAAACTTGAGGTAAGATGAGGCTGCATGATCTTAGAATCTTAGCCTGTACCCAGAGAAAGAGAAAGGGAAGAAATTATTGATCCAATTTGCAGAATTTGTATATTGATAAATATATATCTGCACATTAATTGAATAATATTGTTTTGATATTTTATATTGTCGCACATTTTTAAGTTCTTGCAATTGATGTACTATAACTATTAAAATAAATCGTTTCCAATGTTTTCATTTTCAGCTTTATTTCTTGTAAATTTGTTAACTACTTCTTTTTGTGAAGTTACCTTAAAATATGCAGCTGTCGTTTACAGACATGGTGATAGGACACCAATAGCTCCATATCCCACAGACCCTTGGCGCAATGAATCGTTATGGCCGGTTAGATTTGGTGAACTCACTAATATTGGTAAAGAACGACATTACGAGTTTGGAAAGTGGCTTCGGAACCGATATTCGGTGAGTTCAAAAATAAAAATAGAACATCTTACATATCTGACAATAATTATAATTTTTGTTATCATTTTAGCATTTACTATCTAATAAGTTTGATCCAAAGGAGGTTTATGTCAGGTCAACAGATGTAGATCGCACCCTCATGTCTGCTCAAGCCAATTTAGCAGGTAAGATATTGCTTATAACATAAATTAAGATATTATCTAAAGTATAAATTGATGACAATAATTATGCCCATCAGGAATGTACCCACCAATGGGAGAAGCTGTGTGGAATAAGGGATTATTGTGGCAACCTATACCGATACATACCAAACCTGAAAAAGATGACGAAGTGCTGGCTATGAAAAAGAATTGTATTGCATATAATAAAGAAAAACAACAATATAAACATTCAAAGCCATATAAGGAACGACTAAGTAAATATCAAAATCTAATGGAGTAAGTAGTAATTTTTTTCTTGTAGTAAGGGTAAAAGGATAATAGTTTATGAGCACAACTAACTGTAAGACATTTTAAAGATCTGTTCACAAATTTAAAATAAGTCTGAAAGGAAATAAAAAAAAAATATGTTACCTAAATGTAAAACTGTTTTATTTTTAAGAAATATTAACAATGTATGTGTTTTCAGTTACCTAACACTACACACAGGTATGAAAATTATAGACTATGAGGATATGCAGGATGTTTATTCTAATCTGTTAATTGAAAATTCATTCAATTTTACATTACCGAATTGGACACACCCGATCTTTCCAGACAAACTTAGGGAGCCATCTTGCTATAGGTTTGTGTCTATTATTAGATTTAAGTATTTACAGAGCAGAGGTAATCAGCATTTTTCTTATAATACTAATAGTCAAAATTACCTATTATAACCTTCCTTCATCAGCTTATTTACATCCCCACTGTTAGGGAACAGGCCTGCTCTCTATATGATGGTGGTGGGACCATAGTCACCACATGGACCCAATGCGGGTTGATGACTTCACACCCACCTTAGAATAAATTCTAATTCATGTGCAGGTTTCCTCACAATATTTTTCTTCAGTTTGTATTTCGCTGTTGTTACCTATTATATCAATGGTTCACTTTCTCAATTTTCCCAAGAATGTATCTACAGTGTAAATTGAAAGATAAGTGTACTCTGGCTGTCATATGTTAACATCTCAAATATTGTAATATTGTTATGGTGGCAGATTTACAATATCAGGTTTGTAACTGGCCTGGTGGGTTTAGAAAAGTCTCTCTGAAAGGACATTTACTTTGTATGGTTTGGTGGTTCACCAAAATCAATGAAAATTTATGTTTTAATAACTTTTTTCCAATAATATAACAGGTAATTAAAAATATTTTCTTTTTCAGTTTTTCAACACCAACTGCAACACCAATAATGGCTCGCTTAATGATAGGGCCTTTACTGAAAGAAATTGTAAACCACATGCTTACTTCAATTTCCAATGAGTCTTCCAATGCTTTAAAATTATCAATCTACAGTGGACATGATTTCACGATTGGCAACATAATATCAGCTATGGGTTTTTTTGATGGAAACTGTCCACCATACACTGCAACTGTGTTTTTTGAACTTCTTTATGGTAATGAGTAATTAGTGCTTTGTTTTATGGTACTTTACATGGTTTATAAACAAGCAGTTAGTAATATTTTTATTATAAAACTATAAAGGTGTCTCAATGAATGTGTCTGATTAACATGAAAACTATATTTTATTATTAACTTTAAAGCATATGTTCTTAAAATTTCAGTTCAAGTTTTAATCATTTTAACTTCCAAATTACTTGTGTTTATTTTAAAAAGTGTGACCAAATCTAAAATTTTTTGTTTGTTTCAATAGACAATTTTGTTGATCTGGAATTAATGTACGGACTAATATTTTTTAAATCTTTTCAGACAACTCTACTTCAGATCATTATGTGAGAATTTTATACAGAAATACCACAGAAATAGTAGAGCCTAATACTCTTTTTATACCCTACTGTGGAAAAAGATGCCCCATAGAAAGGTTTATAAAGTTATATGATAATTTATTATCTGTGGATTGGGAATATGAATGTGGAAGAAGAGTGAGTATGATAATATTTCTTACTTTTATAGAATTTTATTACTTTGTGATAAGGTTGATGATGGTTTAATGTAATACTACTAAGTCTTTAACATTTTAGATATTTCTATTAAATCTACTATCTTTAGACCTTTTTTTTTCAGTTTACTTCTGTCATTGGGATCTCCTTGTTAGTTTGTCTAGCCTTATTTTTCTCATTATATGTAGTGAATAAGGTTCACTTTACTGGAGCTTATAATAAACATCACAGGTAAGCTATAGAATAAACATGTGCTTCTTACACAGTAGGGTATAAAAAGAGTATTAGGCTCTACTATTTCTGTGGTATTTCTGTATAAAATTCTCACATAATGATCTGAAGTAGAGTTGTCTGAAAAGATTTAAAAAATATTAGTCCGTACATTAATTCCAGATCAACAAAATTGTCTATTGAAACAAACAAAAAATTTTAGATTTGGTCACACTTTTTAAAATAAACACAAGTAATTTGGAAGTTAAAATGATTAAAACTTGAACTGAAATTTTAAGAACATATGCTTTAAAGTTAATAATAAAATATAGTTTTCATGTTAATCAGACACATTCATTGAGACACCTTTATAGTTTTATAATAAAAATATTACTAACTGCTTGTTTATAAACCATGTAAAGTACCATAAAACAAAGCACTAATTACTCATTACCATAAAGAAGTTCAAAAAACACAGTTGCAGTGTATGGTGGACAGTTTCCATCAAAAAAACCCATAGCTGATATTATGTTGCCAATCGTGAAATCATGTCCACTGTAGATTGATAATTTTAAAGCATTGGAAGACTCATTGGAAATTGAAGTAAGCATGTGGTTTACAATTTCTTTCAGTAAAGGCCCTATCATTAAGCGAGCCATTATTGGTGTTGCAGTTGGTGTTGAAAAACTGAAAAAGAAAATATTTTTAATTACCTGTTATATTATTGGAAAAAAGTTATTAAAACATAAATTTTCATTGATTTTGGTGAACCACCAAACCATACAAAGTAAATGTCCTTTCAGAGAGACTTTTCTAAACCCACCAGGCCAGTTACAAACCTGATATTGTAAATCTGCCACCATAACAATATTACAATATTTGAGATGTTAACATATGACAGCCAGAGTACACTTATCTTTCAATTTACACTGTAGATACATTCTTGGGAAAATTGAGAAAGTGAACCATTGATATAATAGGTAACAACAGCGAAATACAAACTGAAGAAAAATATTGTGAGGAAACCTGCACATGAATTAGAATTTATTCTAAGGTGGGTGTGAAGTCATCAACCCGCATTGGGTCCATGTGGTGACTATGGTCCCACCACCATCATATAGAGAGCAGGCCTGTTCCCTAACAGTGGGGATGTAAATAAGCTGATGAAGGAAGGTTATAATAGGTAATTTTGACTATTAGTATTATAAGAAAAATGCTGATTACCTCTGCTCTGTAAATACTTAAATCTAATAATAGACACAAACCTATAGCAAGATGGCTCCCTAAGTTTGTCTGGAAAGATCGGGTGTGTCCAATTCGGTAATGTAAAATTGAATGAATTTTCAATTAACAGATTAGAATAAACATCCTGCATATCCTCATAGTCTATAATTTTCATACCTGTGTGTAGTGTTAGGTAACTGAAAACACATACATTGTTAATATTTCTTAAAAATAAAACAGTTTTACATTTAGGTAACATATTTTTTTTTTATTTCCTTTCAGACTTATTTTAAATTTGTGAACAGATCTTTAAAATGTCTTACAGTTAGTTGTGCTCATAAACTATTATCCTTTTACCCTTACTACAAGAAAAAAATTACTACTTACTCCATTAGATTTTGATATTTACTTAGTCGTTCCTTATATGGCTTTGAATGTTTATATTGTTGTTTTTCTTTATTATATGCAATACAATTCTTTTTCATAGCCAGCACTTCGTCATCTTTTTCAGGTTTGGTATGTATCGGTATAGGTTGCCACAATAATCCCTTATTCCACACAGCTTCTCCCATTGGTGGGTACATTCCTGATGGGCATAATTATTGTCATCAATTTATACTTTAGATAATATCTTAATTTATGTTATAAGCAATATCTTACCTGCTAAATTGGCTTGAGCAGACATGAGGGTGCGATCTACATCTGTTGACCTGACATAAACCTCCTTTGGATCAAACTTATTAGATAGTAAATGCTAAAATGATAACAAAAATTATAATTATTGTCAGATATGTAAGATGTTCTATTTTTATTTTTGAACTCACCGAATATCGGTTCCGAAGCCACTTTCCAAACTCGTAATGTCGTTCTTTACCAATATTAGTGAGTTCACCAAATCTAACCGGCCATAACGATTCATTGCGCCAAGGGTCTGTGGGATATGGAGCTATTGGTGTCCTATCACCATGTCTGTAAACGACAGCTGCATATTTTAAGGTAACTTCACAAAAAGAAGTAGTTAACAAATTTACAAGAAATAAAGCTGAAAATGAAAACATTGGAAACGATTTATTTTAATAGTTATAGTACATCAATTGCAAGAACTTAAAAATGTGCGACAATATAAAATATCAAAACAATATTATTCAATTAATGTGCAGATATATATTTATCAATATACAAATTCTGCAAATTGGATCAATAATTTCTTCCCTTTCTCTTTCTCTGGGTACAGGCTAAGATTCTAAGATCATGCAGCCTCATCTTACCTCAAGTTTCTTTTTCAATATTTCCAGTTTAGTTTAAAAATAATTTGTCTTAATTTAAATTTAAAATTCGTGTTGATCCAAGCTTCCGCTTATTTCATAAATTATTTATCTCAATCAAATATAGTTTTATAAAAGCGTCTTCTATACTAAAATTATTCATGTCTACATTCATTTTATTCTATTATAATTTTTTCATGTTAAAAATCGTAAATTCACGTAAAAGTCAAATCCGAGATGTTATTTTCCATATTATTATTATTTAATGCCATATAACGCAAATACAAGATGTGAAACACAGTTATTAATGTTACCATTCCTATCAAATATCTGATATAACTGAGTATATACACATAGATATATGTAGCAGGATTTTTAAGTACATCTTGAAGACAACGCGGAACCTAATCACATATAATATAAATTTTTATTAGTTTATCCAACAGCACAAGGCACTGTGTGCTAAAAAATTAGTAATTAATAAATACATATTCTAACGCCTGTGATACTTGTAATTGAAAATACACTGAGAAAAGCTTATTTAAACGGTCACAGTAATTTCTTGTTGATAAAATAGATCACTCAGAGTATAAATGTAAAAAAAAATACTTGGTACTTTATATCGCCACTAAAACAGCTAAATTAAGTTTTAAGTTAGCCCTAGCTAACAATAATTCTATGTTAACGACAGATCCCCCCGAACAGTTTCCCGCCTTGTCGTGACGGTTGGTCTCAACAGCAGCGGCTTGGTCCCCGACGGTGAAGCAAAGAGGAACCTAACCTGCCGGCCCGAGGCGGCCGCTTCAAGTTAGAGCTCCTGTTAAAGTGAGCTCATATGGGATGCGTGCCGGTTGGCTGTAGGGGCGGCTGTATACTGCTCTTTGCTGCCGAGGTGGAGTCGCGGAGGGAGAGGAGCGTCGGTATTGCGTTCCGCCGCTTTTCCTATCCTCCGCGGCCGGATAACTGGTGGCGGCGAAAATCAAGATTGGATCCGCCGCAAGGAGTCGTAAGAGTTTTTTCTCTTGTCTTCCATGACCTCTGGGTTACGGATTCGGGGGAATCCGTTGCTCAGGTGACGGCAAGAGGCCGAAGAGGAGGCGCGCTGTGTTTTTCACGCCCTTACAGAGGTGGAAAAGGAGGGTTTAACCCTCCCTCCCGAAGTGGGGCTGCATGACGCAGTCGGAGCTGGTGGAGTCGCGGATGTGTGCGAAAGCGTTTCTGTAACCCTGCCATAGGGCGACGAGGTGAAACATCATGGGGGTTTTAATCGGTTCAAGTCCGACATAACCTGCCTTTGCCCCCGCGAAGGCAGGTATGCGCAAGCATTTCCCCTAAGTAAAAAAAAATGCTAACGACAAATGTCATTTGCGCCTCCTATAAACAAACTTTAATGCTGTTTTGATTACATTGCTTTGAGTTGGACTGTTAAGCAGCCCAAGTCATTTAGCGAAAATCACGCTTTTAGATTTTAAAGATACGTTTAAGAAAATAAAAAAAATCTCGTATGTTGTCACATAATTTAGTATTACACACCGAGAAGCACATTTTATTAAAAATAAAAATTAAACATGTCTCTAAAGAGTTCTTGCGAACTTCTTAAGAATTATTTTAATAAATGACACGGGTTTCACAAGCTAACATTACTGATATTATGATAGTAATTTCAAAACTCATTAGTGGTTTAAATATGTTCGTGCTACTTTTTGTTAATTTATAACAATAAAACTATTGAGTGAAACGTTGATTGGTATCAAACGGCACAGAGTAACCATGTGAATATGTATTTTGCGACATTCTAGTTCAGTAACAGGCAATTATAAAATAATTGGATGTCAAAAAAGTATACTTAAAACCAACATTTTTAACGAATTTATTTCTATTTTTTTTTTTATTCAATTAGAGACGAGGCAAGTACAACATTCACCTGATATTAAGTGA
The DNA here is from genome assembly GCA_029034505.1 of Ornithoptera priamus. Classification (NCBI taxonomy): domain Eukaryota; kingdom Metazoa; phylum Arthropoda; class Insecta; order Lepidoptera; family Papilionidae; genus Ornithoptera; species Ornithoptera priamus. The sequence continues at coordinate 12,091 of JARDWD010000061.1, read as the reverse complement.
CCTGTCTTTCATAACAGCGTGGTGCTAGTTAGGACGGTATACACTGAACCACATTACGTCTATCGCCTAAGATAGTGATTCCCAAAGTGGTCTATATCGACCCCTAGGGGTCTATGACAACCTGCAAGGGGTTTACGTCAGCGAAAAAAAATTTGGGGGTCCATGAAATGAAAATGGGGGTGCACGATAGTGGATCTCAACACATACACTGATAATACCTATTTACTTACATCATACTATCTTATAATATCGAAACATACATTATTTATAAAAGTACCTATGAAGTAAAAATTTTATTATATATGTTTATAAAATTGTGTAAGTTGTAGGATGTTGGTTGTTGGTATTCGCTTTGTGGTCGCAATATATTTTGAACTTGTACAAACCTGAGAGTCGCAGTCTCAGAGCTTTGCTACGTTGCACTGACTTGTTCAATTCGTCACTCTATAAATACGAATGTGGGACAAATACGTTATTCGTTTCCTGAATCTTGAAAAGGAAAGTGCTAAGAAAATATTTAAAAAAATATAAACAGATAGTATATCACACAAATTATAGTGAGTCAGTGTTATTTTGTTTGAGAGTGCTGGAGAAAAGTAAGTACATTATTTTTTATTATATTTTAGTTTTGTACTCGTAGTTAGCAAAGATAGATAAATTACGCCAATCATGACTTTAGTTATTAGTAGTTTAATATTCAATCATGCAAAATTACACGAGTACTCCTCAATAGTTTCTTTTTGAAAGTTTTAGCAATCGGTATTATAATTACAGTGCAATCTCCGTAATTCGAGCTAATTGTTGCAAGAAGATGTTCGAATTATGTAATGTTCTCGGAAAAATCAAAAAATATTTTTAATATACAGCTGCTGGATTTTCTGTGTTATTTAAATAATTTAATTTTGCCCACAGATAACTGATGCCATGTCCGAATCTAAAAAGAAATGTAGACAGTACAGTATTGATTATTTGAAATTTTACTTCATTCTATCATTGCCGGACAAACAATCGCCTATGTGCCTTTTATGCAACAAAGTTTTGGGCAATGACGCTATGAAACCATCTAAACTGCAAGATCATCTGAGAAGATGCCACACTGATAAAACAGAGAAAGATTTGAAATACTTTCAAACACTCAAAGATAAACTTCAGAAGAGACCTACACTGGACAGAATGTTCGCTTCGACGTCACAAAGAAATGATGATGGTTTGCGGGCGTCTTACAATATCTCGTTACTTATACCAAAATCCGGAAAACCGCATACTATCGGAGAGAAGTTAATTTTGCCAGCCGCGTTGAAAAGGTTTTAAAAACTGTTTTACACAAACCTGCATCTGATATCATTAAAAGAATTCCCTTAAGCAACAATATTGTTGAAAGACGTATTGATGAAATGAGTTCTGATATTGAAAGCTTCTTATGTAATTATTAGCAAACGACCCATTTCTCTATACAACTGGACGAGTCAACTTTACCTGATAATGCAGCATTATTATTGGCATATGTTCGTCTTATTATGAATCAAGAAATCTACGAAGAACTGCTCTTCGCAAGAACTTTGATAACCGACACTAAAGGTGAATCAATATTTCATGTTTTGAAGGATTACTTCATTGAAAAAGCAATTCCTTTATCAAATATAATATCAGTAGCTACAGACGGAGCACCTGCCATGGTTGGACGTTATCGTGGATTTATAAGCTATTTAAAACAAAATGTGTCAGGGGTGTTAACAATACATTGCGTCATCCATCGACAACATTTAGTTGCTAAAAATTTGAGTGTTAGATTGCATGAATCACTTCATTTAGTCATTGATGCAGTAAACCGAATTCGAAGCAACGCTTTGAATACGCGGTTATTTGCGCAGTTGTGTGAAGAAAATGACGAACACTTTCATCAATTACTCCTTCCCACTGAAGTACGCGGGCTGTTTAACAGATTTGTTTACAAAATTTAATGTGGTTAATTTGCAATTACAAGGCGACAGTTTAAATTTGATTAAAACAAAGTCCACCTTATCAGCGTTTCTTGCCAAAGTTAAATTAATGAAGCAAAATACTGCACAGGGCGAGTTTTCTCAGTTCCCCAATTTGTCACAGACAAGCTGCCAGGAAGACGACATTTTAACTTACGTTCAACATTTAAATGGCCTCTATTCAGATTTTGAATCTAGGTTTGAGGATATTTTGACTATGATAATACCACCGTGGATAATTAATCCATATGGTGATATAGAAGAAACGAATGTCATAATACAAGAGGAACTGACTGAACTAAGTACAAACGAAGAACTTAAGGTTCAGTTTAAAAACGGATATCAGCAATTCTGGCTGCAAAACAACATACCCGTTACTTATCACGTATTATGGAATATAGCGAGGAAATTTGTAATTTCCTTTCCATCGTCATACCTAGTGGAAAGGGGGTTCAGCGCTGTTACCAATCTCCTAACAAAAAAAGAAACAGACTGGACATCATTAGCCGAGGAGATTTAAGATTAACCCTTACAAAATTAACGCCAAATGTTGATAATTTATTATTAAAGCATCAGGTTCATCCTTCTCACTAAAAATATTGACTTATTGCTTATATTATTTTATTTATAGTTTATTTTATTTATGTTTATTTAATGTTACGTATATTTTACATAACAGATACAAAATTTTATTTTGAGTAGTTTTAATTTAAATTCAATTAATAAATGTATAAATTAACATGTGTTTTTACTTTAAGTTTTTAACACTAAACTTCACCACAGTTAGAAATTTACAGGAAATCAATATCAGATAAGTAGGGGGTCTACCCAACACGGAAAAACATGGCAAGGGGTCTACTACACAAAAAAGTTTGGGGAACTCTGGCCTAAGACATAAGATGTTGTGCATCGTAACCCCAGTAATTACAATAGCTACAGCACTCCTCAAATCGGAACACAGTAATGTTTTCACACCACTGTTTGGATGGCAGAAATAGGCGCTGCTGAGGTACCTACTTAGACGGTTGCCGACAAAAGAGACCTTTTTTTGTTTTACGTGGGGGCAGTACCTTCGCTTACTTGCCCTTGTGGGTGCACACACAAGTGTGTGTGTCGAATAAACTCACACTAAAATTCCCAAGAAATTCTATCTTTGTTGTTTTACGTCGGGGCCAGGGGAACGCTTTCGTACACCTCCACGACCCCACCAGCGACGGTTGCACCGTGCCCTATCGCGAAGGGAGAACTCCCTCCATTACTTCTCTGTAACGGTGCGCCGGAATATATAGCCTGCCCTCTTTTTCTCAGCCTCTTAGCGTCACCTGGGTAACCGATCATCCTGAATCTGTCACTCAGAGGCGATGGGAGTCAAGAGAAAAAACTCTCCCGGCTCCTGCTGTGAATCTGGTGTTTGGCTCCGCTGCCAAACATTCTAGGGCCGCGGAGGTACAGAGAGCGATGAAATGCAATACCGACATGCCTCTTCCCTCATGAACCCACCGCCGCTGCCTTAGCGGTGCGATACCGCTTAGTCGCGGAGACTAAAGTCTCTTCGCGATTCCACCACGGCTGCGGAGAGCAGTGAGAGTCTGCTGCCGCAATCCACCGGCACGCATTCGAGCTAAGCTTATGGACCTCGTCTGGAGCGGCGGCTTCGGGCCGGCCAGGGCGGGTAGGTTCATCTTAGCTTCACCGTGAGTGACTAAGCCACAGCTACTGTGCCCCACATCCACAACAAGACGGGAACCTGTTCTGGGGGGGGAGGGGGCTTGCAATACAGACCTACGTCCAGAAAATATAGAAAAAGAGAAAAAATATTTTTAATTATAATACAGAACAACTTTTGCGGAGAACAGGTAGTATCAAATTAAACAATTTAAACGCTTTTATGTCATAGTTATAAAATGGAGTTTATTTCCATACGAAAAAATGATAATGTATTCATTTATTTAATGAATATGTATAGTCGTAGATGGTCGTGGAGTTAAGTTGAAATATATTATAGCGAATGTTATTAATGAAATGTATTATTTGACTTTTCATTCTTATATCTTTTATTTTTACAATAGACAGTTTATTTGTTTACAAAAATTTGACTCTTGCGAAAAAAATTAGTAAATGAAAAACAGAAACAGTTTTTTTTTTAAATCTTGGTTAGTTTTTTGGTTTTTAAAATTATATGGAACCAGTGTAATGTTTTTTTTTTTGCCTTAATAAATTTAATATAAAAAATTATACCATTTGATAACAGATACGCCAAATAATTAAAAATAATGATAAATTTATAAAGATTATTCATAAGGTACACCAGAATGTTACAAGTCTTTCAATTCATGAGTTCAATTGGCGTTTGATTGTGGTACATATGTTAATATGCATATTCATGAGTAATGTGTGCAAGTGCTACAGCCGTCATATGCACAAACAAGTAATTATTCAAGTAGACAGGTAAATAATGTTACGGTAACTGTTTCCTAACAGCTTGTATATATTTGTTTGTATTTTATGTTATCGTTTGTTACACGGATTGGTCTAGACATTTCTTCATTATATTGTTACGTTGGGTCGGTCATCTTCACCTTCGACCTCAATGAAAGTAGCGAATCTCACCGTTGATCTTCGTAAAAGCTTGCAGAGAATGTTAACATCATATCTTAAGATCATATCACAATTTTAAACTTCGTTATTTTATCTTTATTTATTTATTGAGTGTAATAAAAATTTGAGAACATCTTAATTACAGTTACATATTATACATTAGTAAAATAAAAACTGCGTGGTATGTGAAATAAGTGAGATATTGAGTCGTCCAAAAAATTGATATTTTTCAAAAAAGCTTGAGTTTTAATTTTAAAAGACTAAAAAAATTTATAAAGTACTAAAGTGACGACGTTATATGATATATGTAAGGCCAAGTTGAGACAACAGGGCACTACACTTAGTGTCCGGTCTCTTGCACTTGTTACGGGTTATACGCCACTAGTGAATTGTAATTTCATGACGACATGCTACATAGAGAAAGATCTTTCTCTCTGCGTTTCCCTGTGACATCCACTAATTCTCCTCCTAGTCTTGTTTTTGACAAAGCCTAGTACTATTATAATATAATTATAGATCACACGCCGCTAATCATCCTTTTCTTAAATTATACAAGGACGTTCGCAAACTCATTTCACAGCTTTGTTTTTAATAAACTCACCTCCGCTATAGTGTAGGTAATAGAATAGATTTTCAAACTATTTCGGTGATTATCAAATTTATTTGAAATCACCAAATGTTGCCATGTGAACAATGATCGGTATGCGTCCGTGACGAGTATGCCTCTATGCATATAAATCAGGTAAATGATGCCGGGGTGGCGGGCGGACTAGTGCAGCGACACCGAAACTTGGAGTGTACCTGAGGTGTTCAAGTTGGAACGGCAGATCAACCGTGGCCTCCGTACACACTAGACCTGCACGTAGCCGCTCCGTGGAGAAAGGACCAAAAGCAGTGTTTGTTGCGACATTCGCGGCTTCAACAGAAACATGAAGAATCTTCCTTTGTAAGTAACAGCACATCAGTTACCTCACGTATTTCTTAGCTTTCTATATAACAAAGTTATATGTACGTTACAAGCCTCCAGCTGAGCGACTGCGTTAGCGATTTTACAGTAACTATTCAAAATCATGAATGTTTTGTAAACTGTATGTATTAAATTTACTGTATATTAGGTAAATAACTTACCTAATTATTTCAAGTTCTTTTGATATAACGCTCCGCGATGTAAGCAATTCGATCGTTAAAACAAAGAAACACTTATTACATTTTTAACAGTGTTATACATAAACAAATCGTATATTATGATTAATTTATTTGATAAATTAAACAATAACGTCAAAACAGTTACTTTTTTTTAAATTTTGATTTCTAAAAGTGCTTTAATGCTTTTAATTAAGTCGGTGTAAAATTTTTAAAATGTTTGTTATTAATAATGTATGAAAAAGAAATGCAAAGATTTAATTATTTTTTGCGTATTTATTAATAACGGAATGTATAACAGTTCATTATTAATAAATTACTTAAAAATATTTATTTTGATAGTTACTTAAATAAAAAAAAGAGCCCGTTAAATACAAAATGACAATTGAAGAAAATTGGAAAATAGTGTACGTTGTTTAATATAACTTTAAGCAATAAAGTTAAGAGAATTATTAAAAGTATAATTATTTCCAAATAGTGTATGTTCGTTAATTAAAACTCATTATTTTAGTGTTGACCTGGCCTAGTGCACCGAATCAAATAATGTTCAAATTAATTGAGTGAAACCACGAACCGGTCGCTTGACTTGATCCCATGTTGAAAGTTAGATCCGCGACTTTACATTAAGCAATACGTCGTTATGCAGGATGAACAGTCATATTTACAGGCAATGCTTTCAATTACATGATGCAACTTCATACAGAGATAACCTTTTGTTGTGTCTTAAACAAAAAAGGAAAACGTAAAAATTAAATAATATATGGACTAAGTAATAAGAGAATAAACAAATTACTAGATTTCTAATATTGCTTTAGATAAATAATCTTTTTTTTTAGCATCTGCTTTTCTACTTTTTTTACTCCATTTCGTAACGTCTCCTCCTTGAACTTCCGCAAGAAATTACTTACGATTGGCTCATTGAATTCATAAGGTACTCCATGGTTTATTGTTATACCATTAGGAATGAGAATGATGAATTACATTACATGATTTTTTTATTCTAATTAAATCTTTAAAACGTGTATTTTAACCTTTCTAAAAAAAGCCTATTAAATGTGAATTAATAAATGTTAATTAGACTAGTTTTTTTTTTAATGTGTAGCAATCCAGTTGTTAAGCGCTCCACATTTTTGAATGGAATCTAAGAATAATATCGATCAATAATTAATAACATGAGTTCGATGTGTTTGATTTAAGCAGCTACTATTATTTCAACACGAGGACAATGATAATCATTGTACCGGTATGTATACAAAATTAAGAGGTCATCATTTCATCTTAACTAGTCTGGATACACATTTAATTTAATCTTATTTATATTATTATTTCATGTTAACATTTCACGTAAACAAATGATCGAATAAAGATGTTCAGCAGTACGTATGTTAGTCGACTCTTACTTTACGCACATAGACATACATACAGCAATAAATATTGTTGCGCAACTAAACTATTGACATTTACCTATAATATGTAGTAAGATGCAAGCATACTGTATTTCATAGTTTCTTTCACACTTAAGGTATATTTTATATAACGTTAAAAACATCTCAACACACAGATTAACAGATTTATTCTAACACGGATTAGACGTTGTTGATGCAACTTGTTGTTTGCCTAACTTTAATTGTAAGTTGGGTGAATTGTGAGAAGTTAACTTAACAATTTTTCTCATGGCTTAATATAACTGATTAGATAGAAATGAGATTAAATAGTTGTAGTAACGCTGCAATTGTGATTTTTTTATGTAATGTCAAAAACCGTTATATATTCATAGTAATGAAGATATTTAAGAATTTATTTGCCGATTTGCCTTGTCTTCTCGCCACAGTCCAAGGGCTGTACAATCACTATGACAGGTAGCCGCATTTTATAACAAGGTCAGTTTTACTTCTTGCTCCTTCTGGTTATTATTCATTTAAAATAATGTGCTTGCATTTAATATTCTGTACGTTCACCTGATATTAAATACCTGGAACATAGAAAGTTGCACTTTTCCCACTGTGACTTGGGACATAAACGTATCGAGTTCAAACGTGCGGAGCATATTCAAATTTTTCGTATTGGATAACTACCAACATTTTAATTCATTAGGGTATTGTACATTCATTGTCGCATTAACAATTATAAATGTAACGTAAAATTTTCTTGTAACACCGAAGCTTGGTGGTAAATGTACAATATACAATGAGGTGCTAATTAAAATGTTTACATAGTATCGCATTGTACTTGTCGCCATTAGAAATAACATATCGAGTCTTGTTACCCGAGTAATTGAACAGGTTACGGCGTGAATTATATAAAACAATGAGAGTTGAGGGTGATTATATGAGAATTCCGCTCGGAAGCGGATGCGGAATTGTTTGATCGTCATTTGAATTGGCCCTCGGGGTGACCTGTTACTCAACTATCCGCGTATAGTAACGTGATGACCTTTAGCGCCAGTCGTAGAACTCTTCACAGTCGTGTCTCTGAATAGCGAACGCTGAACGTTGAGCATGGAACCGCCTCCGTACACGCCGATCGCCCAACCTCGGCGTGCCACTCACAGGTGACATTAAACGCCATTGAACTATTTGGCCTACATTTCAATGGTAGTAAGTCATAAAAAAAAAGAAACAGGAAGTATATATTTTGAAATGGCGCCATTGCAAAAAGAACTTTAATAATGACCAATGTATTACATAGGTTGTGTAAATGCAGTATATACGAATTGAGTTTTCCCGATGTCGTCTTATAACCCGTCTTGTCCCTTTGTTTATTTTCCGCGGTTTAGCGCGTTTCTGCGACCAGTAGGTATGTGACTGCGTTAACTTGTAAAGGTTGGACGTGCAAGGACAAAGCTCGCAAAAACTTGATACTTGTATTAAAATCATTTGTTCGATTAAAGCACTCGTTTGCACGTGTGATGCGAACAAATGAATTTGTTACAGCACAATTATATTTGAACAGATATACTAAATATTTTGTAATGCCTGCCTTACCTATTGTCGTATACATTTTAAATTACATATTGTATTCTTGAATTGAAGACGATAATAATTATGAGTGGCACTCAACGGATGGTGCGCATAATCATTCGTTAACTCTTGTCTTTCTTTTTCATCTTGCATAACCTTTTTATAAAAGATTACAGATATCTTCGTCTTATGTAAAACTTATCATACATTAATTTACATTGAAGATCGATCAGAGGTAAAAGATAAGCGCTGACAGGTTGCAAAAAAACCTCTTAAAGTTTATAATGATCTCATCACGTAATATACAATCGAGGTATCTTTTTTCAATTTCAGGTTTGTTCTCGTAGCGTGTTTGGCGTTGCTGGCATCTGCACAGGACGAGAATGAAGCACGAGCGGCGCCTTCCCGTGGCCTGCTCAAACGTGGCTTACTCTCCAAAGGCAAAGCAACCACAACCACCACCACAGCAGCGCCACAGGTAATTCAATCTTAATAAATATAATAAATTTAGTACATTTAACTATAAAAGCCTTTTCAAGTTAAGTTTTCTTAAATACTCCTTGCATATAAGTAGACTCTTTTCAATACGAGATTTTAAAAATATTACACATAGAAATACTATAAAATAGGATCTAACGATTTTCTCTTCTCTTATCTCTTGTCCTACAGTTTACAACAAAAATTAAAGTAAATGAAATAATTATTGTTCTAGAAAGTATGTAGTAAAACAAAAAGTTTTGTTTTTGATCATAAAATCAAAAAGCAACCTGGGTAAGCTGTCTCGCAAGTGAAGTGTGGTAGTGGTACACGTATTCTTATCTAATACAATTATTCCACGTATATCGTGCTACCTTCGACGGATTGCGGCCTCAAAGTTTCTCGATTACGTTCTCGTTTCAAATTCTAATTCTATTTGGTTCAAGAGTAGGACACTGATACACTATTGCAATTGAAGTGCCAGCGATTAGAACTGGTTTCAAGAGCAGGCCTATGACCATACTATATTAAAGTACAACATCCGCCTCCATTTCGTAAGCAATTCAACGCAAACCTGTAACATTCTACGACATTCATTGATTTCATAAGTAATATGTGAAAGATGTCTAAGGTATTTTATAAATTATATGTTTTATTGTAAGTTTTGAGCATTATTACACAACGATTTTATGGGAAGGAAGTCATAACTTAAAATGGGAACAAATTTTTAAGTTATCTCGATTGTTTCACTTTAACGGCACGCAACAATTTCTTCACAGACACTTGTTACTGTATTGTGCAGGCTATTATCAAATTGACCGAGAAACGGTATTATTTATAAAGAGATAAATAGTTTCTAACAGTCGCTGTTGTAGTGTCAAGGTATTTATGTCGTTTCCGCGTTCTTTTTGCCATCGCAGACTCCTTTCCTATCATTTATATACCTCACTGAGAATAACAAGCTCGAACTGATATACATTATATATTTATTTAAGCCAAATGTAGTTTACGAGTTGCCTAAGGTAGTGACTTTAGAATGTTTAATTAATATTTTTAACGAGTCTAGGAGCGGATAAACCTTGCTATCGATAAATATCTGATCTAATATACAAAGTTGGTGTGGTCGGTTTGCGTAATAACTCAAGATACATTACATTTGGAGTATGTTTTCTTTCGAATCTAAAAACGTATGAGGAAATGGTAAATACCACTCTGTAGTGCTCGAATCCGGTTTTTCAAGGAAGATACTATTTATTTAAATTAAATTTTATTAAAAAGGTGCGCTCTATGTACATAGTTAATGTTTTTTGATATCGTTAATGGACTATAATATTTAAGATGATTTTTATCTATATTGGCATACTGTTAATATTGTTTGTCATAATATTTTATCCTGGAATGTTTTCGGTAATTTTTGTCACTTGTAATCCTTGCTTAACAAAATATTGAATATGTAATTGTTTAACTCCCTTAAGGGAATATATTTAGAAATTTGTTTTGTTATTTTTATTGTTTATGTAAACTTTTTAGTTTTTTGTTCATTGTATTTAATCTCGAGTTCCCCTATAACACAGCTTTTAATTGTTTACCTTTTAAAATAGCAATCCATGAATCAATCTAGAGATCATATGATTGAATAGCGATAGGGTTTAATGGAACCTATTTGACTAGCTACTACCCTCGTATCGTCAATTTGCAATATAATTAAATAACAATGCTATGTCCCGGCTGGCAACGGGTGAGAAAGTCGGTCAAAACATGAAAGTTTATTAGCAATTGCACATTTACACAGATCGCATCATTTGTTTTATGAACCTTATCTATTTGTGGGTGTTTCCGTCTAAAAGTGAAGGCGTTAGTAGTACAATTTCATCATGTCTAATTATATTGAGTGTGTAACGTTGTATCGTGAGGCACGACGTGTGCACTTATGAATATCGTTTACTAAGGTAGATGATGCACCTTCCTACACAAGTAAACAAGTGTTTATCCTTAAAGCTGTTATTTTTTTTACTAAAATATATTAGTAAATTATTGAATGAAATAAATTATAATTTCTGAATTGATAAATATTAAACGTATGACCATAAGACCTGAGAAAATTGAACTCTTTGATAAGATGTCTTTACTCGAATTCATGTGGTTCAAGGCAAGTGGGACTAGTAGCCGATGAGCGAATTACCTTCACTGGTGACCTCTACATGAGCTGCCTTTCTTTAGTGGTATTTCAACCTGAACACGTAGGTGTATGACGTATAGCAATAATTGAACTGGTTTCGCGAAGAAAACATTGCAGCCGGCGGTAAAATGCATAAGCTCTTTATTCGTGTAACAAAATATAAACCGGTATGAAGAATATATCGCAACGGTGTAACGATTCTTTACCGACGGTACCGTAACGTGATACATGCGATTTCTTAATGATATTGCCTTTATATTGGCTTTTTTAAACAGTACAAATGATTCGCCAATAAAACGATTTGCTATCCATTTTATACATGTTAACAATAGGGATATTGTTTATGACGCATATTACGAAAATAATATAAATTGAAGAAGGAAGGAATAACTAATGTTATTATAAGTCACACTGTTAAATGAACATAGATTTTCCAGTCCCCAGTAGCATCCTCTTATTTTTCGGTTCATCTTTATCATTAAAAATAAGCTGCTATTATAACTATTACAACTTACCACTAAAAATCTACAATATTACCAATATTTAAGTTGCAGCTTCACTATGATAAAACATTTTAGGTAACATCTTAAAACCGTTAATTCCTTCCAACCAAGCTTAAGTTTGTAAAAAGTATTCGTTTAGATATTTTTCCTTCCATAATAATTTAAAATTTCTTTTTAGGATGAAGTTGAATATGACGATGATGCCGAATATTCGGACGGTGAATCGCAGGAACGATCCACGGAAGCTCCACC